>OZ007595.1:89024559-90285809 GCA_963931845.1 Maratus michaelseni | reverse complement strand
TAAAAATCCGGGACACAGCGATATAATTTAATTAACCATTTTATGCAAGCTGATTTTTAAATATGTAATTGATCTTATTCAATAAATTACGAAAATAGCCATCAGCTGTCACGACAGCGGTCGATGCGGCTTAGAGAAACGAATAATCCCCCAGTCAAAGGAAAATGAATGGAAACCCGATTATAGATGATAGCGATTGATCGTGATAATATCATTCAATCTTCCGTAATTTTTTTTAAAACTAAACAAAATAGCGTTATTTTAGAGCCTACGGGGGCTGGTAGGAGGTTGGGTTGCTCGTACGGGGCAAAACCCCCTAGTGTAGCAAAAGTAACGGAAAATGAATAAAAGAAAACAATAAATGCCATTTCGACATGTAGAATAATGAAGAAATGTATAAAAAGAAATTCTGACAGGTGGAATGTGTGGATTCTGATAAAATACTTTATTAAATAAATAAATAAATAAATAAATAAATAAATAATAAAACAGGATCTCAGCCAATTCAGGAATGGAAACGGAAATCCCAAATCGTGAGTTTTTTTAATATCACTTTTATAAAATGATGAGCTTCTTTTTCAATTTTTCTTGCAAATTTCGCAGAAACATACCTCGATAGCTGTTTCTATTGCAATGTTATAGAAACTTACTATGAATTTTTTTTTCGTAAAATTTTGTATTAAAAAAAAAACGGATTATTTGGGAGATTGATAAAATATTTAAAAATTTCCAATATGCGAAAAAAAATAATATTTCAATAATTCGAATTATATACATGTATTATAACTATTTTTTTTCATCAATTTAAAACAATGTCTTTAAGCTAAGTTTTGCTCGTAAATATATCTAAACATCATACTTTATTGCTGCACTTATAATTTCATTTTTAACACTTTCCAACTTATTTGAAAAGTGTTTAGGACTTCATTTCGACTCTCTGACTAACTGTGTGTCAATCTGTATGTCCGCACACTAACTCTCGTATATATACTTCGATTCCACGAAAGTGATGCTTGTTATTGAGTTTTACTGTGGAATATTCTCTATTGAAATGAAGTGTGAAACATGTGTAGTTCGTTTAGCATCGAATGCATTCGAATGCATCATGGTCCAGGGACGAAAACTCATTAAAGTATCTCTTAATGATGTTACACTACTTCAGATATTACGAAATTGCTACACAATGTTACTAAACACCACAACTCCTATTGAAAATGTACCATTTTACGTACCATTGTACGTACCATTTATTGTTTATTTGCTGGGACATGGAAATAAATCGATTGCATTAATCTCAGTAGACTAGTGAATGTTGTTGTTGGCGTGTCAGATAAAGTGCCAAGGCACGTCTCTGAAAAAAGGGGTGCCAGAGCCTCAAGAGAGGTTGGACTTCTAGAGCTGATCTCCTAATTTTGAACCAATTCCAGATGAGAGACCTGCTCCTGGATTGACAGCCCCAGAGGTAACACTTATACTAAACTTGGAGGACATTGGAACCCCGAACAGATTTTAGAGTGCACCAGCTAACATTAACGTATACGGTCCCACAGCAGCGGCAGTCGAGAAAGCTTGTCACCCTCCCAAACATTGACCTTGGTTGATGCGGCTTGGCTTTCGAAGATCTTACGGGAACCCAGCTTAACCGTCTGCACCACTGCGGGACGACAATGAATGTCTGAAGTGCATTTTGTAAAAATTTATCTACGTTATTGAAGTGCATTATAATATCTTCCACGGCGAAAGTAGAACATGTAATACTTGATCTTCTTTTACATGGCCGCACAAAAACATTAGATATGTAATCGTCTATGATCTATAAGTGCAAGAACTATGTTTTTAGTTGTGTTTTGCAATTTCCCTTTTCAATAAGTCTTAATATGTGCTCACAGAAACGCGTACAACTTTTACAGTTCATACACAGGTATCTACAACAGAATTCTTCTTATTCACTGTTCATTATCTTATACAGACAGGATTTGCTGAAAATGCATTTCAAAACAATTTACTCGTTTTCAAATGGAACTAAATTGTACTATACTAACTAAGTGGTGTGTGTTATAAATTCATATAGAGGGTTGCACAATATTACATGAATATATTGCCATCATTTAATGATAATTGTCAGAAATTTTTTTTATTGTTTTATGTGATTTTCAGCTGAATTAAAATGTAGTTTCTCTATATAGTATGTATAAAAGTCTGTAGAGCGTCTCAAAACAATAGACAGAGTGTCTCAAAACAATATGTAAACATTATTGCCTTTGGAGAGTAGTTTCAGAAAATTGGTTTTGACTGTGTTATGTTGTTTCTAAATTTTCTTTTAAGTATACCCATTCATCGTATGAAAAAATTGAAGATTTGTTGTATACAAGAGTCTGATAGTGTTGTAAAGTATATCACAGTTGTTGCGTGATACATGATTTTTCAATCTGTTTGTTATTTCGAAAGAAAAAAAAACATGCACCATTTATTTAAATAAAGATTTTTATGATTTATTTTTGCTTTTAGAAGTGAACTTTCCTTCAGTTCAGTTTTTGTAATAATTCTTATCAATGTCTGAGCACGTGAAAAATCAGGCATTCACAGAAAAAGACATAACATACATAAACTGTTAAAAATGATATTACGGAAAGAAATATCATTTAAAAAATATCTTATATTTCAGAGAATAACTTAATTATAAAAAACATAGAAAGCATCGACAGTTTTAGTGAATATGCATAAAGAGGTTCTGGAAATGAATAAACTTCTTTTTTTTTTCTTTTTAGATCAATTAAAAGTAAAAGTAAACCGTTCAACAAAATAATTAGATTTTTTGGGTGAAAGAAAAATCAAAAGGTGAAAATTAATAAGAACAAATATAACTAAATTACATAAAGAAATGAGCGATGGAAAACAAATCTCACGATATTCTTAAAAACATGCAGTTTAAATGCAAAAAATATAAGAAAAGTTAGATATAGGAATAAGAAATCGTAATAAATGATATTTCTGAGTAGAAAATCTAAAAATGAAAATTTTCAAGGAAAATTCCAGAAGAATTTTGAAAGTAGAAAAATCCATGAAAAAGTTTATTAGATACATATTGTATAATAGCTAGATCTCGTTCTGCATTCAGAATAATTTATTTTGACTTTATAATACTAAAAATTATCTTAAACTCGTTTTCCATTGTAGAATACTGATTTTCATTTTCTTATATTTATAGGTTAAAAAAGTAACACCAATATGCTAAAAAAATAATATTTAAATAATTCAAATTATATACATATATTATAACTGTTGTACGACCTCATTTTCTTTCTAAATCTGTTTAAAAACAAAGAGGAATTTAATTGGATATTTGGAGCGTAAGAAAATTTGGAGGTGAAAATAATAAGATAAAATAGGACAAAACAAGAAATAAAAAGAACGAGAATAGAAAATAATATCGCTTCAGAACCTTTATTGTAAAGGTCAAAGAAAAATGTAATAAAAGTAAGTTGGATAAGTTAATATAAAAAACAGTATATATATATATATATTTAACATTTGTATAAAGGGTGTTTTGAGACCTATAGCTACAATGCTGTTGTCTCGAATGATCCATATATTTTTAGTCATAAAAACACACACAGGACTTCGACAAATTAGATAAATCGTCTTTTTGAAGAGGACGGGATAGACACAAGGAACAACACTGAAGAATACAGACAGTAACTCCACAGAGTGTGAAACGGAGTCAGCAGGAGTCCAACCCGCCGCCTGCTCTTACGCCCTCAAGCGATTAGTTGAGAGGTGTCTTAAGGCTGTTAGTCAGTCAACTTCCAAATTCATTTCGCTAATGTGAAATCTAGGGGCGTATAATTTTCCTTCGTATATTTAAAATATCCCCTCAGAAAATTGATATTTTTAAAGTTCTTTTTTCTGTGTACACTTCTTAAAGGATGTTTCTTTTTGTCAAAATTTTACTAAAATAACACATGGGCTGATAAGTTCCCGGTCTGGCACGCAGATGGCGTTGCAATCGCCGAACCGATGTTTTTTTTAGTAAATACTAACCTTTAAAAGGTAGCAGAAAAAATGCCATGACGATTCGCCCCGTGTGGATAAAACGTTAGAGTGGTTTCAGTTGAACGACTTTGTTGATAAACAAAAAAATGGGGGAAAAATACCGTTCAAACAAAAACTTGGCTAGATAAGCGTTATCCGGACACTGCACCAGGTAAATCAACCATTATTGACTGGTTTTCTGAATTTAAACGTGGTCGTACGGACACCACTGATGCACCACGCAAAAGAGGTGGTTACTCCGGAAAACAAAAAAAGTCCACAAAATCGTTTTGGGGAACCGTAAAGTGAAGTTGCAGCAGATAGCTCAGACTCTGAAGATATCCAAGGAACGTATAGGTTTTATTTTGAATGAACATTTGTCTATGAAAAAGCTGTTGTCAAAGTGGCTGCCGCGCGTGTTGACTTTTGACCAAAAACAACAGCGAGTTCTGAGCACTCTTTGGAGCTTTTTCGTTATAAAATTATGTTATTTATTATTAAATTATTATTATTAATCATTTATTAAATTATTATTATAAAATTATGATTATAAAGTTATTTTTAAAATTATTATTATTAAATTATTATTATAAAATTATTATTTTTAAATTATTATTATTATTATAAAATTATTATTATTATTATTAAATTATTATTATTATTATTAAATTATTATTATTATTATTAAATTATTATTATTTATTATTAAAGTTATGTTATTTATTAAAGTTATAAAGTTATAAAGTCATAAAGTTATAAAGCTTTGTTAAAAAGTTGTGTTTTCTTTATTAGACCGGGAACTTATCAGCCCATGTGTTATATCCTTAATTTTATGTGAAATCTTACTCACACTTTGTCAGATTTTAACACATAAAATATTAAATTAAGTATACGTTTTAGAAATATTTTGAAAAACTAAGAAAAAAGATATTGTATTAGAATAAAAAAAGGCGAGCTTATAGAAAACTCTGGCATTAAACTCATAAAAAAGAGAAAAAAATGGTACAATTATAGATATTTCAATAATTAATATTTAATAAACAAGATGACTCATAAAAAAGCATACCTTTTTTTAAAAAAACTTTATAAAAGAGCAATTGAACATATCTCATGTCACCTGTAACAAAATTTAAAGGGAATATTTAAAAGTTTTCTAGATACAGTCAGAGATTTTTATGAGATAATATTTACCGCGTGGCATACATGAAATGCATACATCATTTCCATCCAAATGTCAGTTAAGAGATTGTAATCAAAGGCAGTTAGTTACTGATAACGGCTTATAATCATAACAATTTATAACAATTATCCCAACTAAAATCAAACTTAAAGAAAAACAGTTAATTCAATTTATCAAAAGAATTTTGACATTTTAACAAAGAAAAATTTCATGCAAAATTGTGTTAGAACTGTGTTAAAAGGCGAGCTTATGGAAAACTCTGGCAATTAAAAAGAATAAAATATGGTACAATTATAAATATATCAATAATCCTAATTAGGTAAACAAGATGACTCATAAAAAGTATACATTTAAAAAAAACTTTATAAAAGAGCAATCGAACATATTTCATGTTACCTGTTACAATATTTAAAGGGAATATTTAAAAGTTTTTATATACAGTCACAGAGTTTTGTGATAGAACTTTTAATTCGTGGCATATATGGAATCGATACACCATTTTCATCTAAACTTCGGTTAAGAGATTGGAATCAAGCGCAATTACTATAGCTGTGCTTAAATCTTAAATAAATGTAATACAATGTAAAATTATAAATATTTAAATAATTCTAATTAGGTAAACAAGATGACTGATAAAAAAGTTACCTTTTTTAAAAAACTTTGTAAAAGAGCAATATAACTTGAATGATAGGATACTTTTTTATTCTAATACAATTTTTCATGAAAATTTTCACATTTATGTCGAAATTATTTACGATATTCCTCTGATACATTTATTTATTATTCTTTTGATAAAGTGAATTAACTGTTTTTCTTTATTCATTTACCTAACTTAACTGTTATTATATTTTTTTCTTGACATTGAAAATTTTGCAGCGATGTCTGAAAATCATTTTCTATTGTTTTTTTTTCCTATTTTATTTGATTGGTTTCACATTCAAATTTTCTTACTGTCCAAAAATCCCATTAAATTTCCAGATATTTTCTCTTTGATTTTAAACAGATTTGGAAAGAAAATAATGTTATTTATTTTAACCCATAACTATACGAAAATGAAAACCAATATGAATAATGGAAAACGAGTTAAAGAAAATTTCGAATACTATGAAGTCAAAATAAATTATATTAAGGAGATTTGGCTATTATACAATATATATATAATAAACTTTTAAACGAATTTTTCTACTTTCAAAATTTTTTATGAATTTTCTTTGAAATTTTTTATCTTTAGTCTTTTTTCTCAGAAATATCATTAAATGATTTCTTTAGTCACATATCTATTTAACTTTTGTTACATTTTTGACTAAAGGATCAATGAAATTTAGCTTCGGAATCCTATTAGAAAATCAGTAAAAAAATAAAATACTTTCGAGTATTCGACTCAAAAGGATATGATTTGGCGTATATTCATAACGTACTATGTATTAAACACTCATTTAACCAGGAATTTTCAAATACATTAAAATCACTTGCATTTGGCGAGGGAAAAATTCTGCTAGCCAAATCATATCATTTTGAGCCAAATACTCGAAAGTATTTTATTTTTTTACTGATTTTCTAATGGGATTCCGAAGCTAAATTTCACTGATCCTTTAGTCAAAAATGAAACAAAAGTTAGATAGATATGTGACTAAAGAAAAAAATTAATGAATTTAAACTCCAACGATTAAATAGTTTATTATTTCTTTCTATGAGCATATATAATATAAAATTAAGCATTGCTGAAGTTATTTAATTTTACTCGGTTTGGCCGGCTGGATAAGTTTTAAGTGTATTTTAACTGTAACTGTCCGATTAAGAACGCTATTATTAAACATTTTGATTTTGAATAAACCGTTGTTTCCATGGCAACAAGACTCTCTTATTGTCTGCGGCAATAACAATTATCGAAGTCTAATTGACAGTGCTTAGAATCGGACATTAATTTTGAGTTTGAAGCATTTTTAATTAAATTAAATTTTGTTCTAAACCATAACACATAATCGTTATTTTTTTTTTTTTTTTTAGATACGCAATATACATATAAATGTGTATGGCAAAACCGTAGTTATAAAGTATATTTATTTAAGTTAAAATTACTTTATAAAGAGTAGAAAACGTTTTTTCTAAAAGCGTATTTATCATAAATGAGTATTTTTTTTTCATTGTGTCGCCAACCAGCGATACATAGTGAAAAACACGAATTTTCATAATTTTCTTACGCACGTTATATCGAGGTTCTGCAGCAAGTTTTTTAATAAACGTATATATCCTCATAAGAAGAATTTTCTGTAATTTTTTCAAAATTTTCTGAGTATGCGCTTATGAATACCTTCCTTCAGAGCTCCACATAACAGGAATTCGGAGTCGGCGGTCAGAATCTTGCAAAGCAAATGTAAAAAAATAGTCCGCGTTGTCAGTGTTATATATTAGTGTTCTAATTTACTTTTATCCAAATTTATGCTTCTCTAATTAACCTATGTTCATCTAATTTATAAACAATTCTCTAATCATGTAAAGAATGCGATAAACAGCAAGTTTTTCCTTAAATGAGAACTAAAATTGTCGTCTCTGTATCTTTCCCCGCTGACCGCTGGAATTCAAGTTGGGAAATAGGAAGGAAGTTCTCGTGTTATATATGAATGGATCTCAATGATTTTTGGCTATTAAACGATTTTTATTTTTTGAGAGCCTAAACTAGTCACGCCAAAAGACTCGCGAGCTCATGTTAAATGTATGGGAGCGTTCATTTCAAATTTTTCGGTTCCATTTAATTCTTTTTTTTTTTTTTTTTTTTTTTTTTGTAAAGAATATCTGTGGTTGATATCTAACGTTGTACGTTTGTACTTTTTCGATTTTGGTTTTAGTTTCTTTAATGAGTATTATTTCCCTTTCGGCATCTGTTAAAAAAAAAAAATGCAATCAAAATCATCAAAAAATTAAAGTATAAAATGGCCACTTAAAAACGAACCTCAGTTATCCCATACAAAAACTCATTTAATAATATTGAAAAGCAAACGAGAAATTTCAAAAGAACGCTTCCATAGGTTTATCATTAACTGGAGAGTGTTTCGCGTGACTAGTATAGATTCTTAACCGAATAGCGTGAGGATATTATAGTGTAAGCTCATAACTGCAGAAGCTCCTTTTTTTGACTGACTATAGTTACATGAGAAGGACATCTACTTTACATCCTTCAGTAGCGGAATAGAAAAATTGTGTGACACATTGTGGATATATAGGGTGAACTCGACAAAGGTAAGGCTACAATAGGACTTTATTGCTGCAGCTAGATTTGATATGTGAGGTCATTATGGGGAATGGTATAAATGCACTGTAATTTAATGACTGATACGTATACTCTGTCAGCTACAATATGAGCTATGCAGCGTCTAGACTCGGAATTGTTTAGACGCTAAAGGTAGTTGTTTCTAGCATATCTCTCATATTAGTCACAATTCACATATATCACAATAAGTCTTTTCGAAATGTCATTACAGTATCTCAATGGGTATTTTTTTCATGAATACGTTTTGATTTACTTTTTAAAACATATTTGTTGCAAATTTCTCCATTACATCTTAAAGTTTATCCTAACTTTTGCTATGCAAACTCTATTTTATTTTTTAATCTTCGAGAAATATTGGTCTTTATAGCGTATGTAGTTTATTTGTTACGTTTTATGTTATTTATATCTGAGCTAAGGTTTTATGTTCCTAAAATGCAGTATTTGTTATGTTATTTATATAACTGAAAACAAGAACGGAAAATCATGCAACAGGCATAGATTATGAAACGCTTTACAACACTAACAGAATATTATTATGAAATTTGATTTTTTCATGCAGTGAAATGTGATATCAAAATAAGCAATTTAAATAAAATGCTCTGCAAACGCTTTTTCGCTACAGACCAAAATGTAACGGAATTATTTTGTGTGTTCCTGTAATCGAACTATAAATGCTACACGTTTCATTTTCAATACCAAACATTCCATTGTAAACCTCAATAACACATATCAATCATATGACAATCCGATTACATTTACGTGAGTACATTTACGTGGACAGATAAATCACAATACGATGGCCAGACAGATAGACAAAAAGAAGTGATAAACTTATTTCAACTATGTTGAAAAGTGTTAATAAAAAGTTCACAAATAATGATTTTTAAAACTAAATGAATGTATACACTATAGTAGAAACAATACTAAATATATCTGTTTATATGAACTTCCAATAAACGTTTAACTGCCGCCCAAGGTAAAATATGTTTATAACGTCTGTTTAGTTGGATTAGCTAATTTAAATAGCAACCACACAATTTCGCATTCATTTATTTTAAATGTCAAACTATCTGTTTCTATTTTTAATTCGTGACGGTATAGTTTGACAAAATTAATTAAAGCGCCTTCATATTAATATGACCCTTTTAATAATTAGTTTTTGTCGCAGTGCAGCTTCATTTTATAAAAAAAACTAATATAACAGAGTTTAATCATATTTTTAGAGATATAAAATCAGAATTTTACGTTGAAAATTGCAAAGTTTTAGAAATATACTATGTTCTTCATTACTTAAATTAAATTCATGTTTTGGCATTATAAGTATTGACTGTTGTCTAAGCAGAATTTTCTTTATTTTGAGCATGTCGGGTTACAATGCAACTCGTGACTTTTTGTATAGCAATTTAATTATTGAATTGTAATATCACTAGCATTTTCAAAATATTAATTTCACAATATTATATATGACATCTGAATTATTAAATAACTGTTTAACAAATAGCATCGAATGCGAAGAAATATTATTTTAATATGCAACAGCAATCATACAAGATTTAGTAAAAAATGCTTTACTGACGTATTCTATTTTCGTGCTAGAGTGGTTAAGAAGATTACCATATGTTTTTTCATTTTTATATTATCTTTAGGCTGAAAGGTCTGTACTTAATACAATATCCCCGTAATTACATAATACATCGTTTTCTTACTTATAAGCTCTCATATCTGACTCTTACATTCTTATTCTTACATACAACTTATAACACTTGTATATAGTTACATACAACAAATTTGGATGTGGTAAGGAATATTTTAAAATACGTGCAATTAACAATACTTACAATACATAAAATAACAATATATAACAATACTTATAATACATACGATAAGAATACTTCACAATACTTATAATACTTATAATACATACGATAAGAATACTTCACAATACTTATAATGCTTATAATACATACAATAAAAATACTTCACAATACTTATAATACATAAAATAACATTACTTCACATTACTTACAATACATATATTACTTATAATTAACAATACTTACAATAGATACATTACTTATAAAATTAACAATAAATAAAATAACAATATATAACAATACTTATAATACATACGATAACAGTACTTACAATACATACAATAACAATACTTATAATACATAATATAACAATACTTCACATTACTTACAATACATATATTACTTATAATTAACAATACTTACAATACATACATTACTTATAATTTACAATACATACAATTCTTCCATCTTTTATAGAGGGATCTTCCAAAATACGGGCTCAACTAAAACTTAAATAATCTATTAGGCTAATGCATAAGTTGGTAGCATTTAATTTTTATTTGAGATGGATAGTATTAGGCAAATCAGTAATACATTTTGCTCCATAATACACAAACAATACATGGCTTTTAACGATAATGTAAGTGATTTTCTCACACTGTAGAAAAAAACACACGTTTCTTAATCTAGGAAATAGAATAAAATCATGAACGAAAATATACAATAACCACTTCCAAGTTAGCCACACTTCCGAAAAACATTCTTTATCGTTAGAAACCTCCGAAACCAAAACATTTTCGATATTTAACAAAGCATTTAGGAAAACGAAGCTTATTTTACTCAGACTGAATTTCTGAAACGTTTTCGAGTAGTTTTAGTAGTGTATTAATCAGTTTTATCAACCAGGAACATTGTTTTTCAGATGCTATCCATTCTCAAGTAAACATTTTCATGTTCAACAAATAGGTTTTATAGACAAACTTGATAAATTGACGGCATTAACTTTAAAATTAATATTATTTTGTTACTCTGGCATGTATAAATTAAGTTAGGCAGTTGCAATTGTTTAACTTAAAATGCATTCTGCAAACGGATAATCCGGTTTGAGAAAACTGATTAATAGATTATAGAAACTACTCGAAAGCGTTTCCGAAAATCAGTCGCAGCAAAAGAATCTTTGTTTTTATAAATTCTTTTTTAAATCTCATAAATATATTCATTTAATATATTTCTAAAAATAAAGTACTCTTTTCGAAATCGGGGGTAACTTGGAAGATGTTATTATACATTTCGTTCGTGATTATATTATATTTTAAATAATTAAAAAACATTTAAGAGTTTGTTTTTTCTGTGCATAAACAGAAGAAAGTCTTATTTATTGAAAGCAAGAAGCAATTCTGTAGCATAAACAAACATCTGCATAATAACAGTAAAAAGAACATAAAAACTGTTAAAAAATATTTCAAAACGTTTATGAAAATTGAGTCAGAAACTACATCGATGATGGCAATAAACATTATTCACAGGTAGTGATAAATTTTTATCAAACAGATAACGCAGATTCCTAAAAATCCTCGAGAATAGTTTACGAGTTATTTATGTATTGCGTTACTGCTCAAAAGTATTTGACCATCTAATAGTATAAGAAAAAGTTTTCAACGTAATGGTTTAAAATATTACTTGAATGTTTAAAAGATAATTTCTGTGGGAAAATTACTCTAAATAACGAGTTGATTTATAATTTTAAAGTGCATAATAATATAAATCGTTAGCTTATTTAGGCACCGATGAAAATGCACTTATGATGGAGATAAGTTGTACTTCATAGGTAGCGATAAACATTGATCAACAATCTTTCAGAATCGAGAATAGGAAAAATAACAATCTTGGAAGAAAGTTTAAGCGGTATTTATGTAATGCATTACTACTCAAAAGTATTTGGTGGTCTAGTAGTTATAAGAAAAAGTTATATATGTATGTAATGATTTAAATTAATGCATAATGTTTGAAAGATAATTTATGTGGGGGAAAAATATAAACTTATAAGTATTGATTAGCAAGATTATGAATTAGAATCTTAAAATGCATAATAATGTAAATTGTTAGATTATTTAGGCACTGATGATTGTGATAAATATTCTTCATATGTAGCGATAAACTTTGATCAAAATAATCATGCAGTATCGAGAAAAGTAAAAATAACAATCTTTGAAGAAAGTTTAAGCGGTACTTATGTATTGCATTATAACTCCAATGTATTTGGCCATCTAAAAATATTAGAAAAAATTATATATGTAATGTTTTAAAAAATAGCATGGCTGTTTGAAAAATAAATTTTCGTGAGAAAAATATACACGTATAATTCTAATTTAACAGGACTTTGAATTATAATTTAACAATGAATAATATTATAAATGGGTAGCTTATTTAAATACTAATGAAAATGCACTGATTATGACAATAAATATTCTGCATAGGTAGGGATAAACTTTGCTTGAAGGGTCATGCAGAATCAAGAATAGAAAAAATAACAATATTTGAAGAACATTTATGCGCTAATTATGTATTATATTACTGTGTAAATGTATTTGGTCATCTAGTAGAATAAGAAATATTTATGTATACAATGTTTTCAAACATTACATTAATGTCTGAAATATAATTTATGTAAGAATAAATTACGCGTATAATTCTGAATTACCAAGACTGTGCGTTATAATGTTAAAATGCGTCATAATGTAAATGCTTAGATTATTTAGGGAATTTTCGTCATCGGATTAAATATAAATATATATATAATTATACTTTGTCGACTGTATACTGTGAAATCTAGTGTGTCAAGTAAAATGTTAATCTAAGGAATAGATCAGAACTATGATGCTAGCTAATTTTTGTAATTACCCGCATAGCATGCACAGTCGCAGTGACGTCATTGTGACGTCAACGTGAGTCACGTACTTCACGTCACATCTGTGACCAAAATGCCACCGCTTTGGAACGTCACACTGTGACCAAAATGTGAACGTCTTGAAGATCTAAAGAAAACTTAAAATAAACTTTAGAACATCTTATAACATAAAGAAAATTATTTTTGACAGCTTTAGAAATTTTTGTGACGTTGCAATGACGTCACTGCAAGTCACATAAGTCACGTAAAACCTATGACCAAAATGCCAACACTCTGTGACTTCACGGTGTGATCGGAGAGTGAATTTCGAAAAAAAAAACCTCATAAAATATAGATTTGAATTATGTCATGTACCTAAATCATTAATAAAAATATTGTCACACACTATTTAAATATATTGAGTATTTCCAAAATAAAATAATAAATAAATATCTGTCTACATATATGAGGCAGATAATCTTTTACAATTTTCATTATCATTTTCATGAAATTTAACAAAATATACTATATAATACACAGGTAAAAATCCTTAAATAGAAATTTAGTTATTTATCGAGTTATAAGCAATTCGTGTCACGTGACGACCAGTTTTTCTCCTGTCTTTCACTGTCACGTCGGATATTCAAATCAAAACGCCGAATTTGACATTATTTTCTGAAAGATCTTCTGCTTTTAACAAAAAATGGAAAAGGTTTTTCAATAACATAGTTTCTGAACAAAACACGAGCCAATTTCGTGTATTTCCGAGCAAAAATGAATTAAAAACATGTTATAAAGTATATGTCATTCCTATAGCAATTTATCCAAAACTGGCCAGTGCATAGTAAGATGTCACCTCTATTAAATATATTGCTCTTTTCGATAGAGTGTAAAAATAAAAAAATTGTACTTAGGAAATTTGATTGCAATTTAAATTTATATCGAAATTACTTTATAAAGCCTATTAAATCAATTATTATTTAAAATTTATCTTTACTTTTGACGTCTAAAGCAAATGCAATGGATTAAAAAATATATAAAAATGTAAATTTTCACAGCTTTTTTCTAAGAATACAAAACTCTCTCATATAAAAAAAGAATATTATAGCATAATTAGAAGTTCATTTTTCAGCCATATAAATTATAAAGGTTTTGAAATGTCTTTATTTAAATTATTTTCTTCCTATATCATTTGCGGTAAAGTTGGAAACATCTGCTAGCTGTTATTTTGTTGTGTTTAAACAATACTGCGCGCGCATATTGAAGGCAGACGATTTTTTCTCTTTCGAAGTTAGGATAGGATTAGCGTGTGTTGCGTTTTTTAAGTTTGTAGATTTATACTGTGTAAGTAAATTAACGTTTTAAAGTGAACAATCTCCATTTTAAAGTAAACCATCCATTTTAACATATCCCTGTGTCTAGCCGGGTGCGTTCATAAGGCCTGGGTGATATTTGATTTCTCAGATCTATGAACACACCTCTCTGCTGGAATAATTTGAAAATTATTGTAGTGGATGTACAGTCTAATTTTTCAATGAAAGGGAAGCAGATAAGGAGCATTCAACAATAACACCTTTACCTATAGATCAGCAGGTAACTTTTAATGTCTTCGCAGTTTTGTTAATAGTGCATGTTTAGTACTAGTACATTTAATATTGCATTATTTAAAAGTTAAGATGTTTAAATTTTCTTTTAAAAAATCACTTGTATTAAATTTTATCTTTAATGTTTTAATTTTTTTTAAATAGACTATTTGGAATAAAGCTTTAAGTATTTACTAACAATATGTATTCTAAATGTAAAGTGTTATGTAAAAGGAGGAATTTATTTAATGTTTTGCGCTTCTTAGTTCAATTTTCATAGTTATTCATTATAATTAAAAACATTGCAATTTTTAAAACTATTAATATTTGATTTGCAATTTAATAATTTCGTTGCTAGTGTAGGTTTCCAGAAATAATTTTTCGGTATATTTTGAAAAACAAAATGTGACATTTTAATGCATTGAATAATTTATTTGTCGAGATATGTCAATGTTAGATGCACAAAAATAATAAATATTGATGAAACAATAAAATAACTGTTTAGTTAAGGTAATTTTTCCAGCTGTGTTATCGAATGTTTTTACTGTAAAAATTGATATTTAAGTTCTGCATTTAGTATTCTATCAAAAACTATAAAGAAAATAATTTATAAAGAAAAAAAATATATAATTTTTTTTTTGGCATTTATGATCTTAAGTTCTATATTTCATTTACAACGAAAACTGTTTTACTGCTTGATACAATGTTTATTATTTAATAATATCGCACAATAGTTATATATATTATTTAAATTGATTCCTAATATAAATTTTTCAGAATGCTTATTTGAAAATGTATACTTATATTTTCTTTAAAGTTGTTCTCAAATCCAAAATAGCTAATTTCTGGCATATTTCTGAATTCATTTTTATTCGGAAATACATGAAATTGGCAGGTGCTCTTATTCAGAAAAGGGTAGATGTGCCAGTAATGGACCGCCTTCCAGTAATGGGACACCTTCAATGTTTTTGGTTTATAAAAAAATAACCAATAAAAATTCAGCTTTATTTATTTCATTAATATGCAATCTTTAAATTCTAGTTTTAAATGCAATCATAATATCAATTATCTATTACTTTTTGTGAGGTGTCCATTACTGGAGTTTAGGGTGTTTTGATTTATTTTTGTTATTTACAATTAAATTTAGATTCACATTGGGAAATGTGACTATGAGCATGGTTAAATATTGTTGGTAGAGTAATATAATATTAAAAAATGTTGAATATAACAATTATAACTATTAATTAAAAAATAATTGTTAAAGAAATTCCTTAAGGGTGTCCATTACTGGCACATCTACCCTATATATAATCGAATGGCGTTATCCATTTTTTGGTAACGGCAGATGATGTTTCAGAAAACACTATCAAAGTCGGTGTTTTGAACCAAATTTCCGACGCGCAGCGTCAGAAACGGGTAAAACGTGACCGACATTGATCTTAAGTATTACATTTATCTAAAAATGGAAAACGCTATTCATTCCAAATAGCTTTAATAATCAGGCATGCAAGTGCCATGCGTTTAAAAGTTTGTTCATAAATGTGTCAGAAAGTTTCGTGTTAACCGGTTTCTCAATCAGATGCAAAGTTTTAATTTGAATACGAGTTGCATCAATAAAAATGATTGCCGATCCAATCCTTATCGTCGATCTTACCCGTATTTGATGAAATCTTGTTATCCGAATCTATGCGAAATCATTTATCAGGTTCGGTCGGGTTGTGGGCTTACAGATTTTTTGTTGTTGTTGTTGTTGTTGTTGTTGGGTTAGGGTAAGAATACGGGTTGAATCAAAATATAGTTTCAGTCAACCATCATTCATGTTCAAGTTGACATTCAATCATGTTCAAGAAGTATATAACCGGATTCGTGTATGACTCTAGATCCGAGCCGACATCAGAAATTGTATCGTAACACAATTTCTGATAAAATCGGGTTACTCGGTCGTATGCAAGATTCTATTCCAAACAAGACTTACAGTAAAAACATTATACCCGACTCGGGTCAGATCGGGTTCACGAAAATCAGGTCACACGACAACTAATCGAAATCTATTCTGTAGCCAAACAAATCCAAAAAGATCGATCCGAAGTTTCTGGATTGGATTCGGGTAAAATCTGGTCACCCGACCCGGTGCAGTGTCGTCACAAACGTCACAAACTTGAACCATAAAAAAATTTGATCCGAACAATCCGTATAGAATTCAGGTAAAATCTGGTCACCCTATCCGATGCAGATTCGTCACATTTTTCGCATTTAAGTCGCACGGTGACTTCACAAAGTAGTCACATTGTGAGGTCACAGAAAGCCTTGAAAACGGCAATAACGACCTCGCATTTACGTCACAGTGACTTCACATCGACGTCACTTGACGTCACGACGACGGTCACAAAGTCACAGTGTGACTTCACAGTGACGTCGCCGTGACGTCACCATGCCTTACGGGTATGCTAATTAAAACAAAAATTGAAGATAACAATCAATAGGAAAACTTTGTACAAGAAAATTTCTAAGTCGGAATATAGAGGAATCGATAAAACTTTCCGTATTATAAAATTCTTCGTCTTAGTAGGCATAATTTTATGGTTTTAATTACGTTGTAATAAGGAAATTTTTCAGTTAATAATAAGATTCTGTTAAAAAGATGATTCACTATCACAGGTTTTACATTTACATGTTTTTACAGGTTTACATGAAAATGTGGTTGCATTGTCTCCAGTTCGTCATTCTATCATAATATGGGCTAATACTAAATACTTTACTATTTCTTTCAAAATAAAATAAAAATTTTAACACCTGAAAGATTTCATCTTTTCAACAAGAATTCAGAAAAAAAGAAGATAAAAATCGTTTTATCCGGAAATCATTATATGTTAGACTTTATCTAAATCTTTTTCCTTATAGTCAGGTTATAGATCTTACTAACCTATATCAGTCATTGAGGGGAAAATGTGAAGACCATTACCGATCGATATCGAGAGGGAGTTTTAGTAAGAAGATACATGGAAGGAGAGGAACTTAAGTTTTTTCTCGATAAATCATTGTATTAAGTTTTACTAAAAAGAACCAACTCTTTTAATATTACATAATTTATTACAATTGTAAAATTATTATATACTTATAAACATTTCAGTTCTTGAAGGAGAAGCTTGGATTTAGCAAAATATAAGTCTATGCCAATTAAAGAAAGTTTTTGTCTGTGCGCGCATCTGTTTGTTTGCTTGTTGACGATAAATAGAGCAATCTATCACACCTAGAGGTATACAAAATTGATTTCAGATACACGAAAACTGGTCCAAATGTACCCAAGAGTCAGATTTTCGCTGATAAATATGCACTGATGATGGCAATAAATGGATTTCATAAGTAGGGATAAACTTTGATCAAAATGTTCATGTAGAATCATGAACAGAAAAAATAACAACTGTAAAATTTCATATTTTCAGCAAGAATTCAGAAAAAAAGATAAAAATCGTTTTATCGGGAAATCATTACATATTATACTTTATCTAAATCTTTTTTCTTATAGTCAGGTTATAGATCTTACTAACCTATATATCAGTCATTGAGGAGAAAATGTGAAGACCATTACAGATCGATATCGAGAGGGAGTTTTGGTAAGAATATACATGGAAGTATATTCTTACTTCTATGAGTACTTAAATTTTTGTCGATAAAATATTGTACCAAGTTTTACTAAAAAGAACAAACTCTTTTGATATTAAATAATTTATTACAATTGTAAAATTATTACATACTTATAAACATTTCAGTTCTTGAAGGAGAAGCTTGGATTTAGAAAAAAAAAGTCTAAAAAAAGTTTTTGTCTGTGAGCGCATCTGTTTGTTTGCTTGTTGACAATAAATAGAGCAATCTATCACATCTAGAGGTATACAAAATTGATTCCGGTTACACTAAGACAGGTCCAAATGTACCTGAGAGTCAGATTTTCCATTTTTTAAGTACACCTTTTGCTATTTTATATTGAATGGTAAAATTCGTAAAAACCTTCTATTTTTTCAAATTTGCCGACGAGTTTAACACACGCATAAAAACAATCGAAATTCAATCGTGTATTCATTTTTGCCGTCTTTTCAATAACGTTTATTTTAAATTTGTACAACAAATGTTTGAATTTTTCAAAAAATCAAATCACTTTCCGCTGATAATGAGGACTTCGTTTTTTATCAATCGATTTCTATTTTATACATGTAACGAGAAAACATTCGTTAACTGTGTAAAAAATTTCAAAACGGGAGAATGAATGCTTTGCAATGACAAACATTTTATCCCCAATATTGCGGACGGATATTTTTTTCTGTGGCTAAGGTAACGAGAATATTCAGCACGACAAGATATTTTCATAACGTCATTTTTTTTAAATATCATAAATTTTGAATGCTACAAGTAACTGTCCTTTCATAATAGGTCTGCTTTTATTTTCGAAAGATATTTGTATATCATTTCATAAAAATTGGTCGTTTTAACCCTTTATGTACTGAATTATGAATTCATGAAAATTTTATCTTCTAAAGCATTTTTCGTGAATTGTTGAAACTACATTAGAAGATTTCCATAATCATTTAATAAATTTTAGAGGGATTTTAGAATGATTGAAGGATTTAGGAGGATTAATTAAATTTGAATTTATAGTGATTTTGTGCAATATTTATAACCCCATTCAAATAATTTATTTTAAATATTTTTCTTAGTATTTTGTAGAATTGGGAAATGTACAAATATAATGTTCTTACGATATCAATATAGAAATACTTCCGAATTGAAAATCCCCCCCCCCCTCTCAACGCCAAGAAAGCTGAAAAGATGTGCAAAGGCAAAAGAAATCATCCTTTTAAATATACTTTTGTTTTATGTCTCCAATAACGCTTTTGGAACAAGATAAATTAATGCATCTATAACTCGTTCCAAACTACATTACTACTAATCGGTGCATTAAATGAATTTATTTTATAACAAGTTATTTTACTGGTACTTATAAGAAGGGTTAAAACGAAATATGTACTTTTTAACGAAATAATTTATTTTACGATTGTTGCTTTAACGATTTATGGAGCACAATCTAAATTTTCAGGGTTTTTTTATTATTATTATTTTTGTAAAATTATTTTTTTAATTTCGTGTATTAACGAACTACTTTTATTATAATGATTGCTGTATTAACGATCGCTCAGTACAAGTCTTCCACCACTGGGCTATTGTTTGTATATTATATTAAGATCATTTTACCTATATTGAAGATTGTTAACCCGATCCCGGATAACACCGGACGGATATGCTAGTGAATAGATAAAAGAAGACTGTTCATTCGTACATAATCATAAGTTATATTTCATTAAACTGTTGTCCTTCCAGACACGTTATTGAAATTTCTTCCTATAGCAGTCTCTGAGTAGAAAATGCAAAGACTCTACCGATCGATATCCAGAAGCAATTTCGATAGGAAGATATATTGAAAAAAAAGGAGGACATTTATTTTATCCGAATAAATTTTTGTACCAAGTATACTTATAAAACATACATTATCTTAATACTAAATACTTTATTTCATTTGTAAGAATAATATAGACTTAAAAAAGTTTTAATTTCTGAAGAATTTTACAATATTGGCAAAAAACCAACGAGGCAATTTATTTTTAAATAATTGTAAGCTAGACTGAATCAAACTTTTTCTTTTATAGACAGATTAACATTTATATCAATCAACTTAGAATTTATATCAATCATTAAAGCGAAAATCTGAAGACATTACCGATCGATATCAATAAGTTAATTTCGTTAATAATACAAGTTTTAGCTTTTAATCTTCTGGTACATACACATAATTTGAACCAGAAAAATATATTTAATAAAATGTTTATTTTTTTTTTTGTAAGTTTATTTATTAAATTCCATTATCTATTATAAATTATGGTTTTAATCGTTTAGAAAAAAAACGCGATTAGCACCTATGTAAGTCGAAGAAGACATTTTATCCCAAGATTTTGCCGTTCAATTTCAATCCATAAATTCTATTACCATATTTTTCTTAAAAGAATCGTCTCCTTTAAAAGTAAACAATTTATTTTATTAAGAAAGATATTTTATTTTAGATTGAAAACGTTTCAATTCCAGAAAGATTGCACAGTATTAAAGTACTTAACACAAAATATAAAAGACAATTTATCGCAAATAATTATAAGCTAGATTTAATCAAGAATGTGTACTTATAATCCGATTATGAAACTTACCACCCATATAAATCACTTAAGCGAAAATTTATAGATATTACTGATGTACAGTAAGATTCTACTTAGGTATAAAAATCAGATCAAGTAAAATACCTTTAATTTTGTCCCGTTAAATTATTGTATCAAGTTTTTTTTTAAAATGAATTGACTCTTTTAATGCTAAATGTTTTATTTCACTTGTATAACGTTAGAGATCTGTAAACGTTTTAAATCCAGACAGGTGTGATTATATGAACTTGGATACAGCAAAAAATCTATAAGATAATTCATCCATAAATAATTATAATCTATACTTAATATAAATTTGTTTCATTATATGTTATCAAACTGATATTTGTCACTGATAAGAAAATGACTTACTAACTTTTTAATTCTTAAAGAATTTTACAATACTAGCTTGGATGAACTAGAAAATATATATGTCAATTTATCCTTTAATAATTATCAAGTGATCAAACCCGGTGACCGGCTTACAAATGATATCGCCTGGTGTACAGAAGATAGGTGAAAATAATTTTTAATTGAAAACTCCAATGGATTTTTTACATTTAATAAAACTTTTTTAATTGACTTAAACATCCAACAGCATTTTTATAAGAAAATTCTATGTATTCTAATAATGTTTTGAAATTTATTAAAAACGACAATTTCATACTAGTCACATGTCAAAGGTTAATAGCCGAAGAATTTGCTAAAGATTTCACTAATTACAGTAGCCTTTTTATTCTGATTATTGCAGTGTTTAAGCGCGTATTTCGATTACATATCAGTTAAAATTGTGGTTTAGTTATTTATTTATTTATTTATTGCTGAATTTGTAATTTCATATGGAATATTAGAAAGAAAAAATTTCTGAATAATGTATATTGTTTTAAGTTCAAGCTGGTTAATTTTCCGTAATTGGGAAGCCCGTGATAAAGGCAGATTTTTTTTAATCATGCTTGAAATGTTTTTTTTTTTTTTTTTTTCTTTTTTATAAAAAAATGTTAAATTAAGGTGCAGTTTGTAAACAAACTTGAAGGTACATCTTTTTTTGTTGTTGTTTGACGATATAAAAATTGAAATTTTGTGATGTTTAGAAATTAATAAAATTGCCAAAAAACGGAAATTGCAGAGTTGCCAAGTGTTCAGATTTTTGCACACCAGTAATATTTTAGAGAAAAATGTTGTTTCTTTAAATCGCAGAATGCTCCGATTAAAGAAAAAAACCTTTTCTGTACTAAAATACTGGTATCCAAAAAACCGGAGACTTGGCAAGTCTGGAAATTGATACACTGTTACCATCGTCGATATGACAGTAGCGTTACTCACTGACATTCCGTAATTTCCGACGTATAATCCGCAGCTCAAAGAGTCGTTTTTTGACCCAGAAATTTTATTCAATAATTGTAGTTAAATATATACAGCGATCTTTTAAGTTACATTTTACAAAATAATATTTCTGGGTCGAAAAACGACACTTTGAGCTGCGGATTATACGCCGGAAATTACGGTATTTTTGCTTTATAATACACTAAACCAGACTAATTCTATTTTTTTCTACTTATAGCTAGGTTTTTAAACATATACTCTATTTTAATCACTGAAGCGAAAATGTGAAGACATTACCGATCGATATCCAGAGGGAATTTAAGTAAAAAGATAGGTTGAAGAAGAGAAAATTTAACATTACCACGATAAACTGTTGTACGAAGATTTCCTATAAATAATCGACTACTAAACACTAAAAAAAAATTATGATTTGATTTTTTATATTATTCGAATGAATATTAGACAAAAATTTTAAAAACTTACAAAATATGACTAGATTAACTTGGATTTAGCAAAATAATAAAGTACGATTTATTCGGAAACAATTACATGTTAAACTTTATACAAAACTTTTTTTTTATACTTAGGTTATTGATCTTACTAACTTGCATCAGACATTGAATGGAAATTGTGAAATAATTACCGAGTAGTAATTTAGGTAGTTAAGCGGGAATATCAAGTAAAGAAAACTTTTAAATGGAAGAATAATACACTTTACTTTAACACACAAGATTTTGTGTACCAAATTTTATTAAAAAGAAATACATTTTTACGAGAATTTCTCATAAAATTGATAGCTGGGACTAATCGGTTGTAGTGTGTTAACGAAATTGGAATCACTCGTACCCTTTAATGTAGTCTTTATTTTCACTTTATTTTCAGTATTAATACTAACATCTGATTGTACACTGTTATCCATAAATTAAGGGGCAGTAACCGGACGCTTTCGCTTTTTACACGATTTGTCGAATATCTACTTAAATTCTTGACATATCATCCTTGAACTTCGAAAATGTAAATCATATGTTTGGCTTTATTAATGACAGAAACAGTATACTGCAATGAAAAGATTATTATATTGAATATTTATATATAGTATAATATTATTATATTGGGCATTTGTATGAAATAATTTATAACTGCGTATGCGAAAACTATACCAAAGATTTTTTTTTTTGATTTGTTAGTCAATTCTATAGAGCAACCCATATAAAAAGACCATTCAAATATCGTGAAAACTCAGAAAGTTGTCGGAAATACAGTGAGCTAATTGACAAGTTGTGGGCGGAGGGAATCCAATTGTATTATAAGGTATCCCCCCACTGATTTATCAATTAGCTCACTGTATTTCCGGTAAAAAAATCAAGTAATAGTACACACAACTCACCAGAAAAAAAGGTGTAGTAATGATTAAATCAGATGCTAAAAGAATCCACCATGCAAATCCTCACAATCTGCTAAAATCATAACTGAGTCATAAGTAAAACAAAAAGAAAGAGGAGTAGTGCTGTCATCTAACTCCAAAAATAAGAGGTATTCTTTAAATTAAGTCATTACCGTAAAAGTAGATATGAAGATTGCAGGGGGATAATGATGTAGTAAGTAATATAATTAATATAATTAATAGTGTCCATATATATACATTGTATATATATATTGTATTTTTATGTTCAAATGTACAATATTAATTCAGTTTGTTTTTATTTTTTAGGTAAGTGATGGAACGAGCGTTTCGTTGCAAAGGCACAAAATGTCTTTATTGGTAAATATTGTGCAACGTTTCCTACTTATTAATCCAAAAGATACAAAATGTTTTCAAAAAAAAATTTTTTTTTAATATTTTAAAGGCAAAGGAAATGAAACTTTATCAGAAATTAGATTTCATTGCTTATATATTACTGAATATACATATTTTGAGGGTATGAAAGACCATTATGAATTTTCCGTGATTTCAAATATCCTGTATTATTATAAATTTTTAAGACAGATAATTCCTGTACTTTTTATTATTCTATAATTATAAAACTATATTGATATATAACTCATTCAGAAATGTTGTGCTCAACATTTTTGTCTTTTTTAAACTTTTATACTCTGATATGTCACAGGAGCTCACTTAAATAAATTCAAACTGAGAATATTATGATAAATGATAGTTTAAAAGATTTAATAGAACATACCAAATTTCTCTACTTTCATGCCAAAAGTACATACAAAAAAAAATTCCAAAACCCATATAAAAATAACAAAATTTATAGCACTTCATTTTGGGTTTTGTTTTTTTCTGATCAAAAGGTTTTTGAAACGCAGTTTGTAACCTTAAAAAAAATCGCAACCTACTTATCTGTTATAAAATATTTTGTATTTAACTTGTTGTAGCAATAAAAAAACAGTGTATGCGGGAAAAACTTATCCTGTAGTGCAAAGTGCTTATTGTGGTCATTTTCCATTTAATAATTTATTAGTTACTTTTCTGACTTTGAAACAGTATGTGACAGTTCTAGTTAGCTATTAGGCATATGTATGCATTTATTCTTTATACGGGTTTGTTTTTCTAAAATACTAGCAAGTTACAATGACGAATGCTATATATATATATTTTTCCAGTTAGATATTTACGCAGATGAGTAACTTACTCAAAAATAATATTTTCTATTAAATCAAGTTTTGTGTAATTCATTACAATTTATATGTTTAAAGCATGAACAGATTAAAATTAAATTGAATGTAGCATACAATATTTTTCATCACTTTCAGAATATATTGATATCTATAAACTTTTTATCAGTATCAAAAAAATTGAAATTATATTTAAAGAAATGTGCATTATATCATACAACTGATTGCAAAATAAAAATATTTCTTTAAAAAATAAAGAACAATTTTCTGTTCATTACGAATATTGATTTAGGCATAAAAAAAATAAATGATTTTTTCATTCCTTACGCTAGAATGGAAATTTTTAGTTTAATTTTAATATAAAAGATACCGATATTTTCTAACTTCTATAGTTTTACCATTTTATTAATATTTTTTATTTCATAGAGTTTCTAGTTTTTCAATGAATACGGATATTATTAACATACAATATTCATTATGTGTTTTATTTTTATTGCTCAACTTTCCTTTAATATTTATTTCCTTAACTATTATATTTTTTTTCCCTTTAATGTTCTAAAATTTAAAGGAAATTGGTCTAGCGGTTCTCGAAAAGTGAAAGCTGTTAGGCAAAGAATAAAAAATGTCATTTTGATTGGTTGGTTCGTTGGTTGATTTTATGCCGGCCGATTATCAACACGAGGGATATAGGCCCTGGGGAGAGTGCCCTCCGTGGGGATCTTTCTAAGGAATCCTAATCCGTATTTACGGCAAGGTTAGAAGAAAACCACGGAAAACTCCGAACGGTTAGGTCGACGAGCGTGACATAGGTTTGTACCCAGCCCCTCCCGTCTACCAGTTTTGAGAGCAGAACCTCTCAGCCACTGGTGGGGCAAATGTCATTTTGAAGAAAAAGTGTTTAAATTTTAATGTTAGGTTTAGCGACGATTAGCAACAGTGGCATTAGTGTCGCTATAACTGTTGTAATAATTCTAAATTTAAAAAAGACTGTTTTGGAGCTATATTCTAGACATTACAAGCTATAGAAAATGAAACAAAAATAGATTTTGTGAATATTTTAAACTGGTTTCTCTCGACTTAATTTATAATTGTGTTAAAACTAAATTCAAATTCCTTGACTTTCTTACAAATTCCACTGCTTTGTTGAGCAAAATTTTGCTAAACTATTTGTTGCAAAATGTTCTAAAATTTAAAGGAAATTTATCGAGCGGTTCTCGAACAGTGCAAGCAATCAGGTAAAGAAAAAAAAATGTCGTTTTAAAGAAAATGCATTTAAATTTTACTGTTAGGTTTAGCGAAAATTAGCAACAGTGGCATACATGTTGCTATAACTGTTGTAATAATTCAAAATTCGAAAAAGACTGTTTTGGGGCTATATTCTAAACAGCATAAGCTATCGAAATTGAAAAAAAAAAATCTTAATGCTTTTTTAATGTTTTAAACTGGTTCCTCTACATTTAATTTATAAATATGCTAAAACTAAATTCAAATTCCCTGACTAGCTTACAAATGCCACTGCTTCATTCTTCAAAATTTTGCTAAACTATTTGTTGCAAAATGTTCTAAAATTTAAAGAAAAATGGTCGAGCGGATCTCGAACAGTGCAAGCAATCAGGTAAAGAAAAAAAATGTCGTTTTAAAGAAAATGCATTTAAATTTTAATGTTAGATTTAGTGAAAATTAGCAACAGTGGCATATATGTTGCTATAACTGTTGCAATAATTCTAAATTCGAAAAAGACTGTTTTGGAGCTATGATCTAAGCATTATAAGCTATCGAAAATGAAAAAAAAATCTGAATGTTTTAAACTGGTTCCTCTACATTTAATTTATAATTATGCTAAAACTAAATTCAAACTCCCTGACTAGCTTACAAATGCCACTGCTTCGTTCTGCAAAATTTTGCTAAAATATTTATTGCGAAAGCGAAAAGTGAAAATCCTATTTTCTCTTCTTTTCCTTCTTCATTTTTTTTCGCATCTTGATAAAATATTAAAAATGACATAAGAACATATATTTCTATCATATTCATACATTTAGAAGTGGAGAAATGTAAATTCAAAAATTTTCAATTATTTATTTCAATTTGTGAACAGTTTTACATATTTTTAATTTTCAGATTTTCTCAAAAGTTTGAACATTCTGAATTGATAAATTTAAAATGTTTCATTACGAAAATCACAATTTGAATCAAATCATTTTTAATAATAACTCTTACATGATTTAAATTTAATTGCTATGCAACAAAAAGTATAATAATTTTCGTTTAAGTAGGTCGACTTTAAAAGTTTAATGAATAGAAACTTTAAGTAAAAATGCTTTCCTATTAACTCCTCTTTTATTCTCTTAGAGTTTAAGTTTAACTTCCTGTAAAATTTATTGAAATGGTGTAAACAAATAAAAAAACTTTAAATGTGAAAGTTAATTTAACTATTTTCGACCTTTTCACGTAAGTTTGAGTCTTACTTGTTTGAAACTTTAATTGAGACTGGTGTTTTTGGAGCACTGTGATTTATTAACAAATCTTTTAAAATTAAATAGATAAAGGATATCATTAACAAACTTTCAAAATCTAAATACAATGTAAGAATTTTCGCTATTTTACACTTTAACATTCAGTTTAAACGAAACATTAAAATTTGTTATTGTGATGCGATTTTAGTAAAATTAAAAAAATTTAAAACAAAAATTTTTAACTATTAATTTAAAAAAAAAATGCCTGTCCTATATGAGACTTCACATGCAAAACCAGTATGAACTTTTATTTTGCCCTCATAATAAACAACTTAGACTTATTTGTAACGACTCTAGATACCTTCGTAACTCTACTATCAGAGTTGATCTTAAATCTTGCTCTCTGTCAAACCGTATTAAATTCCTTTAGAAAAAAATACAGTAAAATCTATAGTAACCCTAATAATATTCATTATAAATTGCCAGATTTTGACGTTTAGAGTCACAATAATTGTAAAAGACCCAGGTATATTACTATTTTGGAAGAATACTCCTCCTTGTGTTAATACTTATTTGCTTTTTTTTCTTGTATATATTTAAAAAAAAATACATGTTTATATTCTTTATTATGCTTCTTATTGCTTTTTTTTGTAATTTAAATGTTATTCTTCATTTTATATTTATTTTATATTCTTTATTTTATATTTATTTTATATTCTTTATTTTATATTTATTTTATAGTCTTTATTTTTTATATTAACTTTATTCAATGTATGGCAATGTATAAGTACATTGCCATCTTAATTTGAAGGGGTAGATTACGTTTAAA
This sequence comes from Maratus michaelseni, assembly GCA_963931845.1. Classification (NCBI taxonomy): domain Eukaryota; kingdom Metazoa; phylum Arthropoda; class Arachnida; order Araneae; family Salticidae; genus Maratus; species Maratus michaelseni. The sequence continues at coordinate 90,257,588 of OZ007595.1, read as the reverse complement.
ACATCCTTGCTTATTCCATGCTTTTCGGCGATATGTTTGCGTTTTTAAAACAGTTTAAACATTTATTATTATTATATCTTTCTTTTACATCTATTTTAGTTAATTTTATCACTTAATTATTAAATTTTAAAGCTATTTTTACTCAAATTCATATCATTTCGAACTTTCGGACAATTTCTATCGAAGCCTCGACTTCTTAGTCTTTCCTGAAAATTAATTGGTCGTTCGTTTGTACCATTCGCTTAACACATGTTGACCTTAATTATTTTTCTCTTAAAAATGGGGAAAAAATGCATTTCACACCACTTTTTTTAGAATAGAAATTTAGTGCCTTATTTTATCAAGGAGTGTTTCACTTCAGATTAATGTTGTGCAAACAACAAAAGTGGTTTTAGCTATGGTGTTACTTTATTACCACTAATATGGATTAAACAGACATTTTCTCTTCTCTTACTCATTTCGTCTTTTGCCTGAGAGGAAGACCTTTCCTCACCTTTATATCTCTATCTTTAAATTTTTTTATTGTAGTACATATATTGTGCTACTTTGTTCATGATCCTCTAAGATGTGTTACACAACTACTCATATACAGGGACTGAAGTTGCTGTGCAACTGGGAATCCCCTTAAAGTAATCAACTGTTTACTGTTTACTAATATTATACTGATCAAAATATGGTGCGCATAATAAGGAATATAAATTTAATAACTGTCATCTTAGATTTATTATATGTATTATAGAAACAATATTAAAATAAATACTTATAAAAAAAATTTGAAAATGAAACTTTCCAATAAACTTAATCAAAACTCTACAATTTATTTACAAAACTTCCTTTAATTTATCCCCAACAAGTTTGTATAAAAGTTTCTTTAAAAAGTATTATTAATTTTCTGAACACTTAAAAGTAATTTTTTCTTTATTTAATGACGCACATTTTCTGTATACATAAGAAACATATTAAATACTATTAAATATTTACTTATTATATGAGCTGTTTTCCCCATTAGAAGCGTAACATTACACGGGGGCTCGGACGGCATCTGTCCAAGAATACATGCAAACTTAGACAGGTGCTGTCCGAGACCCCTTTTAAAGTTTAATAAATGAATCATTCCACCAGTCTTTTATAATGGGGATTGGGTCAATTGTTCAATTCAATTATCACCTACAAAACCTAATGTCTATATTTTCGAACATGTTAAAAAATTTGTGAATAAAAACCTGCAAATTGAAATGTATGTGATATATCACATACCATTTATTTATTTTTATTATTAATATATTTTTACGTACTAAAAATAACTTAGAAATTTTTACCTTAAGCACATCTCATTTAATATTCCACTTCAAAATAAATTAAGAGCCTATAAAAGTATATCTATATTATCAAGTAAATTATATTGTGATAATTTATTCATTTTTATATTGAATTGATAAACTATTCATTCGAGAATAGGGGTAAAGAAAAGAAGAAAAAAATATATAACATGAACAAATTATTTTGTGATTAACAGATTACAGAGAACATTCTTTTAAATTGATTGTTTTGTAATTTCTAAGGTACTAAGAAAGAGATTATACTAGTAAAGATTATACGGTAAAATTAATTATTCAAGAGTAAATGTAATTTTTCTTTTCGAAACTAATTTAAATCTCTCTTTATTTTTTACATTTATTTATAAAATTTATAGATTACATTTTTTTAATTGGAAAGAAATTTTTTTTTCGATTAGCTCATTTAAGAATTTACATACAATAGTGTCTCACATAAAATAATAAATTATTGTTGGTAAAATATTTGATATTTTGCAGTTAACTTCAGTGAACAAAAATTAGATTGATTTTGCTTCCGAGCGTCTGTTACAAACATTCTTAATCGGTGATTTGATGCTCTATTGTGTCAAAATAGGATATTAATTAAAACATTTCTAAGAAGGTCAATATCAGTCTCAGTTTTGTATGTGAATATACGAAAATTGATATTCACATATTTCCGACGATATGTTTTTGTGAAATATGGGTTTTAAAAGAGTAGATGTATCCTCTTATCAAAGTCTTTCATAAATTGGATTCTTAGATAAGTATCAAAAGTTTATGCATCAATAAATATCAATAACTATCTTTCCATGTACGGATTTAAAATAAAATGTCTTAAAATCTAAAAAAATATAACTAAAAATAAACAACATGTTATAAATATATTTTCTGTAACGTAAAATCCAATGCCCTTAGTGTTTTTTCAATAAAAACGAGATTTCTGTTTTCCGTCGGTAGTGTGTTAAAATATAAAATGTGTGAAAAAAAATCGATAAAAACCGGAAAAATTTAAGATATCTGTATGTCTTTAAAACGTCAATTTCGATCAAAACTTCAATTTTCATTTTCTTAAATTGATATCAAATTTTAATATTTTTCTTTCGATTTTCGTTGAAATTCTGTCTTTATGTCATGCAGAAAAAAGTTGCAGCTACTTAAACATTGCAACTGTCAATCAATCATATCAATCACATATCAATCTTGATTATGAAATTCAATGTGCAACTTCTTTAATTATATGTATTTTTTTGTACTTCTCGAATATCCCGTCGACCATTTTCCATTAAACAAAAGAAGGAAAGAAAATCGACAAACGATAGGATTTAACGTCAAAAATGGATGATCACGACGTCAGATACGTTGCACGTGTTTGGTACGTCCTCAAATGATTTTTAATTCCACTTTTATCTGTATTTTAAATACAATTTTACTTATTTATTAAGTATTTCATTAATTAACAATTACGTCATTAAACAGCGACGTCATGATATTAAAGAGAAAAAATCATTGAAAAAATGTTGTGATTCATAGTTAGGTACAACAAATAGACCAGTTTCAAATGACGTCAAAAACATTTATCCACCAGCTGAGAGGGATAATTAAGAAACATAGTGTAAATAATTAAATATCCAATAGTATGTTTTTCTGTTTTCATTAATATATTGTAAATTTTACTGCTTCAAAATTACAGATAGTAGGCACTTTAGTGAGAGGTGCTTCTCGGAATTTCTTGTGCTTTTATTTATTTAGTATTTTTTTTTTCTTTTTTTTTTATGGAAAGGGGTCGACGGGATAATGCTGAAGTAATTAACTTACGTAAATTTTTAATTAACTTACATAAATATTATTAAAACTCGGAAAAATTTAAAAATTAAAAAAAAAATTTATTTAACCTATTTTCTGCTACGAAGTTTATAAATCTATTATTTAAATGTTCACTAATCTTATTATAGGATTTTATAATTAAAACATTTGGCAAAAAACCAAGATTTTCCTCACTATCATATACCAGGGTGGCTAGTGTTCAGGAAAAAATACAGTAAAAAAAGTGATAAACACCAGTATATTCTTATAGAACAATTTGTGTTGATTATTCGATCAAATAATCAACTTGAATTTTTCTATAAGAATATACTGGTAATTATCATTTTTTTACTGTATTTTTCCCTGACCACTAGCCACCCTGTATACTCAGTCTATAAAATTAAATAATGTATTTCACAATAAATAAATACATAAATAAATATGTATGAACGAAAAAAAGTTCAAAATATTAAATTTTTAGTATGTTTACCAAATATGTTTAATTTACAGTATTATTAAGTGCACATTTCATAACAGATAATTCGAACACTTACAGAATGTATTGTTTTAAATTTTGCTAAAATAAGTTTAACACATTAACAGTTCGTGTTTAGCATTTAACTTCAATATCCAATTAAAACTGTACTGCTTCTGGTAAAGAAGTAATAATAATGTGAGGGAAAGTACGTATTTAACTATATCTGAGAAAAATATAGTTATAAACTATTATGTTTAAAAAAATATTACCAAAGTGCAAATGTCATTGCTACTTTAAATGTTAAATTATATCTCTTTAAAAACGACTGGAATTTAATTATAAAAGCCAAAGAGCAAATTCATTACTTAGAAATAAAATTAATTTTTGGCTTAAATTATTAAGAATCCGTACAAAGGCTCAATTGTAGTAATAATTCATCTTTCGCAAAACCCTTAATATTTTGCTTTTAATCTGAGTGAGTGAAAAAATATATATATATATAATTAACTTTATTCTGTATGGCTATTACAAAGTTTCTTAATCTATGATTAAAATATCATCTTGCCTTTAAATGGGATAATAATTAAAACACTTGGAAAAATGCCAAGATATGTCGTCGTTTCATGTTCAAGACCATAAAATGCAATGTTATATTAATAAGACATCTGTTACAATGAAAAAAAATAAGATTTGGAAGTATTAAATTTTTAATATATTTAGATAGTATTTTGTAAAATCTTCAGCGCATGTTTTATGAAAAAAAAATCGGATATATATTAAATATATTATTTTAATGTTTGAAAAAAAAATGTTTAACAAACATATATGTCACATACAACTTTTTATTTTTAATACTCAATTGAAAATTTAAATTTTCTGGTGATAAAAGAAAAAATCAAACGTAATCTAAGAAAAATGTACTAATAAAGATTTTGTTTTGAAATAATTATCAAAGAACAAATTTCGATATTAGTTTAAGTATTAATTTCTACGTGTCTTTAATTACCCAAAATTCGTTTATAAAACTCATAGGCTTTAGTTCATTAATTAGAAAAAAGAAGCTTGTGGTTTTAATTATTTAAAAGCCGTACAAAACCTTACAGTCGGCCAAAAAAAAAAAAAAAAAAAAAAAAAAAAAAAAAGAGCATTTTTTTCAAAAATTAATTTACAAATTTTATATTTTCGAAAAAAAAAATAATTGTAAAACATATTACTATTATACATAAAATAATTGTATCTATTGTAACACATATTTAAAAAAAAAAAAAAAAAACGGAAATCGATTTTTAGAATCTTCAAATAGGAGAATTCAAAATTACAGCGCACTCCACAAAGTAGTTCTTGAATTATGTTTAAAAAACTACCCGCCATTGCAATCTGTTTTGCAACGATTACAAATTAATTTAACATTTTGTGTTCCCAATATTAAACTTTCGTAATTCCTAAACCACTTGGCGGAATGGCTCCCGTTTGGTATCCTAAGATAACATTCACTAAAATAAATCTGAATAGGATGTTACAGTTCAGTGTTCGTAGTGAAAATTTCAGAATTTGTTACAATTTCTGTATGAAGATGACCCCATAAACTTATTTTTATACATTAATTCAAAGAAGACTCGAATAGCTATATCCGTTTGGGTACATTGCTCTCTCTCTATATATATATTCGTTTTTGGTAGACAGCACATACAGTAATAATTCCATAGGCGTAACCAGCTTATTACGTGGGGGGGGGGGGGGGGTGCCCAGATTTTTATTTGAAACAGATAACGGAACTGAAAACAGACACATACATACATGTGTGTACGTATGTGTGTATACAAGAATGCACAAACCAGTAGTATAATAATTATGAATACAATAATAATAATAATGCATTAATAAATGTCACAATAAATAAAAAAGTTACAGAATTATAGTCAGGTTTTATGGTAAAACCTCTCTATAAACTCAGATTCAGTGCCGTAATAAAGATATTGCTGCTAGTGTTTCTTAACCAGGAACCACGTCGGATAGGCGTATCATTGATGGTTTAAGTTACACTATTAAAGCATCAACAGTAAGTAAAAAAAACCTAGCGGCCTACAGGCACAGGTAGATTTTGAAGATGCAGGCCGTGGGGCGAATGTTTGTTGGGAATTGCAGAAGAAATGACCTTTCTGCCATGATGCCGCAATTGGGACCGCCCACTTCAAAATCTGAAAGTGTCTGTAGGCGGAGCCGGCAGGGATTTTTTTGTTTTTAATTTAATTTTGCTAAAAGGGTTGGTCCTATAAAAAACTTGTCAATATAAAAGTTGTAGATAATATTAAGAGGATTTATAATAAATTTAAGTGGATTTGATATCTTATGAACTGACGAAGTTATGATTTTTTTTTCTTCTTAAACCCCTTTTTTCCCCCTTGGGGCCATTTTTAATGATATCAAAAATCTGTCATACATAAATTTTCGGCCTTTTCCTAGAAGTAATAATAACTTTGAACGGATTCGATACGTATCGTAATTAATAAATTGCAGGTTTTTTTGTTTTCACAAAAAAGCCCCCCCCCCCCTTAGTTTGATTTTGCCCATTAACGAACTTGACCAAGATTTTATGCCCCTTGATTTTATGTATCAGTTTGGAAGAGATTTGTGCAGAATTTTTGAAGTTATCGTGTCCATAAAAAGTGACATAGATAGATAGATAGATAGATAGATAGATAAAGTTTTGAATTGGGGGTGGTTTTGAGTTCTGGGAGTCATGATCGGCGTAGATCTGCAAAAAATTTTCAGAAATTCCAACTTAGGGGAGAATGTTATAGGTAGTATTTCTTACGAAATCTACCTAAAAAGTATATAAAAATTTTACATCGGGTGTCAAATAGGGTTATTGCATCTCTGTTCATATTATGGGATTGATAAAGTATTTCCATTTTGTTGCGAAAGGAATCAATGTTTTGGCATGTAATGATAGTAAATGAACTGAATAATTTAGTAACTGATATAAAACAAATTAATCATTTATTCCGTACTGATCAAACAAGATACACGAGATCAATTTTCTTATCACTTTCTGATAATCCAAAGGATTCAATATGCGATTTACCCACTTCTTTGAATGACCTTTGCTTTTCATCATTGAAACTATGTTTACATTTATGGCAAATAAAAGCGGAAGATTACCATACAAATAATAAACTAACTCTAGCTTACTTTGTTATTTATTTATTTATTATTTGTATGATAATCTTTAGGTTTTATTTCATAACACCTGATCCGATTGAGATACCACTCCAACGATTTCAAGATTTTGAGCTTATAATATTGCAAAAAAAAAAGATACATTAAAAAAAATAATTAAAAAACACAATCTAAAAATTTTTTAATTTAAAAAATGTTATTATTATTTTTTTTTAATCAAGCAACTTGCATATCAAATGAAACTTTGTGAAATTCTCTTTTAAATGAGTGGTCAGACAATTCCTGACCGCCTGATAGAATCTGAGAAAATCAAAATTGAAAACGTTTATGCAAGCCAAAAAATGACGATTTTTCGAAATTTAAAAAATTGTTTATAAATTTAATGAAAAAAAATAATTAAAGATATATTCTCATTTATATCACCAGAGGAAAATGATTCGTGACAGCGTCATTAAAATCTGAAATGGTCAGGTTGAATATTGAAATTTTTTGGTTGATTTGGCATGGAATGACCCTATTTAATTAAAAAAAGGGTTCTTATTACATTCTACTAAGTAAAATTTAAAAATTAAATTTGATTAATTAGCTTTTCAGTTAAATAAAAAGATTTTATGCACTACTGAAATTACACGTTTAATATTGGCCACATGGGGTATCTATTATTAGAAAGAGACTAATTAAGCATTCCAGTAATGGACACCGGTCCTAAAATTTTAGCAATAAATTAAATTTTGCAAATGGCCATTGATATATGAAATTCAAACTTTTACATTACTATCGAAACAAAAACATGCAATTTTTGCAAGAAAATAAGGAATATATAAATTGATTAAGTGAAGTGAGCTCTTAGCATGTTCATTAAGATTTTCTGAGAAAAACAGTGGAATTGTGAAACATTATTTTCTTCTTCCTGATTGGTTTGATTAAGAGTGTCAACAATAACCCAGATTATAAAACATGCAAGGGGGAGTTATGAAAAAATAAATAAAAGCAAAATTTTTATTGGAATTTTTTTTATAATCCAAAAACTTTCGGTGGTGTCCATTACTGGAAGGGCGTTCATTACAAGCACATCTACCCTACATCAATTTTAAATACGGCTAAAATTCGTTTTTAAAAATTAAATTCAATTTTTTTAATTTACATTCGGAAAGGATTTGAATATGTAGATTTTAAAAAATAAAATAATGAAACATACTTATAAATAACATAATTCATATATACAAATTTATCCCGACCACCTTAACAAAAAAATATTGAATTAAAAAAAATTCAATTTTTTTCCAGAATTCATAGACTATTTGTTCATAAATCCAAAAGGACACTTTCTGACATATTTTTTAATTATTTTTTATTGGAAAATGCATTGACACATTTTTTAATTCTTTTTTGTTCGAAAATGCATGAAACTGGCAGGTGTTGTTATTCAGAAACGCTGTAATCGAAAGACTTTTCCATTGATTGGTAAATGCAATTTTCAGAAAATACTGTCAAAGTTGGTGTTTTGAACCAAATTTCCGGACGTGACAGCGAGAGAAAGGATAAAAACCTGCCGTCACATGAATAAAGTCACTTATAACTCAATAAGTATTTTATTTATCAAATAATGGGAAACGTAATTCAGTTCTAAATCTTTTCAACAGACAGGCCTGCCAATTTTGTGCCTTTACGTTTAAAAATAAGTCATAAAATATGTCAGAAAGTTTCACATTTGTTGAGCAGGGAATTTGACAACAGCTTTAAGAGAGTATAAACTATTCTTACTTTCTTTGGTGACTGTGGGTTCTGAAGATTTGACGTCATGTTGGACAGTTATTATCTGTTTTAAAACCTCCTCAATTGTCATGCACATTTTTGCATATTTTTCTAACGTTTGTTTTCTCTTTCCAGGCCATCCTATGTTTTTTAAATACACATGATAAAGTTTGAAGTATATTTATAAATTAAATATAATTTTCATTTGGCCTATTTCGGAATGATACAAGCACAAGAGAATGAAAAACTAAAACTGAACAAAACAACAGAATTTCCTCTTCTCGAAAACCCTCAAATGATTGACTTCATAATTTACCACTTTGTTGTGTCTTTTTTTTTTTTTCTTTTACTTAAAAGATAAAAAAATAATTAAGCATAACTTCCATATGTAAATGAAAATGCTTCTGTTTTTCGCCAATACACTCTCAGTGAAAAGAAAAAAGGTCTATTGTCAGTGTGAACATCTAAATCTAATGCGACTGACGCCTTGCAAACGTAACCAAAAGGACGCACCAGTAGTGTCTGGTGCCTGCGTACGGAATATTTCCCAACCTAAAATATTTTACTTTATAAAATATTGCTGAATAAGCACAAATGTAATGCGAAAAATATTAATTATCAGTTATTGCATCATGATACTTGAGACCAGTAGTGTTCTAAAGATTCTCAGATTGTGTTCTAAAGGAGTGATAATATATGAAAAATGAAAATAATATCTATTTTTTTTTGTAACCCTGCTTTAATTTTTTTCATGAATTTTGATTATTTAAATTCGATTTAAAAATCCTGCGTGTGTCTGCGTGAGCGGGGGGGGGGAGACCGGGCACCCACGGCACCCCCCCCTGGTTACGGGCATGAATTCGTTGTTCGAAAAAAGTTTAGTATTTTGTATTTAACATGAATAAATGAAAAAAAAATCATTTTGTTGTGTATGTCTATTACAAAGATTCTAAATCTATGATTAAAATGTTCTCTTTCCTTATCTTATCTTAAAATATGAAATTAGTTCAAACCTTTGGAAGAATGCCAAGGTATGTCACCATATCACGTTCCAGTCCGTAAAATTTAGTATTATGTTAAAACGAAATCTATTACAATGAAAAGGTGAAAAACTTTAAGTACTAAATATTTATTATTTTTACAAAATGTTTAAAAAAAATTCTTAAGTTACATTTTCGCCAAAAGCCCAGTATATTTAATCGCACATTAAAAATAAAACACGGCAGCAAAACTATGCGATTTTTAAAGTTAATTTTTCTGAAAATTCACATAATATATTCAATATATGTTAATTTTTTCTTCTAAGAAATGTGTATACATATTTCTTAAAGGAAAAATTTAACATATATATTGAATATATTATGTGAATTTTCAGAAAAATTAACATAGAAATATGTATACATAACAAAAGAAATATGAATAACAAAAATATGAATAACAAAGAAATATGTATACATATTTCTTTAAAGAAAAAAATTAACACATATTGAATATATTATATGAATTTTCAGAAACATTAACTTTAAAAATCGCATAGTTTTGTTGTCGTGTTTTAATTTTAATGGGCGATTAAATATACTGGGCTTTTCGCGAAAATGTAATACAAATTTATGGGAGAAATGTAACGAAATCTAACTAAAAACTGCTAATAAAGATTTTGTTTTAAAATAATTATGAAAGTGTAAATTTTAGTATTATATTAAATATTAATATCTACCGCTTTCAAAATATCTGAAATTGGATTATAAAAGTCAAGAATAAATTCATAATTTAGAAATAAAATTAATTTTTGGTTTAATTTATTTAAGAAGTCACACAAAGAATTTTGTATAACAATGATTGATTGTTCGTAAAACGTTTAATATTTATGACTAAATCTCAAAGAATGAAAAAATCAAAAACAAAATCAATTTACTTTATTTTCTACGTCTGTTAAAAAGTCTCTAAATCAATTATTAAAATGTTCTCTTGTCTTAAAATAGGATATCAATTAAAACATTTGGAAGAATGCCAAGATTTTTTTCACTGACTACAATCCATGAAATTCTTTTTTAAAATGCAAATATTTAAACAAAAAAAATCTGTATGGGTAAAAATCCAGAATTTATTAAATACAAAATACAGTTCCAGATTAAGCTTTAAACATACATTTTAAAGCGTAAATTTCAACATTAATTTAAAGCTTAATTTAAATACAGTGGAACTTCCATTTAAAACGAAGTCTCATCGTTACACTTAAAAACATCGTTATGAAGAAAATTCGTTAAATAGAAATTAACTTAAATTCATGAAATTGTTTCTTGAGATATGACAAACAGGTATTGGATTCAGAAGCATTTGATTCAGTTTTGATAATGAAGCCGTCTTTTACGGCAGTTGTGTACGGTCGATGAAATCACGTCACATTCCCAAGCTTTGGCCCAAGCTTTCATCAGCTCTGCGACACAGAATCTCAAACTAATGTTTTCACTACATCGGCTTCTTTCTGTCTTTTTCGATAATGTACTTCAAGATTTTTTTATTATTCCTTAGACTAATGATTGAAGTTTAGCTGTATTGGCAGGAACAAAAATAACTTTGATGTTCTTCGATTTGTATTTTGAAGAACGTTCTTTTGGTTGTACAAAGCAATTGTCTATCAGCAATGGAAGTTCAGAATGGTACCTGTCTGACTCTAATAGATATTTTTTGTTTCAATGCATCTGACGCCATTGCGACACCTCATCTTCTATATCATTAAAAGTAAAAAGGGGATTTTGACTTCCCCCAACTGTCAGCGCTGGAGTCTCGGAGTGAGAGAATAGTGATAACAAGTGTTTTTCTTAGTGTGAAAAAAAATTGTTTTATTGAACACCAAGCAGAATGGAAATTATTTAAATGTGTTCATTTTCATGCAATCGAATCCGCTGAAATAAATTTGCATATTCTTCGAACAGCAATCGCTTAATTTGAATTCTGTACGCGTACAAAAGTGGAATAAACTTCGTTATATAGAATATATTTTTCGTAATGTGGAGATTAATTTACATGCTAATGGTGTTCAAAGTCAAAGTTCTGCAGAAAATTTCGTTAAGTAGAAAACTTCGTTAAATACGGACTTCGTTAAAGGGAAGTTCCACTGTATGTCAAAAAAAGATTGTAGAATTGGGTTATGAAAGTCAAAGATTAAGTTCGTTACTTGAAAATCTAATTCTTTTTTTTAATTAAACCATTTCTAATATCACTGTAACAATTCATTGTTTGTAAAACGTTTAATATTTCCAATTTAACCTAAGTGAATGGGATGGGGGGGGGGAATCAACTTTATTTACTACGTCAGATGTAAAGTTTCTAAATTTATTGTTAAAATGTGCTCGTGTCTCGAAATGGGATAGCAATTAAAACATTTGGAAGGATGCCTACATGTGTCTAACTGACATGCTCAGAATTAGTGCTTGATTTGTTTCGGAGCTTGAAAAATTTATTTTGAAAAACATAATTTTATGACTCCCCTCCCCTATTATTTTTTCACTTTTTAAAAGAAATAGCTTCCACAAAGGAGAAGTGCTCTCAATCTTTAACATCATATCGACTAAATTTCTAGTGGTCATGTAATTAAAAATTCTCTCTCACACATCCCTCCCACCAAAAGTCTCTAAAAGCTGAAAAATGAATACTTTCACGAAAAATATTGATAAATAACCCAGTACAAGGAACTTGTCTTCAAACCCGGATAACACCGACCTATTGTGTAATGTGTGCGACTCACACGGGCATTAAAAATGTTAAGCAAGGAAAAAAATATTTTAAAAATACGTATTATTCATTAATTTTATTAAAATTAATTATTCTTGAAATTTTAATTCAAGAGCATTACATATTGTTACTTATACATTATTATTCTTTAAAATGAATATGATAGATTAATTAGTTTTAATTCTAAACACAAAAATCTTATTTGAAACTTACAAAAAACGTAAGCAATTTTTAACTTTGTATCCATTTTTAAATGCCACAGAGGCTGGGTTGGCACGCTGAAAAATGCACTATTTCTTACTGTTTCATTGAAGCTTCGCCTTTTCCCGAAATTCTAATCATGTGACATGCTAGACGGCTAGAGCGTGAAAGAATGATGTTTTCTGTGAATGATATTGAAAATGCATTTAAACTTTGTTCTTCCATTAAAAGTGCGAGAGAAGATGAAGATCACTATTTGCCGCTTGTGTTCATTTCTTTGGTAAATTTTTGTAGCAAAAAAAAAAAAAAAAAAAAAAAAAAAAAAAAAAAAAAAAAAGCCAGATTTAATAACTTGGTCGCCAGTGGTGACCTGGCAATTGCATTTGTCAATCTCTGGATATATACATATTTATATGTACATATGTGTGTGTTTGTAAAAAATTCTAAATAAAGGAAATAATTGATAGTACATTAACGAAAGACCTATGCAACGCCTTTTAATTTATATTAATATTATTCGTAGAAATATTAATATTTACGTGTTTAATCAAACTCATTCTTGTCATTTGAATATAAGGTTTAATTATATTTATTATAATCATAGAAGGACAATAAAAATATACATATTTTTCTGTTTAGTAAAAAATATGCAATGAACGAAGTGATTGAAGACGTTATTGAAATTGTACATGAAAAAAAAAAAAAAAAAAAAAAAAAAAAAAACACCAAAAAACCAAAAAAAAAAAAAAATTATTTATTAAATTCCAAAAAAAACAACAAAAAAACAGTTATTGATAAAAGAAAATAATTTTTTTTTAAGTAACATGTAATTCATTTTAAATTACTTTGGTAATGTTCACAATAATAATAAATTATATATTTAAGAGTTTTTTTTAATTTAATTTAACTTAATTTTTTTATATTATTTTTTTTATCTAAGAATTGCAATATACATAACATTTAATAATATTTATTTTAAACAAATATTAAAAGTATATATTTATTCTTCAATTTAAAATATTTGGACAAAAAACGAACTAACTGATACAGTCATTAAAGTTATACAGCGGGATGTTCATTTGGAGAATTAATAACCAATTTTATTCAAACTTATAAACTAAAAACAAATTCTAAATTAAAGGAAATAATTGAAAATATTTTAGCAAAAGAAATTCATTGCAATTTATTTTATTAAAATTCATAATAAAAATTAAAATATAGCTGTGATTGAAATTTTAATTAAGCTGAATGAAAACTCGTTAACACATATATTATAAAGAAGTTCAAAAAAAAAATTGTTTTATTGAACACCAAGCAGAATGGAAATTATTTAAATGTGTTCATTTTCATGCAATCGAATCCGCTGAAATAAATTTGCATATTCTTCGAACAGCAATCGCTTAATTTGAATTCTGTACGCGTACAAAAGTGGAATAAACTTCGTTATATAGAATATATTTTTCGTAATGTGGAGATTAATTTACATGCTAATGGTGTTCAAAGTCAAAGTTCTGCAGAAAATTTCGTTAAGTAGAAAACTTCGTTAAATACGGACTTCGTTAAAGGGAAGTTCCACTGTATGTCAAAAAAAGATTGTAGAATTGGGTTATGAAAGTCAAAGATTAAGTTCGTTACTTGAAAATCTAATTCTTTTTTTTAATTAAACCATTTCTAATATCACTGTAACAATTCATTGTTTGTAAAACGTTTAATATTTCCAATTTAACCTAAGTGAATGGGATGGGGGGGGGGGGAATCAACTTTATTTACTACGTCAGATGTAAAGTTTCTAAATTTATTGTTAAAATGTGCTCGTGTCTCGAAATGGGATAGCAATTAAAACATTTGGAAGGATGCCTACATGTGTCTAACTGACATGCTCAGAATTAGTGCTTGATTTGTTTCGGAGCTTGAAAAATTTATTTTGAAAAACATAATTTTATGACTCCCCTCCCCTATTATTTTTTCACTTTTTAAAAGAAATAGCTTCCACAAAGGAGAAGTGCTCTCAATCTTTAACATCATATCGACTAAATTTCTAGTGGTCATGTAATTAAAAATTCTCTCTCACACATCCCTCCCACCAAAAGTCTCTAAAAGCTGAAAAATGAATACTTTCACGAAAAATATTGATAAATAACCCAGTACAAGGAACTTGTCTTCAAACCCGGATAACACCGACCTATTGTGTAATGTGTGCGACTCACACGGGCATTAAAAATGTTAAGCAAGGAAAAAAATATTTTAAAAATACGTATTATTCATTAATTTTATTAAAATTAATTATTCTTGAAATTTTAATTCAAGAGCATTACATATTGTTACTTATACATTATAATTCTTTAAAATGAATATGATAGATTAATTAGTTTTAATTCTAAACACAAAAATCTTATTTGAAACTTACAAAAAACGTAAGCAATTTTTAACTTTGTATCCATTTTTAAATGCCACAGAGGCTGGGTTGGCACGCTGAAAAATGCACTATTTCTTACTGTTTCATTGAAGCTTCACCTTTTCCCGAAATTCTAATCATGTGACATGCTAGACGGCTAGAGCGTGAAAGAATGATGTTTTCTGTGAATGATATTGAAAATGCATTTAAACTTTGTTCTTCCATTAAAAGTGCGAGAGAAGATGAAGATCACTATTTGCCGCTTGTGTTCATTTCTTTGGTAAATTTTTGTAGCAAAAAAAAAAAAAAAAAAAAAAAAAAAAAAAAAAAAAAAAAAAGCCAGATTTAATAACTTGGTCGCCAGTGGTGACCTGGCAATTGCATTTGTCAATCTCTGGATATATACATATTTATATGTACATAAGTGTGTGTTTGTAAAAAATTCTAAATAAAGGAAATAATTGATAGTACATTAACGAAAGACCTATGCAACGCCTTTTAATTTATATTAATATTATTCGTAGAAATATTAATATTTACGTGTTTAATCAAACTCATTCTTGTCATTTGAATATAAGGTTTAATTATATTTATTATAATCATAGAAGGACAATAAAAATATACATATTTTTCTGTTTAGTAAAAAATATGCAATGAACGAAGTGATTGAAGACGTTATTGAAATTGTACATGAAAAAAAAAAAAAAACACCAAAAAACCAAAAAAAAAAAAAAATTATTTATTAAATTCCAAAAAAAACAACAAAAAAACAGTTATTGATAAAAGAAAATAATTTTTTTTAAGTAACATGTAATTCATTTTAAATTACTTTGGTAATGTTCACAATAATAATAAATTATATATTTAAGAGTTTTTTTTAATTTAATTTAGCTTAATTTTTTTATATTATTTTTTTATCTAAGAATTGCAATATACATAACATTTAATAATATTTATTTTAAACAAATATTAAAAGTATATATTTATTCTTCAATTTAAAATATTTGGACAAAAAACGAACTAACTGATACAGTCATTAAAGTTATACAGCGGGATGTTCATTTGGAGAATTAATAACCAATTTTATTCAAACTTATAAACTAAAAACAAATTCTAAATTAAAGGAAATAATTGAAAATATTTTAGCAAAAGAAATTCATTGCAATTTATTTTATTAAAATTCATAATAAAAATTAAAATATAGCTTTGATTGAAATTTTAATTAAGCTGAATGAAAACTCGTTAACACATATATTATAAAGAAGACATAATACTAAAGGAAAAAAATTGCAATTAATGAAGAAAAAATATAAATTGAAAAACCGTGATAAAAAACAACCGATTTTAATCTTGCCATTTACACAACATTTCTTTATATCTATCCTTACTATAGTGGAAAATTAAATGTGTATATATATATATATATGTAATATAATTACTTACTAATACATATGCAATTATCAAACTGCCTTATATTGCAATTAAAATTGCACATATGAATATAGTTTAAAAAATTAGGAAATAATTGGAAAATCTTTAGCTAATGAAAATACGCAATTCTTTTTAAAATTTTAAATAATAATAATAATAATAATAATAATAATAATAATAATAATAATAATAAGATGGATTTAAAAAAATATATATTTTACTAAATTTATATTGGTATGAAAATAAATAAAAATACTTTTTTGGTTGGTTGATTTTATGACGGCCGATTACCTTCACGAGGGGTATAGGCCCTAGGGGGGGTGTCCTCCGTGGGGGTCTTTCTAAGGGATCCTAACCCGTATTTACGGCAGGGTTAGAAGAAAACCACGGAAACTCCGAACGGTTAGGCCGACGAGCGCGACAGGGATTTGAACCCAGCACCTCCCGTCTACCAGCTTTCAGAGCAGAACATCTCAGCTACTGGTGGGTACTATACACCTTTTTTGGTAAAAGTTTAAAAAAAAGTAACATTTCTAATATCACATTTTAATTAAACATACCAGCAAGTAAACCAAAGACTGTGCTGATATAGATTAACAAATCATAGGGTATTGATAACTATATGACATCATCTATATCGAAATGTTAAGGTTTGCTATAAACTCTTTAATAGAATAATTAATTAATAAATAAATAAAATATATAATATATACTATAAACAATCACAAAATGACATTTGATAATAAAAAGTTTAACATACATGAAAGGTATAATGAATACAAAAGAAAAGAAAATAATAGAAGATAATCAATATGCTAAAAATAACAGACGTAGAAAGAAATAAGAAATTTAACAAAGAAAATGTGATTAAAAAAGATTAGTAAAACTCGAGATACTATTAAATGGAAGGAAAAATATAAACCGAAAAACCACGATCAAATAGAAATCGATTTTAATCTTTCCATTTACATAAAATTTAATTATTTCTGCCTTTACCAGAATGGAAAATAAAATGTATAAATAAACAAATAAATAAATATATATATATTTTTTTTTCAATTTAGGATACATATGTGGTAATCGAATTCAATAATACTGCCATTAATACTGTAGATGTGAAATTACTTTAAAAATTAGAAAATATAACTTCATTCAAACTCAAAAATACAAAAAGCTAGTAACAAGAAACAATTAAAGATATTTTAGCAAAATAAATACTTTATTTTGTTTTGGGTAAGTCGGCATTGAAAACCTCTAAAATGCAAATAAAATTCAGGGGTATATTTATGTACTGCATATAAGGTATGTGCCTCTGTTTTGGGCATGTTCCATCCCGCTATTATACGTTAGCTAACCAAACAATTCGCTAAATGGCATGAGAATACCGTAAAGGAGCTTCCTAGTGCGTCTTGTGATCACTTGCCATTCAGCTAACTTGTGGAATTTGTCGGCAATTTCTTATTTTATGTTTTTGTGTAATCGCTTCTTGTTTTTATCTGATAAGTCTGCTTTTTTCATGCGCGTTCTTAAAAGAATTGTTTTATGAATATCATCATGCTCTGTTCAGTTTTTAATTTTCTGTCAATTGGTGCTGTCGTGGATGGTGTATATTTTACGAGTTGCTCAAAATCAAACGATTTTCATGAAAGCTGACCTGCTCCTGACATGGCCATCCAGATGACCTTATCAAGTTAATCATGCAAACCAGGAATAAAGAAATTTTTATTTGTTACAATTGCGATAAGTAAATTATTTTAACTTTTTTTTTTATTCTGAAAGAATTTCATTTTTTTTTCTAAATAAAAACTTATGTTGTAATGTCAATTTTGTAAACAACTTCATTTTTTATAAGAAATCCTATTCCATGTCCACTTTTGAATAACAAAATTAACTATTGAGTATCATTATTTTACAACAAAATTATTTAATTTAGCAGAACAGCACTTTTAAATTGAAGAAAATCACGATTTATGAAGCATGAAACAATGGTGGCCATATCATGTGCACATGGACTTGGTACACTTTTAGAATTTCTTTTTTTGGGCTCGTAAAGCTATTTTCATGGGGAATGCAATATTGTTTAATGAAAGTCCATTAACTTGAAAAAGTTACAAAAAATCAAACGGTTTTGATTTTTTCAAAATGACGGCAAGGAAAATACTTAAACATTAGCATTGCCACATCAGGGACACCCACCTTAATATTAAAATTCAACGATCAAGGTTTGGTAGCTGTAGCGGTGGTTGCGAGATAGGCGTCGATATTTCATTACTAAAATGACCCAGTGTCTTTTGTTACCACTGATTATCGGAAACGTTTTCCAGTAATTTTTATACTGTATTAATCCGTTTTCTCAACCCGGAATATAGGTTTTTCGGATGCTATCAATTATCATGTAAACATTTTCGCGTTCAACAAACATATTTTACGGACAAACATGTTAAATTAATAGCATTAACATAAACATAAAAATAAATATTACCTTGTTATTCTTGCATGTCAAAAATCTATTGCGTTGCTGATATTTTTCAACTGAAAATAAAGAATATCCTAAAAACTGATATTCCGCTTTGAGAAAACTGATTAATACACTATAAAAAATATTTGGAAACGTTTCCGAAAATCAGGAGCAGTCAGAGAAACTTTGCTTTTATAAATGATTAATTAAATCACGCAAATATATTGGTTCCAAGTTTTCCAATGAAAAAGGACACTATTCGGAGTCGAGGGTAACTCGGAAGAGATTATTCAATATATTCGCTCGCGGTTATACAGAGTGGTCAAGATAAAAGAGGCTCAGCATGCAGAAGTACAAGTACTTGCTAATTTTTATTTAAAAGTACAGAAAATTATGAATAACAAAACCTCCTGTGAACTATTGAATGTTCATTATGTTGTCATTCATAAAAAAATATTCTGTATTTACTTATTTTAAATAAAAATTTTTAAGTATTTGTACTTCGGACATCTTTTATCTTGGCCACTCTGTAATATACTTTCGTAGATGAAGAAACATTTGTATTTTGTTACAAAGTATGGAGCGCACTTCAGCAGGAGAAAGGCTGGAGATAAATAATGTGTTACTTCTAGGTAAATCATGAAAGTATTTAATTTTCTTTTGATGACTTTTCACGCCTGACTTTTTCTCCAACACGTTTATTTTCTCAGAAAAAAAAAGTTTACTTCATTCGCACTTGAATTAACAAGTCGATTTATACGCCGAATGCACCCACAATGCTACAGTTTTGACTAAGAAAAAAATGATTGAATTATACACTGAAAAATGAGGCATTTTATTCATTTTAGCTTATTTTATTAATGGTCACAATAATAATATGAATGTATGAATATGTAATTAATTCATATCAGACTTGATATTTACATAAAAATTTACAATATCTATCTCTGGCTTATTTAAATACAATGTATAATAACAATAATAATAAAAATAATAATACACGTTGCAATTTTCCAACTGGATGAAACATGTTCGGACCAGGATTCGAACCTCGGATCTCTTGGCTGAAGCTGCCATGTTCTACCAACTGAGCAATCCCGGTCGAATCTGGAGGACCTAATTCATCCAGTTAATCTTATTGATCACAGCATCTGGTCTGATATCTTAATCAGCTCAACAGAATAAATCGTTGGTAATTTGGAACTCCAGTAAACGCTGGATACGTGATCGAACTAGATTAATTTTTGTAGACTAATAATTGTGTCAAAATTAATCTAAAATAATACACATGTTTGAAAATTTAATTAATCCAAATGGAAATTTGTGTAATATATATATCATAGAGAATACAAAATACTGAAAAAACTGAAAAAAAAGAAAGAAATTAGATGAAAATATATAAATTGAATAAACGTGATAAAATAGCAATTTTTTAAATCTTTACATTTACACACAATTTAATTATATCTACAATACTAAAAAATTAAATTAGTGTTTTGTTTTCAATTAAAATTACTACATATGTAAAACTAGAATTGACCAATATTGCCATTGAAATTCTACAAGTGGTTTTACTTTAGAAAATTATAAAAAATAATTTTATTATCACTCAAATAAAAAAAAATAGAAAGAGATAGTTGAAAAAATTTAGTACAGAAATGTGTAATTCATTTTCATTAAAATATAGATAAAAATACGTAAGTGATACAAACAGAACACAAAAAGGCTTAGAGAACATTTTTATTAAAAAATCCATATATGTTTCAGCGCTCAAACGGCGCCATTATCATGAAACTACAGTGATAAACAAACTATTCTCGCAAATTTCTGAAAATAAACTTCAAAAACACAATCACGAGATCATGTATGTAAACAAAGCAGGTGTTTAACATAGTTAACTGTGAAACGTGAAAATTAATATTTCTGTATTGGTTTTATAAAACTGAAAGAAAAAAAAACATATTGCCAAATTTTAGGTAATTGAAATGAGGCTGATTCGTTGCTAATGTTCTCATTACGCATATAGATTTCTATTTATTCACGGATTATAGATGAGAAATAAACTTTTGATGGATACATTATTTTACTATTTTTAAAATCAATGTTTAAAGTCTCGGTTTTATGTAGTCTTGCCAATGCTGTACTTCTGTCATATTTTATATCTGCCATATGCTCTTATAATCTTGTTTTAAGCTTTCTAGTTGTCATTCCTATATAATATTGTAATGTTCCATCTGCGCTAATGAACGGGATTATAACATACAGTACTGTAAAATACTATACGGAAGTATTACAGAATTGACAAGTTTGATAACGTTCGATCACGACGAGCGTATCCCCCTAGTAAGAATATGAACAAAATATTCGGTCTTTCACCAACGTATTTGGAATGTGTCGACATTCACTAGATAATATTGCCATTCTCTAATTTCGGTCTTTCACGGTAACAATGTGTGTTTATGTCAAAATTTTAAAAATGATATTAGTTTAAATTTCAAATATTAAAACCTGGTTTCTTATGGAGGTGAAAGATCCTTTGATTATTTATTGTATAAAGGAAATAGAATCTTTCTTTCTTTCTTTTTTTTCAGGATTTGGCTCAGTAACATAGTATTACGGACCCACTAACTGCGAATCTCAGCTAAGTTAAATGCATAAATATTTTATAAAATAAATCATCTATTTTTTTTACAATGAATGGGAAAAAAATATATTATTAGCAATTTTGCGTTTTTTGTAAGGGACGATAACCGCACAATTTTAAAAATGTTTTAAACATCTATTTCCGAAAAAAGTAATAAAATTATTTTTCTTATGCGCAAATCTGCTTAAAGAATTCGTGTATAAAAAAAGAAATATTTCAATTTTAAATTTGTGGCATCGATAGAGTCGAATTCAATCGAAATCGTTTTTTGTGAAGGCATTGAAAATTCCAATAAAATTATGGAAACATTAAGGCATTTTCCATAAATGAATAAAAATTTATTTACGTTGTTTAAACGTTTTCCGATCCGTTATCTCTTTCAGGCAAAATATATTCTATATAGATACCCAGAATGCCGATTCACCATATTTACTTTTTAGAATCGATATAAGTTTTATTTCTGCAAAATAAATAAATGTATATATCCTGATGCATTTTAAAATACTATTTTCTGATA
Source organism: Maratus michaelseni (assembly GCA_963931845.1). NCBI lineage: Eukaryota > Metazoa > Arthropoda > Arachnida > Araneae > Salticidae > Maratus > Maratus michaelseni. The sequence continues at coordinate 90,235,672 of OZ007595.1, read as the reverse complement.
AAAGCATACTTTATTTAAACAAAACCTTTTTTTTTTTTTTTTTTTTGTATTCAAGTGCTCATTTTTAGCACTTTCTAACATAGTTGAAAATAGTTTAAAAATTTGGTTGGTCTGTCTGCCTGACTACACTCTAAAAACTACATTTTCAAAACTGAGAAGAATTACTCAAATCTGAGTATGTCGCATAGTCAAAATGGCTCCGAAATAAAATTACTCAAGTTTAAAACATGTATTTACTCATTTCTGAAAACATGCACACACTCAAGAATAAAACATCATGTGATCATATTTGAGTGTATGCATGTTTCAAAAATTATTATGAACTGACGTGCTCATTTTTGAGTACTTCCATATTCCAAAAATGATTATGAACTGTCGTGCTCATTTTTGAGTATTTCCATATTTCAAAAATGAGTTGGCTCAGTTTTGAGTATATCCATGTTTCAATATTCTGAGTGTTTCTGGTATTTTAGAATTAAAAACAATGGGTCGTCATATTTGAAACAAAAAGTTTCATAACAAAATGAAACATCGATTTACTCAGATTTGAAATTTTCATTTTTCTCAGTGTATAGGGTCGTCTGTCCGTGTTCTAAATGGCGTAAATATATGAGGTATCGACTACTCTGATCATGAGAGTAGGCGAAGTTTTGAATGAGAACGTAGTTTTTCCAACTAATTGTCCATGTGCGTAGAAGTTGATCAAAGCTATCTTTCTTTAACGGTCGACGGATGATTGTGAAAACCTCGGAACTTATGAGTTTCTGCTTTCCATCGATATTTATGCAAATTGTTACATCTGGTCAATCGATGTTTGAGTATTTAAGCTTCAGAATGTTTTGGAAAGTTGGAACTTGTGTCGATATTCTCCTCTACGAGAGTGAATTTAGATCCACCTGTTTAGCACATGAATCTGAAGCTGAAAAAGAGAATAAGCGGTTGGTAAGAGTTATTTAAGATATTTTCTGCTAATTCAATAAAGTTTTTGGGTGCTCACGGAGTACCACTTTCAGTATTAGAATAGGCTTACATCTTGAGATCAGTGTTCGACTAGTTTGCTTTGTGGAGTTTGGATTTTTGCTATAGGCATCCCGACCCGCTGTTTTCTTCAAGTTGTAAGTTACGTTTTGCATCTTTATAATTAATATATTGAAGTTATATTTTGCTGAGTAAAATTTAAGGAGTTGGATTCGTCTGGATCAAGGACAATTCAGTGATGTTCTTTCTCAAATCCCTGCCCGATTTAGTTTTAATAAACTTGACTTTTAAGTTTTACATCTTGTGCTGTCTTTTACGACTGACTAGCTGGTTCACTCTCACTAACAGCAAATGGATGTTACAAATATACTCTGTATGCCATACAAATGGTAAATATACTCGGTAATTTTTATGTATTACTGATGTTTAATATAGAATGTTCGGTATTGAAAATTATGCGTGCAACATTTATATTCGTTTACAGGGAAACATAAAATATCTCCATTACACTATGGTCAATGAGAAAAATTGTTTACAGAACAGTATATTGATGTTACAATATTTCAAACATAATGATAGAGATATGTGTCGCTGACGTGGTTCACAATATGTTTTCCTAAAATTATAGGATAAGTAGCATTATAGTTCGTTGACAATTATTGCACACATAGCAAATCCTTATATGATGATATGATCCTGATATGATCTATGTAGAAAAATCAGTTGCTGTGCATTTTATTGATTTTATGATACATGAAACATAATGAAATTAAAAAGTATCACTGAGGTGCGCTTTAACATGTTTTCTATAGGTTATGGAGTGCGTAGTATTTATTTTTCAGTTACAAAGAGCCATAAAATAGTTCAGTTACAAGACTGACTATGATCAATAATTTATCGTAGTGCGTCAACAGCTGCGGTGTGCATTTTTAAACTTTGTGTCTCTTAACTAATTTTTAGTATGTTACGTAGTGTGCATAAAATCTATAGAACATAAAAGAGATACACGACAGAATTCGAACACATTACCGCCTATGGCAAGCAATTTCTGAAAAGGAATTTTTACTCTGTTAGGTTTTATTTAAATTGTTTATTTACAAAAACATATATAATATATTATGTATGTATTACATTATAATTTACTTAGGAGCAATCATAGCATGTTCAAGATAGAATGAGTATTTCACTCTATGGGGTATAGAAATACTCATTTCATCTTGAAGATAATAGGATTGCTTCTAAGTCATTTATAAAGAGCAGTCAAATATTTAATAGCATTTGAGTCTTAATTACATATATATATATATATATATATATATATATATATATATATATATATATATATATACACAAACATATTTAAGACGAATTTCTCCAAACATTAGTTACCGTACAAGGATTTCTTGATTATTATAAGAAGATCTCAAATATATCGTCTTTACAGAGCCGACTACTTTATCTCGTAAAATAATCTGTAATAAAAACTCTCCAGATTAATGTTCCTTCTATGCAGCGATGCAATTCGATTCTGTTGTATATTTAAATTAAATTTTAAGAGCTAAATGGTAGTCATCGTGAACTTTATAAATTGCTATTATTATTTCATGTTTAAATATGTATATTTAAATTAATGTATTGTAAATAATATAAACATTTATATTTTGAATGATGACATTCACAATTCCATGTGTAAAATACCAAATTGTAATATTATTTCCTTTCAAGCTTCAATAAATCGAGATTATTTCCAAGCTATTCCTCACCGGGTTAACTGGGAATACATAGATATTTCCTCATGGGATTTAGGGATATTCGCGGCTTAACATTAAATTGGGCGCCAAGAAAGATGTCTGCTGTCTCCTCTTTTTTACTTCAATCTTTACAAAAAAGCCTTAGATTCATGAAAATTTTCAATTTTCGGTTATCGACGGATTTATACGTTTTAGAATGTTCTGAAAAATATCTTAATGTTTTTTTAGAAAATGCCTGTCTGTGTGTGTGTTTGCGTCTGTATGTGACAAAATTTTTGTGGGCGCTCTATTTCAAGAACTCTGCACGGAATTTAATAAAACCTCATTATCTGTTAGACCTTGATACAAATTGGTGCTGATTAGTTTTTGTTGTAAATCGCCCGAAACATGGCGCTGCTATGTTGCATTTTTCATGAATTTCTCGATAGCTATATCACAAGAACTAATGCACAGAATTTCATCAAACTTCAGATTCACTTACACGTCGACATAAGCTGTTGTTCATTAGGTTTTGGTGTAAATCTTCGAACAGGTGGCACTGGCTATGTGGGATTTTTCAGGATTTACACGATTTTAGCGATAGCCATATCTCAATAACTAATGCACGGAATTTAATAAAATTTTAGATTCCGTTAGATCTTGATATACATTGCTGCTGATTAGTTTTTGGTGTATATCGTCCAACACGTGGTGATTCTATGCTGCAGTTTCTTCGACTTCCGCAATAGCCCTATCTAAAGAACTAATGTACAGATTTTCATCAAACTTCAGATTCAGTTAGACGTTGACATAAGTTGTTCCTTATTAGGTTTCGGAATAAATTGCCCAACAGATGGCATTTTTCAGGATTTACACGATTTTAGTGAGAGCCATATCTCAAGAATTAATGCACTAAATTTCATCAAACATCATATTCTATTAGAACTCGACATACGTTTCGGCTTGTTAGGACTTTGTGTAAATAATATAACATCTACTATGCTGTACTCTTTTATTCTAAAATGCATACCGTAATTTCGCGCGTAAACGCCGCACCTCAAACAATTCGATTTCCTACCAGAATTTATTTTAAATAAAATGTGACTTACTTCTGCTTAGAACTTATTTGACTTCTTATTTTCAATAACATTTCCGGTTTGAAAAAGACTTAACTAAGCCGCGGCGCATACGCGCGAAATTACAGTAGTTAAAATAATTGCGCTTTTTGAAATATTAACATGTATGGGATAGAAGAAAGTTCTGGGACTGGCACATCCGAGTGGCACAAACTTGAACATTAAAACATAATTTAAATAATAAAGATGATAATTTTAAGAAATATTTGAGAACGATATGTATTAAACTTTTTCAAAGTTTTTCAACATTTTATATATAATATAGATGACTGGAGACTGATATTATCATGATCACACAAGAATGCTATTTAGTTAAACTTTAACAACCAAGATACAATATTCTTGATTTAAAATTTTTTATTTAAACGAATAATCTAAAGTGAAAAATATTACAATTTTATTGATCAGGCTTTATAATGCACAATTCTATAAACAGATATAAATACGAAACATATGTACACAAAATATATTATATAAATATATAAAACGTAGTACAGAATATGAGAAACGCACTATAGATCTTACGAATAACATATGCGAATGAATATGCTTAGTAAATATATAGAGAATAAAAGTATCGTAGTGAATATATAAACATATTATTCGTGAAAGAATATACGTAGCATTGAGAATAGGCTTAAATCATATATAGATAGAACTGTATGAGTATAAATTATGTAAAATATAGTAGATAATATAGTATATTCGAAAAAATATATACTGAGTGTTTGTGAATATTTCGAAAGAAACAAATCATTAATAGTACAGAGGGAAACAAAAATATTTCTCATAGGATTTACTGTCGCAGTCTTTTTATTCAACCAAAACTGCTAGTTATCTCTTCGATAATTGTTTATAAATTTAAAACAACATGCAGATATTGAATCGTTAAATGTTAATAAATTTACCTTTCTTTATGTTAATTATAATAACATCATAACAATCCGAACACCATCCACCTATAATCCAAATACAAATACAAAACAAAAAACGGAGTTAGGTGTTTCATACAACCTCAGAAAGTTCAGTGAATGAATTTTTATTTCAAATACAGTATTGTACAGCATCAAATACAATTTACTGTCCTTCAAAATAATCTCCATGGATGGTAATGCACTGTTGGGAATGAGTATATAAGTCCTGGAAACTCCTGCAAAACAGTTCTTTCGGAATGGCTTTCAGCTCGGCCCTCACGTTGCATTGAATGTCGGGGATGTCCGTAAATCTCGTTCCCTTCAGGGCTGACTTCAATCTGGGGAAGAGTCTGCAGGTGCTAAATCAGGTGAATAAGGGGGTGATCAAGTGTCACAACTTCATTCGCGGCCAGGAACTGCCATACAACCAAGGCGGTGTGTGGCCGGGCATTATCTTCCAGGCTGGTCAGCTCTTCGGAAACGCTTAAAACATTCATAAACACTCTTGGATGTGACGGGTTCATCTTTATAAACTTTTTTGAGCATTTCGTGAGTTTCTTTTCCGATTTTCCAAGTTTGAAACAAAACAACATGTTTATTCTCTGATCCATTTTGTTTACCGCGACAATACACAATAAACCTTTCGCGCTCGGCGTTAAAACGTAACAGGGAATAAACGCACTTGGAACCTTGCCAAACGTTCAAACAGATATCGACCTTCACCACGCGTGGCGCGTTGATATTCTACTAGTACAGCAGCGACCTCTACAAGATCTTTCACCGAACTTTCTGGCCACAGGTTGTATACCGGAGTGTGTAGCGATCGAAGGATGTCTTAAATTTTTCACACAAACTAATTAAGTTATCTTCAATTTTCCTCTTAATATCTTTTATTGTTAATTTACGAAGTATATGAAAGTTTGGTTTAAAATTGAGGCACAATGCATTTTAATCTAAATATACTGGGATGCTCTAAAACGAGTGAAACGCAGTTTAATTTTTTTACCTATTGGAGATACACAAACAATGAAAATTTCAAAAGTGTTCGAAATAAGGTAGGAAATAAGTCTATGTTGATGAAATTGTCCTGTAATTAATTTAAAATAAGTTGAAATTTAAAAATTTTTATACAATCTGTGGATAGTGTAAACTATATTTAGAAAAACGTTCCCTTTGTTGTCTCAACTAAAATAATAAAAATCCCTTCCTCTATGACCAGAATTCACCAAGTTATGATACATTCAATTTTATGAAATTTCGAAGCTTTCCGGCACTGAAAACAGAGAAACGATTTTTAGTTCCTCGAAGCTCCAAAATTTCATAAAATTCAGTGTATCATAACTTGGTGAGTTTTGTTCATAGAAGAAGGGAATTTTTACTGTTTTACTTGTAACAGCACAGAGAATGTTTTTCTAAATTTAACCTATAGTTACCAAGGAAAGTATTAAAAAAAATAACATTTTAAAAATGAATGGCATGTTCTTCTAAACATTGGAAATTCTATTTTTCTTTTTAATTATAAACATAAAATAAACCCGTTCCGTGGTGTCCAAAATTTATCTTTTTTGTATATATATATATGTGCGTGTGTGTATTATAATCCTTTTTGAGCACGGTATAATTCGGAATTTTATTTTTGTGGCAACACTAATTTGATAAAAACCTTTTATTTACTTTATGAAAACAATGCTGATTTAATTTCTAAATAACTGGAATTTTTAATCAAAACCATGTTTTAACGAAATGTAAGTGTACTATGTCAGGAGCCGATACAAAAACCTTTCGAATGACACCCTATTCATTGTTGTGCGCTTTGTAAATGCATACAAAAAAGGATGTTGACAACAGAAATGATATACCGTATTTACCCGCGTATAAGTCGAGAAATTTTGGACAAAAAAAGACTTTAAAGTTGTCGACTTATGCGAGGGTCCTTAATTTTTTTTTTCAGATTGGATTTCATCCGGTTGTCCAACATTAACAAAGAGCGGCAATATTAGAAAGCCCGACATTGCATTAATTTCCCAGTGGTTTAAATATGCGTGAAATCAAATTCCTTCCGAAATGATTCTAAAATCGTTCAAGAATTGCTGCATAAGCAACGAACTAGACGGCACAGAAGATGATGCCATTTTCGAAAGTGATAACGACGAGGAAGAATGTAGCGATACAGAGATTGAAAACGTGTATCATGATGTGCCGATGACGACGAAGGATTTATGTGAATTGTTTGGCGAGTCCGATATTGAATCGGACATTGAATCAGTTTAACTTTGTATATTATTATCTTCATTATTGTAAATTTAATACTTTTTCTTTCAGATGATTTCGAATAAATGTAAAAAGAAAAAAAAATTAAAGTTCCTTTATTATTGTATATTTAGTATACTTCCTTTTTTTCCAGGTGATTTTGAATCATGTATTTTTATTATTTTAAAAAAAATCAAATTTATTGATCGGAAAAGTGGGGGGTCGACTTATACGCGGGATTTAAAAAAATTCAAATTTCTTGATCGGGAAAGTGGGGGGTCGACTTATACGCGGGATCAACGTATACGCGGGTAAATACGGTACTATATGATATAATTAGGAAATATGATTGACGGGATTACAATGTATGGACCGAAATTGGTGAAAGTGAATATTCACTTTGTTAAGCATTTTCTTCCTGAATTAAGTTTTGCTTTCTGTGTGGTGTGTATAAAAATTTATTGTTCATGTACAAGGTTTCACAAATAAATTCGAATTTCTTACCGACATTGGGTGGTGATTGCTGACATTTCTTTTTCAAATATGTTGTGAGTTCTCCTCTTTCTCCGAATCAAACGATGGTTACATTAAAATATTCTGGAAACGTTGCAAAGTGACTGTGTTACACTCTAGAAACGACATTTTCAAAACTGAGCAAAAAATACTCAAATCTGAGTATGTTGCATAGTCAAAATGGCTCCCGAATCAAAATTACTGAAGTTTGAAAAATGTATATACTCATTTGTGAAAACATGCTCAGATAATTGCCACGATTGATACGACATCAGGGTTACTCACGGACATGTTTTTGCTTTATAATACAGTTTGATGTATTTTTCTATTTATTGCAATTAGGGGATCCAATCCGAGTTTACCGGGTTACAGAACATATCGCCCGTGTACATAGCATAGGTGAAAACCATTTTTAATTGAAAATTCCAATAGAATTTTTACGTTTATTTATTTTTTTATTATTACCCACTAATAATACCAAAAGCAATTTGACTTGAAGCATATCAATAATATATTCACATGAAATTTCGAAATTTATTAAATATGGTACATTCGTATTAGGTGCATGTCAGAGTGTAATAGCCAGAGCAAAAGATAAAGAATGATTTAGGAGTTAAAAAATTTGTAAAAAAGAGAAATTTAATGTTCAGATCATTGCTCAGCGTTTCTCACGTACACTCAGAAAAAAAATTGCAGTAAAATTACGGGAAGAGGCCGGCAGCAGAGATTCCAGTCATACCCCGTAAAAAAAAAAGTCCAAGCCCATCGTTTTGTGCAGCCCGTAATTTTACGGGGCAAAGTAATACAGCATTATAATGCACAGGATATAATGCACTTTAAAACACAATAACACTTTACTTACTGTTCAGTAGCACGTAGCACGTTAGATAATCATCACAGAATCGCTGTTTTGACGCGTTAAAGTTTTCGAAACACGAGTAAAATGAAGGGTTACACCCTAGCGGAGGACAATGTATGGGGTCGTACCGTATTTCTGCTAACATATAGGCTAGAACTGTAAGAATATGTGGATTGCTCTTAATTTTCTAAGTATCTCAGAGATAAGGCCGCTTATTTAGTAGATCAGACCGTTTTTCATCAAATAAGGCTGTTGCCCGTGAAAATTGAAGGGCAAACGCTCATAAATTTACAGTTTTTTCTGAGAGTGTACATGTTTTTGCTTTATAACATATATTAGATGATCTAACACGGGCTCTCAGGAGATCAGAACATTAGATGAAAACCATTTTTTAAATTTGAAAACACTAATAAGTTTTTTTACATCTACTCTATGCATATAAAATTCTAATGAAGCGAATTTGTGAAACAATTTTATGAAACGATTTTATGAAACGACTGTTAAACAAATGTATGTTAAATGCGGGGTTTGTAGAGTATTGACAGTTATGTAATATTAGTATGTTGTTACAGTCATTTACAGCTGGGTTTTTTCTTGAAAATGATGTGTATAGCATTTGTAGTTATTTTACAGGGCCACACAAAATAACACGAATATATGTTAAAAGTGGGGTTTGTAATGCGCTGTCGATAATGTAGTTTTAACATGTTGCTGCAACCACCTACAGCACATTTTTGTTTTGAAAAAGTTGTATAATAGCATCAATTTAATATATATTTTTTAGATTGACCTACAGCAAAAAAAAAGCTTTTTTAATGAAAAATATTAATTATGTATTTAAATAAAATTTTGAAATTTATTACGAGCGATGCTATTGTAATTCCCGCATGCAAAGAGTATGAAAATCGCCAAAGATTTCGTTACTTACAGCAGTCTTTTTAACTTGATTATTTCGGCGATTAAACTTGTAATTCGATCACTCAAAAAACGACATTTTCAAAGTTGAGCAAAAAATAATCATATCTGAGTATGTCACATATCCAAAATGGTTCCGAATCAAAATTACTCCAGTTTGAAACATGTATATACTTCTTTCCGAAAACATGCACACACTCAAGAATATAACATCATGTTCTCATATTTGTGTATGACCATGTTGCAAAAATGAGTTTGAACTGATTCCAATCATTTTTTAGTATATCTATGTTTCAAAAATAAGTTTGAACTGATTATAATCATTTTTGAGTATGTCCTTGTTTAAAAAATGAGTATGAACTGATCTCTATGTACTCAGTTTTCAGTATGTTCATGTTTCAATATTCTGAGTATTTCTGGTATTTGAAACAAAAAGTTCGGAACAAAATGAAAACATCCATTTACTCAGATTTGAAAGTGTCATTTTTTCTCAGTGTAATCTATGCGTCATGCGTGATATTTCAATCTTGTTTTACTCTTATAAGTTTATTTCTTGTACTTGTGATACAAATACTCAAATTATCACAATTTCCCTAATTTATTCGAAATTGCTAAAATGTTTGTTCTGTTATAATTTTTTGTTAAATTCAATGAATTCTTCGAATTTTCATTTAAATTTTATTTTATGGTAAAAAATGGTTACGATTATCTATTATGTTAATCGATAAGAAGGGTTAAATTATCGATTGAAGTATGTTTTAAAAGAAATCTGCTGAAAACATCTGCAGATATTTATATGGAAGTAAGTATCATAACATCGACTTCTAATTAATGATTTTATTATCTTTTTTTTAATTTCTTTTTCTTCTATTATCTCATATAATCTTTTATACTAGTAGAATAATTTAAAAACTCTTCTTTGCTTAAAAGCAAAATTAGTATATTGTTAAAGCTATTTTTATTATACGCTCTACATAGCAATTTTTGAAACAAAAACTTTTTTTCGTAGTAATTTTCAGCTTTTTAATTTAATGATAATAACGGAATATTGATGACAAAGAATTTAATCAGAAAATCACTAATTTTCTTTTGTCTTTCAGATCTATAGATTTTCATATTTAATACAACTTCTGATATTTAACGAATATATCTATAATGACGAAAATTAAAATAATAACTCACATGCAATGATTGTAATTAGATTTTATTTATTAAGAAATTATAGAAATCGTTAAAATTTCTGTAAATTGTTAGCGAATATAAAAGTACATTCTTTTAAATAATAAATGATATTAAATTAAATGTGGATGTAAATTGAAAAAAATTGTATTTCTCCATTAGCATTTTATTATAAAACCAAATGTAAGTACATGTTAATTTCATTTGATATGCTTTGTTTAATTCTTTTTTTCTTTTCACTTTGAGATTCAATTTTTCAAAATTAATAGCTAGTAGGTAATTATTGATTTATTTTCCAATGTAATGGATAAATGAATAAATACCCAGGTTAGTTTAAGCTTTATAGCTTTACAGCTTCCATGCAAGCCTGGGGGACACACATATTACAATTTAATCATGTTTGATTGCACATGGAGTTTTACATTTTATTTGACATTCGTTCAAAATACACACACACATGTACATCCCCACACACACTCATATATATATATACATGTGACATATTATTTAGAATCCGGGATGGAAACTATTTTAGTTACAAATTAAAACTTGATAACTTCTTCATTTAATAATAAATTTAATATTTACAACGTATTTACATGTTACTATTTAAAAAATAACTCAGTTAATTTAACATTAGGGCTTAGCTCAGATGCCTTATCGGCAACAAACTCTGTAAAAACATTCTTCTCTTCTGGTAAAGTCTAATTTACTCAGCTTGTCAGTTCTTTTGAAAGAAAAAATGAAAAGGAGAGAAAATATGATGGAGTGCGTATAGTTCGAGCGTTACACTATTCCCCTCACACTGCATTACTGGTCCCTCAGATACAGTGTGCATTTCCTGGGTGGATTCCTTCGGGATGCTTTCTGGTGACTAAATACCTCTGTTGTTCTCGCGTTTTTAGAACCTTTAGTGGCTATTTGCTGGCTGGGCGTCTGACGTTTCCCGGGTCTGCCTCTTGGTCGAATGAAGCCTGTAGAACATCCACCATCATCTTGCTTGTAAGGACACAAAACTGATATATGATAATTTCCTAAGGGAGAAAAGGGGTTTTCTTTAGTAGCAATGGTATAAAAAGTAGGAGATCTTTGTTTTAAAATAACATAGAGGCCATCGCGACGGGGCATGACTTTAGTTGTTTTGTTACTTTTCTTTTGGCTAATGGGATGCAAAGTAACCCAAACATGATCGCCTGGTTTATATCGTTCAGAAGCTTTTTAATGTTTGTCGGCATAATATTTATGCTTATCTTGGCTTTATTCTATGCGATCTCTTATCTGCATAGTAATTTTAGCAAAGTTTTTTAATAAGAGGTTATTTCCGGTATGAAATTATCATTCGCAATTACAGGGCGTAAGTCATGAGCAACATCATCGGAGGTACATAATTCACGACTGAACATTAAATATGCAGCTGTGTGACCTGTGGAACTACATCTTGAAGTATTAAGGGCAAAACGGATTACTGGTAATTTTTCACTCAAGTTGTATGATCATCTCCAACTAGCATTGTTAAGCGGGGTTTTAGATCTCCGTTTTTCTTTCAATCGGATTTGCTTGAGTTTGGTACACCGGAGTTAAACTTTGATCTATCTTTAAGAGAAAACAAACTTGTTGCATCACAGCACTGATGAATTGCGGACCATTGTCGCTAATGATTTTTCTTGGAAAACCATATCTTAAATACACTTCCTCAATTAAGATAACAGCACATTCCGTGGCTGTTGCGGTATTTAATGCGAAAAGTTCTACCCATTTAGTGCTACAGTCTTCAATTATAAAAATCCCCTTTTTACCATCTGCCGTTTCTGGCAAGGGTCCAAGTAAGTCTATTGAGAGGGTCTCAAATCTTTGACTATGGACAGGTGTTTGTAAAAATCCAGCAGGTTTTTGGTTACTCGCTTTATAACGAATACAGTCTACACAATTTTTAACATAATTTGCGATATATTTTCTCATTCCAGTCCAGTAATATCTTTGGGATACTCTGTAATAGGTTCCCTCGGCTTCATAATGGCCTGCGGTCGGTGAATCATGGTAATTCTTCAAGACTTCTTTCCGTTCTTGAACAGGAACAACCAATTGGGCTTCTTCTGAATCTGATTCTGGAGAGTAACGATATAGGACTCCTTGGTTTAAGAGGTAACCACGTTCAGTCCAATTAGCAAAATCTGTATTATTTTCTTTAGATTCAAACGCTTCAGTGATTTTCTTCAAATCTTCATCGTTTAATTGCTCTTCTGCGATATCTTTAGGAGATCTAATAGGCATTTCAATCGAAATTGTGCAAATTTCACAAGACGGTTCTTCATGACTGCAAATAGGGCGAGACAACATATCAGCAACAACGTTTGCTTTCCCAGGAATACATTCAATCTTCAGGTTGAAAGACTGTAACTGCAAAGCCCATCGGGCTAGTCTTCCTGATGGTTATTTTAAACTCATCAGCCATTTTAGGGGCTGATGATCGGAGGCATTTGTTACTTCATGTCCTTCAATGTAACCATGGAATTTATTTAAAGCCCAAATGACAGCAAGTGTTTCGCGCTCGGTGGTAGAATAGTTTCTTTCTGGTGCAGTTAACAAACGACTTGCATATTCTGTTCGATGCTCTTCTTCTCCCTGACCCTGGAGGAGGACAGCACCTAGAGCATATCCACTGGCATTTGTACGAAGAAGATAGGGCTTGGTCGGATCATTTTGTTTCAGTACTGGAGGATTGATTAGTGAATTTTTCAATGTTTCGAAAGCGCTTTGTTCTGCTTCTTCCCACTTCCAAGTTGCATTTTTCTTCGTAAGATTACTTAGAGGTCTAGCTATATCTGAAATTTTGGGAATAAAACGTCTATACCAGGAGCAGGACTGCAAATAAGATTGAACTTGTTTAACAGTCGTAGGAGCAGGCATTTTTTGAATTGCAGCGGTTTTTCCAGGATCAAATTTGATTCCAGAGCTTGTTATCCAATGTCCTAAATATTTAGCACGCGGGCAAGCAAAATTGCATTTTTCACGATTAGCATACAATTTGAATTCCGATAGTTTATTAAAAACTGCTTCTAAGTCAGACAAATGTTTCTCAAAACTTTCCGACAAAATTATAATATCATCTAAATAAGACAATACAAAGATGTCTTTGAGGGACTTTCGAAAATTATCTATTAATCTCTGAAAGGTTGCTGGGGCGTTTTTCAATCTGAAAGGCATTCTAATGTACCGAAAAGTTCCGAATTGGCAAATAAATGCAGTTTTGTCTCTATCAGCAGCATTTACTTCAATTTGGTGGTATCCAGACTTCAGGTCAATAGTGGTCATATAAGGTGTATGTTTAGCTTCATGGAGCAAATCATGTACCCGCGGTAATGGATAATTATCCGTCTTTGTGATGGCATTTAATTTTCGATAATCGACGCAAAGGCGAATTTTTCCATTTGGTTTTGGGACCAATACTACAGGCGAGGCATAAGGAGATTCGCACTCTTCTATTATACCTTTAGAGAGTAATTCATCTAATTCTTTACGCAAAATTTCCTTTTTTGCAGGTGACATGCGGTAAGCGGGTACTGCTACAGGAGGACGTGATCCAGTATCAATATAATGTTTAACTTTAGGTGTAGCCTCTTCCCCTAGTTGGAAGCTTCTTGTAAATTTTCCAAGCAGTTCATTCAACCTAACTCGTTGCTCTGAAGTGAGATGTCTACCTTCATCTTCTCTAAGAAAAACAGTGTCTAATTTAACGGTTTTTATTTATAATTCACTGGAAGATCTATATATATCTTCGGCGAATCTATACTTCTACCTGCATCTATCAGCAAAGAACCATTCTTGATTTGCTACATCTAAAACAATTTTTGCTTTGCGTAAAAAATCGATTCCCAAAATTGTACGATTATTTTTGGCATTCGGCAGAGCATAAAGTGTTGTTTTAACATCGCGACCTTCAATTTTAACATGAACTTCTGTTTTATAAACTTCGGTAGTGTTTTGTAGCCCATCCGCTAAGACTACGATCATTTGAGTTTTTTCAAACTTCACACCTTGGTCTTTTAATAAAGAATACAAAACTTCACCCGCAACGCAATGTGTTGCGCTAGTGTCAGCACAAGCTGCGCCAGAGAGACCATTTATACTGATTTTTACCAATAATGTTGGTGATGTTTGCATATTACATGTACGAAATTCTAGAGATTGAAAGTGCGCCGATACATTTTTCGGAGAATAAGTTGGACACTTGGATTTAATAACTCCCTGGTTTCCACATCCATAGCAACTTAACATTGGCCGATTTAAATTTGAAGGATAATTAATTTTATTTCTCTTGGACCCATTTTGATTGCCAAATTTACCAAACTCATTTCTTTTAAAATCTAAAGGCTTTTTTTCAAAGCGATTAGAATTCCCGACCTCACTGATTTTATTTGATCTTTTTATTTCTACTTTGTGTGACCTCAAATTATCATATAAATCTAACTTTTCAGCCAATTCAACAGGATCTGTTAAATTCTCCCATTGGTCTAAATAATGTTCTTTGCAAACAGGGGAAACCTTTTTCTTTAATTGATCAGCAATAATTAATTCCGATAGTTTTTCAAAGGAATTTATATTTAATTCGGATAGACATCCCTCAAAATAGCTTCTAATTTCAAAGTAATATTCTTTCCAGCTAATATCGGTTTGCTTTGGATGTCGATTAAATAAAACTCTAAACCTTTCAGCAGTTAATTTGAACCTCTGCAACAATATATCTTTAATATAAGAATAATCCTCAAATTTTTCTTCCGGTTCACGCGCTATTAATTTACCGATTTCATTTGGAAGGGCTCCAATTAAATACGTAATCCACAGTTCTATAGAAACCTTTAAAAGTTTCATTTGCCTCTTAAAAGTTATTAAAAATAAATTCATATCATTCTTTTCAGGATTGAAATGGGGTAAAACCTTTTTCAAATCAACGCGGATTGAGGAAGTTTCTAGAGGGTTGCTTGTATTTGCAACAACATCTCTTGTTGTTCCTGCTTCTAACCTGAGCTTCTGTAGCTCAAATTCTCTTTCTTCGGCTAATCGCTTCTCTTCCTCAAGAGTCTTTCTTTCTTCTACGATAGTTTCAAAAATTCCCTGTACAAAATCTATGTTATCTTTAAATGCCTCACTATTTACAATTTTATCACGTAATTCGAGAACTTTATCATCGCTACTTATTTGTACTTTTAACTCTGAAGCCAAAGTGATTACAATCAATTTTCTTACCCTTAGAAAGAAACGCCATCATTTGAATTAATTATGTTTTAGCTAACTTCAAACTTAATTTGTGTTACGAATAACTCTTAGCAAAATAATTTACTTTTATGTAATTTTTCATAACATATATGGAACATAAATAACATACAATATCTTTCAAAACTCAATATAATGACACCAACTATTAGCCTTTTTTTTTCTTCACAATAATATCAAACATTATTTGCAAATAATTTAAATCAATTCTTCATATAATAAATAAAATAATGCCAAGCACTCATTTATAATAATAACTTCAATAATAATATAGCTCAGTGCAACTATATAAATGTATAAAATAAAGCAAACGATTTTTATTTTTCAATAATAATTATTAGATATATTTCTCTTATGAATATCTTCATTTAATTCAGATACTAAAATACTTGAAGTTGCAGACGATTTTTCGTATTTCCATTCCAAGGAAAATATCATTCAGGTTGAATAGAACAATTCCAAAATATTTCGATTCTGGACGAATCAAATACAATTTTCAAAAAATCCTCAGTTTCCGGATGAATCAAAAGAAATACTTTTTGTACTTTAGTATCTAAATTTTCTTATTAAAACAGTTTAACACAATTTAAAAATAATACTTATCTTCATATCTTGCTTCTATTCGGGCCCGACGCACAGTGGGTCAAAGTATAGCAGATGTCGAACATAGGATTATCACAATAGTATAAGCCTATATATAAGATTTTTTTTTTGTTATATTTAGGTTTAAAGAAGTAAAATATATTATATTCAATAGATTTGCATGGTTTTTATGAGCAATTTAATCTTTTTTTGTTTAAAACAGGACTTTTAGAGGCATACTGGATAACTAAATTAAACTTGAAAATCAAAGAAAAAGAAAAAGCTTAGCAGACAATAATTTTATTACCAGTCATGTTTTTACTTATATCCTAAGGACATTGCCAAAATATTCAAAATATTTGTTTAATTTTTAATTGGCAACATATGTAATGTTTAGATAACTTTTCAAAATCGTTCTACAAAACCGGAACATTCTTCTGCAACATTTTAGAGCCTATTTCAGTGCATATTTTTTATCATCGGGATTATAATAATAATCATAATAATATAATAATAATAATTTTATAAAATAATTTTGTAGTGATATTAATTTTAGTATATTTCTTTTTTATTTCAAGCAAGATTATTTCATTTTGCTTTTTTTTATATTCTTTTGAAAGATGATAACAAACAGAGATTTGTTTCTGTATCTAAATAATTTACATAATGGTTTTAGTTATGAAAAATCAATTCTTAGTTTTGTACGTGCTGTTCTACTGTGGACTAAGTGCTTCAGAAATTGATGAAGAAAATTTAAAGAAGCGTTTACGTAAGTTTTGTGTAGCTGTAAAAGATCAATGGCAGAAATCTCAACGAAAATTAGATCATTTCAATACTAAAAACGATTCTTGGCTTCAGTGTTCCTTTAAAGTTGGTAATGAATTTAAACCCTCTGAAGTTGAAAATTCGCAGAAATCAACGTCTCGGAAATCTTTTTCAGATGTAACCGAAACTCATAAAAGAAAACTAACTCAACGTTTAAGAGAGGATACTTCTGGAGAAGCTCTTTTGCATGCAGCAAACAAAAATTAGCATCTGAGGGTTTTAAAAGATCTTTTGATATAGCACATAAAAATATAACCATTGATCATGAAATGAATTTAACAATGATTGATAGAAAAATTATTACGGAAATTTCAAATACATCCTCCTGTTCAACATGTTATATTTGTGGTGCAAAGCCCTTCGGAAATGAATAACATTGATAAAATTGTTCAAAGAAGTGTAAACGTATCCACATACAGCTTTGGTGTATCTAGTCTACATGTAAAGATACGGTCTATGGAATATTTGCTTCATATTTCTTACAATTTATCATTTAAAGCTTTAAGTGCTAGAACTGAAGACCAAAAGAAGCAAAAAGAAGAATCAAAGAGAAAAATTCAATGCGAATTCAGAAAAGAATTATGTTTGCTAATTGATGTTGTTAAACAGGGGAGTGGTTTGACACACGATTTAAACACTGCAAGGACATTTTTTGCTGAGTTTGAAATTACAGCTGAGATCACTGGATTGGATAAAGAACTAATTAAACGTTTTGCAATTATAATGCAAGTTATCTCCTGTGACGAAGTAATTAATGCCGAAAAAATTGGCGAATTTGCACTGGAAACAGCTAAAGAATGTGTTTCGAAGTACGGGTGGTATTATATGCCAGCTTCTATTCATAAGTTATTAATTCATGGAAAAAATATAATTACAAATTTTGCTGTTCCAATTGGCCAATTGGTTTATTATCGGAAGAAGCTGGCGAAGCTCGAAATAAAGAGTTTCGGAGGTACCGGGATTCCCATACGAGAAAAATAAATCGAAGAGCATGTAACGAAGACTTGTTGCACCATTTACTTATGACATCTGAACCATTGATTTCCTGTATTAGACGCAAAGTAAGAAACGCTCAAAGGAACAAAAAATTTCCAGAAGCATTAGAACTTTTACTTTAAATAACATTTTAGCACTCACACATTATGCATCCATTTATTAGAGTAGATTTAACCCTTTGAGAGTCTTTGCTCTTTTCAGCATTTTCATGTAAATATTTATCTAACACAAGATACGTATATATTGAATTTAATTTTATAGTTTAATTTTAAATTATTTTTTTACATTATTTCATCTTAGAAAATTCTTACAGTATAATATTTATAAAAAAATATTTTTGTCTACAGACAATTTACTATGCTTTCCGTTAATGGAAAATTATGCGATAGCCACTTATAGAGTGTTTCAAATCCATTTATTTCAAAAATGCGCAGGTTTGCGCAAATATTGCCCTATACCACATTAAAATACAGGCTTTTAGGAACACAAAGATGTGTTTGAAATTTCAGGCAACTTCATGCAATTTAAGTTGCACAATTTTTAAGTTTCTGATACCGTTAATTTTATATGGGCTGTTCATAATGTAAAATGATACATAAAATTCAATCAAAATGCAATCAGTAGTGGTTTAAAATGTGTTTTAGGAAATTCATAATGATATTTTAAACGAGTTATTATTAGTGGTTACCTAGGTTTCATTTCTGAGCACATTTAAAAATCACTAAAATTCGCAGAAAAATTCCTCTGCTGAAAGATGTATATTCCGAGCAGTACAAATAAGATATAATTTTGTATAATTTAAAAGATAAACATATATTCGTATTTTGTAGACATTCTTTTAAAATATTTCATTGAAAAAATTTAATTATTTAATGATTATTTTTTGGCCCTATGTTCGCATTTTCTTAAGGATTGACCCACTGTGCGACGTTGGGGAGCCACTTTTGTGGCATATTATTTAGAATCCGGGGTGGAAACTATTTTAGTTACAAATTAAAACTTGATAACTCCTTCATTTAATAATAAATTTAATATTTACAACGTATTTACATGTTAGTATTTACAAAATAACTCTGTTAATTTAACATTAGGGCTTAGCTCAAATGCCTTGTCGGCAACAAACTCTGTAAAAACATTCTTCTCTTCTAATAATAAAGTCTAATTTACTCAGCTTGTCATTTCTTTTGAAAGAAAAAAAAAAGAAAAGCAGAGAAAATATGATGGAGTGCGTATAGTTCGAGCGTTACATACATATATATATGAGTGGGTTAGAATGGCAGTGGCGTAATTCAAAAATGTTGAAAATCGAGATAATCATATTTTCACTGAATGTATATTAATTTCTGTTCAATGAGCCAGTCAAATAAGTCATAGTTCACTTAGGGAGTCGCTGGAGAGCAAAACAAGTTGAACCACTCAATGCAACGGCAATTCAACAAGTTTCACAAAACCCTTCACTTCTCAACACGTCTGTCAATCTTACTCCACTGTCATTCTAACACCTTCATATATATATATATATATATATATATATATATATATATAGAGAGAGAGAGAGAGAGAGAGAGAGAGAGAGAGAGATGATTTGGGGTAATATTTACCTAAAAAAAAAAATCAATTTTAACGTATTAAAATTAATTACCGTAATTTCCGACGTATAATCCGCGGATCAAACAATTGTGTTTAAATCCAGAAATTTTAATAAATAATTAAAGTGAAATAGTTACAACGATCTAGTATAAGTTACATTCTATAAAAAAAAAAAAAAAAAAAAAAAAAAAAAAAAAAAAAAAAATTCTGGGTCGAGACATGATTGTTTGATCCGCAGATTATACGCCGGAAATTACGGTTTTTAAAAGGAAATTTAAAATTCTTTAAATTACCAAGTTTACACACTTTTATATGGCAGCTGTCGCATGGGTTTTATGCGCCAGCGGAAAATTTAAAAACAGAAATTCAGCGGTTATGGAAGAGTTTCTTCAAGATACAAGAGGATACCCACGGATTCGGTATATTAGAATAGAGGAAATTTTTCTTTCTAAAACTTCAATTTACTCTTCAATAGTTTCCAAGCTTCTTCCAGAAATTAAAATAGAGCCTTAAACTTTTCAACATCTGCTTAGTTGCCAAACTCCTACCGAAGTTAAAGATTACCAATTCCAATAACATTGACCCAATGCAATTTGAAAGCTTTTCAGTGGTATAGCAAATCGCATTTATTAAAACCGACGGATCAAGGAATTATTATATTGGCATGACTAGCAGCAAATTTAGTTGTAGAAAAAAAAGAACACATAGCAGATACAAAGTATAATAGAAAAACTACAGCAATTGCAAGTTTATTTAAAAAAGAAGCCATTAAAATAAATTTCAATGAATTGAAAATATTTCTCCCTCCAATCTAAACAATTTATCCATTATAAGAGAAACCATTGAGATTGTAACACGTAAAAATTCAATATGTAACGATACAACATCACTTAACTTGCCAATGTTATAGAGTTGGGTTATTCCATGGTTATGACCATGGAAATATACTTCAAAGTAATAATAAAATAAAGTGAATATTCTGATACAGAACGTGCTAAACATAAAGGATGGCGTTCCAAATCGTTGAATTATAGATCATACAACTGTAGAAAATTCTCATATATCTTAAAAAAGGCATCGGTGAAGATGAAACATGTAGATAATTTATATATAAAAAACTTTTTTACTATTTTTATGTTTTTCATTGGACAGAATTTAGCAATTAATGAAATATAATAAAAGTTGTGTGAAATCATTTTCTCTGAATTTCTCCCATTACACCAAATGAGATATTAAAAATCAGTCTTCGCATAAAGGACAAAGAAATACAAAAAACAATACAGTATGTAACTTTAATATTGATTCAATAATTATTATGCAACGTATTTATCTATTGTATTCTTATTTATTTATTATTTTTACTATATTTTTTCTTATTTATTTATTATATTGTTATTTATTTATTATTTTTACTATGTTTTTTCTTAATTATTTATTATATTCTTATTTATTTATTATTTTTACTTTTACTTGCTTATTTTTACAGCTTTTAATCAACTTTGAAAATTAGAATATATCCATTTTATATCATTTTATGAACGTTTTGTAAACATTGGCAGCAAATGCGACGTTTTAACGGGGCAAATCAGGCAAACTTCCACAACTAATTTTAAAATGTTAGTTTTTTCTTGATTAATCACCCAGTTATTTAATAGAGCAAGAAAATTTTTTTTCCAATTAGTGGTAGAAGTATGCTTGATTGTCTATTTCGCCTCTGTAAAGTCGGCGCCTATGATTATCAGCTTCTGGTGTAACATATTAATGAAAACACTATACATGAAAAATTATCTTTTTAAACCTATTACCTTTTTGATAATCTTAGATTGTAACAATATATGAACCCCAGTGCTAGATATAAACGATAACGTCCTTAGAGGTGTCAGAGTGTGTGAGAGGTGATGGTTATGGCGGACATTATGCCATAGTGGTGGTTATTTCGTACTTCTGAAAATTTGCTGCAATGTCGAATAAATGTTTTTGAAGCTGCTTGTTCGTGTACAATCTTAAAAAATTTCATTAATGGGAAACATTTCTGTAGTTCATACATAAATTTGATATTTACCAAGAGATACTTGTGATTTTTTTTTTTTTTTTTTTTTTTTTTTTAATCATACAATTTTTTGGATTCCAAATAACTTGAACTGTCATAAAAATACCATCAAACAGCATGATTTATTCATGAAATACAATCCTTTCAAGATGAAACAAGACTATTCTTACAATATACAGTATACAATCCAGATAACTGAAACACCCACTCTTGAATATAAATTTGTGTTTAGAAAGGTAAATATTTTCTGCTATCATTTTACTTTTGACATATACACATACTTATGTATCATTTTTATTCTGAGTTTATACATATGTGAAATTGTATTTTAAAATGTAGAATACCATCTCTTTTCAAAATTATAAATGCTGAAATTTAATTTCTTAAGAATGTCATATTTTTAATTTTACATTTTTGGAAGTCATTTTAACTTTATTTTAGCTTTTATTGTATATACAAAATTTCCCAACAAAATACATACATTCCATGTGCATTGACGCTTGTAATGTACTGGCTACAGTACACACATATGTGATAGCACATGTAATGCACAAAACACATGGCTACAGATGAGGAACACATTAAGGATCATTAGCTTGATTTTCTTAGCAAAATACGTTGCACCTTGCTTGTATCTAAATATTATTTCTTTTTATAAAATTTTCTTCTACCTTATAATACCACATTTTTGCAAGCATTTAGTGACTTATTCATACCAGTTCTTGGATATCAGAGACATCTACTTGCAAGGGCTTCTCAGTTATTTTTACATTTCATACTAAATTCTACCCATTTGTATTGACTTTTATTGTTTTTTATTGATTTATTAATTAAATGATAAAGTGTTTTGAAAGGAATATTAAACAAAAACATTTGTGTAATCTTCAATCACACTTACCCACTTTTGTTTTTTTCTTTTTTCCTTTCCTTTTTTTTAAATCAAATACCAGAGCCTAAATACTGCCTAAGCAAAGTGTCAAAACAGTTTTGGGATAGGATGGGCTAACCCAGAGCTGCCAAGTCTCCGGCTTTTTTGGATACCAGTATTTTAGTACAGAAAATGTTGTTTTATGTAATCGGGACATTCTTCGATTTAAAAGATCAACATTTTCTCTAAAATAATACTGGTGTTCAAAAATACGGAGACTTGGCAAGTCTGGCTAACCTAAAGTTTTAGTAAACTGCAAATGGTTTTATTGGATAAGACATGTAAAATAAAACGTTATTTTATCATCATAATTAATCCTTAATTTTCCTCTTCGTTGAGTGTGAGATTTATTGCTGAAGATTATATCTTTCCACTTTTTTCTGTTTCTTTTTATTTTATTTTATTTTATTACTAGCGGCCCTCCCTCGCTTTGCTTCGGGTTAACCTTGAAAACCTTCATCTCTTTGTGTTTTCTGTAGACCTTTTTAATGTGTACAATAATTAGTACATTATTTTGATAAATCTTGTAGGGTTCAGCCTGCGTTTGCAATGTATAAGCGGAAAAAATGAAATTATTTACGACATCACATTAAAAACCTCAAAAATAACAGTATTTCTCCACTATTTAATGGATATACATATAAACCTTCCTCTTGAATCACTCTATCTATTAAAAAAAACCGCATCAAAATCCGTTGCGTAGTTTTAAAGATTTAAGCGTACATAGGGATATAGGGACAGAAAAAGCGATTTTGTTTTATACTATGTAGTGATTTATATTTTTTGTGAATGATTTGCCTGATCTTTATAAGTAATTAATACAAATTTCATTTTAAAATTTATCAAAAAATATTAAATTGAACATACTATTCATTGAAAGTTAACGTAAAGTAGTGTACGGTTGTATCATATGGGGTGAAAATGGGCTAGAGTACTTCGTTGCATCAAAACGCAATCACTAGCCAAATTATGACTGATTATACGTTCACACTTATGACCACGCCTCTACCTAACATTGGTGGTGAGAAACCATTAGTTTACATAGCAGGTCACTAGGTTGCGTGAAATAAGGTTTGTCCATTCTCACCCCAATTTATGGTATCTTTATAAATTTGAATAGGCAAATATAAACAGGTTACCATCGAATCCATGAAAAGGATATAAATTTGATAAATCATGTGTTATCAGCTGCCCTCTGGAATTTCATATAAAATCTTTTGCATTAATTCAGTAAAAAATTTGATAAATTTTATCATAAAACATAATTTGAATTTTTCCGCAATTTTATGCTCTTTATATTCACTGTAAATGTTTATAGAAAAATGCCTTAACGCAGCAAAAATGGTAAAAGACACAGAGCAATACCACTCTTTGCCCAGATATTGGAAACTATTTCCATATCTTCAAAGGCCATTTCGAGAAAGACTAATCCTATACTCCGAAAACAAGTGGATTGTGGACTTCATGCGACACGTGACTAACATAAAGAGTCTCTTTTCTGTCCGCTCATTGCTGAAAAATGCATTAAAGTTTCCAATTAGTCGTTCTCCAAACATTTCTTTTAAAGATAGGTAAAGAAAGGGAGTGGTTTCCAGAATTGTATGTTACTACGATGTTACGCTAAATTTTCGTGAACATTTCATTCAAGTTACGAATTTTTCCCGTACTTTTTGTGAATGCTAAGGAGACAAAAGAAATTTCCTTCCAGTCTGTTGTGGAAATGAAAGATGTCTGATAGTTTAAATATATATACAGGGTGTTCTAGAAAGGACTCCCCAACTTTTAAATGACATAACTTTGAAACAGTGAGAGATAGAAATGTGAAACAAGTTGAATGTTAAACAGATAGGTCTGGAATTTGTTATACATGAATGTGAAAAAATAGTTCCAATATTGGATAATAGGTGGCAGCACAAGCACATGGAACTTTAAATGGTACTCAGAAGGACAGAAATTTCATTCGTGCGTCTGTTTCATTTCTGACACGTGTAAAAAAGTTGTATAGAATTAGAGAATAATTCGGAATTCAAGAATATCATGCCGTATTCACCATATTCCCCGGATCTGAATCCATGCGACTTCATTTTGTGGGGTTACTTGAAGGACGCTGTTTATTCTAAGAATCCCCAAACGTTGGAACAGCTCTAACAATTCATCTTGAGGCATGTGCATCCATTTCAATAGAAGTATTGCAATAAGTGATTTCGAACGTTACCTGTAGGTTGCGTCATGTTGTTGCTGAAAAAGGTAACCATATCGAAACCATTGTAATGTGATTTTTATCTCAGTTCAAACAGCTCACTTTCAGGAACTATTTCAAAGACACAGCTTTGTGATTGCAGCGCCCTCTCGTGTCCAATATTGGAACTATTTTTTTAAATTGATGTATAAAAAATTCCAGACTTATCTGTCTAACATTCAACTTGTTTCACATTTCTATCTCTCACTGTTTCGAAGTTATGTCATTTCAAAGTTGGGGAGTCCTTTCTAGAACACCCTGTATATACCGTATATACTCGTGTATAAGCCGACCCCCAAAACCGAGATGCAAACAAGTTTAACACCAGTAATTCAGAATAATTTTCTACGCCCTCCTTTATCTCATTTAATTCTGAATTATATAAGACGAAGAACATTATTGTAAAATACTGGTATTAAACATATTTTCATCAGGAATTTTGGGGTCGGCTTATACACGAGTATATACGGTAATAATAATAATAATAGTAAAATAAATGAGGGCTCAGCGGTTTTTATTCTAAATATATTTGTTTTTTAATAATATGAAAAATATTTTCAAAGTAATGTTCCCTATTATAATATATAGGGATCGTATAATACATATGTATATCAAATCCTTGTGCTTATAAACATTTTTTATGATGCTAATAGTTATGAAAATGGGACTGAACTCCGGCATTTAACATTAATAGTTGATCTGGATCTATTTCAGATATTTAATTTAAAATTTTAATTTTTCTTAATCAAATAATACGATATGTGGATAAAAAATTGTCTCTGGAATCTACTTAAAATCCATACTTACTCATTATCCGATAGAATTTTTTTTTAATTTTAAAAGTGCTTTAGACATATAGAATGATTTATTTAAATCCTATCTAAATTAACATTTAAAAAAAAATATTGCATATATCATCAAGAAAACTTAAAACTTTAATTTAAAAAATGCAATAACAAAAAACAGTTATTGATCTGTCTAATTGCGTAAAATACTGTAAAGCTAAGTAGAACGTAATTAGTGATTTTTTTAAAACTGAACAAAGCTAGTAAAATAAAGAAAACTCCATTCTAATATGCATTAAGAGCAGTTTTCTAAAAGATACCAAAAAGCTTTAAAAGCGATTAAAAACTTTTTTCACATTCGGTTCTTACGGAGTAATTGTCAAGCTGAGTAAGTATTGCTATTACTTAGTAAGATTCCTTTAATAAAGGATATTTTCGCCATTTTATTCTTTAATTAAGAGAGAAAAAACATCAAAAACTTGTCTTTTTTCTTTACTAATTTAAGTGTCCTTACGTTAAGTAAGAAGGCAGTTTAGAAAAATGTTAATCTAAAAGCTGACCTTTCTATATATAATCCAATTAACATTTTAGAATTCCTCTTTAAAAATCGCACAAAGAAAAACTATTTTTTTTCTAAGGAATAACTATTATAAAAAAATATTTTATATAGAATCATTAAGACAAAATCAGTTACTTTATTTATTATGTTTAACAATAATTTTATAGCCGAGGATGATATTTAAATATAATAATGTTTACACTGTAATGATGCGTTAACAAGGTTTTTAATTTTTGTATAAACAATGGAAAATAAAAGAAAAAACTAGTATTTCTTATCAATTTTGGAGAAAAAAGTAGTCAACTGTAAAATATATCAGTACAAAAACCCTTAACGGGTTAAAAATTTTTGACGCCGCACTTTACATTATGGTTTCAAGAATTGTCTTAAAAGGAATGATATCAAATTTGAGTGACGCTATGTTATTAATTTCCAAAAAAACATCATTTTCTGTTTTGTTTCATTTATACTCACAGGTGCAAATATTATTTTTTAACGTGAATATATATATATAATTTATTCGCTGATGCATTTTCATTCAAATATCTCATAAATTCAAAATATGGGTTTTAAAAGAATTGATATCAAAATTCGAGTGACTCCTTGACGTGAATTTAATAGGATTGATTTAAAATTCAATTAAAATTATTTTTGGTTTGTCTTTTAAAGTATATTTACACAACCAAACAATACTTTTAATATTACAATACACTGTTAAATATATTACTTCCACTGAGCCCATATTATGCATTGAAATGCATTTATTTCAATAAATTGATTTATCTTTTGTGCCACGCTATCCAAAATCGTAAGTAAAATTTATGTAAATGATTATTTTGCATCATACTATCCACTTGCATACATTTCCCTTCGTTTGGATACCATGACGCAAAATAATCATTCCGTTTCAATGGTCTCGTTTCTAAGAATCTATTTCTTTCATTACTTCCAGTAACTTGCATTGTTAGTAGATATACGGAACTGGGAACTATTGCCTTAAGAGCCTACATCAGTCATGCGAAAAAACGTGGAAGCTAATGTTAAGTCTATGGGAAGGTTCTTGCGCGATTTCTCGCTCACATTTTAATATTTTAATTTTTTTTTTTTTTTTTTTTTTTTTTTTTTTTGCATAGGATAGCTGAGATCGATCTCTAACGTTGTTAGTTTTTACTTTTTCGATTTTGGTTTCAGTTTTTTATATAAGGGTACTTTCACTTTCAGAACCGGTTCTAAAATGGAAAATGCCCGCTTATAAAAAAAACTCTAACCAAAATCAAAAAAGTAAAAACTAACAACGTTAGAGATCGATCTCAGCTATCCTATGCAAAAAAAGTCGTTTAAAATATATAAATGCGAGCGAGAAATCGCGCAAGAACCTTCCCATAGACTTAACATTAGCTTGAGTGTTTTTCGCGTGACTAGCGTAGGCTCTTAAGTTTACTTGGGGAATTCCGGTATTTCCCGTTTGTTGACCCTTTAACGAACGTTGGTTTCCCTACGAAACCACAAAATTTTAATTACGAAATTCAACAATGACAGCAGAATTTTAATAGAAATGTTTTCTATTTATTATGGATGCGAAATATCGCTTTTTTCTTACATACAAATAAATTTGTTCATAATTTCCGGTGTCAATCATTTATTTCAACATTTTAGCAACTGAAGTGCTTTATCCGTTAAAGTGTTAATTGGTAACGTAGACTGAGCATGCGCGTGAGATAAGAAAATTTAAGTAGGCAGGCACCATCTTCAGGAAAGGAACTTGTTGTAAATAGAAAAGCCATTAATTAAGATATTTCCTATATTTCTTTTGTGTAATTCATTAAAAAATAATTAATTTGTTAGAGAATGGCTAATTTAATTGATGTTGTTATTAATAAAAATATTTAAAATATTTTTTAATTAAAAAAATTGTATAAACAGTATTAAAATATTATTCAACAAAAATCTGCTCGTTTTTTTAAATTTCATCTTTTAAATTGACGAAATAGAACATCAGTTATTTGATACATTTTTCATAATATTATTATTTAAGAGTAATAGCATAAAATCATCCATAATATTTTACAGTATATGCAGCAAGTACTTGATAGTACAATCTAAAAGAAATTAATATATAAAAGACAATCGATAATATTTATCAGTAATCAAAGACACGAAATAAAAGATACTCTGAATGACCTATTTATTTTTTGCCGCTGAAAATTTAATGTAGATATGTTTTTTTTTTCTACGTTAGAAATATTACCCAAAATTTCATTAGAAACATTGTGTGTCAGAAGGACTATAAATTTCCATTAGCAACAAAAATCTTTAAAAAAACATTTAGATTAATCTTTATTATTCAGGTGTAGAAAAAATGAAACGTAGAAAACGTTCATTCTTCTTATTCGATGTCCGGTAATATAGAAAAATAACATGGATATTTAAACGTATAAAATAACATGTTTTTTTCTAATTGATACAAATCGGGTTATCTTCTCCGATATTGTATATTGATTAAATTTTGAAAAACGTCGTGTCAATTAAAAATGCAAAAAATAGTATCTATATTAAAAAGATAGTGCAATCTTGGATAGTACAATCTAATAGATATTCATATATACAAAGCAAATCATAATATTTATCAGTAATCAAAGTCACGAAATAAAAGATACTCTGAATGACCTATTTATTTTTTGCCGCTGAAAATTTAATGTAGATATGTTTTTTTTTTTCTACGTTAGAAATATTACCCAAATTTTCATTAGAAACATTGTGTGTCAGAAGGACTATAAATTTCCATTAGCAACAAAAATCTTTAAAAAAACATTTAGATTAATCTTTATTATTCAGGTGTAGAAAAAATGAAACGTAGAAAACGTTCATTCTTCTTATTCGATGTCCGGTAATATAGAAAAATAACATGGATATTTAAACGTATAAAATAACATGTTTCTTTCCAACTGATACAAATCGGGTTATCTTCTCCGATATTGTCTATTGATTAAATTTTGAAAAACGTTGTGTCAATTAAAAATGCAAAAATTAGTATCTATATTAAAAAGATAGTGCAATCTTGGATAGTACAATCTAATAGATATTCATATATACAAAGCAAATCATAATATTTATCAGTAATCAAAGTCACGAAATAAAAGATACTCTGAATAACCTATTTGTTTTTTGCCGCTGAAAATTTAATGTAGATATTTGTTTCTACGTGAAAAATATAACCCAAATTTTCATTAGAAACATTGTGTGTCAGAAGGACTATAAATTTCCATTAGCAACAAAAATCTTAAGGAAAAATAACATTTAGCTTAATCTTTAATATTCAGGTGAAGAAGAAAAAAATGTAGAAAACGTTCATTCTTCTTATTGTATGTCCAGTAATATAGAAAAATAGCATGGATATTAAAACGTATAAAATAACATGTTTCTTTCCAACTGATACAAATCGGGTTATCTTCTCCGATATTGTCTATTGATTAAATTTTGAAAAACGTCGTGTTAATTAAAAATGCAAAAATTAGTATCTATATTAAAAAGATAGTACAATCTTAGATAGTTCAATCTAAAAGATATTAATATATACAAAGCAAATCATAATATTTAACAGTAATCAAAGTCACGAAATAAAAGATACTCTGAATAACCTATTTATTTTTTGCCACTGAAAATTTAATGTAGATATTTGTTTCGACGTGAAAAATATAACCCAAATTTTCATTAGAAACATTGGAAGGACTATATTGTCGGAAGGACTATAAATTTATATTAGCAACAAAAATCTTAAGGAAAAATAACATTTAGCTTAATCTTTATTATTCAGGTGAAGAAGAAAAAAATGCAGAAAACGTTCATTCTTCTTATTGTATGTCCAGTAATATAGAAAAATAGCATGGATATTTAAGCGTATAAAATAACTATTTTTTTTTCCAATTGATAAAAATCGGGTAATCTTCTCAGATATTGTTCATTGATTAAATTTTGAAAAACGTCGTGTCAATTAAAAATGCAAAAATTAGCATCTATATTAAAAAGATAGTGCAATCTTGGATAGTACAATCTAATAGATATTCATATATACAAAGCAAATCATAATATTTATCAGTAATCAAAGTCACGAAATAAAAGATACTCTGAATAACCTATTTATTTTTTGCCACTGAAAATTTAATGTAGATATTTGTTTCGACGTGAGAAATATAACCCAAATATTCATTAGAAACATTGTGTGTCATAAGGACTATAAATTTCCATTAGCAACAAAAAGCTTAAAAAAACATTTAGATTGATCTTTATTATTCAGATGAAGAAACAAAACGTAGAAAACGTTAATTCTTCTTATTGTATGTCCAGTAATATAGGAAAATAGCATGGAATTTAACCCATTCGCTGCCAATCACGCGCCTGCACGTGATTGGCAGCTAATTGTCGGAGCAAAGCTCCGGCTTCCCTTGAAAAATTACACTTTTGTGTACACCATAGCGGCCAAAGTATTTGCCGCAATGACACCAAAATTTGACTGGAAGTCTACAGTGCCAAAATCTCGCCGGGGATTGAAAATCAGAAATATTCGTCAACTCTAACGCCCGGAAACGTCTGCTCTAGAATTTTCCATTTTCCCATAGAGATAACATTGCGATTTTTTGAATTATTAATAAAACATTAGCTTCATTGTTGTAATTTACGCATTTTAACCTCATCGTTATGACGTCAACGTTACTGATGCACAGATATGGGATTTATACTATAGACTAGCTGTTACCCGTGACTTCGTTCACATATCATTAAAAGAAAAATAAATGCATTAATTAAGCAAAATATTTCATTCCCGATGATTAGAAACGTAAATAATTAACTAACTCTTTATCACATTCCATAGGAGACAATACATTATTTCTATGTTATAGAGGCCTTGACATAACTAAGTTTTAAAAAAGTGAAATTTTGTGACAAATAATCACGAAAAAGAAATAGCAACCAATGAAAAAAGGCGGGCCAAATAAAATCGTGGAAATCGTCGAATTATATAAAAACATATGTCAAGTTTACCTGGTAAACCATTTTACTTTTAACGCCTTTGTGAAACATTTTAATAGCAATCCTTCAAAGATAATGGAAATAGTATATTCCTTTTCCTTAAATTCAATTCTTGTGAATAGGGAGCCATTATTGTAGACCTAAATGCAAGGAGCTTAAATTTGCCTCCTTGTTTTAATCTATAACTGAAAAAAAAAACAATTTATTTCTAAATAAAAATATGTTGACAGACGATTTTTGTTCTCCAGAATAAATTGATTCTTGAAGTTGGAATATGTGAAAATACGTTTTTATTTTTCAAAAAATTTACTGTAATCAAGATTTTTTTTTCTTTCACCATCTATTCAAATTGAAAATAATTTTCTTTTTTCAGTTTTAATGAGAAAAAATATATTAATCCGTTTTATTTCTTCTTTTTTATCCACAAAAATGGAATAATTTAGCTGTCATTTTTAGAGAAACTTCGTTAAAACTTACAAAAAAATAAATAAATAAAATAAAATAGAATAATAATAATAATATCTCTTAACTTAAATCATTTTTTAAAATTCTGAGAGTTTATGACATCCTCGGATGAATGATAACCGGTGTTAAGTAAATCGCGTTGCGTTCGACAATCTGAAAAGAGTAGTTGCGAAATACAAACAGGCGGTCAGATTTTAATATAATAGATTCGTATTTATTTTTCTTTACCTATAATCATTGTGTGGTTTTTGGCAAAAAACTCTCATCTGTATGTAACTGATATTCATGCTTAATAATCGGTATAGATAAAAAAAACATTTCAATTTTTCGTTTTAAATATGTCGTGAAACTAATCTACTTTCTATATACTTACTGATCCTTGTATTATTAATGTACTGAATTAATTCCCGCTCCCTGTAAAACGCATTTGAAAATTCCCGTTTTATTTCAAATATGACGTCACATTTTCCTCAGAGAAATCTCTTTTTAATGCCATAATTCTTGTTAATTTTCTTTTTCTGGAAATCAAGACGTAAATTTTAGCGGAAAATTCACATTTGTATATAACGGGTACTTAAGCTAATTATTAATCAGTATCGATAAAAAATATTTCAGTTTTTATTCTTAAATATTACGTCCATTATCTATCTACTTTTAGTATACATTGATATTCATGCTCCTTGTATTATCACGACTATTTGAAAATACATGTTTTATTTATGACGTCATATTTGTCCAAGCCGAGAAGGATCCTTTTCATAGTTCCATGGTCCAAGCGAAATCTATTTTTAAGAATATAATAATTGTTCATTTTTCCTTCTAATTATAACGCAGTTTTTTGACAGAAAAAGATCTTTTTAATGTAACCGATATTCATACTTGATGTACAATAACAAATACTCCATATTCTTGTTTCAAATATCACGGAAATTCATCTTCTTTTGAATTCATTGTCATTTTTCACGTGAAAATCGTTCAATTGAAAATTAATTGTTGAAGAAAAATTATTTTTCCGTGTTTTTATTTATTGGCAACGATCAAAGCCCTAGCAACGATAAAGTAAAATGGTTAAATTTTATGGGAAAATGTACATTTATTCTCTATGAAAATAACGAAATTTTGAATTATTAAAAAAAAAATACTTGAATAAAATGAACAAAAACCGGCCTATGTTCATTTTACGGTTATAATCAACGTATATGCAAAAATAAGGGATCATTAAATTCTCAATTTTGACGCTGGCTTCAGCCTAACATTTGCACACAATCAGATTTATAATATTATTAGGATTGACTTTTAAAAGTTTTACTTCTTACGTGAGTAACGACCATGAGTTTTATTTAAATGCTAACTGTTGGGTAGAGCAAATTCAAACTTACACTTTTTGTAACTTCCAAACCAACGTAATTTGGTTTGAATTTTACGTTTAAAAAAAGAAAGAAAATCAAATATGAATTTGGATATTTCCGTATTCTCTGCATGCCAAAAGATAACAGCAAGATAAATCGAGAAAAATATAATGTCATGTATGTATGTACTAGAATCCATCAGGACGAAATGACGGTATGTTTGTATTTACATGCATATAGGAAAAATTCTATAATCGAGTTCGCAAATAATTGGCGTATCTTAGTAAATGTGGCGTAAATTTAATTTGTGTTAACATGTTTTTGTTTTACTTTCTGTACACATACAGTGTAAGAAACATTGTAATCATGATAAAAACCCGATTATGCAAATATTGGCATATTTTAATATTTTGAGGTTCTCTGACATATATACATAGCTCATAGCTTACTGAAGAACTGAAATAAACACTTCAGATTTTTTAAACATAAAATTGGAAGAATTTATATTGTTGCCATTTTTTGTCATGAAAAACTTATTTAAAAAGTAACAATATTCTCGGAAACAACCTTTCAGCAAAAGGTTTTCTCGGTCTCAATCCAGACCACAGATTATTTACTAAATAAGTAGCTGATGTGTCGTCCTGATTAAATGAAAGAGGAATGAAAATCGCGTAAATTAAAATAGTTGATAAATGGTGCACATTTAGGTACACTGTTAAAAATAAATCCGTAAATTCACGGTAAAAGTACTGGCAGCGAAGTTGCCGGACTTTTTCCGTTCCGTTAGTAGATTTTCCGTTTTGAAAAATAAAAGAAGGAAAATCGCCGTTTGCAGAAGCGGTAACTTCCCGTTAACGCTCTCAGAAATCACGGAAATATTCCTCGTAGAACTGACAGAAAAGGACATTTTCCGTTTTAGATAAACTCGGTTTAAAAAAATCTTGACATCTCACTTGGTGCTGCCATCTGTCGACTTTGCGGGAGTATTTACTATCTGACATACGTCAAGAACAGCTTTTGGTCGACATTGGGTTTTGAACCAGGGGTGATAATGCCTCGAGTCCAGCGTCTTGCCGGTTTGACCAGCGGGCGCTTGCTAGATTAGCAGTTTGAACGGATCATTTGGAAATTCTCAAAATGGCGGCTTAGAACAGACATAATTTGGGGTTTAGAAGCTTGGTAATTTTGAAGTTAATTGCGAGGAGATTTCGTTATTAGATGATGTTGATGTTTTAAAATTGTAATATTAATACAGGATAAAAACATGAATTATATATATTCTTAACTTGATTGTTAGATGTAAAATATGAATATTATATTTGAATTAAATTCGATAAAAAATGTTTGCTTGTTTAAGAAAAGCGATTTTTTTTCCAACTATTATATATTTTTTAAATGTGTTCGCTTAGAATATATTTTCAGTGCGAGTACTTTTTATTACTTTAAAAACTAAATTGCGAATAATTTTAAAGGAATGAGAAAAATATTATTTTCTTTTTATTTGAAAGCATTATTTTTGTATGTTGCTTTTTTGAGTAAAATAGATTTTTTTTTTTTCGCTTAATTTAACTATTATATATATTTTTTAATCTGCTTGTTTAGAATATATTTTAAGTGCGAATATTTTCTTATAACTTTAAAAAATAAATTGCAAATAATTTTAAAAGAATGGGAAAATTATTACTTTTTTTTTAATTCGAAAGTACTATTTTTTTTTTTTTTTTTTTTTTTTTTTTTTTTTTTTTAAATAAACTCGAAATTTTAATTTATTAAATTTTTAGTTTTTCTGTGCAACAACATGTCAGTTTTTTTAAACATTGAAAATAAATATGCAGCAGATAAGATAACGGAATATCTCCGTTATCCCCTTTCGTCTCCGTCCGTTCCGTTGTTTTCAGGAAATATGAGGAAATTTTCTGTTTTTTAACGGAAAATACCCTTTTGTCGCAAAAAAGGACTTTTTCTGTGAAATTCAGGAAAAAAATACCCGTGAATTTCAGATTTTTTTTAACAGTGTACTTCTCCATTATCCCGTCGACCACTTTTCATAACAAAAAACTATCGCCAAATTGTAACGCCAAGTAAACGGGAGAACGTTGCCACTGGAATATCAAAATAAATAAATAAATAAAATATAAGAAATTCGGAAAAGCTCCACCCTCTAAAGTGTCAACTATCAGTACATTTAAACTAAACAAACAAGCAAAAATACAATATATTAATGAAAACAGAAAAAAAAATCTTTGATATTTATTTATTTACATTATTTTTCTTAATTATCCCTTTCGGCTGGTGAATAAATGTTTGTGACGTTAGTTGAAACTGATCTATTGCACGTAACTATGAATCGCAACATTTTTTTCAATGCTTTTTCTCTTTTAATATCATGGCACCGCCGTTAAAGGACACAATTATTATTTTAATTAATGAAATAACTAATAAACCCGTGGGCCCGTGCGAAGATTTCGCACTGCAATCTAATATTTTTTTATCAATATGTAATATTTATTAGATGCATGTTTAAACTTCTAAAGAAAAAGTGAGGATAAAAATATTTGCA
The DNA here is from genome assembly GCA_963931845.1 of Maratus michaelseni. Taxonomy (NCBI): domain Eukaryota; kingdom Metazoa; phylum Arthropoda; class Arachnida; order Araneae; family Salticidae; genus Maratus; species Maratus michaelseni. The sequence goes on along the minus strand of OZ007595.1, from coordinate 90,199,971 downwards.
AACAAAATTTTAATTTTATTCAAGCCAGAATATCATCTAATTTATTCCATCAAAGTTAGAGTAAAAATGGATCCAAGATTGCAAAAGGCACGCGCGAGGAAAAAAAATTAACAATCGTATTTTGACTGCATTAGAGGATGACGTCATCCGCTTCGGGAAAACCATGGGACTTAGAAATATAAATCTAAACATTAATTTCAATTTCGCTTTTTAATCATAAGTATAAAATAAACTCGTGCGGTGTTTTTTTTATAATAATTGCTATGAGCATCATATAATGTGGTATTTTATTTTTTTGGCAACAATAATTTCAGGAAAACCTCTCATTTCTTTCATGAAAACAATGCCGATTTAATTTTTTAATTTCAGCAAATTTTAATCAAAAACATGTTTTAACGAATTGTTAAGTGGGCTATGTCAGAAGCCTGTTCTAAAACCTTTCATATGGTATTTCATTCGTTGTTCTGCGTTTTATATTTTCTGAGTAAAAGGGATGTTGGACAGGAGAAATAATATATAAGGATCAGTAAAACATAATGAAAAACACAGGCAAATGTCGAATTAAAAACCACTTGATGACATATAACAAACACGTATAATGCTTCTGACATCAAGTAAATGGGACTGCATTTTTGGCATTTAATCTTACAGTTTGGCGATAGTTTTTTTTTTATGAAAAGTGGTCGACGGGATAATAGAGAAGTACCCAGATGTATAAATTAAAATACAAGTTAATGACGTAATTTTAAACAGTGAATGTATTTTACTTTTCTGAAAAAAGGACCCCATAAATTGTAATCTGAAAACACGTACAAGGTAGTTTAAATCGTATTAAGTACATGAATTTAGTTTTTTTAATCGAACTCAGCAATCGGTGTAATTAAACTCTGTGTTTCCATACCAAAATATATTTTTTTCTTTTCAAGCTTATTGTATAAACGAAGTATGAGGGTAAATCTGTTTATTTTGATATAGTCCAGCCAATCCAGGATTAAAAAAAATATTAAGAAAATTTTATATATGAACGGATTATATGTTTGGCGCAGATATCATATATGCACCACGTTGGCGCGATTTTTTTCACCCGCCAATTAGGCGAAAACTGTTTTTGAACATTAGTTACAAATAGCACGTAATAATAGCACGTGATTTTTTTTTCAACATAAAAATAAAATAACGTAATATATGAAATAGCTTCTATTATTTTAAAAAAGGAAAAAAAAATTAATAAACGATAGTTTGATATAAATAAATATTGATATAAATAAAAATAATTTATAGAATTAAAATAAAAAATTAACGTAAATAAACAGCAATTTATTTTTTTCGCCAAATTGGCGGGGGAAAAAATCGCGCCAACGTGGTGCGTATATGATATGTGTGCCATATGTTTTTATTATATAGAATTTGCAAGAATGCCAGTTAAGAGAAAACAATCAGCTGGAATGAGAAGAATTACGCATCGTAATTCTATGCGGAGAAGTCGCACCAAGAAGTCAGTTACCTTCAGATTGTTTGCCGAGTACCAATATAATAACAACTCAAATGAATGAAGCAATCAGGTTTGATAGAGTGGTATCGCAGACCACCTATGTGTCCTGTAATACGTGTCACAGAGCTTTCCCTGATATATTAAATATTGCTGAGCTCTGCCAGACATGCAAGTCTAGAGACGGTGCTTTGAAGTTTTCTACTGCTAATTAGATGGACCCAGGTCCAGTTCCTATTTGTCTCAAAGATCTGAACTACATTAAACAAATGATGATCGCTCAAATACATCCAGTGGTTTATCTTTACCATATACGAGTCTCACGGTATGGATACAGCGGAAATGTATCAGCTTTAAACAAAAAATCGAGAGTTTTATTTCGCGCCTACCTGTCAATCCTTCAGATATGACTTAAACTATGTTAGTGACAAGAGATACTTTATCAGGATGTGCAGAGTTTTTTATTCGCTCACAACGCCTTCTAGAAGCACTCAGGTAGCTGAAAGCTCACAATCCTTATTATTCAAATATCATAATTGATGAAGATTTGATCGCTACATTACCTAAGAATCGGGACGTATCTGAAATGTTACCAACAGCAACCGATATTACTTAGGATATTGATACTTTAAACGAGGAAATAAGACGCGAGTCATTTAGACCACTACTGGAGCCGGTAAATCAAAACAACTTAATAAATGACGCAATTCAAGTGCCTCACCCTTCATTAAATTCACAGACTGTCAACGAATTTCAAGAAGATGGTTACATAGCACGCGCTTTTCCTCATGTTTTCCCACATGGTACAGCTGATTTACGACAACCTCGTCAAAAAGCAGTCTCTCCTGATGAGTATTTTAAGTTCCTGGTGAAGTATGAAAATGCTAGAGACCCCCGATTTCGCTACTTTGCCATGAATTCTATTCTTCGGTGGCAGTATTTGGCTAAAGGGCGTTTTTTTTTTGTTTAGCGAAATAGGTTCAGCAATAAGACGGTAGAGCAGATGCGTGATGCGTGATATTCTGAATAGGCAACCTGAAATGGCAAAACACATTATGATTTATGCTAGAAAATTAAGCTCCACTAAAGAATACTGGAGTGCAAGGAACTCCTTTCAAAAGGACGTTCTCGTAAATGATATACACCACTGTCAAGTTCGCTTTTCAGACATTTCCAGTGAAGATCGTGAAAAAGATATCGCTCAGCTCTTAAATTAAGTCCAACGTTACACAAGACATGGAGATTATTTCCTAAGGAAAAAAAGAGGTACAAATAGTTATAGCTGCAGATTTGTTAAGATAATCAAGAAGTACTTTGTGAATCAAAATGGCCAGTGGCAAGAATATTAGCAGACCACAATAATCAAACAGCAAGATGGAGTGAAGATGACTGGACTTCAGGCTGAACTTTTCTTAGCAATTGGATGCAGAGTTATGTTGCGTACCAATCTGTGGGCAGAGGGAGGATTGGTGAACGGTGCACTTGGTACGGTAAAAGATATTGTCTACGGACCAGGATTACGGCCTCCAGGCTTGCCACAGGCAGTAATGGTTCATTTTGATGATTATTGTGGACCATTTCTCACTGAAAGACTGTTCCCTGTCACATCTATTACAAAGTATTGGAAAAAAACAATATATCATGCTCCCGTACTCAGTTGCCTTTAACAGTTTCATACCTTGTCACCATACACAAATCCCAGGGTTTAACTTTGTCAAAAATTGCTGTGGACATTGATCAAAAGGAATTGTCACTTGGAGCAACTTATGTCGCATTTAGTCGTTATGTCGTCGATCGTTCATAGGATGTTCTCATTGAAGTACCTTTCGCAAAGGATAGGCTACACCAAATTAGAAGATTAATAGATTAAATTAAACTAATAGATTAGCATTTGAGCAGTATCTGAGGCAACTGTTGACCGAATAAACATTCGAAGATTCAACAACTGTTATTGTAAATTTTCTTTTATAGTATTAAACACACAGTAAATAAAAAAATAAAAAATATATATATTATATATTTTTAATGTTAGCTTTTATGTTTATCCCACTCAATGCTCCGACATTTCGGCCTGACGGATTCTAGTTTCTATATCTAATATTATAAATTCGTATCAGAAATTACGAAAGAAGAATTTTTATTTCATGTAATCGCAAAATGCCTGTAATTAAATAAAGTAAATATTGCTGTTAGTATTTTCTGCTGTGAATTTGAATTGTCTAAATAAAATACAATTCGGTACTCGGCAGCAAATGTGTTAAACGTATAAAATAATGTTTTTTTTTTTTTTTTTTTTTTTTTTTTTTTTCAAGACTTATAAAAATCGGGTTATCTTCTCAGATATTGTCTAATGATTCAATTTTGAAAAACATAGTGTCTATTAAAAATGCAAAAATTAGTATCTATATTAAAAACATAGCACAATCTGCGATAGTACAATCTAAAAGATATTAATATATAAAAGCCAATTCATAATATTTATCAGTAATCAAAGACACGAAATAAAACATAGTCTGAATACTTTAGTCATACTTTTTGCCGCTGAAAATTTAATGTAGATATTTTTTTCTACGTGAGAAATACAACCCAAATTTTCATTAGAAACATTTTGTGTCAGAAGGACTGTAAATTTCTATTAGCAACAAAAAGCTTGAAAAAAAGCATAGAAATTTAAATGTATATAACATAACATGCTTTTTTTATCTGATACAAATCGGGTTATCTTCAGAGATATTAGTACAAATATAGGTCTATATTAAAAAGCAAGAACATGTCCGTGAGAAGCACAGACGTCATATTGATGATGGTAACACCAAACTACTAAAATTCACTTTTACTGCATTTTTTTTTTTTTTTTTTTTTACTTCTAAACATCACAAAATACAATTTTTTTTAACCGTTAAATAAGAAAACAAATGTTCTTTCAAATGCAGTTTGTTTGAAAACTGTGTCCCATTTACTGTTTTCTTATGGTTTTTTAATTATTTTTCAAACATGATTTTTTTAATCGATCTCTATCGCGTGCAGCACGTTTACTGAAGATAATCCGTTTGCACTTAAAACAATATAAATAGTTCAGCATTTGAAATGGGGTAGTATTCAATATAAACATTAAAACCTCCTAACTAACAAAATAAATAAAATAAAATGATAAAAATGAAACACAAATTAAACAGATATGTAATCGAACTACGCTTTAAAACTTTGACATAATAATAATAAAAAAGATGTTGTACGTAACGAAATCTTGGCGATTTCAAAGCCTGTTATCGCTTGGCATGCGGTTACTAGGAAAGTATCGCTTTTAATAAATTTCGAAGTTTTATTTAAATAAAAAATTGATAATTTTATTTTAAAAAGTTTTTCTGTGTTGTTAGTGGTCAATATAAAAAGATATATTAAATGTATAAAACATATTAGTGTTTTCAAACTAAAAAAAAAAAATTGTTTTCGTCTAATGTCCTGTACACCGGACAATATGAGCTGTAACCCTGGGAGTCCGGGTTAGATCCTCTAATATATATTATAAAACAAAAAAAGGTCCATGCGTAACGCTGACGTCATATCGATTATGGCAATAATCTAAATAGTATATTTCGTTTTTTTTTTGTTTTGTTTTTTTCCAAATTTATTAACTTTTAAAAATTCTTTAACAATATTGGAAATTTGTTTTTTGTTACGAAACCCTGGATGCGTCTTATAAGAAAGTACCGTTTTATTAAATCTCCAAACTTTATTTGAATATAAAACTGCTTTTTGGTATTGTTAGTGGGAAAAAAAAAAAAAAAAAAGGTTAAACGAAAAAAATATATTAGAGTTTTCAGTTAAAATTGGTTTTCTCCTATGGGCTGTACACCGGGAGTATGTTTCCTGTAACCCGGGAGGCTCGGATTGGATCCCCTAGTTATAATAGTTAGAAAGGTACTCCAATCTGTATTATAAAGCAAACATTTGTCCGTGAGCAACGCTAAAGTCGTATTGGCGGTGGCAACGATCTGGCCAATAAATTTTGCTTTTACTGCCAGATGCACCTTTTAAATTTCTAAACACCGCACAATTTCAATTTTTACATCGTCGAATAGGAATTCCCCTGCACCAAAACATTGATGATAGAATGTAGGTAATACGAAATATTTATTTTTAATAAATTTCGAAATTTTATTTGAATCCATAAATATATTTTTCACATAAAAATGCTTTTTTGTGCTGTTAGTGCGCAATATAAAAATATATAATATTAAATTAAAATATACAGGATTATTCAAAATAAATCATCCTATTTCAAAATAACATATTTTCAAAAATAAGCGATACATGAATGCAAAGGAAAAATATGGAAGTTTTATATTGTGAACAATCGATGGTGCTTGTGTGTTCTTCGTGCAGTTATTTTACGAAAACTGTTTTAGAAGCTGGATTTTCCCCCAGATAAAGGGAGACCTCTCCAACTTCTTTTTCCAACAAGATAGGGCACCACCTCTCTGGGATAGAAAGGTTCGTCGTTTCCTTAACACGGAGTTACCTCGCAGTTGGATCGGTCGCAGTGGACCAGATGGCTTGATGTTACACAACTGGCCACCTAGTTCACCTGATATGACCCCATGCGATTTCTTTCTTTGGGGGTTTGTAAAAGATAAAGTTTATGTGCCACATTTTCCCACAAATGTATGTGAACTTACACAACGGATTTCTGCTGCTCTACAATCAATTACCAGTGACACTTTGGAATGTGTTTGGCAGGAATTTACACACAGTCTTAACATTATACGTGTAACTAAAGGAAGTTATATCGAACACTTGTAAAAAAATCTTTATTTTTCAAGAATTTTAAAAAAACTAGTGTTTTTCCTTTGTGTTCATGTATTACGTATCATTCTGTGTCATTTATTTATGAAAATATAGTATTTTGAAATAGGATGATTCATTTTGAATAACCCTGTAATAGAGTTTTCAATAAAAAATAGTTTTCAACTATGTTGTCTACACGGGGCAGGCTATTCAGCAAGAACGGATTCGATCCCTTGATATTTTTTAAGTCATATTAACTTTAAAAGGAAATAGTTTGTTCGATTTATTAGTTGCATTTTTACTTTCTATAATAGGAGAAAGTATTGTAATCGGATAATTTTTCGACTTCCGATATTCGACGGATTTACACGTTTTAGGAGTTAGAGATCCCGAAAAACACATTTTTACAAAATGTCTGTCTGTCCATGTGTCAATGTGTGCTCTTTATGTCATCTAAAAGTTTATAGAGCTATGCATAGAATTGCACCAAAGTTCATATAAATGGCTACGACTAGCAGATCCCAGGTGAAATTTGGGATATTCCACCGAAAGGATCTGCTATAGCTAATTTAGGTGCGATTTTTCTTTTGTATCATTGGAAAGTGTATAAAATTATGGCTTGAATTAACAAAACGCCATATATATGTTTTTCATTATGAACGTCAGGTCCCAGTTGAAATTGGGGATATTACACCGAAAGGGGTCGCTGTGATAGCAATTTTCCTGATTTTTAGTGAAGAATTTAAAATATTTTTTCACGATATTTTATAATTAGATATAATGTAATAGATTAAGGTTTGTATAAAATTTTTGAGAAAATCGGCGTAAGGGTGGCGCTGTGATAGCGAATTCGGAGAAAATCGGCGTAAGGATGGCGTTGTGATAGCGAATTTTGGTGAATTATCGGGACGAGAGCTGTAGCTGTTCAAAAAGAATCATATCCAATCACCCAAACGACCAACCAAACATATGTTTCATATTTGTAATAAGCAGAGTTTTATTTTTTTATTATTGCCCGTTGATTGGACATCATTGCGAAAAGTTTCCCTCCCCCCCCCACCCCCACCTCATATGTTTGAAACATTTATTGACAAAAATCTCGATTTAAAAAAGAAATCGCTTTTTGAAATATTAACATGTGTGATATAGAAGAAAGTTTTGGGATTGTCACATCTGACTAATTCGGTTTAGTAGAAAAATAGTAAATGAAATATTTCACGTTAAGAATTTTATATAAACAAATATTTAGAGTAAATATTTTACGCCTACGTGTATATTATATCTGAAATTTTACTTGTAAAAATTGTATGGCAGGAGCATCATACATTTTAATTAGCGACATAACGAACAAAAAACATAAAAAAATATTTAGATTAATATCCATTAGTCTAGCATAAAATTTGAAACATAGATGATATTCATTTTCTAGATAGATTTTATGATATATGCTAAAAAAATGTTTTTGTTCGACTGTTACAAACTGGATTATCTTCAAATTTTTTCCCATAATAATTTTGTTGAACTTGAATAAACAAAATATTTGATAAACACGGAAATTTGTTAAATCGTAAAGGCCATTTTTTACGTTTTATCAATAAATCATTATCGAAGCTACCAAAACAGCTTATTGAATTTTTCATAGATATTCTTTATTGTTGAAAATTTCAAACAAATATTTTTTTTCTTGATGCGTCATAAACTTGAGTTTTTATTAGAACTACATTATGAAAGAAATGTTAAAGGTGTTCAGTTGATACAACTAAATTATCTTATTATTTTTCAGAATTATTTTGTTAAACTTGAATAAACAAAGTACTTGATAAGCACAGAAATCTAGTCAGTTGTGAAAGACATTTCATAAATTTTATCAATAAGTCATTATCGAAGTCACAAAAAATGTAAACTGAATTTTCATGTATATTCTGTGCTGTCGAAAATATAAAACAAACATTTTCTCGCCATGCGAGATAAATATAATTTTTTATTAGACGCATATTATGGCAGAAGGGTCATAAATTTTTATGAGCAAGAATAATAAAGCAAAGCATTAAAAAATATTTAGATTAATCTTCATTGATCAATAATACCAAATTAAGCACATAGAAAATGTTAAACTTATTGTTTTTGGAAGTTCCGCGATATCATAAAGTAACATCCTTATAATACAAATAGGAATGAAAAACATTAAAAACTGTTAAGTTAATCTTCATAATTGAAGCAATAAGACGAAAAATGCATATAATTTATAAATTTCTTGTAGTTGGAAATTCAGATAGATGGTAAAATATCGTGTTTTACTTCAGATAATTACAAATCAGATTTTCTTCACTGAAATTTCACTTATATATATATATATAAAATAAAAAAAAGTGTGATCACTTCTAAAATTAGTTGAAATAAGGTTTTATAATAAAATGGAAAAATACTTAAATATTTAAAATTGTTTTTGAATAGATATAGTTCATTCCAACTTATTAACTTTATTAATGACTTTTATGAAAATTTCGCTAGCTATTTGCATTAAGATGGTCATATAAACAATATTTTAATGAAAGTAATTCTCGAAAAATGTTACCTGAAAATTGGTAAATAAACATCAATTGATGCGTAATTATCATTAAGAAATATAATTCATGATGTTTAATTCAATAAAAATAAATTTCTGTGATTAAATTTATAAAATTATATTCTATAAATTATATATTAAAATTAAATTATACAATTAATTTTAGATTCAAACCCTTTATTCATTTCTACATTCAACTTTATAATCAAATTCTTTATTCATTTCTACATTAAACATTATATTCAAATTCTACACTAATGTCCAGAAATTAAGGGGTAGTGACCGGACACTTTTGATTTCAGACGTTTTGTAGAATATCTACTGAAATTCGTGAGGAAATGCCTGAAATGCCCTTGAACTTTGAGGATGTAAAGAACATGTTTGACTTCATGTTTTTCAGTGAAGATTTATTCCCGAGGACAATTAGTACGGAGGGGGTAATAATCAATTTAATAATAAAGTAATATTTGGGTTCCCCCCCCCCCCCCAAAAAAAAGAAAATGCTCAAAATGATCCGTTACGACTATGTAGGTCTTGTTCAACGTTTTTGTGCATTTGTGTAAGCATATTCTTGAAGATGTTAATGTTTTTGTAAAAATATAAATTATTTTTATAGCATGCAGAGTTTTTAAACGAATTTAACATCGTTTTCCAAACACTTGACAAAGGACAGTAGAAATAGTATAATGCAACTAAAATATGAACATATTGAATATTTGATGACATATGGGTATTTGTATGAAATAAATTTTAATTGTGCTTGCATGAACTATAACAAAGATTTTTTTTTTCATGATTTGGTAGTCAATTCTATAGAACAACATATATAAAAAGTCCATTCAAATATTGAGGAAATGCAGAAAGATACAGGCAATATAGTGAGCTAATTGACGAATTGTTGGGGAAATCCCATAGGATTATATGGGATTCCCACCCCAATTTATCAATTAGCTCACTTTATTTCCTGTATATTTTTGAATTTTCACGATATTTGACTGGTCTTTTTATATGAGTTTCTGTCTAGTATTGACTACCAATCGTGACAAAAAATCTTTGCTGTAGTTCTCGCATGCACAGTTAAAATTTATGTAATGCAAATATCCATATTTCATCAAATATTCAATATATTAAAATTTTCATTTCAGTGTATTATTTTTACTGTTGTTTGTCAACTTTTCAAAATGTGGTGTTAAATTCGGTTGAAAACTCTGTATCATATAAACAAAAAACAGAATTTTTCACAGAAACGTTAACATCGTCATGAATATACTTGCTATGCATACACAAATGCACACAAATGTTGAACAGGACCTACATAGTTATTTGCTACAGTGACTGACCGTTCTGGGGATTTTCTTTAATTGGATAATCACAAATATTATTTTATTATTAAAATTACTATTGTAAAACTCTCCCTGATTGTCCTCGCAACAAAATCTTCACTGAAATTTATGACGTCAAACATTTTCTTTACATTCTTGAAGTTCAAGGACAATTCGTAGAGAATTTCATGAGATATTCGACAAAACGTCCAAAATCGAAAAAATGGGTCTCTGCCCCTTAATTTTTGGACATCAGTCTATAATATTCATTTCTATATTCACCTTTGTATTGATATTTAGTATTCATTTCTATATTCAACTTTGTATTGATATTTAGTATTCATTTCTATATTCAAAAACTTTATATTAAAAAATATAGATAGATATGCTGACAAAAAAAAATTACAGATATGTTTATAAGTATGTATGGGAACACATATAATGACCAACATTTTCTGTTAAACCCTATGTTTCAATAACTTATATATGTACCACAAATTATCATCGGTGTAAGAAACATGTATTGTAGAGATTTTCAAACTTCTTTTATGTTTTATATCATGAAAACAATATTAAAGTAATTTCGAAAAAATCTTAAAAAAAAGTGTTCATCAATTCCTAGTTAATTGATCATAATTAATCAATTCATCAATTCATAATTAATAAATAATTTATGATGGGGGATTTATTAAAAATCATTCATGTGACTTAAATTTATAAATTCATATTACATAAATTCTGTATTAAAATTAGATTTTATATTCAGCTTTATATATAAAAAAAAATCTTTATGTATTTATGTATTCAACTATATATTTATTTGCATATTCAACTTTCTATGCCGAATTCCATATTCAACAATTTTATTTTTAAAAATATACTAGATAAATACGTTGACAACAAGATTGATAGATATGGTTATATGTATGTATATAAATCTACATATGTTTGGCCAAAATTTTCTTATAAATTCTCATGTTTTAATAACGTATATACTACGACGTAAAGTAACACTACAATTTGTCATCGATGTAAATAACATTTATTGTAGATATATTCAAATTTGTTTTCTTTTTTTCAGGTTTCTATGGTTTGTGTGATAGCTTCTGTTATGGCCTATAAGAAACCTACGTTTTGTGATCATGTAAGTTCAGAAAAATAAAAGCAATAAACAATAACAGGGTGACTCTATTAGTCGTTGATTATTTCCCAGTAGATGATCAGATAATATTACATCGTATACAATGAGGGCCTTGTACGTACGATTTTTTTTCTGTTTTCTCCGTCCGTTAAAGAGATTCACTATTTGGAAAATATTTAACATTTATGTATCATGGTTTAATAAGGAGTATCAGATGGCATTCAATAACTACCTAAACTTGATTTTTTACAATTAGAACAGAAATACGAAATAACAACACTACAGACAAATGTGCTAGCTTATTCAGCACACAAAAAAGAAAATATTTATTTGAATATATTTTTAAGTTGAACAGGGCAGACGACATAAGCTGTAGAAACAAACAATATTTAATCAAACAATAATCAACTACTAGTTCAGTCACCCTATGTTTAAAATATGCATCGATTATAACTGGGACTAGAAAATAGTTAAAATACAAAAGGTTTAACTGCAAAACAAAATTGAAGGTTTTATTTTCTGAATTTTCTTTTTTTCATTCTTAAATTACATGTATGATAAATTCAAAACCCGTAAGGATTACATGTGCAAAGACATTTCTCTGGTTTTTTAAGTTATTTTCATAATGTCAACTATATACATATATTTTCACATTACACTACCATTCACAGACATTAACAACAAAATTTCACACATAAACAGTCAATGTAGATGTTATTTACGAAGATATACGTTACTTTCCTTTCTCTGTTGTACCCTTTAAATTTAAAATATCAGATGTTTGAGAATCATTTTAGAAAAAATTTCTCTTGGAGCAGTTCTTTTTAAAAATATTACATTTATTATCTAAAAATGTATATGAATTAACTAATGTGTGACTTCATGGGATACTTTGCGGAATTATGTATGTTTTAACTTGAAAAACCCTTTTTTACACATTATTTTTTATCCTTATCAATACATTCAAAATAATTTCTCATAATTTACCATAAACACAATTTAGAAATTTGGTATCTAACAAATTTTCAGCACTATAATTGTTAGAATCAATTATTCTCTGACATAGATAGAAAAGTTTCAAATAATACCATATTATATTTTATAGCAACAGAATTGAAAAGTTTGAATCAACTGTAAAAGGAATGTATTCCTAGATTATAATCCGATTCAAACTTACGTCTTTTCTGTATGCTATTTTGAAATCTACATTTTTAAAATTTTCGTAAAAAGTACTGTTAAAAATCTTCAGCAAACTTTCCAGTTATTCAAAGTATTTTAAAAATAACTGTTGCTTGAACACAATTTGAAGCGGTTCCATTTGTCAGTATAAACAAAAAATTACAGTTGTGTGGCCGTTTTCTATAAAAACGGTTGAATGACTGGACAGTTTGCTGCATAATTTTAATAGAGTGATGATTCATTCGTCATAGATATATTTTACAAACGCTACACCATTTAACTATTAAATGATAGATACATAATTAATTTATAAAGATTTCTTTCAATCAATAATAAGAAAATTAACAGTCGGCTATTTTCATGAATCGAATAAAGTATATCTCTTTCCTGGCCAATCAGGATGTGATTCCTAATACGGTTAAATAAAGGTTTTGTAGAAAAACACATTGAAGAATTGGACCGTCTGCTGCAATTTTTTGTAGTGTAATTAGTATTGATTATACAACATAAAATTTATTTTTCGTAAGTTGGAGGAAAGAAGGAAGCATGTTCATATACAGGATATTCCAAAAAAGTTGGACACATCGAAATAAACCATAGCTGCCAATGTAATTGAGCAAACACAATAATTTTATAATGAACTGAGGAAATTATATTCAACTAAGTAAATTATATCCAATGGTTGGAGTATAATAGTTGACATTTTTTCAAACAGAGCGAAAATATGCCGGGCCCAAGACTCGAACCTGGGTACTTTGGCTTTCCGTGGCAACGCTCTTTCTACTGAGCTATCCCAACGATATCCTGGCAGGCATATTTCACTCTGGCACTATTTGTTGGACTATTTGTAGGCTACAAACTGCAACGCTAATGTTTCATTTATCCGAGCTATAACTATAGCATTTTACATGATGAATCTGAAATAACACGGAAACTCCCGTATAGCATGTAATTAGGACATAATGAACGAAGGAAAGTATTTTCAGCCAGGATATCGTTGGGATAGCTCGGTAGGAAGAGCGTTGACACGGCAAGCCAAAGTACCCAGTCTCGAGTCCTTGTTCCGGCATATTTTCTTTCTGTTGAAAAAATCTCAACTATGATACTCCAACCATTGGATACAATAATTTATTTGCAAACTTTTCGGCCATTTTCCGACATTTGTTATATGGAACAATTTCGCACCAGTCACTATCAGATGATGAACATATGAACGCCTGAGGAAGATTTTCGAAATTTGTCTAACTTTTTCGATGATCCTGTGTTTAAAAATCATCATTTTTCTGTCTCTTTCTATAGAATTAAATTTTAAAAATTTTACAAAAAATCATTAATTTTTTTTTATTATTATATAGCATCAGTTTTCCGTATATGTCTTTTATTCTATAATTGAATATTTTTATTTGCATTACATTTTAGGACACTGACCCCTTCTCATTTCTTTGGATGATCAAACGCGAACCTCCTTCTTATCTTTTTGGTACCATCCATGTTCCTTATACCAAAGTTTGGGACCACATCCCGGATAACGCTAAACAAGCTTTTGCTATTAGTTCTCACGTTTATTTTGAGCTGGACCTCGTGAATCCAACAACAGTGTCTGCTTTGTCCACCTGCCAAATGCTACCGCAAGGGAAGAATTTATCGGATGTTCTACCAGGTGACCTTTACACCCATCTCAATATATCTATGAAAACTATCCTCTTATGCCCCAACGTTTCTACTTGAACCCTACTTTACCTAAAGTTTTAAAAAATACTTTTAAATATTAATTACAATTTTCACTCAGTTTAAAAAAGATAGAAAAAAAAACTATGAAATGATGTTTCTTTGTTATTCACTTATTGATTGATTAACTAAGTTTATATATATAGAAATATATTGTATATACCCTGTAAACACCAACCTTTTGGCACGCGATCGGACAGTGTCGGATTAGTGCCGGCAACTGCACAGCGGTATCAGTCTAGTGTCTAGCATGTCGGCAACTGACACTAAATAACAATGCTTTTTTGAATGCCCTTACTGATATCGATCACCTTACAGATATGTGTATCAGACCAACATCAGTTGTCTGACCGTTGTCCGGTTAGAATCACCAACATCGGGCAGAATTTGGAATATTTAATCTCAGCCGACAATTTTTCTAAATTGTTTAAGTATTGCCGATAATATTAAATGTTTATATTAAAAATTAACATATATGATTTTTTCTAATTTTCCTTCGAATTATTACTGCAACAATATGAAATAAAAAGTAATGTTACATATTCTCTTTGTCCTTTTTATTTCTTTTTTTAAACAAAATGTGATGTTTGAAAAAAAATTAAAGTTTTGAAAATAAGATAAAAAATATATTCAGTATTCCATATAAATAAATTTCTTACAAAAGTCACATATTTCACTTAAATTCAATAATTCACATGTATTTAGATGATTGTTTTTTTTTTAAATTGCAAAATAATAATTAATTGCAATATAATAATTAACAATTAATTGCAAAATAATAAACATGAGCGCTCACAAGCAGGAGTGGATGCAAGGAAAACCATTGTCCCTCACTAAATTTACAAATTTAATTAATTAAAATTTATTACTGTCTCATGAATTTGAAAAAAAAGAAAACAGAAAAATTTATTCCTCTCAAATGGTTGAAAATAATTAGACAACAAGTAAAAAGTATCTAAAGATTCTTCGACAGGGATGCTTTTTTTTCCGAATCCCACGTGAAAGACAGCTTTTAGTTCTCTTTTCTTCTTACTTTCATGTGTTAAAAACATTTTATGAAACGAGAGATTCATGGAGGGATAGACCCCCTGCTTGATAAAATAATAAATGTTTCAATTTTTCATTTTCAAAACGCCGGCAAAAATACTTTATTATTTTAATTACGATTCCCACTCAGTTAAGAAAAAAAGGGATAAACAGATAAAATTATGAAAGACTGTATCTTTATTATTCAATGTATTGATTGATTAATTAAATTTATATATATATATGTGTGTGTGTGTGTGTGTGTATAAATATATATATAGGGTGTACCTCTTGTAATTATAGTTAATAGTAAATAGCTCTTGTAAATAGTTAATTCCTAAACGTTATCTTTAGAGCTACTATTCTTCCAGTTGAAAATGTTTTAAATATTGTTCGTCATCATATCAAAATCGATTTACTTCATTGCAGTTGTTTTTGTAAAAGTTACAAAATTTAAACTTTTATATGATCCCTAGATCTCACAGCCATTTTTAGAGCCAGGAAAGGTGAATAATTTATAAAATTCAAAGTATCATAACTCGGTAAGTTTTGATTGCAAACGAAGGGAATGTTTAATGGCTTAATAGTTAGTGCATGGAGAAATTTTTTTTAAGGATAACGCATTAGAAACCGGGACCACATTAAAAATTATTTTTTTATCTTTCGTAAGAAAAGAACTATTTTGACGTAAATAGATTTTGAAATGATGGAGACTAGCATTTGAAATAGATGTCATGCCTCTAAAATTAACGCTTTAAGAGGATTTTGATGGATAGCAAAAAAAGAGGAGAACCTGTACGGCATTTGCCGGCATATAACGCGCACTTTTGAAACATCAAAATTTATCAATATTTACACGTGCGTGTTGTACGCAGAGTATAAAAAAAAAACGAATGATTAAAAAATAAAAAATAAATACACATAATCAAGGATCTGCAAATTTGAAAAAAATCTGGTAGCGAGTAAAAATTTCTTGTCGCCAATAAATGTATTTATGTTCCTCCCTCCGTTGTCAGTTTTTTTTTTTCTTTTTTTTTTTCTATTTAATCGGGAACTTTCGAAAACAAAAAAAAGTGTTCTGTGAATTGATTGAAAAATATTAATCACGATAATAATTGCAGTATATATTAAATATTGCCTCATCTCTCCAATTCAGTTTGATAAATTGATTTAGAAAAGTAATACAAATTAAGTTTCTCTACGAAACTTATCAAAATTATATCGTTGTAAGATAATGAAACACACAATACAAAGTTTGAATAAATTAAGTATATAATATCATGAAAAATAATTGTTCTTCCCTAACATATACATTATGCTTTCCAAGAAAATTACTTTGACAAAACACTGACCTGTTAACTGAGTATGACGAAATATTTCGTCATACACGAACTACTACTGAAATATTTTGAACGCATTAATTCCACCAGTAAAAGTTTAATAGAAATTTTCGTCTTATTAAAACGCCCACGCAAAATTATTGTCATGAATAAGTAAAAAATGTCTACTCTGTTCTATTAATGGTTATGTGCCCCGTTGGTAATCAGGTATATCAGTTGAGCTAAAGATTATTCCCCGGTTAACAGGTTAAAGTATCAGCTTAATGACACTTCCGGACATGAACCCGTGCAGCTGGGTAATAGCTTGGCATTTAGATGCCTGGTCAGCGGTCTAAAAAAATTTTTGGTCGCCGCTGCATTTGTTGCGCAAAATAATTGATATTTCCGCATTAATGAACAAGAAAATAAGACCTGATTAGTTTAATAAACTACAGTACGATTCTCAGAGTTTTCTGAAGATTCATGTAAACAGATAAGGCTTGACAGTGACGTATTTTCTTTGCTTCGCATTTACTCAGTTTTATCTTTATCTTTTTTTTCTAGTTATTTTCATTTTATGTTCCTTAATATATGTTATTCAACATATGAAAATTTCTTTGTAAAGGAGGGCGTGTGCAGTGCATTATACAGTAAATTTAGTAAAATAGAGAAAAATAGAGAAAATAGAGCACAATAGAGAAAAATAGACAAAAAATAGAGAAAATAGCTTCAAATTGTAGGTGCGCATTATACGCTGGAGTGCACGGTATATTTAAATTCTATATAATATGAGTTTGAATATTGTACGGTTATTATATGGATTATTGGTGACATGTGAAACAGTGTTGTATTGTATTGTTTCAAGGTGACCTTTACAGCCGTTTAAAGAAGCACCTCGAGTACGTCCGAGGCATGATGCCACACTGGATGACGGCGGATCAAAGAGGACGAGGACTGTACGCAGATTACCTTTTCAACGCAATTGCTGGTAACTGGGAGAGGAAAAGACCAGTCTGGGTCATGCTGATGGTGAATTCTCTGACTGAGAGTGATGTGCAATCGAGGGGCGTCCCAGTCTTAGATTTGTACCTAGCTCAAGAAGCTGAAAGGCTTAAGAAAAAGACAGCAGCTGTTGAAAAAGTAGAAGAACAATGCCTACCATTGAATGGATTGAACTTTTCTCAGGTAAAATTCTAAAAATGTATTTATGATTTAATATATTATGTAATTTATTTAAATGTTACTAATAATCTAAAATCTCGTAGGGATACACTGAGAAAATTGATTTAGTATTTATATTAATATTTTTTATTTAGTATATTTTAATACAATAGAACTCCAATTATCCGAAACAATTGGGACTAGACCCCATTCGGATAATTGGATTTTTTCCGAAAAAAGGGTCTATTTTAATTAATTACTGTATGTATGTTGAAAATGGGAGAAAAAAACTATTTTTAAATAAAAAGATCTTTTAATTAATTAAATGAAAAGGCAACACTTTTACATGTTAAGCGTAGTTACAAGTGCTGTACAGTATGTATGTATCGTACTGTAAATGAAAGTCATATTGCTTGCTGAACATCTTGATCAAAGTAAGCTGTTTGACAGTCTTCATCCGTTTTCGGGGAGGCAAGTCGCCTCCCTCAATCCCATGACAGTGAGAAGCTGCATGTGGTCACACTCAGGCTGACGCTCCATCCACTTCAACGCAGTTTCAAGGCCGGCAAATGCTTCACTAGCTGATGGTCCCGTGTCTGCTTCAACTTCGACATTAAGGTCATCTTATTCCTCGACACTTTCTTCTCTCACACTTTCAATAAGTTCATCGTCATTTAGAATTTGAAACCCAGTGTCTGAAACCCAGGTGGGCTGGGCCAGCCACGTGGCGACAGACGAAAGCCAATAATCGAATTGCACTATGAGATGGTGACTCATCATCCCAATAATGTTGGCGCTGCGCCTACACTAGATTCGCGGAGGGAAGGATAATATAGCGCGCGTAGACAGAATCATAATTTTGCGAATCGCAGTACGTTTCCGTCTTATTTTTTTTTCTGAAATTATGAAAGCGATCCGGATAATCAGCGATTTGGATAGTCGGAGTTCGGATATATAGAGTTCTACTGTATGTACTTTAATAATGTTATATAGAAGCTTCTGGAATTCATTGAAATAAACAAAGTTTAATTCTTGCTCAGAATTACGCAAGTGATATTTTATTTATTAAAAAGATCATGAAGCAAATGTTGTATTATTTTTTTATTTACAAACATACATTATGTTTTACATTTTTAGTTTACATATTTAAAAACCAGCAGGTACTGTTTAGTTTATTTATAACACTTTTGTTTTGTGGAAATAAAATAAATTATCGTTGTGAAATAAAAATAAAATATTTTTTTTTCTATATTTCTTTATAGAAAAAGATTTATGCTTTTCAACATTTCACTATTAACTATAAAAAATCTGTGATTATAACCACTTTAAACTTCAGAATTGAGAAAAAAAAACAATTTATAAACGCACAATATTTTACTTATTTATCCTTGACTACATATATTTGTTTACAATATTTCTTACATCGCATTTTATTGTGTGATTATTTTAAAAATTTGCAATTATTGTCCTCCTTGTAAACAAATAAATGATAAGTTTGAAAAAAAAATGCTTTCTTTACGGCTATTCATAAAATCAAATGTCCAGTACCTATAGCATAAGAAGAATAAACATAAAGTCATTACTCTTCTGTCAGTCGACTAGGAAATTTATATTATAATGGAATATTTTTATGTTAAACACATTTTATATTCTATTTTAAGAAAAGTTATTTTGCATTAAGTAGCCTTTAATTTTAATAATAAATCAAGTTTAGGCGGCAAAATATTTTCTGATGCAAGTACCTGAATTAATAGAAGTCGAGCGTAAATGTTTGTCTGCCTGAAGAGTTTAGCTAAATAACTATTTGGCTTTCGGTCGTTAGGTAAAAGTATTTTCTATAATTAGCTTTGTGGGATAAACAATAAATATGTTATTCTCTCTGAAACGTAATTTGCATTCTGTAGTTATGTAAATGCAAAGTGCACGCTTTATATTCCTTGAAGCACTTTTAGTTATGTTTGGTAATTTGACTATGACATGTTAATTGTTCACCTTTAATTTTTATTTATGAAATATATTGCATGAATGCTATACGTTTGAGAATCTTGTTAGCATATTTGTTTTACCGTTGTTCTATTTTAAGCTCAGTTTCATTTAAAGCAGATTACAAAATCATTATCACATAACTTTGATTTTATTAGTCAATTTTGTCTATTTTTATCTGTAATATAAACGTAAAAAATATTCCGTTAAAATAATCTGTAGTTTAAAAACTTTAATCACAACTTTAATAACTTGTGTAACGTGCTTATAATAATAAAGTGAAGCTAAATTAACTTATTATTAAATGAGCACAATGTAATATTTATGTCAATTTGGATCGATATGATAAATGTTTTAAAAGAATTAAAGATTAAATTTTAATTGAATTTTCAGCTAACACCAAAAGAGACATAAGAAATTATTTGAAATTAAAATATAATTTATTATATATTTTAGCAGTATTTTATCCCTCAATTGGCGAAAAATACAAACATAAAACGAAAATTATCATGCTGAACTTATAAGTAATATTAAACTGTAATGTATGCGAATAGAAATTAAAAATACCATTGATTACTAAACAAATCATTTTCTAAAGTAACTCTGAATAATTTATTAAATTAACTCTACTATGTTATATTCTCAAAAATGATAAGCTATTGGTGTGACTTCCAAAATGAGATTTTATGGATGATTTGTATATTATTTCTCAGAGAGCGGTTAAAATAAATCTGTTCTTAGAAAACTGGATGTCATAACACGGTCATTTTATTTATTTTAGAAGTAATGAACCAGTACAACGGGGTGCTGACGTATTAAGTTTCACAAAATTAAATAAATAGAAACTTTTAATAGACTATTTCTAATCCCCTATGGAGGAAAGACCAAGACCAACCGATGGATCTACGTACGGGAAATTCCTATGACACCGGGAAAGACCTAAAGTAAACTGGGAAACAAGTTTACTGGAATCCGAAGTAAAGGGATAGCTGAAACGTTCATCCATGAATGGGACGAACGTAGTATGAATGACATACACTATTTTTTTAGCACTTTCCAACCTAGTTGAAAAGTGCTTATGACTTCGGTTTGTCTGGCCGTCTGGCCGTCTGCCGTCTGCCGTCTGTCCGTGCTCTAACTCCCGTAAATATGCTCGGATTGCTCTGCAATTTTTATATGTTATTATCGTTATCTATAGCATGTTCCCTATTTCAACGGAAGTGTGTAGCACTTATAGTTTTGTTACAGGGACACTCAAAAGAATTCCGTTACATTGCGGTCTATGGGGAAAAATCATTTGCTGTTTATTTAAATAATGTTTCACTATTTTAAACGCATTGAAATTTATATATATCACTAAGGTGCATTAGAAGAAGCTTAATATGGAACAGGGTGTGCATAGCACTTATAGTTACTTTACAGGGACAGTAAAAATAATTCCGTTACATTACGTCTATGGAGAAAAATCGTCTGCGGTTTATTTAAATAATGTTTCACTATTTTAAACGCATTGAAATTTATATAGATCACTAAGGTGCATTACAAGAGACTTACTACGGAATATTGTGTGTATAGCAGTCATCGTTCATTTACAGGGACACGCAAAAGAATTATCTACTGTCTGTTAACAATAATTCCTGGAAGTGCGTTTTAAGTTACTGAACGCGATTTTAATGTTAACTTGCTTTTTGTCTATTACGTGGTGTGTATAAATTCTGTAGATCCTATACAGGGCAGCACAAAAGTTCGCGAACACATTTCTGTTTATTGACAAACTCCAGACGGAGAATTTTAAAATGTGCTACACGTTTCCTAACTGAACTAAAATTTAGCATCCTATGTAGTATATATACAATTCTATATATCCTATACAGGGCTGAATAAAAGTATTCGGATATTTTTCCGAATATTGTATATGTTGGAAATTCCTGAAATTATGTTTTTAAATATGTTATGCGTTTTCCAAATTGTTTACTTAGAAGTTATCTTTTAGCTTATTAAACGGTATGATTTGTAAAATTATTTTGGAAGCGTTGGAAAGTGCTACATAATCTATGCTTGACGCATGATTTTTCGTTCTTGTTAAATGTTTGAGTATGACTTTTTTAGGTATCCGCAAGGAAATATTCATTATTAAAAGACGCAAATCTACCTTAAAATCTAGTAACTGTATTTTTCCCCTCACAATTATTGTTAAACAAACTATTACGTAGAACCGGCTAATACTAAATATAGTGGAATAAACGCTTGTCATATTTTTAGATCATTACCGCCATTTAAGAAGGGATGCTACTTGGCCGATATTTAAACCACCTGTTCTGAAAAAGTTAAGCAACTTCTCAAAAATAAATGTCTGTTTTTGGCTGTTATGTATATATATCCGCATTTTTCTTAACAAACACGGAATGGGTTTGAATGTTACTGTTTATATTAAGTTCTAGTACACTACGGAATATTTTGAGCTAAAAATAGTTATTGTATAGCGTATAGACTTTTTTTTTTACAGGGACACATCGAATATTTTAACAGAAAATTGTCTACTCCATGCCCATGATGTGCGATAATGGTTACTAAAGTATCTTTATAAATAAGAGAATGAAAACATACGAGCAATAAAGTTTTATTTTTCTTTGAGATTTTGGACAAAAGAGTTTTTTTTTTGTTGTTGACTTGTCTCACATGTCTAATTGATCTTATCCAGGCGGGTATCACCAGCATGCTATAGTTTGGACAAAAGTTTCCAATACAAGAATACACTATGTACCTTTCATTAATAAAAGGCACACTACTAACAACAATATATATTAATTTAAATGAGGGGGTTAGAATGACAGTGGAGTAAGTCAAAAATTTGAAAAATCTAGATAACCATATTTTCTCTGAAAATATATCAATTTCTATTCAGTGTTACAATCAAATAAGTCATAGTTCACTTAGGGAGTCGCTAGAGGGGAAAAAAAAGTAGGACCACTTAATGCAACGGCAATACTACAAGTTTCGGAAAACTCTTCATTTCTCAAATTACAAAATATTGACTTCCTCTACTGTCATTCTAACCCCCTCAAATGTGGATAATAATAAAGGTTGAAATAAAAACATTCTGGTTTGCAAAATCACCCGCAAAAATACGTCAACTGACGTACAAAAAGTAAAAAAAAAAAAAAAAAAAGTAAAAAAAAAAAAAACAGGTAATGCCAATAATTTGTGTATTTTTGTACGATTACAAATAAGCCGCGGATTCAGAACAAGTCAGTTGAAGCCCACTGATTTTTTAAAAATAAAATAACGTGTTAACAAAATGTATGCAGCGTTACATAATTCAGTTATTTAGCTATTGGCAGATACTAGTAAAATAAGAGTAATGTATTGTTATAATAAACATCTACATAGTATGAAAAACATTAAAAATTATAAATTAAAATAGCTGCACAACATAACTAATTTGCAATAGCTTTATTTATTTATTTATTTATTTATTTATTTATTGTAGACAGCATTCATTGTCTTGGAAAATTAAATAATATTAAATTTAATGTTTATCAATATATTATTTAAGGATAGAAAGTAATAAGCACAGCTGCTGTGAAATGAATCTTTGTTTCAATTATTCTATTGAATTGATAAATAATTCATTAGCTTTTTTTTTGTTTGTTTATTTGTTTGTTTTATTTTGTTTTAAACAAAAGCATTAAAACAGATTATCCTTTAATATGTTCTCCGTTATTGTTTACAACTTCCTCCTATTGTTTAATAAGTTTTTTTTATGCCTTGGTGATAGAAATCTACTCTTTTTTACTCAAAGCATTCGTTCAGCCAACTCTTCAATGTGATAGATTGAACGGTACACCACGCAAAGTGTTCGAAAGCGAACGAAACACATGACAATCTGATGGCACCATGCCTCGAGAGTATGAAGAACCAAAAAAGAAAATATCGTCGAAAATGCTCAGTTTTTTATCACTTGATCAATAAAATTAAAAATCAAAATACATTTACTCGTACAGCACAAAATGATCTTTCAAATAATTAACACATTTTGCTAGTACATTTTATTTATGTACGCATTTTTTAATTTGTAGAAAAAAATCATCAAGTATTTCTTAACCTAATATTTAAGTGTTTTAGCGTATGCTGAGTGATAATCATGCAGTATATAACTACTAATTTAATATTTACACAACAGGTTTTATTTGCTCTTAACCACACCCTGCTACAGCACGAAGAACTTCGTGAAAACGAGATGCACTCAACGTACACGACAGACGACCTGATTCGCCATTACAATTGCGGTGACCTCAACGCTGTGGTTTTCGGTCAGGATACAGCACCCGTTCCTGCAATCACCAACTGGACTCTCTCTGAGGAAGATGCAGCCTTTGCCAAGAATATTGATCATTATTTTCGACAAGAACTCATTTACAACCGCAATATGCGAATGGGAAACAGAGTCGCACAGCTTATTGAGAAAAATCCAGGACAGAGTTTATTTTTCGCTTTTGGTGCAGGTAAATATTATATTATGACACTAATAGCAAACGAATAGTTATTATATACTGATTATATTGGAATCCAATATTGCACTCATAGAAAATACTTCTAATGCAAATAATCGATTTGGAGCGAAAATATTGCAGACATATTGCAAAACACTGGCAAAAGACTTATTGCTGATATTGGAGCAATATTTTTAAAAGTTAAATTTCCAATGTTTAGATGATATTTCCTGCCAATATAAAGTAATTTCAGCCAAAATAAAGCAAATACAAATTAGTTTGTAAAATGTTTTGTTTCTAAACGAACAATATACAGTATGCCCACTAAAGTTCCGTGCACCCTCTTAACTTCGGAACGGCTGCTGCTATATTCATAAAAGTAGTATCTAGGTATAGTAAAGTAGCCATGTGCTACTCAAAGAAATCGCCTACGGCGCCAACTGGTGGAATGCTGCGGAGTTAGCATTCCTACCTCGAAAATGGAAAGAGATAGAGAAAAAAAGTGATTTACAAAGTTGTAGAGCATCATCGATTTAGTACGAAAAGATACCTTGTGGACATTAATGCAAAGAATAGAACGGTTAAAACGCGCATTTGTTTTTTCGTGATTTCCTACACTGTGTCGTGACAAAACGATCTCGAAAGAAAAAACAACCAATTAATAATAATATACCTTTATTTTAGATGTTTAAACTTCTCACCGTCAGCTACAATGCATATTTGGATCCTTGTTTGAATTTCACGTTGCACACGTTGGAGCACAGATGGTGACACGTTGGCAGAAGCATCCGTAATGCGTCGTTTAAGGTCCTGCAATGTTTGTGGAGGGGTCGAATACACCTGCTGTTTCATAACTGGTTGTTTCTTTATTTCTAAGATCATTTTGTCACGTCACAGTGAAGGAAATCACGAAAAAACAAATGCGTGTTTTAACCCTTTCCGGGGCAAAGTACTTATGTTTCGAAAATGTTGAAATCAGTGACTTACAGCGGGATTTATAAACAAAAATCATTTCAAATTAAGTAGAAGCGTTTCTTAAAAAAAACGTAAAACGTCGTTAAACGTAAAATTTGATTCCAAAATTCCTGTGACAATGTGGCGTTTGGGAATTAAAATTAAGTGGTATACATTATATACCACCGCCCCTCAAAGTGTTAACCGTTCTATTCTTCGCGTTAATGTCCACAGGGTGTTTTTTGTACTAAATCGATAATACTCTACAACTTTGTAGATCACTTGTTTTCCCTATCTCTTTCCGTTTTCGAAATAGGAATGCTAACTCCGCAGTATTCTACCAGGTGGCGCCGTAGGTGGTTTCATCCAGTAGCGCATGGCTACTTTACTATACCTAGACACCACCTTTATGAATATAGCAACAGCCGTTCCGAAGTTAAGAGGGTGGCAAAGGAACTTAGTGGGCATACTGTATGTTTTATGTACATACATAGTGACTCTAAAGTTACTATGTTATAGCATAGTAAAATTTTAGTAACTTTTGACTTTAGTAGTGTAGTTTATAGTAGAAGAAATTAGTAACTTTTGACTTTGTTATAGATTTGTTTCTTTTAGACTTATCAGATCGATAATCTGGAGCTTACCATGCATATTGAAAATACAAATAGTATGGTAGCATGTTATATTCAAAACCAACGCTCAATAATTATGCATTCATTATTTCTGGTTGAAAGACAGAACACGGTGGTACACCTATCTACGTACCACAGAACCTTGTAGTCGAAACGTGTAATTAAACTGCCCATGTTTGGTTGAAGATTTCCAGCAGTGAAGTTTAGTTCTACAATGTAAATTTTAATTCAACAATGAGCTTGAGTTGCAGTAATTTAGCGCTGTTTCTGAAAATATTTTTTTCTGTTCGAAGGTGTATATTTAGATGAAAAAACTCCTAATTGTCAAAATTGTAAATATTAATGATACTAGGTAACAATTATACACGTCTCTATTTTATTTTTCAAAAGCATTTAGACATATTATTAAATAATTTTATCTAATAAATAGACAGTTTTGTTAATAGAATTGGAAAAAAGTATGATAATTTACTAAAATTAAAAACCTTTTTAAACAAATTTTCCTACGAATATTAATAGTTTAGTACTTTTTATACAATTACTAGAGATGTTGACATTAAAAATTAAATTTCCAGAAAGCTAATTTGAAAGGGCGGAAAATGTCCTTATTCCATGCTGTATATAAAAACATAGTGGAAACACTCACGTAACATTTTTTTTTCTTTTTTTAAATAAAAGTTTTAAATTATTGGAAATCCCAGGATAATTTTTAGAAACTACAACATAATTTTTAGAAATCACAACATAAGTAGCATTATAAAGAATCAAGTGAATTGTGCAATATTTATTGAAATTTTAACATTTTGATCATATTCATACATTATACAAAAAAAGGGGGGGGGAGGGATTTTTAAGAATTGAATTCTAACTCATTTAAAGGGACATGAATGCAATAAAAAGCCTGTTTTGTATATATATATATATATTGTATTTTTTATTTCTTTGTCAGAATACCATATTTATGTCCAAATACATCCGAAACAAAAAATTAATTTTTTAATTGCCCAAGACTTTTTTTTTCAGAAATTACACATTAAATGGAGTTTTATATTTTTCAATGTCAAAGTATTTTTCATTATGCATATTCCTGATTGTTTTAATACACAGTTAGCAACATTTAATTCGTGTGTTTCCCTAGTTGGCTCATCTGTCAATGCCTAAATGAAACAGTTCTATTTTTTGTAGAAATTACACTTCAAGGCTGTGGGTCACTGAGATCTCATTCACTTTTCGGTAATGTTAAAACTATGGACGTGGAATGCATTAATATTTTTAAAAAATCTCCCCATGAAATTAATATTTTTGACTTATTTTTTCAGTATTATCTTCTTGAAGAATGTATCTCTTCTTTTTTATTTGCCAAAATATTTCTAATATATATGCTTAATTTAATATTTTATGTGTTAGCAGCTGCTGAAATGTGAGTAAAATTTTAACATTTTAAATAAAATTAATAATATAGTTTAGACAAAAAAAGAAAGATATTTTTTAAGAAGTGAACACAGAAAAAAGAAGTAAAAATATTATTTTACTGGGGCGATTTAAAAAAAAAAAAAGAATCTATACCATGCTGTAGGTTTAGCATTAGCTAAGGTATTACTGAGACCTCACTTACAACCAGTCTCAATTGAAAATTTATCTTTCTCAATATCAAAGTACTACACCTTGCATTTTCCTAGAAATAGTTGAAATATCCAGTTGTCAACATTTAATTGGCACGTTTCCCATCTTGTTTGATCTTCATTGACTCCTTTTCAACGTCACGTGTTTGCATATTTATTTAGGTGAATTGAATTGGTTTGGTTTTAAAGATACGAGCATTTTCTGCCTTCAGTATATAAACTTTAACTTTTAAGAAATAATTAAATTCACTTATATTGGGAATAGAAAAAATTTCCTTTCCTATTGGGGGATGTTTCAGCTATTTATAATTAACGTTATCACTTTCTTTGCCCTGTATCCCGTCATTTCTTCTCTATTCATCGCTCTTAACCCCTTGAAGATTGGTGAGATATTATATATTCCTCTCTAATTCTAATTCTCAAGTGCCACAATCGCAACACAATTTTAGAATAAAATTTTGCTTTTATAAATTACGTGTAGAAAAGCCTTTACCTATTTTCAAATAAATTTGTTTATAAATCCTGGTGTCATTCAATCATTTTAAGATTTTAGAAACGCATGTACTTTGCCCCTCAAAAGGTTAATGTTTCCTCTTTTCTGTAGTCATTTTATTTCTCTTTCTTAATAAGGTGTTCCTTCATTTTCCTTGAAATTTGCATGTTTTCCAGCTACATTCAAAAATTCTCTGTGTACTCTTTTCCTCTTAGCTGCTGTTTTCTGCACCTAAAATAAAATAATATAATTATATAAATTTGAAAGAATCCATTTTATAATGAAAACAAATACGAAAACAATTTTAATATAACACGACTTTTTTATGTTATTGTGACTTAAATTAAACTTATGACTTACCCTGCACATATCATTTAAACAAATTGTGACTCCCACTTACATTATATTCTAAATTCTTTCGGAAACCAATCAAATTATTTACAAATTTCTAATTTTCATATAATAAAACACGCATCTAGCCCCTAAGTAAAAAACAAATTTTAATTTTATGTGACAATATTTATCAAATAGAAATTAAAGACTTTTCTGTGACTTACACTACTAAAAAATATGAAATTGTAAACATAGAAATAAATGCAGCTTCAAAAGATACAAGATTAAAGCTATTTTATGAAATTATATTAAATATGCTAAATTTAACATGACTGGAATGAAAAAAGTATATATTTATCTGTGAAATTTTCTTCTAAATATAAGGCTAATTCCCACTTCTAAGCTATCTACATGGGGAGACATTTTGAAATAATAGTGTTGCCACAATATAAACATTAAAATATTTACAATATGGAATTCTAAAGATTTTTTTATTGTACTTTCCCTAAAATAAGACCAAATCTCTGAAAAAAATATTTATAAAATGACTTTTATGGTAATATTTACATGAAATTACCTTAATTAAATAAAGCAAATTTTCTATAGTTAAAATATGTTATTGTTTTGGTTATGTTAAATGGTATTGCTGACTGTTATTGTTTTCTATTGATTGTTTTAATAGTTATTCGAGTAATTAAAAATCTCAATTTTTCTATTGCTTTTTTAAGTGAAATATCAAAACGTGTAGTCTACATAGATTATGGAGACATGATCAGATTTTCACATTTGTGTGACTATCTGTTCCACGATTGATGTTGCAAGGAGTCCCTGATTAGTTTAAAAGATAATAGACACGTTTTTGAGAAATGCAAACTTACCTACATAGTTTTCGGTTTAATTTGGTTCATTCGGTGAAATATTTAATGTAAATTCATATCATGGCATGATGGTCCTACATGAAATACTTTTTTGTGGTATCATAACAGGTTTTTGAGATTTAGATATTATCAATGCTTTCTTGTTCTCTTAAAATATGGAATATTTTCATAATATATTTCAATACTAAATTATTGGCTCTGGATTTTCATGCCTCAGTATTTGCTTATATGTATGTTCTCTTAAAAATAGTTAAAATTTATATTCTTTGCACCATCGTATAAGCTAGTAAAAACATTTTAAGTAAATTTCGTTTCAATAATGTAATTTTATTGACAATTTTTAGATTACTCTTTGAATAGTTTACAAACAGGAAATTTTCGTTTTCATTTTCAGTCTAATTGGTAAAATGGACTCACACATAAAGCAAGAAAATAGAAATCAGATATGTCTATCAGATATGTACATCTATATTCCGACTTAATCCGCGTGAGCTGATATAATTTCAACTCCTAAAATCTTGTCCAAAGTTATTTTTTGAAGATATCCTTTATCTAGAAACCTTATACTTTGCATAATTTTAAAACATGAAAATTTTGCTTTCAGTTTATGTCGAATTGGCAAAATGGACACACACATAAAACAGGAAGGTAGATATCGGTAATCTTGATCAGATATCTACAACACCTGTATTCCTGCTTAATAGTCGAAGGCTAATGGAATTTCAACACGTGGAACCTTACGCTTTTCCAGGCTGCATAAGATTTTAATTATGTCACCAGTATTAACAAAACAATATTTAAACCCAGAGAATTTCAAATTTTTCGATAAAATTAAGAAATGTAAATATAAGGCAAATGTACAAACCGTACTCACCCAATACACTGAGCGAGTGTCCCTGCATTAACTCAGCGTTAGGACATTCGCCTTTTTTTAGTAATTTGTTTCTAATATACTTGTCAAAAAATGATAGTGACGTATTTTATCGTTATAAACTGAAAGCAAAGTAAGAAGAAAAGCGCTATTTACTCATTTTTCAACTACTTTCAACAACAGCAATATTAAAGTGGATGGATGATATTACAAAGTAAAAATTTTCGATGAGAATAAATATGTAAACATAAGAGTGAGTTTCAAAAAAGTAAGAGAATTAGAAATGGTAGAAAAGAAAATTTTTTGTTTAAGAAATTGTAAATTTTCTGAATCTGGTGATGTATAAAAATTACATTACCACACATTTGAACTAGTGAAACATATGTTAAACAAACTTTTGTTTTTGTGTTATTTCGCAAATAATTTCAAGCCTATTATTTCTATTACTCAAGAGCAGGTGTTCGTAGTTTTTCAAACTGTTGCACTACTAAATCAAAATTCAGAATTTTGTCTTATCCCCGTTAATATAAGCCATGTTAGCATTTAATATAGCATTATTATATCGATAAATTAATACTTCGATTATATTCTTTTACTGATATCGAAATAAGTCGTTACACCATTATTATAATTTAATGCAGGATTCATCATTAAAAATACATACAGCAAAGTGTGTCATTAAAAAAATTTAAGTGCGGCAAAACACGGAAAAAATTAATACAATATTCTTTTTATGATTTACAAATAAAAATATTTGAGAAAAATTCTGTACCGGCGAATTAGTTGCAACTAAGCCTACGCGCTGACACAGAAATGGCGACTGCCGTAGACGGATCTTTATTCAGCGTTTATACGGTCCCTCAAATTTGAATATCAGTATTTTCTAAAAGTATTCTTCGCCTTATTTTACTATCATTAAATAGGGAGAAGAAGAATTTTAGAAAATACTGGTATTAAAATTGAAAGAACCTTACAAACGCTGAAAAAAATTCGTCAAACATAGCTGCCATTTTTGTGGCGGCGCGTAGGCCTAATATTTTGAAGTCTGTGCCTTAGCATATATTGACTCAGTTGTCGGGCGTCTCGTGGATATCTAAATCTGTAATAGTGAGGGTTAAGATTTATAATAATTTTATATATAAATCTTCGTGTCCAAGAATTTATTTGAAGATTTATGTAACAGAACTGAGCCGGTCTTTGTTTTTGAAACCCCGCTTTAGCATTTATGTGTTACTGGATAACATACTATATATCTTTCCAGTTGAATATTACAGCGCATTATTAAAAGACATGTTTTAATAACGTTTACATTCATCATAGCTCCCAAATTTCATCCATTTTTTGTGTCTTGTTTCTAAGTGACACTAGAACTACCATGAGCCGTCATTTTGACGGTTACCAAATGAATATGTTCCGATTCGAAACAGAAATTTCTTTTTAAAATAAATTAAATGTAAAACTCACAGAAATACGTTAAATGCATTAGTTGTTTTAAATAAAATTTCTGGTGTGAAATAGTTATATAATACTTGAGTAAAATTTTCGGTAGTTCCAGTGTTAATTTCATTTATATCCGGAAAAAATACGTAAAGATGTGCATTAGACCTCAAATAATGTTACAAATTATAAAAAACAGTTCCATTTATATTCACAGGTCATTTTTTGGGTAATAATACAGTTCTGGATTTTCTTCAGGCCCATGGACTTCAGATTGAACATCTTTCCGTTAGTGCCAAAATTCCTAAAAGGTACGTATTTACATTGAAAAGTGTTAAAGAGTGTTTACAAATGATGCATATGTTATGCGGAACGATATATTTTTATTTTATAAACATTTTGTTAATTGAACTCGCCTTTCCCCTTTTATTATTTGATCCTAAATGTCATTTCAGTTTTTGTCGTAACATTCCATCATTAACACTAGAGCTACCATGAGCTGTCATTTTGACGGCTACCAAATGAATATATTCCGATTCGAACCACAAATTTCTTTTTAAAATAAATTAAATCCAAAACTCATAGAAATACGTTAAATGAATAAGTTAAGTAGTTTAAAATAAAATTTCTGGTGTGAAATAGTTTTAAATAATATTTCTGGTGTGAAATAGTTTTAAAAAAACTTGAGTAAATTTCCGGTAGTTTTAGTGTTAAAAAATAATTTAACCTGTTATAAATTAACATTAATTGTTACTTTACTTATGTATTTCTATTACTAACGGCTCTCAAACAAATAGAATTAGTTTTGATTATTAACCAGCTTCACGGGATATAAAACAAATAAAAAACATTAAATCTTGGCTTAGTGTTTGGTCTGCATTTAAGTCTTAATTCATTTTAGTGAAAAAATGTCTTTTGTGTCTTAAGTTTTGAGAATTACTTTCTTTTTAGATCATACATTTCCCATCTGTTGTGTTTGTTACATCACTAATCACTCCATCTTGAACAAATTATTGTTGTTAAGTCAATGATTTGGCACTGAAATACCTTATCAAATCTAAGTCTCAATTATATATACATGACAACATAATTAAGAAGAATTTCATAAAATCATTTATTATTATACAAGAATTTCTCAATTATTATAAGGTTAGTTGAAGAGTTCTTCTCTTTAAAGAGCTGGCTATTTTTCCTCCTTAAAAAGACATCTTTAATATCCTCAAGAATGATTTCTCATATATGTAGTGATATAATCAGATTCTGTTGTTTATATAAACTGCAATTTACGAGCTAAATGAGCTTTATGAACTTAATTGACTGATTTTATTGCTTCATGTATTTTTAAAAATATTTAATTTTAATGTAACTATTCAAAAAAAAATTATATCTTTGAAATCATGACATTAAAAATTCCTTGTGTAATCTATGAAATTGTAATGTCATTGTAAAACTCTGTAAAATTTCTTTTTGAATACTTTAATAAATTGGGTTCAATCTTGGGTGGTGACTGGCATAATTTGCTGGGAAGAAATATACATCCTTCCTCCTGGACTTTAGGTATATTACGGGCTTTATTTATACCCAATGGATCGGCCGCCAAGGAAGGTGTCTCATCTTATGTCTTTTTTAATCTCTCTGTCAAAACTGTTTTGTCAGGAAACGAATTGGCGAAGGTTTGAATGTTTGCGGACTTCTCTTCTGGTAATCTTGTCATAAAATCAAATGCTGTGTGTGTCACTGCAATGTGAGGCACATATCAACTATAATTTAACATTTAATACATAGATTCCATTCCAACTACGGTATTTATATAACATTTGCTTACCGAAGCATCATGTGTTTGCTATTAAATAAAAATAAAAAATTCTTTTAAAAGTTCTGGTATGTATCTCTAAATATGAATATAAAAAAATATACTTTCAAAAGAAAAATTCGTGCAGTGTAGGGTTAATTGTTTACGGCGAAACTGATAAACTGAGCAGGTGTGACATATTTAATAATTCATGTGCGTTTTCGCCATTTTGTGATTATAATATAGGTGTTCAAATCGCCATGTATTTTAGGTTCGGTTCTATATACTTGCTCTCTTCTGGACATTACAAATGTATCCTATCATTACAAAAACAAAATGCTGTCAGGCACCATTACAACCCATTTCTGTATGTACTTTTAAAAATTCACATGTATGCTTCGAACTTTTAATAAACAAATATAGTAAAGACCCTTTAAAAATTATTAATATGCAGGGTGTCCCAAAAACCAATAAAAGACTTAAATTTCAATAAAAGAACAAGCAATTGGCGTACGAGAGTTCGGTTTGGACTAAAATGCTTCTTATGACCTGAAATTTTGTTTAAGGTTAAAAAAAAAAAGCTCCAAAACTTTCTCATAGATGGTGCTGCTTCCGGAAAGTTGTCGAATAGATATAATGCCTGTATATTTAACAATGGCGAAAAACGCACAATTTTTGTCCAAACTATGGCAACCCACACTCCAGAACTTAACAATACTTGTCCTCCTGATTTCGGTCAGAAGAGTGAGGATGGATAAACAAGTATTATTAAGTTCTGAAACGCGGGCTGCCTTAGTTTCGGCGAAAACTGTGCATACGCATTGTGCGTCTTTCGCCCTTGTTATTTATAAAGTCATTCTACCTATTCGATAACTTTCCAGAAACAACGTCATCTATGAGAAATTTTTGAAACAAATTTTTTTATTTGCTTAAACAAAATTTTCAATCATGAGAAACATTTTGCATCCAAACCGCACTCTCATATGCCAAGTGTTTGATCTTTTACTGAATTTTAAAATGTGTCAAGGACTTTTGGGACACCTTGTAAAATAAACTACAGTCTTTTGACAACTAATTCAATGTTTGCAAATCGCTGAATCGGTCCGAAAGACTCAGAAAATTTGGATTTTTATATAAAGTAATACTTGCCTTATTTAATGAAGAAATTTTGTGCTTAAATATAGTGACCATTACTTCACGAAAATCTAGAATTCAAATCACCTGAATCCTCTCAAAATACGAACACTGTAATACGATTTACGGAAATACTTTTAAACACGTTTTCATATGACAGCATGCTTGTAAATAATTATTTTTGCATTATACTTTTCCGTACAGATAAATAGTTTTACACGTTTGCATTTTTAGTGCATTGTAGAACTTGTTTTTTTCATGTATATTTAAATGATTCTGCAGAAATCTACTTTTTTTTTCATTTATGATGACGTGTCACTTATTAATGGTATGACGTTTAGAGATTGTATACATATACATCTTGTTTCTATCGCCAAATAATATTTTTATTAAATACAAGCTAATTATACAATTTGTGTGAAAAATCAAGAAATACTTCTTTATGACAAATTGCATATTTAAAATAATGCGATATCCGATCAATGCGTAAAATAAGAGAAGACTTTACAAAATGTTAATTTTTGAGAGATGAAAAATAGACAATTAATTTGATTTTAATGTGATTGATTTTAATTTGATTTTACTCTCAAAATCATCATCGTTCAAGGTAATTACTAAACTTTGCAAAAGTTTCGCATGAACATATTATAATAATATTTATTTTAGACAAATATTATTTCATTTTACTGGTACATTATAAATAAAAATAGCTCAATTTCTATAAAAATATTACATAGGAAATAGAAAATCGCAAGTTTTAACACATTTACTGTCGGTGAAAAATTCTTATTTACTTAGGCTAAACAATGATCATTTAAATTTTAATGACATATTCAAATAATACTAATTTCTAGAAAAAAAATATTTTATAAGAAAGACGAATTATGAGTTTCAAAATATGTACTGACAATCAAAGATTCTTATTTATTTAAGCTAACTATGACCACAAATGACATTAGATTCCTTCAAATGTATTTGGCGTGATAATAAAAAAAATTTCCAAAACCATTAATAAAAGTGAATCATAAAAGTTTAATATTTAAAAAAAAATTGAATGTTTGTCAGTATTAAGCGAACGTGGTGAGTATACTCCTTGGATTTTTAAAGGAGAATGACACCACAATTTCAGTTTAGAAAATTTCGATTTTATATTTCAATCACAGAATTTGTAATCATCTCGTTAATAGTAGAATTTATAACATTTTTCGGTGATTATATAAGAAGAGTTTATATGTAGATGAGTTTATTCATCGTGTGATATATATATACATATATATATTTATTAACTTATATAAAATTCGCATTGAACTTTCGTTTTACAAAAACGTATTGTATCATCAAATTAAATTTTTTAAAGCAAAAACTAAGGCTGGATGTGATATTTATAGATGTGAATACAAAAACAACAATATTTAGATGCACCTAGTGCTTCTTCAGTTAATTTTAAAACAGCGTTTATATATATATATATATATATATATATATATATATATATATATATATATATATATATATATATATATTTTTTTTTTTTTAAATCATCTTATTTTTCCATGAAACAAATTTATAGATTTTCACTGCTGAACCAGTATAATATGAAATATAAATGTTTTACAAATCTGATGATTGACTTCTCTTGTCTTTTGTATTTTTTATTTAAAAAAAAAACTATTAAGTCTACCATAGTGGCTTACACAATCCTTAAATTCTAATGATTTTTGTAACTTTTAAACTAAATGTATGGTCTCTGTAAAGAGTCTTTTTTATGCGATGGGTTCGACCCTCGGTAGATATCGTCAACCCTCGGTAAGTTTCATCTGTCATTTTCTTGGATCTAATGGAAATTTTTACTTCTTTATTGTTAAACTTTTATTTTTTTTAACTATTTTAAATACTTTTATTTTCCTTTATGTAGTTTACTACATACTAACTATTTATTTTTTCACGTCTCCCTATTTGACTCGCAAGTCGCTTACCTACAAACTGGAAGTAAAGTTCGTACGCAACTAGGTATTCCATTCAGCTATGTACATTGTTCTATTGTTCCTACCCGATTAGTCGTGATGACCATTACGATCATCGTTAAGACCGATGATCTTGCGTTGATTATAACAAAAAAAGTTATTGGCATTGAAAAAAATATTCGAAGCAACTTTTTAAAATTTGCATTGTCTGTAATAATTATATAATTTTTTTTCTATTATATATTTGGAATTGGACTTTGGTTTCATAAAGTTTTGCTACCAGTATTCAAATTAATAAGCTTTAAATTATCTGTTAAATATCCATAGAAAATAGAAAATGTTGGCAAGTAGTTTTACATTCTGTTTCGTTTTTTAGCTGTTATCTTTATTTTTTTTCTGTGTGACAAAAATCCCAGAAATAATCAAATAAATCTTTTAAAAATACAAAAAGATGCTACAAAAACTATACAGTATGGAATGTTTGAAATCGTAATGTTTTCATTTTTAACATTTGTACTTAAATTTTACATTTTGATAGTAGATTTGCTATCTAAAGGAACTGTCATTTTAATGTCTTATTTGTTACTGTCTTGAAAGAATTTACTTTTAACACTTGCAGGATGGGTGTCACATTACATTCCATACACGGGTACATATAATTTTAATTTTAATAGTACCAGAATATTTTAGTCGAAATTTTTATCTTTTCTAATCGTAGGTACCTTTACCGCGTTTTAGTCTGGCCTACATTTTCAATTCTGTTACGAACTAGTACTGATTTTTTTTCCTTAAACTGTAAAATTATCATCATTATTCTGTATCCTTCTCAGTAGTTTTTACAACTGCGGTTATACTTTGTTTTCCAAAACTAAACTTAATTAATTACTTTACTACTATATCTACTCATTATTATTATTATTATTTTTTGTATAATTTTAATTTTTTGTTAAAGTTTCTAATAACTTCTCTTTTAATTTATTTAAATTATCCTGAACTTTTACTTTAACTCTAATTGTAGTTTTAAACTATGGTTATACTCTCATCCAATGGCTCAATTTTCAGACAAGACATTTTATCCATAGACTGGGCATTAAGTTGTCAACAACTAGGCAGCCCCACTATGTTGTTTTACTGTTCGGTAAGGATGAAGTAAGACAGAAAAAACTATAAAAAATTATTATTAAAAAAAAAAATAAATAAAATGTCATTAAATGATGCCTGTCCTGATGTGATTTAAAAATTAGCATATGGTTAAGTTTAACTTTTAAAAAAAATTTTTATTTTATTTTCTTATTAAAACATACCTTTATTAAGTTGCAGGGGTGCAAATTCTAGGCGGCAATGGTCTGATTCCCACCAATGAATTTTATTAGTTTTCTTAGTCAAATTTTATTAGTATACTTCGCCTAAATTTTATCAGTATTCTTATTAGGCGAAGAATACTAAAAATTTAGCGGTGGGAATCGGCCCATTGGCGCCTAGATTTTTGCACCCCTGTTCAGTTGTTATAAGTAAAGTATTCATATTTGAGTAATATTTCGTTCTGATTTCCACAGCAAATCAAAAAAGAGCATTAGGTTTGAATCTTCCTTAAAGGCGAGTCAGAAGCTTTCAGGACCACCGAAAGAAACCACACCTCCATCCAGAAGAAGTCAGTATCGCCGAGCGAATCGTCACAGGTCAATCGTCGTCTCCTCTCTTCCGCGTTCAAGTTCCTCTGTTGGTGTGAGGCGAATTTACGAAACCAGTACCCAGTCTCCAGTGACCACTACCCAACGAAGTCGCCGTTTTAACGACCTTTGGGTTAGACTGGACACTTATGGAAGGATGTAAGTAATATTTCTTTGCAAAGAAACATAAAAAGTGTTATTTCCATTAAATATAGTACAATTATTGCATATAACTTTACTTTATATCCCTTTGAAGGGTGGTGGTACATTATTTATGCGACTAAATTTTAATTCTCAACAGCCGAAACTGCACCAGGATTAAAAAAAAAAAAATAATAAAAACTTTTATAAGGTACGTGAAAAAACAAAACAAAAAACATTTATTTATTTTCGAATAAATCTGATCGTAAATTCTAGTGGCAAACAATCATTTCAACATTTTAGCAACATAACTGCTTTGACCTAAAAGTGTTAAACAGAGTCATCAAAAAAGGTTGTCCAAATTCCAAAAAATTGTAACTCAAAAAGTAACTGAGGAAACACATTTTTTTTCTTTTACAAATTACTCGACATTTCTCCGAGATTTGTTGGATGTAACCGTTCTACTGCCGTGACCTTCGGATGTTGCGCATAAGTGATGCACGGTGAAAGACGTCTTCGTGCTATTCAACCATCTTCATTGTCCCACACAAGACCTCCTTATCATAGTATCAGACCTCTCAATCAGCAAGTTGCCTTTGACCGCTATACTTGTCCTGCTACTAGCGCCATCAATCGTCAGTAATAGTATTTACGACACGAAATCACGCGAAATTTTTTCACAACTCCATTTGTTCTATGCATTTGCTTATGAACTAGTAGTTTTCCTACCGCTAAAATTTTATAGTAAATTTTATCTTATTAAATTGACAAGATCGTGTGATTACATGACGAAAAAAATTCTATTAAATTTTAGTGGTAAGAAAAAAGCGTAAGAGTTGGCAGCTATGCGGTGACAGACCAGCTAGATTTTTCTATAGATTTTTCTATTATATTTTTGGATACCAGTTTTTTAGTAGAGACAATTTTGTTTTGTTTGATCGGAGAATTCTGGGATTTAAAAGAACAACATTTTCTGTAAAAATATACTGGTGTTCAAAAATCCCGAAACATGGCAACTGTGCGGTAGTATCCACCAGGCGGCGATACTTTCCGGAGAAAGTCAATTAATAAGTTGGCAATTACCGCGGACATTTTCTCCCATAGACTTTCTCCGGATTGTCAAGTCTGATCTATGATAAGGGAGTCTTGGCCCCACACTTAAAAACGATTTAAAATTGGAAATGTACAAAACATTTCTTAATAAATGGTGTATGATGTATAGGTAAATAAAAAAAATAGTAAATGAAATGTGGTTAAATCAAATTGGCTTTGATTTTTTCCCCTAAAAAATATATTTCCCTGGCAATAGTAGGGTCTAAAACAGTGGTTCCCAACGTGGGACGTACGCCCACAGGGGGACAATTTCAATTTCAAGGGGGGTATTTCCCAATTAGCTATTAAACCATTCCTGTAAGTTTTTTCTCGGATAAGTAATGTTGCATACTAAAAATAAAGTATTACATGCAGATTTTTTAAATAAAAAAAGAAAAAATGTTTAATTATTTTTTTTAAAAATTCCTATAGAAAAGTTCAAAATTTAACTCGTATCAGAATAACTGTATCGAAAATATTTACAATATACAAGCAATACTCTTTTTATACTTAATAATTGAAAATAAGTTAAGATTGAAGTTTTTGAATATGAAAATTCAAAAACTTTTATAATTTTTCTGGTTACATTTCTATTTAGAATTTTTGGAATAACTATTTTGGTTATTATTAATTGAATGAAACTTGTTCGCTCTGTAAAATCTCAAATGAATCATTTTCCAGTAAAACTATTTAAAATTAATTAAAACTCCCTCTTTTGAACGCATTTAAACTATGAAAAAAAGAAGCATCTAAGCGCGGTATTACCAAACTGTAAAAAAATAAAATCTGAAACAAGCATTATTAAAAGAAATGAAGTGAAGTAGTATAAACTTCTTATGGCTCTCGTGCAAGTCTTATACATAGTATATGGCTGTTATTTGCGGTAACCCAGGTAAACGCTACAGTATTGAACATTGTCCTGAACAGTGAATTCCAATTATTGATTAATGTCTTTGAAAACTGGATGGACCAGTATAGAACGGCAAGCAATTTTTCAGTATAGGGATAAATCATTTATCTGCACTGACCATTAATGCAGCGCAATGTCGTAAACAGGTAATTTAGAATTTATGTGAAAACTGTTGAAAGCCTGACTGATCTGAATAAATTGATAAAACTTAATTTTATAAAACTTTTTGAAACAAGATTATTCAATCCTCTAGGAATAAAAAAATCTGTTTCTTATGGAACTGAATAAGTATAATATATATAGAGATAATAATAGAATAGTGCCATTCACCAATATTTATAGAACTTTTTAATAACATGAAATTTAATTCTGCAAAATTTACTATAAAATTCATGAATCTAAGAATAAAGACAGTAAACAGTGTTTGTTGAAATGCATCTAAACTTGCATTAAAATAATTTTAGAGCAATCCATTAGATAATGTAAAATATTTGAAAAAACGGAATTGCATTACATCTTTGTAATAGCATAAAATTCGATAATATTTATGTATTAAGTGTGCTATTAATCAATGTAGTATACAAAAAATAAATTAAAAAATATAATGGGCAAAAAAGAGAAAAAACTAATGAATGTCATAAGATAAATATAAACAATTGCCGATTAATGCTGTTTGCTTCACAGTTTCATAGTATATCTCAGTGTTTAATACGCCATCAATATGTTCAGATGCTTGTTATACCTTGGGTAATAAAATGAAAGATTAGAAATAAATTTAATGCTTATTATTTATATGTAATAATAATAAGCATAAGAATTTTTTATCTTATTGAAGAAGACGTTGTTATTTGAATGAACGATACAACGACTCAAAACGCTTTGTGGGGATTAAAGAACATAGGTTTAGTAGTAATATATATCCTCCCTTAACATGTGTTTATTTTCAATATATTTGTACTAGATAGTATACTTTTTAAATGTGTTTGTTTAATGATTATTGTTTATACTGTTTAATGATTATTGTGTTTGCTGCTACATATATCATAAAGTTTTTTTTTTTTTTTGCTAAAAAGGTGCGCGTAATACGGCGAATACATCTAAAGAGAGACAAATATTCTCTGAAATTGTACACTCTCAGAAATATTTCCTTCAAATCACGGAAATTTTCCTGGTAGCAGTGCTGCCGGTATAGTTCCGTTATTTGCAGAATGTCCGTTTATATTTTTCTCTGTTACAGTAGGGTCAATATCCGCCAATTGAAGAAACTTTCGTCCATTTTTCTTCCGTTTAAGAAGATAAATTTTCCGTTAATTTAAGAAACGTCAGTTTAAAAAATATGTATCTCTCTTTGTGCTGCCATCTATGGATTATGACAGAAGTATTTATTATTTGATACATTTTAAGAATATTTTCTGCCTGACCTTGGGGTTGATTCATGGACCTGACTGCCTTGAGTCGAGTATCTAACCGCTAGGACAGCGATCGCTTGCTAGAAGAAGAGTTTGAAATGTTGATAGGAATTTTTTTCGAATGGTGGTTTTGGGAAGGGGTACAAAAATCTAGGCGCCAATGGGCCGACTCCCACCACTAATATTTTAGTATTCTTTGTCTAATAAGAATACTGATAAAATTTAAGCGAATTATACTAATAAATTTTGACGAAGAAAACTAATAAAATTTAGTGGTGGAAATTAGCCCATTGGCGCCTAGATTTTTGCACCCCTGGGGGCCTTAAAAATTTGGGATTTAGAAAGCTGGCAATTTTTTGCAAGTTTATTGCGAGGAAGTTTCGTCGTTATGAGATGATGGTTGGGGTTTTAAAACTTTACTATTAATGGAGATAAAAACATGAATGATACATATTTTTAATTTGATTGTTATATGTAAAATATGAATATTATCTTTTTAATTAAGTTCAAGAATATATATATATATATATATATATATATATATATATATATTTGTGTAAAATCGACTTTTTTTCAACTATTATATATTTTTTACATGTGTTCGTTTAGAATATATCTTAAGGGTGGGTGTTCTTAAAACTTTAAAAAATAAATTGTGAATAATTTTAAATTAATGAGAAAATTGTTACTTTTTTAAAATTCGAAAGCATTATTTTTGTTTGTTGCTCTTTTGATTAAAATCGATTTTTTTTCATGTAATTTAACTATTATACACACACACACATATATATATATATAATATTATATATATATATTAATCTGTTTGTTTAAAATGTACTTTAAGTACGAATCTTTTTTATAACACTAAAAAAATTGCAAATAATTTTAAATGAATGAAAAAATTAATTGTTTCTTTTTAAATTTAGGAAGCACTATTTTTGTTGATAAATAAATTAGAAATTTTAATTTCTTGAATTTTTACTTTTTCATTTTTAGAATAATTTCGAACTTTAGTATTAATAGAGCCAATACGCATGCGTGCAGGGAGTAAACCGAATTTTTCCCTCTTGTTCAGACCTTTGGGAGGAATTTACAGAAAAAAGCATGTTTTTCAGAAGTATGGAAATTATTTGTTCGATGAGGATAATTTAGTGAGGAATAATTTAGTGTATAAAGACGAGTTTTTCTGACAGTACCATATGCACAGGAGTACATTATAAGCCGGAATATACGGTATTCGTTTTTATCAAATTTAACGTCGGTCACGCAGTTTATTTTAATTTGAAATATTCAATTCTCAATTTGTAGAAAATAATAACAGTTTTAATAGGTAAGCAAGCATTCCTCCTACATTTTTATATTTTCATCCGAGTTCCTCTGGATTTCAACCAAGCTTCGTCTCAAGTAATTTCGAAGTATCCAATGTGCATTTCAAATTATTTCACTGAAGTTTCGTGTATCCTTCATGTTGAAAAAACTCTTGTTGCGTTTTGTTAGTATAGTAATTGAATTAAGATTATTTATACGCCAGACCATTTTTGCTTTGATTAGTATTTATATTCACAATTAAAACATAACATTTACACGAGCACAAATCTCTGGTTATATAGCTCTTATATCTAAAGTACATTCTGCTCGAATGAGTATAAAGTTTATCAGTCCTTGAGAAAGAGAGTTCAGTAAGCAGTTAGCACGAGAAAAACCTATGACATCAAAGCTCCTTGTTTCGTTGTTGCATACAGATATAGAAAAAAGTCTTATCATGGGGTGATTAATTGATGCTTTCTTGAGTAATGCTTTGATGATGATATAAAGTTATATTTCTTCTCTACAGTTAGGATAATATTTTTAAGTTCAGTTCCACTAAATGAGATTATTACTTCGGTTTTTACGACAAAATTTGCTTAATATTTCATCAGTTTTGTTTTGCTTTTTGATATATTTTCCAATCATTTTTAATGATTATAATTTTATCTTTTTTTTACAGGAAAACTAGTCTGTTAAAAAGTAATTCATTAGTGAATGGACCTCCAAAACAAGCTCTCCACACATGGTACGAAAAGAATCAAATTCACGAACCAAGTCACTCGTCAAGTTCCAAAGTACCTTCGATGAAAATTTCGATGCTAACTTTAATATACTTGCTAAGCAAGATATGTGATTTAAACTCTTTTCATTTATGGTTCTCATTAGCGGGTTTAACTGGAATAACTTGAAAGTC
Organism: Maratus michaelseni; assembly: GCA_963931845.1. Taxonomy (NCBI): domain Eukaryota; kingdom Metazoa; phylum Arthropoda; class Arachnida; order Araneae; family Salticidae; genus Maratus; species Maratus michaelseni. The sequence continues at coordinate 90,156,223 of OZ007595.1, read as the reverse complement.
TACAATTCCTTGAGAAAAATTTATTACATGTAAACATCTTTATATACTTCCATTGCATCTTCCAGAACTGAGGAAATGGTGATACAAAAAAGGAATGCAATCATTTCTCCAGAAAAAAAAAAATATATATATATTGAATGCATTCAAAATGTGAAACGAGCTAACTGTGTACATTGAACATCATTTTTGAAACAAAAATTATAGTCACTAAAAGACAAGTGTAATTTGCATAGAGAAGAATAAATTGAGAAACATTGCAAGAATTATATGTGATTCTAAATTTTCTTATAAATCTTGAGGCGATTTTCTAAAGAAAGTGTAATGATCCCGAGAAATTTCCTGGAAGTCACATTAAAAATAGTTAAAACAAATTTAATGGAATTTATTTAATAAAATTCATAAATTCCACAGAATGATATTTCAAAAACTAGAACAAATATTTTTTATTATGTAACAATATATTGTATTGCTCTATATTTTATGTCAAGTAATTTGATAGAAAAACTACAAAAGTTCTTTTTATTTAGGGGGTTTCTATGTTTAATCCCTTAATCGACGTGCCCTTACGTCATATGCCCTAGATGAGTTCTCTTTCTTCGTTACTTACATCTTTTGGTTACCACTATTTTTTAAGAGTGGTCTTCACCTATGACAAATTCTTTGATTAAATAAGGCGAAAATTACTTTTCGAAAAATGTTGTATTTCCTTGTGTTTTAGTTTCCTTATTAGTTTATGACATTTACGAAACTTTAAAGGAGCTAATTAAGAATGTGAACTAAAATTCAATTTAACCCGTTTGTACCATTACCGCATATATGCCATACCGCATATATGCGCATATATGCCATACCGCATATATTACGCGCATATATTCCATACCGCATATATGCGCATATATGCTGCATATATGTAATTCAAGAACTTATTTTTTATTCAGAAATTCTGAGTAGTATATATTTTTTTATTTAATGAAATATGTTTCGTGATTACATAAAGTAATCACGAGTAAGATTCTACATTCGGAATTTCCGGAAAGCATTCGGAAATTCTGAATAATAAAAAAAAAATCTGAAATGCACGCTAACGATGCAAATTGGTTAAAAAATGATGTATTTTCTCTACTTAAATAACATGAAAAGATCTCCGAGCTCTTTTTTGTCAATTTTAAATATATCAAAATAACTATGAATAATGATACCGACGGTTTTTAAGAAAATCTAAATCAAAAACTTTAAAGGAAAGGACTTTAAATGAAACCTATCTAATAAAATTTTAAATTTCACATAATGAAATTTTAAAAACACAAAGAAATATTTTTATCATGTAACAATATATTTTGTTGTCTAGATATCATGTCAAATAATTTAATCAGAAAATTGTATATACTCTTAGCATAAGTAGAGTTTGTAAGTTTAATTTTAACATACCTAATTTTTGATGGATTTCTTTTAATTAATAAAGGACTGTTTTTCATTTTGTTTATAAGTTCTTAGTACTTAAATGGGGCCGTTTAATAAATAATTTAACATATGCAGAAAACTGTATAATTTCTGAAATTATCTAATAACATGTGCTTTAAAATATTTCCGGGAACAACTTAAATAATATTTTACCACTGAAAATGAATGTGTGGAATAGTCACTTAAAATGTTAAGTACCATGGATATTTTTATTGAAATACAGTCAGATCCGGTTAAGACGCTCACGGTTAATACGTGATCCCGCTTAATACGTGGATTTTTCCGGTTATCCATCGACTATAAGACTAATGTAAAAGTATCACGTTTACTACGCGAAAGGTTATTACGCGATCCCGCTTGATACGCGAAAAAGTTTCGATGTCATGAGGACAAAAATCTTGCTTAATACGGGAATTCATAGATCAACATGCGAATTTCTTCTTTCTTCCTCGGTGTTGCTAATTTAGTGGGATTTTTTTGTTCAGATTTCTACCACTATTTCCGAATAATATTATTTGGGTTATTGAATGAGATATTAATTAAGGGAAATATTACTAATAGGAAATAGTGGTAGCTATTTGAAAAAGAAAAAGATAGATTAGAAACAATGGAACTCGTCATTGACCTTGCCTCCTAAAATTCTTTGTATCTCGCTTCTTGTATGTTTTAACACAAGTAGATAAACATCGACGAATTTTTGTCACATTTTGTTATATTTTCTTTGCGGTGTGTATGTTGCCAATTTTTGTTTTTTCTTATCATACACTGTAATGAATAAGGCCTGCTTTTAAATGAGTTGGGACAGAAATGGTAACGTTATTTTTTCGTTTTCAGTTCTATTTCTTTATTACTTTTTTTTCTGATTCCTGCCTACTCCTGTCCGGTGAGTTACTTGCAACATGCGTTTCATAGAGACATGTCGTTACACAGAGTCAACAATTTTTCTGTTAATATGGAGAATAGACATAAAATGAAAAGGAAAGCATTACCCACATTGAAATAAATTTCTGCCACTGGCAGCAAGAAAATAAACTGTGGCTCTAGAAAAAATAGTTCCATGTTATCCTTATAAATTCTAGTTTCCTTTTCTAGAGAGTTCTAGTCTCTCGTATTGAAATTCAAGAGCGTTTACCTACATTATCATAGTCAAACTTATTTAGAAGTCTCTGCAAATAAATGTGAACACAAGAGGTTAGTTTTAGTAACTATAATTCAAGTTTATGAATTTCTTTCAGAAATCAATTGATAATTTCTGGCAATTCAAAAGATTCATAATATAATGTATCGTTTCATCACCTAAAAAACTATAAACTAGACATTCTCGATCATTTCGCCTATTCAGTTTATTTGTTTGCCTTATTCGCATAACACGGAAATCTATATTTCAAGTTTAGGGATTTAGAAAATGACTACTTATTCGTTCTCGATGAAAGCGGTATAAGTTTTCTATGAGTGCATTATTTCAAATAATAAATGTAATTTTAATAACTGGATTGTTCTGTAAAGGTTTGATATTTTTGGTTGTATAAAAAAAAATAGGCCAAATTATTTTTGTTTTATTTTTGGTTGTAACGTACACGATAAAGTAATATTTGAATCCATATTTTGTTCAGTTATTTTTCAATCAGACGTAGAAAAACACAATGAATTAAACTTGAATAGTATTGAATTTTATTCTAAATTATGCATAAAAGATACTATTTTCGAACGTAAACATATAAGCAAAAGTTCTAAAGTCGATTTAGAGGATTAGATGTGTAAATAAACTCAGTTCCTGCAACTTTATACAAATCACACTTAATACGCGATCCTGCGTAATACTCGACTTTTGTCCAGTACCTTGAAACGCATCTTAACCGGGTTCGACTGGTCATTCAGTTAAAAAACTCATGTGAGATTTAAAAGTGCGAAATTTTGAATCGGTACAAGTGGGGTTACTCCACAATATCTAAGTTTTCTGGACATCCACGTTATCTTACAACATAAAACTATTTATAGCACTTAAATATGATGCTTTAATATGAATTATTGTCGTTTTAAAAATTTTTAACATAAAAAAGCTTATCCATATTACTTATGTCATATTTAGAGCTTTTGATTTTCGAAACACTTAATCATATATTATTTATACTACGAGGTTGTTTCAGATACATGCTACGTTCTGATAAATTTGTTAAGTGATTTAAAATAAAAGATATGAGTTTTCTGGTGTGTGATTTTATTAATTAAGACTTTCTTTGAATATTAAATGTTATTTCTCCAATTCTATATTTGGTACATTGGCACTTCTTTCACCACTTTTTTTTTCCATTTCATGCCTTGTTACCAAAAATATTTATTTATTACTACTAAATTTAACCAAAATTTATTGAAATGAATAATATCTCCCATATTATATATAATATTAAATTGGCGAATAAAAATATTCAATAAAATAACTATTTTATTTTATGAAATTACAAAAATAAAAAATAATATATATTCCAGATATAGTATTAGAGTAATGAAATAATGAGAAAGGATAGGTTTACATCTTAGTATCAAAATTGTCCCTTATATAGGCAGTAATTAATAATTTTATTTAAAACTAAATTAGGAAGAAATTAAAATTTCATACAGATGAAGTGTAGGGATCAAATGTATTTTATGTAACTGTGTATGTGAAAAAATGGAATAAAATTCTATTACTTTTATGTTCGTCTTTTTATTGAATACTTTTGAAACTCATGAAATGTATTCCAACTGTTTAAAAAAATTTACCCGAATTTCACATTTTACTTTACATTTCCCAGTAGAAAAGTTTTCAAAAAAATATATGTATACATTTCAGAAAACTCACCAAAATTTTATTCCAAAAAGTAAAATGTGTATATAGAATGCAGAATGTTCTAAGAAAATAATACACATATATGTATAAACAGGACCTATTTATATGAAATATATTACATGCAAGAAGAAAATGATTCTAAAATGATCTGGCAAAAATTAAATAGCCAGTCTTGCATTTTCGGTAACATACAAAAATCAAATAGAAAATCAAGTTCGCATTTCCCATTAATAGTAAAGTATTTAAGGTGTCACATTCAAAGCTAAGACTGAATTTTTGCTTAATACTTTAATGATAATGAAGGCATCTACCTGCTTACTTGCCTACAACTACAGGGTGTTTCTAAAGTCAAGCAACATTTCTTTCGTCATTTCACTGCTCAAAAAATTCCTCAAAAATGCCAATGTAAACATTAGAATTCACAGTGCTCTAGAAGTAAATGGGACCGATTAATCTACTCTGTAAAATCGCACCCCAATTTTTATGGAAAGTAATGTATCTTCGTGCAGTACCTGTTTCCCCGAATTTTTTAAATAAACGAAGTATCGTCGATTTGTTCGGCACATCTCGTGTTTCAAAATGTTTGCGAATTGCTGAACAAACACTTGTGTAAAAATTACAATAAATACACACTCCGGAACGCTGATTGCCATTTTGAAACTATGTGAACAGGTGCTGTGCTAGCAACATCATATAACGCGCATCATATGATGAATAAATAGCACAAAATTCAAGCATGTATCTTTATATTTCTGGCAGATAATAGCTGAGATGTGGGTTGAGTTAATTTAGAAACACCCTGTATTATATCGTAAAATGTGATAAAATTTTACCCTGGTTAAACACGTTTCGAGCTTTCCGTGCAACAGTTTAAGAAACGCCCCCTGTGGATTTTGCATATATGAATTTTATTGAGCTAAATAAAATAATATATTTTTTACTCCATTTGTCTTTTAGTTTTTTTCATACTGTTTGAACTGTTTTCAGTTTGATGCTATAAAAAAAAGTTTCTGGCGATCAGAACCAATTTTCCAAATTATGCAAAGGAGTTAATATTGATTGTCTCTTTTTTTTAATAATTTATATCACACTATCTATTCATTGAAAATGATTTATAATTTGTATTTCTACGTTTTTTGTCCTGCTGTAGTGTAATAAAATTTTAGAAGTTAGGTTTAATATATGGAAACTTTCTGATAAAATAAACCACATGCAGTTATGTGAAAACTTTCTATAAATTAAATTAGTACTTTTTTATCAACTATGTTTGAAATTATAATTATCAAATGAATTTTATTTTCACTGTACCTAAAAACTATCTTGATATACATACTTTCCTTTTCAAATTTTAGGCAATTAATAAAATTCGAAATTTTTCTGACTACGTTGATGTCTATGAATTAAGAGACGAAAGCAAAATGCTAATATTTGTACACAAAAGTTAATTATGGGTGTCAAAACAAACTGATAAATACGGCAGGTGCAACAAACTGACACTACCATAAAAGAGCAGCTAGTCAGTGGATCTGTGTTGCCACAAATTGTCGCATGTTTCATAGTCACTACGGTGAGCAGAAATGTGTATGATATATTTATTATATATATATATATATATATATATATATATATATATATATGTATGTATGTATTAATACAAAACTTTCGCCATTTTACCTTAATTAATTTATTCCAAATCCTTACAACATTTGTCTTTTTTCCTGTCTTTTAACAATATCTTAAATATAATTTTATTTTAATTCCATACCTTTAATCAATATATTATTTTAATTCTTATTCTAAAAATCTTAATCTGTTAAAAGCGACACTTTTTTGTAAAAAAACCCTGATTTATTCCTTTATTTGAAACTTTGAATTTTTATTTCTTTGGAATGTTTCTTATTACCATTTTAATTGTTATTAAAATTATTCTGCGATATCCAATCATTCATTGCATGAAATTTCCGAGACTAACTTTTCACTCTTTTATCTTTACGCTTCTGATAAAGAATAACGATTTTATGTCAGGAATTTTCTCGCCTCGCTAATCCTTTTCAACCAATCACCAAGCAAACCACTTCTCTCTCTTCCTCTACCTCCTTCCTCAATAACATCCCATGTTTGTTTTTTTCTTCGGTACGTCAACATATCTTTGAGCGAATTGCTAGTATTTAACGCCGTTACATAGCCTTGAGAATCAAAATTTTTTAGTTTTTCCACTGACTAATAAAACCTATGTCACTTGGCGGAGATATTCTACAAAACGGTGTTTGTCTAATATTTTAAGATCTACGTTATTTTTCTATGGCGTAACATAGCCCAGATATAAGCTTTAAATGGATAACTAGTGGAATTGTTTCTGCTTTTCTAAAGTCAATAAATTCATTGTTGATGAAAAATGCAGTTTACTTTTATTACAACGGAAGAATTTCCAGTGATTTCATAAAACATCGCCTTCCATTTTGTACACATCGACTGCAAAAAAATGTATTTCTACCAATAAATCCCTTGCCATAAGTCATTTGTCAGTGGTTATTCAACATCCTTTACTATGAAATTGAAAGTATTTCATATACATACGACTATGTTTATGATATATTATATTAATCTCATTATTACTCTTAATTGACCTTTTGTTAGTGACTTAATTATCAATTCAACGTCACTGCTGCGGTTGGTGATTTTAAAATGAAGTCACCAAATGGCTCACAAGGGACTGTCATTTAGATACTCCACTGTGTGGTTTCCATGATGGTCATTGCGTTCTGACAAGTCTTACCATGACGATTGCTTTGAGTCAAATCACTATTGTGATGTCACTTCAGGACTCGTCAACAAGCAGCTATCATGGTCACTTCACAATGGAGTCTCCAAAATGAGTCACATGAGAGTCAATTGGTGACTTCACTGTGACGTTACCTGTCACAATAACTTCCCATTGGAGTCACTAAAAGACAGCTACTCAAAAGTAATAAAAGGAGGAATAGTGGATATCTCATTTTGGTTCATCATAATGACTCGGACACTTGCGATTTCACATCGATTGTTTCGATATTAGGGTATCGATAATCGATATTAGAGTAATATCAATTTGCTACACATATATTAGTTTCATTCAAAACAGTTGCATTTTGTGTTTGTGTTTAAAATTTATGTATAATAAACTCTATCTAAGGTGAACTCTGTGTAAGACTGAAATCTGCCTATCGAGGAAAGATGTTAAAGTCCTGCAGAAGGATTTCCAGTATAGTAAATTCTGTTTTACGCGAAACGCTATCTACGGCTGAAAATGTTCTCGGTCCCAATCAATTCCGTCTTTGACAGAATTTGCTGCATTTATAAATATCACTTGCATGGCAATTTTCTGTCTCAAGCGATTTAACAATAGGCTTACGGAAAAGATAAAAAATCGCGTAATTGTTAAATAAAAGTATATTTGTGTAATAAAATTTGTTTGCATAAAATACTGTAGCTCTTTTTCAGAAAACTAAAGTTAAAGTACAATTAACAGGATAAATTTTTAGATGTTGAATTTGAATTTTATATATAGAAACTGGTTGAAATATCATACAATACAATGCTTTGCAGAAAAAGAGATATCTTTGCAGCAACAGATATTTTAAAAAGACGTAAAATATTACTTTAAAAGACAAATGTATAAGCATACGTAAATCTGTATTACATTTCTGCCATAAATATATTTATTAAAGCCATGTGCGTAAAAAATGGATTTGTACTATTTATTATGCTATCACATTTGTGAGGAAATGATTAAAAAAAAAATCTTTGTGTTTATCTAAATTTTGCTCTAACAAATAACTGTTCACAGATTTGTTATTTATGGCATTTATCTCGAAAATACTCAGCGCCCCTTTTTAACACTTTCCAACGTAGTTGAAAAGTGTTTGACTTCGGTTTGTCTGCCGTCTGTCCGTCTGTCCGTGCTCTAACTCCCGTAAATATGCTCGGATTGCCCTGCAATTTTCATATGTTATTGTCGTTATCTATAGCATGTTCCCTATTTCAACGAAAGTGTGTAGCAGTTATAGTTTTTTTACAGGGACACTCAAAAGAATTCCGTTACATTACGGTCTATGGGAAAAGTCATTTGCGGTTTACTTTAATGTTGTTACACAATTTCAAATACGTTGTAATTGATATATATCACTAAGGTGCATTACAAGAAGCATAATATGGAATATGGTGTGCATAGCACTTATAGTTACTTTACAAGGACAGTCAAAAGAATTCCGTTACATTACGTCTATGGAGAAAAATTATTTGCGGTTTAATTAAATAATGTTTCACTATTTTAAACGTATTGAAATTGATATATATCACTAAGGTGCATTACAAGAGGCTTACTACAGAATATTGCGTGTCATCTCTCATTTACAGGGACACACAAAATAATTCTCTACTGTCCGTTAACAATAATTCCTGGAAGTGCGCTTTAAATTGCTGAACGCGATTTTAAATTTAACTCACTTTTTGTCTATTACTTGGTGTGCATAAAATCTGTAGATCCTATACAGGGCAGCACAAAAGTTCGCGAACACATTTCCGCTTATTGAAAAAAACTCCAGAAGGATAATTTTAAACTCTGCTACGAGTTTCCTAACTAAACTAAAATTTAGCATCCTATGTAGTATATACACAAATCAATACATCATATACATGGCTGAATAAAAGTGTTCGGATATTTTTCCGAATATTGTATATGTTGGAAATTCCTGAAGTTACGTTTTTAAATATGTTATGCGTTTTCCAAAGTGTTTACTTAGATGTTATCTTTCAGCTTATTAAACGGTAATGATTTGTAAAATTATTTTGGAAGTGTTGGAAAGTGTTACATAATCTATGCTTGACGCATGATTTTTCGTTCTTGTTTGAACTCATCTAGGAATGAGGGCTTAGAAGTAGAAATACCGGGTGATTATAATTAAAGTTACGATTTCAAAAATCTATAATTTTAAAACTACTGGTCAGAATGACTTGATATTTTAGCAGAACAATCGTGAGGCAATGGAATTTTGTTTGGCGAAGGAAAAAAAATAGTTCCAAATTGTGCCGATAGATGGCGTTGTCAGGGTAATGTCAGGGGAAAGACCAAAAATGTATTCTTGAACCCTTTCCGGCGCGGAGTAAATTTGTTTGCAAAATGATGAAATAATAGACTGACACCGGAATTTACAAACGAATCCATTAGTAAAAACAAACTTGCTTATTTTTCTGGTTCTTAATGAAAGGAAAATTTTAATTAAATACCGGGTGATTATAATTAAAGTTACGATTTCAAAAATCGATAATTTCAATTAAAACTACTGGTCAGATTGACTTGATATTTTAGCAGAACAATCGTGAGGCAATGGAATTTTGTTTGGCGAAGGAAAAAAAAAAGTTTCAAAATGTGCCCATAGATGGCGCTGTCTGGGTTCACATTGTCTGAAGATATGCAAATTACTAATACGTGACATGCGCACCGCAGATATAGCAACCATAAAAATGCAGAGCAGCAGCTCTTTGCCTGAATGCTTCATCATGACTCTGACTATGAAGGATGGCGCTCTGCTCTTGAAGCTTTTTTATAAGAACGATGACTGTGCACTTACAACTATTAGGAAGTTTCGAACATTAAAATCCATAAAAAAAAGTCCAATAACAACAAATGGTCTGCAAAAAATGATTGCTAAATTCGAAGAGACCAGTTCATTTGACGTTAAACGGGGTAGAGGAAGGAAACCAGTTTCAGCTGCGGCAGTGGAAGATGTGGCTACAGCATTACAGAAACATACTGACAGTGATGCTGGAATCAGCAGTGCAAGGGGGATTGGCCGAATGCTGGATATGCCGAACAGCACGGTGCGTAAAGTCCTACGGAACGTCTTACGCTGTTATCCGTACAAGATAACTCATGTGCAGGAGTTGCTACCTGCTGACCTGGAAGCACGTCAATCTTTTGCACTACAATTTCTTGCCCGGATGGAAGTGGACAACGGATGGCCATGGAACATTCTGTGGTCTGACGAAGCCCACTTCATTTGCAAGGTTCTGTAAATACGCAAAATTGCAGGATATGGGTGACCGAGAATCCGTCCCAGCTACAGCCATTACCTCTTCAGTCTGAAAAGGTCACTGTGTGGTGCGGAATAACGGCAGCGTTTATCGTCGGTCCATTTTTCTTCGAGGAGATCACACCTGCGGGTCCCGTTACCTGCACAGTTACTGGCAAGCGGTATGAAGCACTTTTGCGTAACCATGTTCTTCCGGCACTTCAACAGCGTCAGTGTGTGGATCGCATAATATTCATGCAAGATGGCGCTCCTCATCACATTGCTACTACTGTGAAGCAGCTACTGAGTGATAATTTCGGAGATGATAGGATCATAAGCCGCCATTTTCCAACAACGTGGCCGCCACGTTCCCTCGACTTAAACCCGTGTGATTTCTGGCTTTGGGGGTACCTGAAGAATGTTGTTTATAGCGGGCGGATTCAGAATCTAGCCGACTTGAAGGCAAGCATCACACAACACACCCATTACATTAGTACAGATACCCCCCGATCTGTTGTGGAGCATGCCGTTTTGCGCTTCCAATTAGTAGCGGAACAAGGCGGAGGGCATATTGAGCAACTTATGCCTTAATAATCAGTAAGGTGTTTGTTCCATGAAGCTCTTTTTTTGTTTTCATTTTTTGTCATTATCGCTGTTGTCGCTGTAAACACGTAGTCTTTTCTCTAATAAATTTTTAGTAAATCTCTGAACTCTATTTTTTTCCTTTTGGCAACATCATTCCTATGTTTAACCCTTTAACGGGCGGTGGTCACAAAAAAGGACACCCAATTTTAATTCTAAAACTGACAAACGGCACCAAGAATATTTAATTAAAATTTTCCTTTCATTAATAACCAGAAAATAAGCAAGTTTCTTTTTACTAATGGATTCGTGTGTAAATTCCGGTGTCAGTCTATTATTTCATCATTTTGCAAACAAATTTACACCGCGCCGGAAAGGGTTCAAGAATACATTCTTGGTCTTTCCCCTGACATTACCCTGACAACGCCATCTATCGGCACAATTTGGAACTATTTTTTTCCTTCGCCAAACAAAATTCCATTGCCTCACGATTGTTCTGCTAAAATATCAAGTCATTCTGACCAGTAGTTTTAAAATTATCGATTTTTGAAATCGTAACTTTAATTATAATCACCCGGTACATCAGTTTTCTGTTTGACATTGCTTTACAGGATATAAAAACTAAAAAATAGCTGAAAAATTTGTAAATATAAATTATGAGCAATTTCGAAACGCCTATTTGCGGTAGATAATAAGATAGGTAAGTAAATATCTATAAGATGGGACTAAAAATTTCAGTTTTAAATTGCTATAAGAGAAAAGTTGTTTATACAATAAACTATTTCTTAAAGAAATAAGCAACCCTATGCAATATATTTACAATCCATGAAGTATTTATTTAGAAAATATTTTCTTTTAAAATATGTTTATATTGTAGAAATACGTTAACAAAGTAAACATTAAATTTCACCTTGTTTCGAAATTATTTTGCTTATACTTGATGAAAAGACATCTATGATTCCTCGTTCACATTTTTGAAAATACAAGGGGTGATAGTGAATAATTTATATTGACATAGTTGCACAAAATATTTTTTCCCGAATTTAATTGTTGAAATATTCCTCATTTGGGTTATTTTTATTAATAAATATTTATTATTATATTTTCTGACATTCTGCAAACAATAAATCAGTAGGATAACCGATGTAAATAAATAGAGTTGATGAGTTTCCATTGCTTCTATTGCAGAAAGAGAAATCGATAGCTAAAACAAAAACCTTTACGCAAAATTAAAAAAAACCAGAAAAAAAACCCTTCTACTGAATATTCATTATAATGTAATTGGAAAGCGTGGTTTATTTCTGTACTAAATATTCTTTCGATAGTTTACAAAAATTAAAGAAAAAGAATATTATAAAATACACATGCTTTCTTTTAAAAAATATGTAATGGTCTTCTGTTATCTCTTTTTAAAATCTCTTTTTTTATCGCCGATGTTGGTACGAGTTTATTAATCTGGTTGTTATGTTTTTTCCCCCCAGACTTGGCATATTTTACTATTGTTGCAAGGATTAAGGGCAAAATCTTAGAAATCTTGTTTTGAGCATGAACGAACATGCGCCTTTTCGATGATGCGATTATATTAATTAAATATTATTTAAATTGTTCAATATTCATTGTATAATGCTATACGAGTTACTCAAACAATGGACTGCAAACGATAATAGAAAATTGACTTGATGAAGCTGCCAACCTATTTTGTTTATAACGTTATTTTTTGTTGCAAAAGTTGTAGTGGACTAGCAACTATCTTATAAAGGCATTCTAGTGTTTTGAATGAGAACGTGATGTCATCATCTATCATGTGTGCACACCAGCGACCCCTGGGCCATATTTGCCTATAATTTTTTTAGTATGCATGTAGCCTACGGAGTTTGTGGTTTCTGTGTTTCGCTATGTGTTTATGCACATTTTAGCTTCGCTGGTCAATCGGCAAAGTATAAAAGCTCGAACGAAATCTTGTATAGGCGGATTTGGATCGGATCTTCTCTCCGAATTAAGACCTGATTTTATCAGCGACAACTGAACTTGCATCCTGGAGTGAAAATTTAATTGAATCAAGGATTCGCAGTTTGTAATATGTTTTGAGTTATAGTTCATATAAAGTTATGCACAACCACGGATTACTAGTGTTATGAAAAATTAAGATTATATTAACGATTTTTGTTAATGCTTCTGTGTTTCAACGGAAAGCATTTATTGTCCGCGGGAATTAGTAGTGAATTATCTCAGCAGTGTTCTTTACGTAAGTGGAAATTTGTTTAGTACAACTTTTTAGTTATCTCTAGTGAAGTTCAGGTGTTAGTGATTGAACTTTGTGAATCGCCGTTTAGTATAGTAAAAAAAAAAACTTGTGAAGAGACTCTGCCACATCCCTGCCCAAATAGTTTAAATAAACATAGTTTAAACCTTAAATTTTCGTCGTGACTGAACTCCGGTAACGGCCTTACCACGCACGTCACAAAGTTTCCAACAATGAGCTCCACCGGCTATCAACCGACATTCGATCCAAAAAATAAGAGTGTTATCCATAGTATTTATATTTCGTGAAGGTGTATATGACACCACATAAAAACGAAGCAGTATTTCCAGTTTTGCACCCGCTTAATTTTTTACCTCTTTCCGCTTTGCTTCTGTTCATTTTTAGGAGAGGCACACGTAGCACTTGTAGCTTCGGCTTGTAGCATAGGTGTAATCTAGACATGAGTTTGGGACGTTATTTGGAAACCGAACACAAGAAAGTTCCGTATGTGATTTCCGTATGATCCCAATACCGAAAGTACGCAATAAAAAATCGTTAACAACATTTTAAAATTGTTTCCAGGTTAATTTTCTCATATAAAAATCTCTTCTTACATCCCAAATGCTAATTCTTGATAACGTTATTTGATTTTCACGTCTCTGAAAATCTGTTTAAAAAATGAAATTTATTCATTACCACTGGCAGAAATCGGCAAAAGTTGCAATTCGTATTCTTTTAAAATATAATTGTGCCACTCTAACAAAAGGCGATGAGTTCTGTTTTCCATTAATTGCCGAAACGTCAGTTGAGGCTCACTGTGGAGACGCGAAAAGTTTTTGGTTTACGTCTGTTTGTCTGTCTGTTCCGCGATAACTGCCGTAAAAGTGATCCGATTAGGTTGATTTTTGGTGAGTTACCCAGAGTGAGATGTATAGTTTTTGGTTACATTTGGTTCATTCGTTCGAAAAATATAGAACATTTCTTTTTAGATCATAATGCTTTCCTATGTGATTGCAAACGATTCTCAAATTTCTTTTTTAACTGAAATGAAAATCGCATATTTGAATAATGGATTTAAATAATGGATTTACTAATGCTAAATTTTCGATATGGAGGTTTTAAATACATCCAATAGCTTTGAAAATTTGCTGACACATTCATTAGAATTTAGAAATTAATTGTTTAAATGATTGGAAATTTTTTTGCATCTGTTTCGGAAATATAAAACTTTTATTTTCATGTTTTTTACAAATTTTAAAATGCATTTCTTTTACTTTGTTCTTTAATTTATCAGTTGCCTAGCAACGATATTTCAAAGAAGATAAAAATAATAAAAGTAACTCGCACTATTTTGTTCCAATAATTTATTAGCAATATAAATTATTTTTGTATTCTATTGACATAAATGAAGAATTTATTTTAATACAATTTTTTTTTTAATCTAAAAAGTTGCATGAATAAGAAGTTCATAAGAATTTCAGAATATCATTGCATAAACCGTGTTTAATTTAACTCTTCTAATTTCTGAAAACTCCGAAGTATTTTATATGCCTATAAATATGTATGTAATATAAAAAGAAAATAAATTGCGGATTGTAAGATGCTAAATAATATGAAAAGTGAGATAACAATGACTTTTAGAGATGACGTTGAGGCTCCTGATCTGCAGATTTACTAGTTCTAGAAATAGAGTTCAAATAGAAAGTGAAGTTTGAGAAGGGATATCCTACAGCTTGATTCTGTTACTAATACAGACCGTGCTAAGACTTCAGGATCAAGAAGAATATTTCACCTTATACCCCACCAATGGCAATTTAATTCCCTTTCAAACTGATTTTTAAATGATTGTAAAATATTTTAAGATACTTAGATTACATTCTTGTTTCTCAAATAGCAAGTTTTTTTTTCTTTTTTCTTTCTTTTTTTTTTTTTCAATTTGTGAAAAAAATAAAATTTTCACTTTGATACCGGCGAGTCCATAGACTGGCATAAAGTGAAGCGCGTGCGCGTTTCGAGCAGGGCTCGGACTGAATCCGTTTCATCTTTAGTGCTACCCAAATTAACCTGATACACAAAATGGGTTTTTCCTGTTGAAATTTTCAAGAAAAACACAGAATGATTAAACAATATTGATATATGTCAAAATGATAAACATAAAATAATAGTCACAATAATACATACTTAGTCTTTCTTTTAAGTATACAAGCAAGAATTCAACATATACAAGCAAGAATTCAACATATACAAACAAGAATTCAACATATACAAGCCTGTACAAGCCTGTATATGCTTATACAAGTAAGCATATACAAGCATGAATTAGAGTGAAATTTTAATTTGTATAATTAAAAAATGAAAAATCTCTCATTACTTCAGCATTGGATATTTGAAAAAGTGGCATCATGTAAAAAAGCATCATGAAAAAGTGGCTTAGTCGTTTTGAGTTTTAACACCTATGTTTGTTTACATAAGCTTTATGATTACTTTTTTTTTTTTTTTTTTTGCCATTTTACCGAAATATATGAACGTTTAATACGTTAGACAAATATTTATCCGAAATTATTGTTTTACTGTTATTTTCTCTAAAAAATAGAATTAGTTTTCATATTTCGTCAGTTATTTAAACAAAGCATTGAAGATGTAATCTTTTCATAAGATTCATATAAATGGATTAAATAAATATATGTTACGAGCATTTAAACGTTTCAAATGACTAAATACTAGTGCGTTCTTTTTTGGGCTTATTATCGGTGATGGTAATATTTTTTAAAGTAAACCAGTAAGGTTAATAAAGGATAACAAAATAGAAAATCAATTTTTCTTTATCATTATTTTTATTTTGTCTGAACATTTTGGAATGTCGTACAATTGGTCCAGTAGGAAAATTCCTAAAATTACGGTCGTAATAATGGTAACTAAGGTAAATAGCATTTAGCTATTAATAAATGTGTCTAAAACTTTAAAAACAATTATCTGGAAACACTATTTTTTAGTGGTTTTGCCATGATAACTTTTGAACAAGTTAACGACTTATTTTTTTTTTTATGTAAATAAAATTCTATCCAAACTATACATGAAAAATAAACTAAATATAGTTTTTTTATAACAGAAGTTATAACAAAAAATATAATCAATTTGTACGGATTTAGAATTTATGTATTATAATTTGTTTGTTTGTTTGTTTGTTTCAGGCATAAAATAATCTGGAGTTTAAAGAACAAATGATAACTCTAAAATATGAAACTCGGATTTTAAAATTTTGACAAAACTAGTTTTTTAAGATTATTTTCGTCGTACAATATTAAAACATTTGTTTCTGTATTTTATAATTTAATAAACTTTTTTATTTCAATAATACATAAATAAATAAGTTCAAAAAGATGTCCTAGTCTAAATTAATTCTAGGCATTATAACCCACGATCAAACTTCAACCAAATATTCCAATAACTGTTTTGTGATTATTTTTACAGCACCTTGAACAGAAGACCAACGCGCTGACTCAAAAATGGCGGCTGTCGTAGACCGATTTTTTTTCAGGTTTTGTACGGTCCCTAGAATTCTAAAACCAATATTTGTTAAAGGATTCCTTGTCTTCTGTTTCTGAGATTAAATAACGCTAAGATTACTTTTAGAAAATAGTTGTATTGAAATTCAAATGACCATACATGCTGAAAAGAATCCGTTTACAATAGCCGGCAATTTTAGTTAGTATGTAGGCCTAGTATTCTGAAGGCTGGGATTCTTTTCTTTGATGCTATATAATGTACAGAGAGTCTCATTTATTTTGCAACCCCCCAAAAAAGAACAATGTACAAACATTATTTTTTATTTTACAGAATTGCTTAAACGACTACAAAAGGTGGTGAAAGTGACCGCCGTCTTCCTCTTTACATATCAGGGCCCGTTTGAGGAAGTTTCGAGACTGTAATGTGTTTGGTGTGATAGCGTTTATCTCTTCCGTAATGCGAGTTTTCAGTTCCGTAATCGAGGCTACCGGTTCATGGAACACGCGATTTTTCAAATAGCCAACTAGAAGTAATCGGGTTGTGACAGGTCTGGACTGCGTGGCGGCAACAGTCCTTTTGTAATTAGTCGAACACCAAAAAATTCTTGTAGAAATGACAGAGTGTCGTTGGCAGTATGCGCAGGAGCGCCATCCTGTTAAAACCAAAGAAACGTTCATCTGCTATTTTTCTTACGTACGTGGCCGGTTTCTCCTTGATTTTCGTCTCGAATTCCTTCATTTTGTGGTCAGTTAGGACAAACGACAGACGGTTCTTTCTTTTCGGTTCCATAGTCCATTCTGTTTGAAAATGGTCTACGATTCGATTAATTGTGCTTTTATTCGGCACCACCGAGTCTGGAAACTTGTTTTGATATCGTTCCTTGACTGTTTTGTACGAAGATGTTCAAAAATAATGTTCAATAATAAACGTACGTTTTTCTGCACATAGCACCATGACGCAAAACTACCTTTCACTTCGTTCTCCTTAGCATCAAAGTGTCTCGTGCTGTTTTCTAGCGTGTTGGTAGTATTGCTCGCACGCCCCCACGCTACCTGCGCTAACGGTGTGCGCGTGCACTCGTGCCGCTTATTTGCTTCGCGTTTACGCGAGTTGCAGAATAAATGAGACACTCTGTATATATTAGAAAAGTCACGAGAACGCGCCAAATGATCTTCCGACTGTTAATAGAATAAAAAGCGACAGAGAAAACTTCCATATCCACTTTTTTTTTTTTTTTCTTTTTTGCAATAAATGTTTCAAAGTGGTTTTTGCCCTTGGGGTTGCTTTTTGTAAAATATATTTTTCTGTAAATGTAATATTATGTAAACTTTTTTTGTGCATTTTTTAAATATATATTTCTTTATTTTGTATATCTATATACTTAAAAATTGTAATGGCAGTTGTGAACGAGATTTTTAGCTTTTTATATGCGCTTTCGGAAATATTAAAAAACGAAAAAGATTTATATAATGCGTATATATATATATATATATATATATATATATATTGCATTGTTATACGGAACACTTCTCCATTTTATGATTTTATGTGCTATGGAATATATCTTTCCTGCGATTCCCTCAAGTTATTTCCTGTAAGTTTTTTCGTTTGTTTATTAATTATTTATAATTTGACCCCTGACAATAACAATTATTTATCACAAAAAGGCTTCTACGCATACATAAACATTAAATATGTTTATGTATTTTCATTGCTTGTTAAAATGGAGATAAAATTTTGTTTCAGCATTATACTTATTTTTTTTACATGCAAAAACATGGTTTAATAAACGTATGTTTATAAATATTTAAAAAACATGTTTTACCGCTATCTTGGAAAATTTGGTACGATGCTAAAACTAGTTTTTGGCACCATTTTGGATTTTTCCGCCAATCGTGACAACCGGCATAGTTTATGGAACACTTCCCAAGCGACGAATAAGGAACGAAGGGGAAAAAACTATGATATTAGAAAGCTTAATGATCTAAAAAATTAAAATAATATAATGGATTTTTGACAGATAATTTTTTTTTTATTTAACGCCCATATGCGATCATAAGATATTAATGTATTTGTCATCTTTTTTTATAATGTCTTTTTCCTCAGTTTTGAGAAGAAGAAAAATTATTATGAATTTTTTTTTGCCGTCATATTCTGTATGTACCACAGAAAATCGTTAGGCGTTCTAAATTGTATTTAAAATTATAAAACAATCAACTGTTGGTGTGTGCATACTAGGAAATTTTAATTAATAATAACTGTTAAATTTTAGTGGTACAATCTGTCAGAATTTGTTTTCTTAGCTTTTATTCGATTTCCCCACCCCCCTCTCTAAATGAAATTCTAAATATCAGGCTTAGATTTGTAACAGGACGGTGCAGCATACATGGAAAAATAAGGTACGTTGGAATTGGAAGGTATTAACAGAATAATTTTGTTATCAGAATGATTCTCAGAACATTATTTTCCCTTTTTGTAAAACAAAATCTCTCAGTCACACTGTACAGAAATATAATAATAACTTGTATTGGAAATAATGTTTCATCCGTAACGAAATTCACCTTCTTTTACAAACATTTTTATTTTTCTATTACTATATTTAGACTTAATAGCTATAAATCAAAAATCTTTGCTTGTTTTTTAAATACAAATAATTTTGTCTCTAACAAACTAAATACGTAAAAGGCACTTTTTTAAATATGCTACAGAGTTTCTACACATTAAAATTTCAATATTTAACAAAAAACGTTATAATAAACATATTCAACTCCCAAAATGACAAAACGAAAATTTTTGAAAACGCCACACTCAGGGCTCTTTCCTCTGGATCTAAGGAAAGCACAGTATCAATTGGGGGGCTATTCACCTGGGAAAACTTTTCTAAATTCTTCGTTCATAGAATTTAACCGTTTAAATGCTGAAATTTCGGCCTATAACCCGCGGATCAAACAATTGTGTTTCAACCCTGAAATTTTATTTTATATAATGTAACTTACTGAATCGCTGTAAATGCTTGAACTGTTGAATAAAAATTAAATCACTTCAATTATTAAATAATATTTTTCTGGGTTGAAATATAATTTCTTTGATCCGCAGATACATTGCGGCGCTATCGCGCTTCATATCACTCTAACGGTTAATCAATGACACAAATGTTATTCGTGGGAGGAGCTTAACCGAGTCCAGATATTCCATCAAATGACAGTTTTTATGTGCCTTATATGTAATGTAGATACAGTATATTTGTAGTATATACTATATTTGTTATATGTTGAGTTTCCCGGATGATTTCTAAGAGCACATCAAGATGCCATACGTTTGGTTAACAGCCCATTGATCACATTCAAATTACCCGATTAAAATAATTTCGTAAAGTGTGGATATTATCTTGTATTAAGTAAACTTTCCCATTCAACAAAATTAAAAACTCAATATTAAGGTATATAAAAATAGAATTAAAGGCCCCATTTTGCAGGCCCTCATAAATTTTACAGGGTAAACTCGTGCTTCACGTGCTTTTTGGATAATCAGGCCCTGACAACACTTTACTCGAATCGAAATAATATACTTAAAACAAAAGTTTTAAAATACTTAATACAAACATATTTTTAAAACCTTCACTTGAAATTCTAATTGGATAATATTCATATGTATTTATTTCTGATTTTCTAATTCTTACACTGCATTCGTTTGCATACATTTCCTTTGTTCTATACTTTATTCAATTTAGTTAAGTTAATATGTAAAGGAATTTTTATTGATGCTGAGATATATATGAATTCAATAATGCGCAGTTAAAAATATTGTGTTGTATATCCCGTTCAAGTTATGATCCAATTTGCTGCAATTATTAGTTTATATTCATAGCTTTGTATTTACGATTTTATTAAACAGTAATACACTTATATATTGCTGTGTAGTTAATTTTATGGTATTCAGATTAATAGATAAGTTAACAACCCTTTGGGATACATTCGAATGCAATTTTCGAGAAATTGTACATTCGTTTTACCTTCTTGCAAAAGTTTTGTTTCATTAATAGATAAAACATGTGCAACATTTTAATACTCAGTTACATAGAATCTGTACTATTATAGTACATTCCTTCATTTCCTTGAAATATCTTTAATGTTATTTTCCGAAACTCGTGTGATTTACTAGTAAAATACTGTCCCTGGGGCATACCACAAAAATGCAACTCACGGAAAAACTTTTCATATTGCCTATGTATAAATAGATATAAATATAACTCTATTCGTGGTGTAATGTTATATATTCAATAAAGTAAAGTAATAGAAACTCATTAGCTAACTACTTATTTATTCAACTTATACAGATAAAAGCTTTCTGAAATATACATGCTTAGAAATGAACTAAGATAAATCATTCTGTATAATTTAATTCTTTATTACCAATTAATGAATAATTTATTTACCACTAAACAGAACCGGAAATCAAGCTTTATAAAAATATCTTACACCAGAATTTTTATTTGAAATTACATGTTTAACTTTTTTATTTAACTTGATTTTTGAATAATTAGTATTATATTTATTTTTTTTTAATATTTCTGATTCCAAATAAAATATTTTCATTTGCTACCTGTGAAATGATCGGTTGTTGGTACTCGTATATTTAGTGTTAATGAAAAATATTGTTTTACACTACATTGTACAGATATCAATTTATTTTATGAATATAAGTTGAAATCTAAACTTTATAGTAATCGTAGATTTAGTATCTTTGAGTCTAAGGATAATACAGAGAGGCACACCTTAGATAATTTTCATGAACTAGCCTTTTTGATATTATTCAAAAGTATGTATTTATTTAAATTGCATTAGAAGAAGGGATTTTGGAGAAATGTTTTTAACTTAAAAAAGCCAAAATCTTGCATTAAATTCTATAAAATTCGCATTAATTAGATATCTTGGGCTTTACCTAGCCCCAATGTAAATTTTCGCCAGTTTCTTTTAATATACATTTCGAAATGCTTTTATAACTTTTTATTAAAAACCGTATTATAATAAATAAGATATATTTAAAATTTTTAAATCGAAGTAATAATAGAATAGAGACTAGTGTGACTGTATGAAAGAACAGCAGACGTGATACGACAACAAATGTTAGTCGATGAAGATTAAATACCAGAACTACCAAATAATTCGACGAGTAACTCGCAAATTGATATAAGAAAGAATTAAACCGGTTTGTGAAGGCGTATTTGGTATAAATCAAATTTCGAGCAGTGCAAATAAATTTTATGATGACGATAGTGATGACCTATCTATATTATAAACGACGAACGTGTCCGTACCTAACGCTGAAGTCATTTTTATGTTGGCAACACCAGACTATTAAATTTCTGTTCTACTTCATTTTTTTAAACTTCTAAACACCGCATATTTTCAATTTTTACGCCGTCAAATAAGGATAAACATATACTTTCAAACACAATTTGTTAGAAAACTGTGTTGCAATTTACTTCTTTTTTTTTATAGTTTTTAAAATAATCTCCAAGCATGATTTTTTTTAAAAAATATGTCTCTATTGCATGCAGACGATTACAAAAGATAAATCCGTTTGTACTTATAATATTATAAATTGTTCAGCATTTTGTTTCCGGCTTATTTACCACGAAAGTATAGCTTTTAATAAATTTCAAAACTTTATTTCTATCCATAATAAGTATTTTTCATGTAAAACATTATTTTTGGTGTTGTTAATGGGAAATCTAAAAAAATATATTAAATGAGGGTTAATAATAATAATAATAATAAAAATAATAGAAGTTTTTCACCTATATTCTGTAACCCATTGGATCCCTTAGTACTAATAATGCAGAAATACCGAAAATTTCAAGAGTTGCTACTACATCACATAGCTGTTGACTTTTAAGCCTTTTTATTACCACTACTATTTAATAGTACACTTTGTCTTATTTAATCGGTAAACTCTGTGATTAAATAAGGTAAAAAAATCTATTACATTTAATAAGTCTATAAAATTGTCTAAATTCATATTTAATACTTGGAAATTTGTCCAGAGAATTATACGGAGAATTGGAACATCACGCCTTGCATTCATAATATTAAATTTTTAATTGCTTAATAGGCGTATAGCCAACATAGTGAAAAAGTACCCAAGCCGGGACTCGAACCCGGGTCATCAAATTAGCGCACTGACGTTCTACCAACTTAACCACTTGGGAACGATACTCAGTCTGGAACTTTTTCACCATAACGTGTTGGCAAGGCTACAAACGCAGCACAATATGGAATATTTTCCGTGAGCCACAAACCCTGGGGCAAACACGAAATCAAAGAAAATCCAGCATCGACAATTAAATAAATTCATATTTAATACTTGGAAATTTTTCCAGAGAAAATTTCTCACGCCTTGCATTCATAATATTAAAATTTTAATTGCTTAATAGGCGTATAGCCAACATAGTGAAAAAGTACCCAAGCCGGGACTCGAATCCGGGTCATCAGATTAGCGCACTGACGTTCTGCCAACTGAACAACTTGGGAACGATACTCCGCCTGGAACTTTTTCACCATAACGTGTTGGCAAGGCTACAAACGCAGCACAATATGGAATATTTTCCGTGAGCCGCCAACCCTGGGGCAAACACGAAATCAAAGAAAATCCAGCATCGACAATTAAATAAATTCATATTTATTACTTGGAAATTTTTCCAGAGAAAATTTCTCACGCCTTGCATTCATAATATTAAAATTTTAATTGCTTAATAGGCGTATAGCCAACATAGTGAAAAAGTACCCAAGCCGGGACTCGAATCCGGGTCATCAGATTAGCGCACTGACGTTCTACCAACTGAACCACTTGGGAACGGTACTCCGCCTGGAACTTTTTCACCATAACGTGTTGGCAAGGCTACAAACACAGCACAAGATCGAATATTTTCTGTGAGCCGCCAACCCTGTTGGCTATACGCCTATTAAGCAATTAAAATTTGAATATTATGAATGCAAGGCGTGAGAAATTTTCTCTGGAAAATTTTCCAAGTATTAAATATGAATTTATTTAATTGTCGATGCTGGATTTTCTTTGATTTCGTGTTTTACCCCACGGTTGGCGGCTCACGGAAAATATGCCATCTTGTTCTGCGTTTGTAGCCTTACCAACACCTTATGGTGAAAAAGTTTTAGGCTAAGTATCGTTCTCAAGTGGTTCAGTTGGTAGAACGTCAGTGCGCTAATCTGATGACCCGGGTTCGAGTCCCGGCTTAGGTACTTTTTCACTATATTGGCTATACGCCTATTAAGCAATTAAAATTTGAATATTATAAAATTGTCTATAACATAAAAGCGTATAGGGTGGCAGCTACGCAAATGTATTCATTATACAGCAAAACCTTGGAATAGCGGATACCCGGTTTTCAGAGATAACAACATGCATAAAAATATGCATTGGGAATTGAAAAGACTCCATTAAGAATATGTGACCCCTATTCGGGAGTGCCTATTATGGAGGTTTTACTGTACAAGCAAATACATTTTGTTTAATGCTTTCTTGATAAATATATTATTATAAATATGCAGATGACCACGTTGTTAAAATTATCCATCCATGTGCATATCTATTATTAGTACAACCATCCTTATATACCAAGTGTACCTCTTGCACGTGAGACATGTAACATATAGTAAAACCTCTCAAAAGCGGACAGCTTTGGGACCTCGGAATTCGTCCTCTATTTGGTGGTGTCTGCTTGTCAGCTGCAAAAATATACATATATGTATATGTTGTGGATTGAAAAAGATGTTTGCTAAACAAAAATGTCCGCTATTCTGGAGCGTCCGTTATGGAGGTTTTACTGATCTAGATTTATTGTATATGAAAATACATCAAATAACAGTTTTAGCTTAACAAAAATCTTGTACATTATTATACACAATTAACATTATTATACCTTCTAGATTATTAAACCGAAGACTCATATTGATGCTGATATATATTTTTTATTACAATTTTCAATCTTTGACAAATGTATGTTATCATTTCAATGTTTCTTCGGTGATTTATTATTACTTTCTATAATACTTATTAAGTTAATTTAGAATTAAAATTTAATATATATATATATATGTGTGTGTGTGTGTGTGTACAGTATATACTATATTTTCTTCAATTACAGTTGGAAAGTGATTAAAAAAATTATATTTTAGATTGGAAATTTTTACAAATAAAAGTAATATTCTTATAACTAAATATAAATCGTTTTTATCGGTGTTTTTACATGCGATTTATGATAAAACGTCTAAAAATTACAACGTTATCCGTACGATATTGATTCAAAATATTTAGACTATACTGAACCTCAGAGTGTAGTTTTCGTTATGCAGAGGTAGTGTGCAGTCTTCGTGTTCAATGTTGAAAATTCCTAAAAACCGCAAAATGATAGATTGTAAACTTTTAAGCAGAATATACAAACTTTTTGTAAATTAAAAATCTCTTCAATTAAGATACAAAGTGTGATAGCTATTTTCCTCAATATTAACTTAAGTATGGGGCATTGATGAAATGTATAAAAAAAATAGCAACAGTTCTTTTCATAATTTACATTAATGCAAAATTACAGAAAGCGTAAAAAACATTCATTAAACATTTTTCTGCGATTTTATTGTTTCAGATTGTGAGAAATTCTTAGAAGTATACATAATTATCCCTATAAGATTATATCGAACTTTCTTTGAAACTCTAGTCGTAAGTTTCTTTCTCCAAAAAAATGGGCTGTCCCTTAGAGCTTCCCTTAAGAATATATCTAACAGTTGGAAATAAACCTATTTATGCCATATCCGTCTAATACTACTTAATTTAACATGATATGATTGACATAACAATTTTATTTAAATGAGAAATGTATTAATTTTCCTTTCTTGAATATTAAAGTTCTGCCTCTTATTTGCCATTATATATTAAGGAATAATAATGTACTGTAATTATTTTAATGATATTATACTATAATTTTAAATTAGAAGGCTCATGTAAGAAGTCTTTTAAATGATAAAAAATAAGCCTTAACACTGCATAGTTTCTTTCAAATATCATACAATTTGCATTACATAAAAAATAAAATACCTTATTAGAAGAATACACAGAAATCTCGTTCCTCCTGCCCACCACTTGTGATATCATATCATATATTCTAATACGAGCAAATCTTGTGGGTGGTTATATATATATATATATATATGCAAAAATTATCTTAAAAACGGCTCTAACGATTTTGACGAAATTTCGTATCCTACCGTTTTGGGCCACCAGAAAACCATTGGGCTAGGTCACATGCTCGAGAAAATTCGATTAGTGGGTCATTTTGGGTCATTTTGGGTCATGGTCTAGCTAATTGTATTTAAAAAACGGTTCAAACAATTTTGACGAAATTTTGTATCCGACCATTTTCGGGCATGAGAAGTCAATTGGGCTGGGTCACATTTTCGAGAACTTTTGATTAGTGGGTCATTTTTGGGTCAACGCGGGTCAAATTAATTTTATCTAAAAAACGGCTCTAACGATTTTGATTAAATTTTGTGTCCTACGAGTTTCGAGCACGATAAAAGCATTGGGCTAGGTCGCATGTCCGAGAAAATTCGATTAGTGGGTCATTTCTGGGTCATTGTGGGTCAAGATCTAAAAAGTGGCTCGATTTACACTAAATTTTGCATCCAATGGTTTCCGGGCACGAGAAGACTGTTGGGCTAGGTCACATGTTCGGGAAAATTCAATTAGTGAGTCATTTTGGGTCATTTTGGGTCATGGTCAAGCTAATTGTATCTAAAAAACGGTCCAAACGATTTTGACGAAATTTTGTATCCGACTATTTTCGGGCACGAGAAGACTATTGGGCTGGGTCACATGTTCGAGAACTTTCGATTAAGGGGTAATTTTTGAGTCAAAGCGGATCAAATTAATTTTATCTAAAAAACGGCTCTAACGATTTTGATTAAATTTTGTATTTTACGAGTTTCGGGCACGCGAAAATCATTAGACTAGGTCACATGTTCGAGAAATTCGATTAGTGGGTCATTTCTGGGTCATTGTGGGTCAATATCTTAAAAGCGGCTCAATTTATACTAAATTTTGCATCCTGTGGTTTTCCGGCACGAGAAGACTGTTGGGCTAAGTCACATGTTCGAGAAAATTCAATTAGTGGGTCATTTTGGTCATGGGTCATGATATTTGTACTCAAATTTAATTTTGACCGAGCATAGCTCGGTCTTCCCTGCTCGTATATTCTAATACGAGCAAATCTTGTGTGTGGTTATATAAATATATATATATGCAAATTTTATCTTAAAAACGGCTCTAACGATTTTGACGAAATTTTGTATCCTACCGTTTTGGGGCACCAGAAAACCATTGGGCTAGGTCACGTGTTCGAGAAAATTCGATTAGTGGGTCATTTTAGGTCATCAAGGGTGAGGGTCAAGCTAATTCTATCTAAAAAACGGTTCAAACGATTTTGACTAAATCTTATCATTTTCGGGCACGAGAAGACTATTGGGCTGAGTCACATGTTCGAGAACTTTCGATTAGTGGGTCATTTTTGGGTCAACCCGGGTCAACTTAATTTTATCTAAAAAACGGCTCTAACGATTTTGATTAAATTTTGTGTCCTGCGAGTTTCGGGCATGACAAAATCATTGGGATAGGTCACATGTCCGAGAAAATTTGATTAGTGGGTCGTTTTGGGGTCACTGCGGGTCAAGCTTATTTTATCTAAAAACGGCTTGGACTATTTACACTAAATTTTGCATCCTATGGTTTTCTGGCACGAGAAGACTGTTGGGCTAGGTCACTTGTTTGAGAAAATTCGATTAGTGGGTCATTTTGGTCATGGGTCATTATGGGTCAAGCTATTTTATCTTAAAAACGGCTCAGACTAATTACACTAAATTTTGCATCCTATGGTTTTCGGGCGCGAGAAGACTGTTGGGCTAGGTCACATGTTCGAGAAAATTCATTTAGTGGGTCATTTTGGTCATGGGTCATTATGGGTCGAGCTATTTTATCTTAAAAACGGCTCAGACTATTTAGACTAAATTTTACCTCCTATGGTTTTTGAGCACGAGAAGACTGTTGGGCTAGGTCTCATTTTCGATAAAATTCAATTAGTGGGTCATTTTGGTCATGGGTCATTATGGGTCAAGCTATTTTATCTTATAAACGGCTCAGACTATTTAGATTAAATTTCGCCTCCTATGGTTTTGGGGCACGAGAAGACTGTTGGGCTAGGTCACATGTTTGAGAAAATTTGATTAGTGGGTCATTTTGGTCATGCGTCAGGATATTTGAACCCAAAGCTAATTTTGACCGAGCATAGCTCGGTCTTCCCTGCTCGTAAGGAATACATATGACGTGGCAACTAAAAGTTTCCTTATTTCAAAGACCTTGTAATGCCTAACTCATAAACAAACAAACAAACAAAAATATATATAGGACTTCTCAGCCCTCCATTTAGGAAAACAAATTGCATTCTCTGATTCGTTCAAACGAACATCAAGAGTTCTGAGTTTTAGTTCTGTATTAAGAGGTACCATAATTAACCATAAAACTATAAAACAATAAAAACTAAGAATATGATCTTCTGATACGCACGTTTGTCGCAAGTTTACTGCATAAATGTTTTCTATTCCTGATTGAATGCCTCTGTATTTTGATAACATAATCCGGGAACAGATTTTTTAAAATTCTGTCTGCGTTTTTTTTTTCTTTAATTAAAGAAAATCTTGAATGTGTAATCGTTATCTTTAAATACGGTCGAATGACTGGATAGTGTTTTGGGGCAGAATGTTAACAGTGTATGGGACATTTTGTATAAATGCACTAATAATGCGAAAGTTATAACGGGTCACAATGCCGGAGCCACAGCCAAAATTAAAGATACAGCAAAAATATTGAACTGCTATTGAATTCTTAATAGATACGAGCAAGCTTCTTGAAAAATGTACTTAGAAATAATGATAGTATTAAATAACATCACCAAAATAATAAACTATATAAAATTACGACATTTTACAAGTAAAATTTTCAAACTAATGTGAAACCACTAGTCCCTCCTACTGCACACCGAAATAACATGTATATCTCCAGAGCTAAGTTTATATGTGTGAGGGAACTGCGTGCAAAGGTAGCAGCATATTTAATTGGCCATAACGTTATACCGGCAAATAATTTTAATAATGAAAACTGAGGGACCGAAATTAGCGATTTTGACCAACAACTTTGGGAAAATCTAAGAAATTAATCGATCGTTATAAGGAATAAACACTTAGCCACATTTCTTGATGCAATCGTCAATATTTCTTCTTTTAAGAGGAAGCGTGTATTTGTTAAAGAAAGTCGGAAACAAAGGTATCGATTGCTTTCTTCTTACATAGCTGCAATTTCGGATTTTTAAAGTCAAATAGACACACTTTGCGCCTGAAATTTCTTTCAGGATTGAAATCTAAAAATAGCCAAAGAGAAACAAGTTACATTATTAAATATTTTTAATAAATAAATGTAATGATGAAGTATGTTTTTTAAAGTTAAAAATAAAACAAAAAGTTGGCATCCCCTTACAAACATTGCTTGAAGGAAAATAACATACTGTTTCAGGAAAAAACAGAGAAAGGTATCCAGGTCATTATGAATCTTTGAAAAAGTTATTTCAACTCTATTTTCCAAGAGCTCTAGAGAAGGTTCTGGACGATTTTAAGAGGATATGCTAGTCATACGACAAAGCTCGTAAGATAATGTTTATCCAATGGAAGCGTTATTTTTAAATTCCTCGCTTTCATTTTAATATTTTTAATAATTATTATTATTATTTTGTACAGCATAGTGGAGGTCGATCTCCAGCCAGGCAAGATTCTAATTTTTCGATTTTTGTTGCATATTAGTTTTATAAAGTTATTTTCACTTTCGTAACCGATACCGATGCCGCCTCCGTTTCGCGAAGTCACAAACCCCAACAAAAATAATGCCTCCTTTTCACTGGGATTCGTGACTTCACGTTATCCCAAACTATATTCTTCAAACCACCTCCGCTCGATGATGTCATGAATACAAGCAAAAGGGCATTAATGTCTAGAGAGCCGTGATTAAACTGAGCGTAGAGCTAGACCGTCATTCCACATGTCACAGCGAACTAAAAATTGCGTTTAAAAACAGCACAATATTTTTCGTGTCATTGCTTTGCAAATAAATTCAAAATCGTGCCTAAAAAACTCAAATTAGTTTTTCTGAGTTTTACAACGACATATCTCTGTGAAGTGCGATTCTCCGTTTACATAACCATCAAACCATTACGTGCCATCAAAATGAAATACAGAAGTCTTTTAAGTGAAGAACCATACATTTATCTGTAATTATCAGCAATTAAACCTGATATGAGAAATATATACAAAACAATGTAACCACATTTTTCACACTTAACATGTATATGTTATTATTCGCCACACTAAGCATATAATATCTATTGTAACGTAAATTCTTTGATTTATTGAATTTTGGAGAAATTTGTTTAATGACAAAGTTTTGACAATAATAGCCTGAGTATTCTTAGTTTTTGAGAATAATTTGGGTGTTATTGTTAAAATTTTAAAATATAATTTTATTGCAGTGACAATGCGTAGTTGTTTGGACTTTCATTTATTCCCTCACACTCTGCTCTATACCAATGCGTCTATTAGCTTTCAAATCATAAATCATAATGGGTTTAAGGGGCTCTATCTTTAAAATTCATTTTATAAACGGTCCCGCGAGTCAAAACATTTGGGAACCACTGAATTAAACTAAGATAAATTAATTCTGAATAATACGAATTAACTTTTACAATTTACCTGTAATTTGTTTCTGCTGATTTTGCGTGATTCATCGTCCAAAAGAAATGTATTTAACAAATTTACATTTCAAAATGTTCTTAAATTAGCTAATAGAATATTTCTTACTTTATATAGTAATTTCGGTATGTTTAGTTTTTTAACAGGGTCCTATAAAATATTCCAAATGTATTATCTTCACCCAGTAAATTCTGTGTTTGAAACATTTTTATCGATGTTACAATTTTCCTAACTCTGCTTAGAATTATGTAATTCTATCTTCTATTACACCTCCCATCGCTGAGTCATTTTTAGATAATGGTAAATTTTGGCTTAAAAAAAGTTTAGTTTTCATTGTATTTTTTTCTTTTATCTCAAAATATTCCATAAAATAAAATAATATCAATTTTTCCTAAAGAATATTAATGATTTTTTTTAATGTCTAAAAATGTCATTACTATGCCCTGAAACCATAAATCCAAAATTTGTTGGTTATGACCGCGGAAATAAAATTTTTTAATGTTCAGACGACTTTAAGGTTAAACGTTTAAAATAGAACGTTCAAAGGTTACTAAGGACATGTAGTGAAAGATAAAGAATGCTTTTCGGAGTAACGGGTAACTTGAAATAAGTTATTGTACATTTCTGTGTAAAACTGTTTTTAATTGTCCTTCATAGAAAACAATAAACAAGTACGTACCTCGTTTAGTTCTTTGAAACGCGCTCAATAATTTTGGACCACCCTGCATTTTATTGGAATGCAAAATAACCAAACCATCTTTCATCAAAATAGCCTGCGTAAATTAAAATTATTTTAAAAAGACTTAAAAAAATGTTTTCTTAAAGGCTGTATTATTGCATTAAGGTACTGTGGCACAGCATTTTTGCCTGAAAGTCGTATACGGACTCAATATACGTCAAGGAATCTTTGATTTATGTGTTATCAAAATTTCTGTAATTAAAGAAGGCAAATTATTCATTGTAAAAATTTTGGTATCATGGTGATTCGTGGTTGTGTACCCCGATATTAACCATCTATCGCCCATGGGGAAAATGCACTCCAGAAATTCCTTAATTCAGAGAATATTTTGATTTTCAGTAATCAATTTTTGTAACCACCATTTTTGCATTAGTTTCATGTTTTTCTATTATGAATTTTTAAAATACTGCATTCTTTTCTTATTCTGTGAAAAATTATTCATTTCTTAAAATCTTACGAAATTTTTATTAAGTTTTCGTATTGTGAAGTTTTATAAATTTTTATTGAATTGTAAATTACAAAAGCTATATTCGGGATTTTTATCTATATTCAAAAGCAATAATTTTATTGGAAAACAATAATAGCCAAACCTTGCTTCATCAAAATGACTGCTTAAATTAAAATTATTTAATAAATCTTACAAAAAATGTTTTCTTAAAAGCTGCGTGATTGCATTAAGGTTGTGTTGCACAGCATTTTTGCATGAAAGTCGTATACGGACACAATATCTGTAAAGGAATCTTGATTTGTGTTATCAAAATTTCTGTAAGTAAAGAAGGCAAATTATTTATTGTAAAAATTTTGGTATCTTGGTGATCCGTGGTTGTGTACCTCGATATTAACCATCACGCCCATAGGGAAAATTCGCTCCAGAAATTCCTTAATTCACAGAATATTTTGATTTTCAGTAATCGATTTTTGTAAGCACCATTTTTGCTTTAGTTTCATGTATTTCTATAATGAATTTTTTAAATACTGCATTCTTTTCTTATTCTGTGAAAAATTATTCATTTCTTAAAATCTTACGAAATTTTTATTAAGTTTTCGTGGTGTGAAGTTTTATAAACTTTAATTGAATTGTAAATTACAAAAGCTATATTCGGGATTTTTATCTATATTCAAAAACAATAATTTTATTTGAAAACAATAATAACCAAACCTTTCTTCATCAAACGGCCTGCTGGAATTAAAATTATTTTTAAAAACTTACAAAGAAATGTTTTCTTAAAAGCTGCGTTATTGCATTAAGGTAGTGTTGCACAACATTTTTACCTGAAAGTCGTATACGGACACAATATCCGTAAAAGAATCTTTGATTAAAGTGGTATCAAAATTTCTGTAATTAAAGAAGGTAAATTATTCTGTGTAAAAATAGTGGTATGTTGGTGATTCGTAGTTCTGTACCCCGATATTAACCATCTATCGTCCATGGAAAATTACGTTCTAGAAATTCCTTAATTCACAGAATATTTTGATTTTCAGTAATCGATTTTTGTAAGCACCATTTTTGCTTTAGTTTCATGTATTTCTATAATGAATTTTTAAAATACTGCATTCTTTTCTTATTCTGTGAAAAATTATTCATTTCTTAAAATTTTACGAAATTTTTATTAAGTTTTCGTGGTGTGAAGTTTTATAAACTTTAATTGAATTGTAAATTACAAAAGCTATATTCGGGATTTTTATCTATATTCAAAAACAATAATTTTATTTGAAAACAATAATAACCAAACCTTGCTTCATCAAACGGCCTGCTGGAATTAAAATTATTTTTAAAAACTTACAAAGCAATGTTTTCTTAAAAGCTGCGTTATTGCATTAAGATAGTGTTGCACAACATTTTTACCTGAAAGTCGTATACGGACACAATATCCGTAAAAGAATCTTTGATTAAAGTGGTATCAAAATTTCTGTAATTAAAGAAGGTAAATTATTCTGTGTAAAAATAGTGGTATATTGGTGATTCGTAGTTCTGTACCCCGATATTAACCATCTATCGTCCATGGAAAATTACGTTCTAGAAATTCCTTAATTCACAGAATATTTTGATTTTCAGTAATCGATTTTTGTAAGCACCATTTTTGCTTTAGTTTCATGTATTTCTATAATGAATTTTTAAAATACTGCATTCTTTTCTTATTCTGTAAAAAATTATTCATTTCTTAAAATCTTACGAAATTTTTATTAGTAAGTTTTCGTTGTGTGAAGTTTTATAAACTTTTATTTAATTGTAAATTACAAAAGCTATATTCGGGACTTTTATCTATATTCAAAAACAATAATTTTATTTGAAAACAATAATAGCCAAACCTTGCTTCATCAAACTGCCTGCTTAAATTAAAATTATTTAAAAAAACTTACAAAAAATGTTTTCTTAAAAGCTGCGTTATTGCATTAAGGTAGTGTTGCACAGCATTTCTGTATAAAAGTCGTATACGGTCACAATATCCGTCAAAGAGTCTTTGATTTATGTGGTATCAAAATTTCTGAAATTAAAGAAGCCAAATTATTCTGTGTAAAAATAGTGGTGTCTCAGTGATCCGTGGTTGTGTACCCCGATATTAACCATCTATCGCACATGGGGAGAATGTGCTCCATAAATTCCTTAATTCACAGAATATTTTGATTTTCAGTAATCAGTTTTTGTAACCACCATTTTTGCTTTAGTTTCATGTTTTTCTATAATGAATTTTAAAAATACCGCATTCTTTTCTTATTCTGTGAAAAATTAATTATTTCTTAAAATCTTACGAAATTTTTATTAAGTTTTCAGACTGTTAAGCTTTATAAATTTTTATTGAGTTGTAAATTACAAAAGCTATAATCGGGATTTTAATCTATATTCAAAAGCAGTAATATTATTGTAAAACAATAATAACCAAACCTTGCTGCATCAAAATAGCCTGCTTAAATTAAAATTATTTTAAAAGAGTTATAAAAGAATATTTTCTTAAAAGCCGCTTTATTGCATTAAGGTAGTGTTGCACAAGATTTTTGCCTGAAAGTCATATACCAACACAATATCCGAAAAGGAATATTAGACTTATTCAGTTGCAAAATTTATGTAATTAAATAAGATATTATTCTGTGCATAAATAGTGATATCTTGGTGATGCGTGGTCATGCACCACTGTATTAAGACATAGCTACATAGTTTCAAAGCTGCAACCTTCTGGTTTTCATATTCAAATGAACATATTTTTATAAACTTTTATTGAATTGTAAATTACAAAAGCTTTGTTCGGGATTTGTAATCTATATTCGAAAGCAATATACATTTTTTTTTTGTAAAATCAAACCTTCCTTCATCAAAATAGCCTGCTTGAATTAAAATTATTTTAGACTTACACAGTGGCGTAGCGTCGTGGGGGGGGGTCACGATCATTTTTCTACCAGCTTAATTATATAATACATTTGGCCTTATTTAATC
This sequence comes from Maratus michaelseni, assembly GCA_963931845.1. NCBI lineage: Eukaryota > Metazoa > Arthropoda > Arachnida > Araneae > Salticidae > Maratus > Maratus michaelseni. The sequence continues at coordinate 90,121,529 of OZ007595.1, read as the reverse complement.
TTTGAACGATATAAATTACACAAGGCCAAATATAGTATATAAAAATACTGGTAGTAAAGTGATCATGCCCCCCCCTTTTGACGCTACGCCTCAGGACTTACAAAAGAATATTTTTTTAATACTAGAACGACCGAAAATTTTACTCAAGTTTTATAAACTATTTCACACCAGAATTTTTATTTAAAACTATTTAATTTATTCCTTGTTTAACATATTCCTGTGCTTTTTATATTTAATTTATTCAAAAAAAAATTCTGGTTCGAATTGTAATAAATTCATTTGGTAATGGTCAAAATGACCGCTCTTGTTCGTTCTAGTGTTAAAAGCTGCTTTATTCCATTAAGGTTTTGCACTACATTTTTGCCTGAAAGTCGTATACCAACACAGTATACGTATTTTAAGACACAGGATTTTTTAAATAAACTGTGCAATTTTTCTATGTGGTAGTAATTTGACTTTTAATTATTACGTAAACTTTCTGCTGTACATTGATTTATTGGACTTGAAAAAAACACAGAAGAGTAGCCGCTATGTTAATTGAATTGGGGATGTAAATACGTATTTAAAGAAAAAGTTAATATTATAAAAAATTGTATTATCCTTACATTAAAATTAAGAGTTAAGAAGTCTGTGGTTAGATTCTGTGGTTCAATACACTCTAAGCGGAAGATTGTTTTTCGAAAATTAAAATTAAAGAAGTTTAATAAACGCTAATAAATGTATTTTCTATGAAGTCATAAAAAAGTTAACTAAAATAATGTATACGGCACTTTTCACTTGATATCTAACGATTCCAATGTAAGTATGTAAGTAACTGTCAGTGTTGGTTTTCTAATGGCCCTATTAACAAGGCATAATTGTGGCCCACACAATGTGAACGCATAACTTCAAAAGGAATTGCTTGAATAAAGTAACTTTTTATTGTTGGAGTAATTTTGTCGACTCTAGTGCTCCTTACTTGGTGTAAAGGACTAATGTCGTCCAGAAAAAGACAAGCCCCTGCACTTTTGCTTTTGGCTACGATTTCAAAAAAATGGATCACTCTGCTGTGCGCATCCGCATTGATCTAGACAGTTTCAACGAGAACCATATTAATTCAATACCATTCCGCGGCAGTTTTTTTTTAATTCGTAAAAGGATTTTGATTTAAAACATTTAGCGTAATATAACTAAATATTTTCTTTATTTTTCACAATTTTATTCACAATTTTCATTATTTTTAGGTTTTTTTTTTTTTTTTTTTTTTTTTTTACATTCTTAAATAAATTCAATTTCAGACTTTTACTAAAATATTTTTTTTTCCTCCGGATTTTTCAATTTTTAAGGATTTTTAACGATTTTATAGCGTTTTAAAGCGAATTTTCAACATCCAAAAAACAATTTTTAACATTTAAAAAAACATCACTGCACACACGAAACTCGCTTTGCAGCAATCTGTAGAATGCACGAAATTCATTCAAGCCGCGGTCAATAATCTGTGTATGTACGCTTCGCGTACATTAACCGAAAATGAACATCACTGGACGCATGAAACTCGCTTTGCAGCAATCTCTAGAATGCAAGAAATTCATTCAAGCCGCGGTCAATAATCTGTGTATGTACGTTTCGCGTACATTAACCGAAAAAAACATCACTGGACGCATGAAACTCGCTTTGCAGCAATCTCTAGAATGCACGAAATTCATTCAAGCGGCGGTGAATAACATGTGTATGTACGCTTCGCGTACATTAACCGAAAATAAACATCACTGGACGCATGAAACTCGCTTTGCAGCAATCTCTAGAATGCACGAAATCCATTCAAGCCGCGGTCAATAATCTGTGTATGTACGCTTCGTGTACATTAACCGAAAAAAAACATCACTGGACGTATTAAACTCGCTGTACAGCATTCTCTAGAATGTACGAAATTCATTTATAATAAAATTTCATATTTATTTCCATTTTATTTCAAACTTTCCATCGCTTATATGTTGAACAAGAACGAAAAATCATGCGTCAAGCATAGATTATGTAACACTTTCCAACGCTTCCAAAATAATTTTATAAATCATTACCGTTTAATAAGCTGAAAGGTAACATCTAAGTAAACAATTTGGAAAACGCATAACATATTTCAAAACTTAATTTCAGGAATTTCCAACATATACAATATTCGGAAAAATATCCGAATACTTTTATTCAGCCCTGTATAGGATCTATAGATTTGTATATATACTACATAGGATGCTAAATTTTAGTTTAGTTAGAAAACGCGTAGCACAGTTTAAAATTCTCCTTCTAGAGTTTCTGTCCATAAACGGAAATGTCTTTTGTGCTGCCCTGTATATGATCTACAGAATGTATATATACCAAGTAATAGACAAAAAGTGAGTTAAATTTAAAATTGCGTTCAGCAACTTAAAACACACTTCCAGGAATTATTGTTAACAGACAGTAGATAATTCTTTTGTGTGTCCCTGTAAATGAACGATGATTGCTATACACACAATATTCAGTAGTAAGCCTCTTGTAATGCACCTTAGTGATATATATAAATTTCAATGCGTTTAAAATAGTGAAACATTATTTAAATAAACCGCAGACGATTTTTCTCCATAGAGGTAATGTAACGGAATTCTTTTGACTGTCCCTGTAAAGTAACCATAAGTGCTATGCACACCCTATTCCATATTAAGCTTCTTGTAATGCAACCATAGCGATATATATCAATTACAATGTTTTTGAAATTATGTAACATCATTAAAATAAACCGCAAATGATTTTCCCCCATAGACCGTCATGTAACGGAATTCTTTTGAGTGTCCCTGTAAAAAAACTATAAGTGCTACACACTTCAGTTGAAATAGGGAACATGCTATAGATGACAACAATAACATATAAAAATTGCAGGGCAATTCGAGCATATATACGGGAGTTAGAGCACGGACAGACGGCAGACGGCCATACTTCAGACAAACCGAAGTCATAAACACTTTTCAACTAGGTTGGAAAGTGTTAAAAATGGAAACTTTACATTTTTTTTTTTTAATTCAAATTATTTTTTATAAGTCAAATAAATCTTTCCGCCGCTGGGATTCGAACTAAAGACCACAGAACGTAAGAGAAATGACATACCACAGAGCTATACGCACTCATTTTGAAATGACTTAGAACAAAATTTTAAAGTATCAGACAAGCACGCATGCGCGCAGCAGAGTGATCCGTTTTTTCAAATTGTAGCCAAATCTAGCGTTCAAATCGTAGCCAATCGTAGTCTTTTTTTCCCTGTTTTTTTTTTTTTTTTTTTTTTTTTTTTTTTTTTTTTTTTTTTTTTCACCTGGTATCTTTTTACTATGTATATGTACTGATTTTTGGAATAGCACTTTCCAATCAATTGTTATGTTTATTTCGCACTAAAAAGTTTTTATATTATGCGCTTTGCAATCATTTTAGACTGTGGAATTAGCATACTTCTGTTCGGAAGAAAAACAAAAACAAAAAAAACGCATCTTCCCATTCACAGCTTTTTTGCATGCGCAATCTTGAAATAAGAATACATTTGAAAGTATCAGACGATAATATAACTTACACATAATAAATTGCTGTCCGAATTATTTTCTTCTAAAATAATTCCATTTTTTTAAATAATTTATCAAATTTGTCTAAAAAATGTGCGAACAGTCTCTGTATTATAGGATACAAAAAGAAGATTTCAGTTTTCTTATTTACATAGTTGAGAAACACCGTAAATATTTATGATTTCTACACAAATTTAATAAGTGTGCTCGAATATCACAAAAGAAACAAAGCTAAAATAATATAATAAGAGCTTTTTTAATTGTTAGCGGCTGTAGCATGCTGTAGGTACCAGTTCTCGTCCGAGCGCAGAAGTCAAGCAGCAACAAGCTCGGTTAATATTTGGAAAGGGTGACCGCCTACTAACAAGCGTGTGTAAAAATGAGTTTCTCTTTTTTATTCAAGAATTTTAGTCACTCCTGAAAGAGTGACTATTCACTCCTATCAGGAGTAAAAAAACTCACTTCGTTTGCAAAAGTGGATAGTCGCTCTTCTGAAAGAGTGAGTATCCACTCCTGTTCAGAGTGAATATTCACTTCTCAGGAGTGAGTATTCACTCTTTCAGGGAGTCAAGAATTTCACTTTTTTCTAGAGTTAATAGTCACTCTAAAGAGGTTGGGCAAATTTTGACTCTGCGATAGAGTGAATAGTCACTCTTTCTTATTTAGAGTGTATTGCATATTTTGAATGTGCTGTTATATATTTTAGAATTTCGCATCTGCATATAATATGACTTATAACATAAATGCGCTGATCAATGCTCTTACTTTAAATTATATATAATAATTATATATACTTATATATATATATATATATGTGTGTGTGTGTGTTTGCATGTACATAGGTGAACACCTCTTATCGTTGTAAAATAGCTACTTCCTAAACCGTTAGCATTACAGGTATAGTTTCATTTGCAAAAAGAAAATAGAATGTACGACAAAATTTGAATTTTCTGAAAAATTTTGAAATTCAAAATTTTATACGGTCCCTGCGTGCTATCAGTTATATTTAGAAAACCTTCGTCATGCTGTAACAACTGAAACCATAAAAATTTCATTTTTGTACGGCAGAATTTCCCGAGTTATGATACATTGAATTTTACAAATTTTCAGAATTTTATATGACTTAAAATGCGTATTTGTCTTGTTTCATCTTCAGGGGAAATAATCTACTTGCACAAATTTAAATTTAAAACGTTAATTCTTATTTCATACTAGTAAAAACATTACGTAACAGAAGGGACAAAAGTCTAGAAAAAATATTTTCAATCTCAGATATAAATGTTAAACAAATACTTTTATATAGCAAAGTATTGCAATTTTTAAAAGGAAGAATTAATGATCTACTCACTCTCTTCTATCCATAAAAGAAGAAATAATTTGATTCGTGAAAATTTTTGACTTCCGGTATTCGACGGATTTATACGTTTTAGAAGGTCTAAAATAAACATGATTTGATTGGTTTTTTTTTAAATGCCTGTCAATAAGTCTGTGTGTCTGTCTGTCTGTGACACAAATACTGTGTGCGCTCTATTTCAAGAACTAATTCACGAAACATAACCAAACTTCAGATTCAATTAGACCTTGGCATATACTGGTGCTGCTTAGGTTTTAGAGTAAATCACTTAACCCTTTAACGGATAAAGCACTTCAATTGCTAAGATGTTGAAATAAATGATTGACACCGGAAATTATGAACAAATTTATTTTTATATAACAAAAAAGCTATATTTCACATATATAATAAATGAATAACATTTCTATTAAAATTCTGCTGTCATTGTTGAGTTTCGTAATTAAAGTTTTGTGGTTTCGTGGGGAAACCAATGAACGTTAAAGGGTTAACAAGTGAAAATCTTCAGAACTAATACATGGAATCTTATAAAACTTTATGTTCTGTTAGACCAGGGGTGCAAAAATCTAGGCGCCAGTGGGCTGATTCCCACCATTAAATTTTTAGTATTCTTCGCCTAATAAAAATAAGGATAAAATTTAGACGAAGTATGCTAATAAACTTTGACGAAGAATACTAATAAATTTTAGTGGTGGTAATCAGCCCATTGGTGCCTAGATTTGTGCACCCCTGTGCTAGACCTTGACATGATTTAGTGCCGATAATGTTTTGGCATAAATCACAAAACGAATGGCGCAGCAATGCTGCATTTTCACGATTTTCGCAATAGCTATACCTCAAGAACTAATGCACGGAATTTCATCCAACTTCATATTCTGTTAGACTTTGATATAAATAGACACTTATTAGGTTTGAGTGCAAACCACCAAACAGGTACTGCTTCTATGCAGTGTTTAACCAGATTTCCACAAAAGCTGTACCTTAGGAACTACAGGGTGCGGCAAAAGTTTCGGATGTCCCAATCAACAATACTACAAGGACGAGACTTTGCAGAAAGTTCACAAATCTTTTGCTCAAGACTTTTATGGATGAAATTGGGTGTTTCAGCAAGGCTCTGGACCAGCCCATCGGGCGTGCAAGACTCTTGACTGGGTTAGGGAGGAGAACATTGACTTCATTTCTCCCGATTAATAGCCCGACATCAATCCAATGGATTTTTCAATTTGAGGAAGTTTGAAGGCAAAGGTCTTAGCTACTTCCCTTCCAAGTTTGTATGGTATGAAAGCAAAATTTATTAAGGAATGTACCAACCTTCCAGATGAGATACTTCGTACCGCAGTTAATGATGTTCAAAACAGCTAAGGCAACATCAAAGAAAGTAACATCAACATCAAAGGCTAAGGTAACATCAAAGAAAAAGGCGGGTACTTTGAGATCTAATCTGCTTTTCCATTATTTACATGTTAGATTTAATATATTTGTTAATAAATTGTTTAAATGTACGAATTTCTCGAAAAAAGAATGGATTTTATGCCCATCCAAAACTTTTTCCGTACCCTGTAATACAAGAAATTTCACAAAACTTTATATTCTGTTAAACCTCGAAATTAACAGACAATGAACAGAACATTAGGTTTTGGTGTATACTGCCTAATAGGTGTTATCCTCTATAGTTATATCTCAACAATGAATAGATTGCCATTTAATTTTAGTTGCAGACGATTTCCTTTATATAGAGGAAAGTTTTGTTAAGGTCAAAAAATAGTAATTTATATTACGAAATACATAGATAAACACATCAGAAATTATCTGAGGATCTAAATAGGAACTAATTTTTCACAAAATGTTATTTAAAGCTCAAATTTCGTCTATCTCGACATTTATTTACATGATTTTGTTCTTCATTCAAAGAAAAGAACAATGATGCTAATTGTTTTCCCAGTAGGAGAAAAATTTACTTGATTTCTAAAAAACAAAAAATATTGTATTTCAGTTTTCCTCACGTAATTGCTTTACAATTTCTTTTTCATATAATCTTTAATAATAAGAGAATGATTTTTTTTTTGTAAGTTAAGAGTTTATACATTTATATTTTCGCCCAACAATATTAATTTAACTGAAGCAATATTTGTTCTCCGGTTTTAAGGCTGTTATCAAAATTAAAACTGGTTTATTTCTGACACATTCTTGAAATCATTTTTATTCATAAACGGATGCATTTCGCAGCTCTTCTTATTTAGAAACAATGAAATCGATAAGCGTTTTCTATTTTTCTATAAAAGCAAACTTTTGTCAGAAAGTGCTGTCAAAGTTGGCGCTTTGAATCGAATTACCAAATGGGAATGCTAAAGAAAGACTTCATGAGAAAACAATCGTCTACAACTCAAGATGTTACATATTTATCGAAAATCTAGAAAATTATTTGATTGCAAAGTACTTTGATAGTCAAGCCTGCCAAGTACATGCTTTTACGTTTAACTTATTTACATCATTAGCGTATATATGCGTCTATTTCGCGAATGTCTTTTTAAATCAGAAATTTCGATTTCATACCAGATATTCTGAATAGTATATTTTACTTTATTTAATCACAGACTTTTAGTGATTAATTACAGTGAAAATTCTTCTTTCGGAAATTTCCGGTATTTATTCGGAATATCTGACTGAAACAGAAATTCTTGAAATTCCCACTAATGATGTAAATTTACTTTTTGCTTCACGTAGTTATGCATGAGAATATATTTTTTTCGTTTTCAGAAACGCTTTAAGATATAGGTACAAAGATATTTTTTTAATTTTCAGAATTTGTATTTAATCCACTGATTTATTTAAATCCACTTTCTTTTCAAGATTGTGAGCATTGCATATATGAAGAGTAATACATTGATGAAATTGGTGACTGATTAATAAAAAAATAGTGGTTTATTATTTTCAGTGAAATGAAGAAAAAATTATTTAAAAACATGCATGTACGATACGTAAGATAGCGTATTTTCATTTTATCTCGCTAAAAATTGAAAAGCGTATTTTTGTTGCTAAAAGCGCAGCAAATTCATGAAATATTCAAAGCCTATACTTTCTACTAAAAACTATTTCAAACATTCTTTTTAAAAGTCTTTTAATTAAAATGTTCATTGGCAGCACACATAGCGATTGGTTATATGTTGCAAAAATAACAGGTTATTGGAACCTGTTACAAATTCTACTTTGGAACGATGTAACCTGTTAAACAAAAGTCTCTGTATGCATCTCTAGTTTAGATACAACAAAATTTTCTTAAAAGAAATATTGGTACACACAAGGAAAAAATAAGTGGAAAAGAAATCACCCATACGAAACCTGTTCTTTAAAGAAAGGAAGGTGTTGGGATAAAAATAAAACTAAATGATTTTATTTTAAGGATACTTTTCTCAAAAATAATTGATTACTATACCTGCCAACTTTCAACTGAACTTCCATACAATGTGAGTTAATTTGATCCAGGTTAAACATGTTATGTACCAGAAAATATATCTGAAAATTAATAGTAAAAATTTAATTTTATGCTCTTACCTGTAACCTATTTAAATGTATTTCTTTAAAAAAATTCTGGTTTGAAACATGTTTAACCTCGGTTAAATTGAATTACATTGTACGGAAGTTTCGTGCGATATTGGCAGGTACGAATTACATACATACCAGACATATTTTAAAATATTATTTTAATAAAATCATTTATTTATTACCATTTTTTAAAACATATATTACACCAAAATTTTATTTGTCCTGTTGGTAGCAGTTTTATACAAGGGGACACCAGAGACTCAAAACTTAGGGACAACGATTTTCTAACCAATTTACATATACAATTATTGTTAATTTATAATAAAAATAATTTATTATGCACTTTAAAACATACATTTTTATTTTGGGTGGTAAAATTGGAAAAATTAGGTTGTCATTACGTTTAAAATTGTTCCAAAAGATGAGTGAATCAGGCGAGGACAAGGGACAGATGTGACAATTTGATTATTTAAAGTGCTATTGGAGTAAAATGTACAGTTATTTTCTGAAAAAACGTTTTGAAATTGTAGAAAATCATTACAAAATACAGAATTAAAAGAATTAGAAATGTAAGTTTTCTTCAAAATTTCTTTATTGCACTATGGCATAGCTACATTATATCAAAGCTGTTAAGCCGTGGAGACGCTAAAATTTAGTAGAATACTGGATAATTTTTAACCCCTTCAGGGGCAAAGTACTCTTGTAGCTAAAATATTGAAATGATTGATTGACACCAGGATTCACGAACGAATTTATTTTAAAATAGGTAAAAGCTTTTCCTCATGTACCGTATAAATTCAAAATTTGATTCTGGTGTCATTGTGGCATTTTGGGATTAAAATTAAGTGATATATATACGAGGGGCAGTCGGAAAATAAGTTTCCCCTGGCGACTGTGGACAGAGGTGTGTATGAAAGACAAAAAATGTAATGAGACATTAAAGATAAAACATAAAGGACTTTTGAAGCTTATAAAGCGGTATGACAAATGTCTCAATGTACTTGGTACTTATGTGGAAAAATAAAGTTATGTTTTATCTTTAATGTCTCATTACATTTTTTGTCATTCATACACACCTCTGTCCACAGTTACCAGGGGAAACTTATTTTCCGACTGCCCCTCGTAATATACCGGTGCCCTTCAAGGGGTTAATTCATAAGATTTCTGTGTAACAATCTGTCAGTGTTGGATTTCTAAAAACAGACATTTATTTGTTCGTTACGCAAAATCTTAAACACCGCTGAGGTTTGCAAATCCTTTATTTTATTTTATAATGTTTCAAATGCCAATAACGGCAGTTGGTTCTTGATAGTTTTCACATAGCTGCTACCTACCATAGCCTGCACATCTTAGAACATTCTTATTAGAAGTAAATATTCCTCTAAGATGATTCTGGTCTGAATCATTATATGGATTCTTTTTTATTATGCAATTAAATATTTAAAAAATGACTGTTTTAAAAGAATACTTGCAATACCACTTAAAAGCAATACAAATGCGTATTTGTCTTGTTTCATTTTCAGGGGAAATAATCTACTTGCACAAATTTAAATTTAAAACGTTAAATTTTATTTCATATTAGTAAACAGTACGTAACAGAAGGGACAAAAGTCTAGAAAAAAATATTTTTAATCTCAGATATAAATGTTAAACAAATACTTTTATCTAGCAAAGTATTGCAATTTTTAAAAGGAAGAATGAATGATCTACTCACTTTCTTCTTTCCATAAAAGAAGAAATAATTTGATTCGTGAAAATTTTTGACTTCCGGTATTCGACGGATTTATACGGTTTAGAATGTCTGAAATGAACATTATTTGATCGTTTTTTTAAAATACCTGTCCATAAGCCTGTGTGTCTGTCTGTCTGTATGTGACACAAATACTGTGTGCGCTCTATTTCAAGAACTAATTCACGAAACATAACCAAACTTCAGATTCAATTAAACCTTGGCATATACTTGTGCTGCTTAGGTTTTAGAGTAAATCACCTAACAAGTGAAAATCTCCAGAACTAATGCATGGAATCTTATAAAACGTTATGTTCTGTTAGACCAGGGGTGCAAAAATCTAGGCGCCAGTTGGCTGATTCCCACCATTAAATTTTTAGTATTCTTCGCCTAATAAGAATAATGATAAAATTTAGACGAATTATGCTAATAAACTTTGACGAAGAATACTAATAAAATTTAGTGGTGGGAATCAGCCCATTGGCGCCTAGATTTGTGCACCCCTTTGTTAGACCTTGACATGATTTAGTGTCGATAATGTTTTGGCATAAATCACAAAACGAATGGCGCAGCAATGCTGCATTTTTCACGATTTTCGCAATAGCTATACATCAAGAACTAATGCACGGAATTTCATCCAACTTCATATTCTGTTAGACTTTGATATAAATAGACACTGATTAGATTTGTGTGTAAACCATCCAACAGGTACTGCTTCTATGCTGTGTTTAACCAGATTTCCTCACAAGATATACCCCAGGAACTAATACAAGGAATTTTAGAAAACGTCATATTCTGTTAAACCTCAATATGACCAGACAGTGATTAGGTTTGGTGGTAAACCGCCTAATATGTGTTGCTGCTGTGCTCTGTTTTCCCCGATTTCCGCTATAGCTATATCTCAACAATGAATAGAGTGTCCTTTAATTTTAGTTGCAGACGATTTGATTTATATAGAAAGAAGTTATGTGAAGGCCACCGCATACTGGTTTACTTTACGAAATACATAAATAAACACATCAGAAATTATCTGAGGAGCTATATAATAAATAATTTTTCACAAAATGTTATTTAAAGCTCAAATTTCGATTATCTCTACATTTATTGACATGATTTTGTTATACATTCAAAGAAAAGAACAATGACAGAATCACGTAATTGTTTTCCCAGTAGGAGAAAAATTAACTTGATTTCCGAAACACAAAAATAATTGTATTACAATTTTCTTCACGTAATTGCTTTACAATTTCTTTTTCATATAATCTTTATTAATAAGAGAATGCATTTTTTTCGTAAGTTAAGGGTTTATATATTTATCCTCCCCCCCCCCTCCAAAAATATTAATTTAACTGAAGCAAAATTATTTTTCCTGTTTTAAGGCTGGTATCAAAATCAAACTGGTTTATTTCTGACACATTATTGAAATCATTTTTATTCATAAACGCATACATTTTGCAGCTCTTCTTATTTAGAAACAATGAAATCGAAAAGCGTTTTCTATTTTTCTATAAAGGCAAACATTTGTCAAAAAGTGCTGTCAAAGTTGGCGCTTTGAATCGAATTCCCGAACGGGACAGCTTGAGAAACACTTCATGAGATAACAATCGTCTATAACTCAAAAATCGAAAATCTAGAAAGGTTATTTGATTTCTACTTCGGTAGTCAGGCATGCCAAGTACATGTTTTTACTTTTTTCCCATTTACATAATTAGCACATATATTGCGTCCGTTTCAGGAATGTCTTTTTAAATCAGAAATTTCGATTTCATACCAGATATTCTGAATAGTATATTTTACTTTATTTAATCACAGACTTTTAGTGATTAATTACAGTAAAAATTCTTCTTTCGAAATTTCCGGTATTTATTCGGAATATCTGACTGAAACAGAAATTCTTGAAATTCCCACTAATGATGTAAATTTACTTTTTGCTTCACGTAGTTATGCATGAGAATATATTTTTTTCGTTTTCAGAAACGCTTTAAGATATAGGTACAAAGATATTTTTTTAATTTTCAGAATTTGTATTTAATTCACTGATTTATTTAAATCCACTTTCTTTTCAAGATTGTGAGCATTGCATATATGAAGAGTAATACATTGATGAAATTGGTGACTGATTAATAAAAAAATAGTGGTTTATTATTATCAGTGAAATGAAGAAAAAATTATTTAAAAACATGCATGTACGATACGTAAGATAGCGTATTTTCATTTTATCTCGCTAAAAATGGAAAAGCGTATTTTTGTTGCTAAAAGCGCAGCAAATTCATGAAATTCAAAGCCTATACTTTCTACTAAAAACTATTTCAAACATTCTTTTTAAAAGTCTTTTAATTAAAATGTTCATTGGCAGCACACATAGCGATTGGTTATATGTTGCAAAATAACAGGTTATTGGAACCTGTTACAAATTCTACTTTGGAACGATGTAACCTGTTAAACAAAATTCTCTGTATGCATCTCTAGTTTAGATACAACAAAATTTTCTTAAAAGAAATATTGGTACACACAAGGAAAAAATAAGTGGAAAAGAAATCACCCATACGAAACCTGTTCTTTAAAGAAAGGAAGGTGTTGGGATAAAAATAAAACTAAATGATTTTATTTTAAGGATACTTTTCTCAAAAATAATTGATTACTATACCTGCCAACATTCAACTGAACTTTCATACAATGTGAGTTAATTTGATCCAGGTTAAACATGTTATGTACCAGAAAATATATCTGAAAATTAATGGTATAAATTTAATTTTATGCTCTTACCTGTAACCTATTTAAATGTATTTCTTTAAAAAAATTCTGGTTTGAAACATGTTTAACCTCGGTTAAATTGAATTACATTGTACGGAAGTTTCGTGCGATATTGGCAGGTACGAATTACATACATACCAGACATATTTTAAAATATTATTTTAATAAAATCATTTATTTATTACCATTTTTTATTACATATATTACCCCAAAATTTTATTTGTCCTGTTGGTAGCAGTTTTATACAAGGGGACACCAGAGACTCAAAACTTAGGGACAACGATTTTCTAACCAATTTACATATACAATTATTGTTAATTTATAATAAAAATAATTTATTATGCACTTTAAAACATACATTTTTATTTTGGGTGGTAAAATTGGAAAAATTAGGTTGTCATTACGTTTACAATTGTTCCAAAAGATGAGTGCATCAGGCGAGGACAAGGGACAGATGTGACAATTTGATTATTTAAAGTGCTATTGGAGTAAAATGTACAGTTATTTTCTGAAAAAACCTTTTGAAATTGTAGAAAATCATTGCAAAATACAGAATTAAAAGAATTAGAAATGTATGTTTTCTTCAAAATTTCTTTATTGCACTATGGCATAGCTACATTATATCAAAGCTGTTAAGCCGTGGAGACGCTAAAATTTAGTAGAATACTGGATAATTTTTAACCCCTTCAGGGGCAAAGTACTCTTGTAGCTAAAATATTGAAATGATTGATTGACACCAGGATTCACGAACGAATTTATTTTAAAATAGGTAAAAGCTTTTCCTCATGTACCGTATAAATTCAAAATTTGATTCTGGTGTCATTGTGGCATTTTGGGATTAAAATTAAGTGATATATATACGAGGGGCAGTCGGAAAATAAGTTTCCCCTGGCGACTGTGGACAGAGGTGTGTATGAAAGACAAAAAATGTAATGAGACATTAAAGATAAAACATAAAGGACTTTTGAAGCTTATAAAGCGGTATGACAAATGTCTCAATGTACTTGGTACTTATGTGGAAAAATAAAGTTATGTTTTATCTTTAATGTCTCATTACATTTTTTGTCTTTCATACACACCTCTGTCCACAGTTACCAGGGGAAACTTATTTCCCGACTGCCCCTCGTAATATACCGGTGCCCTTCAAGGGGTTAATTCATAAGATTTCTGTGTAACAATCTGTCAGTGTTGGATTTCTAAAAACAGACATTTATTTGTTCGTTACGCATAATCTTAAACACCGCTGAGGTTTGCAAATCCTTTATTTTATTTTATAATGTTTCAAATGCCAATAACGGCAGTTGGTTCTTGATAGTTTTCACATAGCTGCTACCTACCATGCCTGCACATCTTAGAACATTCTTATTAGAAGTAAATATTCCTCTAAAATGATTCTGGTCTGAATCATTATATGGATTCTTTTTTATTATGCAATTAAATATTTAAAAAATGACTGTTTTAAAAGAATACTTGCAATACCACTTAAAAGCAATACAAATGCGTATTTGTCTTGTTTCATTTTCAGGGGAAATAATCTACTTGCACAAATTTAAATTTAAAACGTTAAATCTTATTTCATATTAGTAAAAACAGTACGTAACAGAAGGGACAAAAGTCTAGAAAAAAATATTTTTAATCTCAGATATAAATGTTAAACAAATACTTTTATCTAGCAAAGTATTGCAATTTTTAAAAGGAAGAATGAATGATCTACTCACTTTCTTCTTTCCATAAAAGAAGAAATAATTTGATTCGTGAAAATTTTTGACTTCCGGTATTCGACGGATTTATACGGTTTAGAATGTCTGAAATGAACATTATTTGATCGTTTTTTTAAAATACCTGTCCATAAGCCTGTGTGTCTGTCTGTCTGTATGTGACACAAATACTGTGTGCGCTCTATTTCAAGAACTAATTCATGAAACATAACCAAACTTCAGATTCAATTAAACCTTGGCATATACTTGTGCTGCTTAGGTTTTAGAGTAAATCACCTAACAAGTGAAAATCTCCAGAACTAATGCATGGAATCTTATAAAACGTTATGTTCTGTTAGACCAGGGGTGCAAAAATCTAGGCGCCAGTTGGCTGATTCCCACCATTAAATTTTTAGTATTCTTCGCCTAATAAGAATAATGATAAAATTTAGACGAAGTATGCTAATAAACTTTGACGAAGAATACTAATAAAATTTAGTGGTGGGAATCAGCCCATTGGCGCCTAGATTTGTGCACCCCTTTGTTAGACCTTGACATGATTTAGTGTCGATAATGTTTTGGCATAAATCACAAAACGAATGGCGCAGCAATGCTGCATTTTTCACGATTTTCGCAATAGCTATACATGAAGAACTAATGCACGGAATTTCATCCAACTTCATATTCTGTTAGACTTTGATATAAATAGACACTGATTAGATTTGTGTGTAAACCATCCAACAGGTACTGCTTCTATGCTGTGTTTAACCAGATTTCCTCACAAGATATACCCCAGGAAATAATACAAGGAATTTTAGAAAACGTCATATTCTGTTAAACCTCAATATGACCAGACAGTGATTAGGTTTGGTGGTAAACCGCCTAATATGTGTCGCTGCTATGCTCTGTTTTCCCCGATTTCCGCTATAGCTATATCTCAACAATGAATAGAGTGTCCTTTAATTTTAGTTGCAGACGATTTGATTTATATAGAAAGAAGTTATGTGAAGGCCACCGCATACTGGTTTACTTTACGAAATACATAAATAAACACATCAGAAATTATCTGAGGAGCTATATAATAAATAATTTTTCACAAAATGTTATTTAAAGCTCAAATTTCGATTATCTCTACATTTATTGACATGATTTTGTTATACATTCAAAGAAAAGAACAATGACAGAATCACGTAATTGTTTTCCCAGTAGGAGAAAAATTAACTTGATTTCCGAAACACAAAAATAATTGTATTACAATTTTCTTCACGTAATTGCTTTACAATTTCTTTTTCATATAATCTTTATTAATAAGAGAATGCATTTTTTTGGTAAGTTAAGGGTTTATATATTTATCCTCCCCCCCCCTCCAAAAATATTAATTTAACTGAAGCAAAATTATTTTTCCTGTTTTAAGGCTGGTATCAAAATTAAACTGGTTTATTTCTGACACATTATTGAAATCATTTTTATTCATAAACGCATACATTTTGCAGCTCTTCTTATTTAGAAACAATGAAATCGAAAAGCGTTTTCTATTTTTCTATAACGACAAACATTTGTCAAAAAGTGCTGTCAAAGTTGGCGCTTTGAATCGAATTCCCGAACGGGACAGCTTGAGAAACACTTCATGAGATAACAATCGTCTATAACTCAAAAATCGAAAATCTAGAAAGGTTATTTGATTTCTACTTCGGTAGTCAGGCATGCCAAGTACATGTTTTTACTTTTTTCCCATTTACATAATTAGCACATATATTGCGTCCGTTTCAGGAATGTCTTTTTAAATCAGAAATTTCGATTTCATACCAGATATTCTGAATAGTATATTTTACTTTATTTAATCACAGACTTTTAGTGATTAATTACAGTAAAAATTCTTCTTTCGAAATTTCCGGTATTTATTCGGAATATCTGACTGAAACAGAAATTCTTGAAATTCCCACTAATGATGTAAATTTACTTTTTGCTTCACGTAGTTATGCATGAGAATATATTTTTTTCGTTTTCAGAAACGCTTTAAGATATAGGTACAAAGATATTTTTTTAATTTTCAGAATTTGTATTTAATTCACTGATTTATTTAAATCCACTTTCTTTTCAAGATTGTGAGCATTGCATATATGAAGAGTAATACATTGATGAAATTGGTGACTGATTAATAAAAAAATAGTGGTTTATTATTATCAGTGAAATGAAGAAAAAATTATTTAAAAACATGCATGTACGATACGTAAGATAGCGTATTTTCATTTTATCTCGCTAAAAATGGAAAAGCGTATTTTTGTTGCTAAAAGCGCAGCAAATTCATGAAATTCAAAGCCTATACTTTCTACTAAAAACTATTTCAAACATTCTTTTCAAAAGTCTTTTAATTAAAATGTTCATTGGCAGCACACATAGCGATTGGTTATATGTTGCAAAATAACAGGTTATTGGAACCTGTTACAAATTCTACTTTGGAACGATGTAACCTGTTAAACAAAATTCTCTGTATGCATCTCTAGTTTAGATACAACAAAATTTTCTTAAAAGAAATATTCGTACACACAAGGAAAAAATAAGTGGAAAAGAAATCACCCATACGAAACCTGTTCTTTAAAGAAAGGAAGGTGTTGGGATAAAAATAAAACTAAATGATTTTATTTTAAGGATACTTTTCTCAAAAATAATTGATTACTATACCTGCCAACTTTCAACTGAACTTCCATACAATGCGAGTTAATTTGATCCAGGTTAAACATGTTATGTACCAGAAAATATATCTGAAAATTAATAGTATAAATTTAATTTTATGCTCTTACCTGTAACCTATTTAAATGTATTTCTTTAAAAAAATTCTGGTTTGAAACATGTTTAACCTCGGTTAAATTGAATTACATTGTACGGAAGTTTCGTGCGATATTGGCAGGTACGAATTACATACATACCAGACATATTTTAAAATAATATTTTAATAAAATCATTTATTTATTACCATTTTTTATTACATATATTACCCCAAAATTTTATTTGTCCTGTTGGTAGCAGTTTTATACAAGGGGACACCAGAGACTCAAAACTTAGGGACAACGATTTTCTAACCAATTTACATATACAATTATTGTTAATTTATTATAAAAATAATTTATTATGCACTTTAAAACATACATTTTTATTTTGGGTGGTAAAATTGGAAAAATTAGGTTGTCATTACGTTTACAATTGTTCCAAAAGATGAGTGCATCAGGCGAGGACAAGGGACAGATGTGACAATTTGATTATTTAAAGTGCTATTGGAGTAAAATGTACAGTTATTTTCTGAAAAAACCTTTTGAAATTGTAGAAAATCATTGCAAAATACAGAATTAAAAGAATTAGAAATGTATGTTTTCTTCAAAATTTCTTTATTGCACTATGGCATAGCTACATTATATCAAAGCTGTTAAGCCGTGGAGACGCTAAAATTTAGTAGAATACTGGATAATTTTTAACCCCTTCAGGGGCAAAGTACTCTTGTAGCTAAAATATTGAAATGATTGATTGACACCAGGATTCACGAACGAATTTATTTTAAAATAGGTAAAAGCTTTTCCTCATGTACCGTATAAATTCAAAATTTGATTCTGGTGTCATTGTGGCATTTTGGGATTAAAATTAAGTGATATATATACGAGGGGCAGTCGGAAAATAAGTTTCCCCTGGCGACTGTGGACAGAGGTGGGTATGAAAGACAAAAAATGTAATGAGACATTAAAGATAAAACATAAAGGACTTTTGAAGCTTATAAAGCGGTATGACAAATGTCTCAATGTACTTGGTACTTATGTGGAAAAATAAAGTTATGTTTTATCTTTAATGTCTCATTACATTTTTTGTCTTTCATACACACCTCTGTCCACAGTTACCAGGGGAAACTTATTTCCCGACTGCCCCTCGTAATATACCGGTGCCCTTCAAGGGGTTAATTCATAAGATTTCTGTGTAACAATCTGTCAGTGTTGGATTTCTAAAAACAGACATTTATTTGTTCGTTACGCAAAATCTTAAACACCGCTGAGGTTTGCAAATCCTTTATTTTATTTTATAATGTTTCAAATGCCAATAACGGCAGTTGGTTCTTGATAGTTTTCACATAGCTGCTACCTACCATAGCCTGCACATCTTAGAACATTCTTATTAGAAGTAAATATTCCTCTAAAATGATTCTGGTCTGAATCATTATATGGATTCTTTTTTATTATGCAATTAAATATTTAAAAAATGACTGTTTTAAAAGAATACTTGCAATACCACTTAAAAGCAATACAAATGCGTATTTGTCTTGTTTCATTTTCAGGGGAAATAATCTACTTGCACAAATTTAAATTTAAAACGTTAAATCTTATTTCATATTAGTAAAAACAGTACGTAACAGAAGGGACAAAAGTCTAGAAAAAAATATTTTTAATCTCAGATATAAATGTTAAACAAATACTTTTATCTAGCAAAGTATTGCAATTTTTAAAAGGAAGAATGAATGATCTACTCACTTTCTTCTTTCCATAAAAGAAGAAATAATTTGATTCGTGAAAATTTTTGACTTCCGGTATTCGACGGATTTATACGGTTTAGAATGTCTGAAATGAACATTATTTGATCGTTTTTTTAAAATACCTGTCCATAAGCCTGTGTGTCTGTCTGTCTGTATGTGACACAAATACTGTGTGCGCTCTATTTCAAGAACTAATTCACGAAACATAACCAAACTTCAGATTCAATTAAACCTTGGCATATACTTGTGCTGCTTAGGTTTTAGAGTAAATCACCTAACAAGTGAAAATCTCCAGAACTAATGCATGGAATCTTATAAAACGTTATGTTCTGTTAGACCAGGGGTGCAAAAATCTAGGCGCCAGTTGGCTGATTCCCACCATTAAATTTTTAGTATTCTTCGCCTAATAAGAATAATGATAAAATTTAGACGAAGTATGCTAATAAACTTTGACGAAGAATACTAATAAAATTTAGTGGTGGGAATCAGCCCATTGGCGCCTAGATTTGTGCACCCCTGTGTTAGACCTTGACATGATTTAGTGCCGATAATGTTTTGGCATAAATCACAAAACGAATGGCGCAGCAATGCTGCATTTTTCACGATTTTCGCAATAACTATAGATCAAGAACTAATGCACGGAATTTCATCCAACTTCATATTCTGTTAGACTTTGATATAAATAGACACTGATTAGATTTGTGTGTAAACCATCCAACAGGTACTGCTTCTATGCTGTGTTTAACCAGATTTCCTCACAAGATATACCCCAGGAACTAATACAAGGAATTTTAGAAAACGTCATATTCTGTTAAACCTCAATATGACCAGACAGTGATTAGGTTTGGTTGTAAACCGCCTAATATGTGTCGCTGCTATGCTCTGTTTTCCCCGATTTCCGCTATAGCTATATCTCAACAATGAATAGAGTGTCCTTTAATTTTAGTTGCAGACGATTTGATTTATATAGAATGAAGTTATGTGAAGGCCACCGCATACTGGTTTACTTTACGAAATACATAAATAAACACATCAGAAATTATCTGAGGAGCTATATAATAAATAATTTTTCACAAAATGTTATTTAAAGCTCAAATTTCGATTATCTCTACATTTATTGACATGATTTTGTTATTCATTCAAAGAAAAGAACAATGACAGAATCACGTAATTGTTTTCCCAGTAGGAGAAAAATTAACTTGATTTCTGAAACACAAAAATAATTGTATTACAATTTTCTTCACGTAATTGCTTTACAATTTCTTTTTCATATAATCTTTATTAATAAGAGAATGCATTTTTTTGTAAGTTAAGGGTTTATATATTTATCCTCCCCCTCCCCCCTCCAAAAATATTAATTTAACTGAAGCAAAATTATTTTTCCTGTTTTAAGGCTGGTATCAAAATCAAACTGGTTTATTTCTGACACATTATTGAAATCATTTTTATTCATAAACGCATACATTTTGCAGCTCTTCTTATTTAGAAACAATGAAATCGAAAAGCGTTTTCTATTTTTCTATAAAGGCAAACATTTGTCAAAAAGTGCTGTCAAAGTTGGCGCTTTGAATCGAATTCCCGAACGGGACAGCTTGAGAAACACTTCATGAGATAACAATCGTCTATAACTCAAAAATCGAAAATCTAGAAAGGTTATTTGATTTCTACTTCGGTAGTCAGGCATGCCAAGTACATGTTTTTACGTTTTTCCCATTTACATAATTAGCACATATATTGCGTCCGTTTCAGGAATGTCTTTTTAAATCAGAAATTTCGATTTCATACCAGATATTCTGAATAGTATATTTTACTTTATTTAATCACAGACTTTTAATGATTAATTACAGTAAAAATTCTTCTTTCGGAAATTTCCGGTATTTATTCGGAATATCTGACTGAAACAGAAATTCTTGAAATTCCCACTAATGATGTAAATTTACTTTTTGCTTCACGTAGTTATGCATGAGAATATATTTTTTTCGTTTTCAGAAACGCTTTAAGATATAGGTACAAAGATATTTTTTTAATTTTCAGAATTTGTATTTAATCCACTGATTTATTTAAATCCACTTTCTTTTCAAGATTGTGAGCATTGCATATATGAAGAGTAATACATTGATGAAATTGGTGACTGATTAATAAAAAAATAGTGGTTTATTATTATCAGTGAAATGAAGAAAAAATTATTTAAAAACATGCATGTACGATACGTAAGATAGCGTATTTTCATTTTATCTCGCTAAAAATGGAAAAGCGTATTTTTGTTGCTAAAAGCGCAGCAAATTCATGAAATTCAAAGCCTATACTTTCTACTAAAAACTATTTCAAACATTCTTTTTAAAAGTCTTTTAATTAAAATGTTCATTGGCAGCACACATAGCGATTGGTTATATGTTGCAAAAATAACAGGTTATTGGAACCTGTTACAAATTCTACTTTGGAACGATGTAACCTGTTAAACAAAAGTCTCTGTATGCATCTCTAGTTTAGATACAACAAAATTTTCTTAAAAGAAATATTGGTACACACAAGGAAAAAGTAAGTGGAAAAAAATAACCTGTACGAAACCTGTTCTTTAAAGAAAGGAAGGTGTTGGGGTAAAAATAAAACTAAAAGATTTTATTTTAAGGATACTTTTCTCAAAAATAATTGATCAGCCATACCTGACAACTTTCAACTGAACTTCCATACAATGTGAGTTAATTTGATCCATGTTAAACATGTGATGTACCAGAAAATATATCTGAAAAATAATATTATATATTTTATTTTATGCTCTTAATCTGGAACCTATTTGAATGTATTTATTTTTAAAAATTCTGGCTTGAAACGTGTTTAACCTCGGTTAAATTAAACTACATTGTACGGAAGTTTAGTGCGATATTGGCAGGTATGGATTACATACATACCAGATATATTTTAAAATATTATTTTAATAAAATCATTTATTTATTTATTTTTGCTTGAATTAGTACATTATTTTAAAACAAAAATACATTATAGTGTTTTTTTAATTTTGGAGTTTTAAAATTTATTTTTGCATATTGGCATGTCTGACTTAAAATTGACTTGCTTAACCTTATGTAAAGTATTTTTAGCTAAGGTTTGTTTCGGAGAAAACTACTTAATATTCAGACTGTTTGTACTTGAACGAAATTCGATTTTGAACTTTTCTTTTCTTTTTTTCTTTTTGGATCAAGGAAATATTGGAAGGAATATTGTTGACGAATTTATATGTATTTAACATTTTTCTTAATACATATATGTTCTAAGAACAATAAAGCAATTCCGAATTACTTGGCCGAAATTCTCCAATTACTTGGACAAAAAAGGACTTAAGATTTATGGCATTGGTTGTGCCGTATGATGGAGTATAGTTTTATTATCTGGCTGTTTATTACTCTTCGGCATTTCGAAGTCAAATTTGAAGATTATTTAAATATTGCGTCTGAAAATTTTCCCTGCTAAAATATCTATAATTCTCATCATTTAAAAATTATTTTTCTCGTGGATGGATCAGTGAAACTCTGATTAGTTAAATAGGAGTCATTTGATTTATTTAAGCATTCCTCCAGCAGGAGGCTTAGGGTGGTATGAGTAAGCTAATAAATTAAGAAAATTAAGGAAATTATGGAAATTAATATAAATTAGGAAACTAAGAACATAAAAGTTATGTATTGCAGAGAAGAAACATAAAAAACTCTTTAAATATAAACCCTGAAATCTTTTAAATATTCAGAAAAAGTACTATTTTTCCTGATTTGAAAGTAAAGTAGATCAATTATTCTTTTTAAATTATAGATGTTGCGTTAGAAAATCCACATATTTCAATACATTAGTTAACATGGATGAAGGTTTCTTCATTTACTTTACAGAGTGACCTAAGATGGATTGAACATTAAAAAAAAATCAGTATCAAACAAACAGCAACAAGTATTGTAGTAATTCTTGCATGAGAATATGTGTGATGTCAGAAATTACTTTATGGGCAATTCTCCAATAAGAGGGTAATTTCACTCTGTGATTTAGTGAAATATAAAACATAATTTTTAAATAATGTTTCCTTATAAATAAATAAGGCACAGGCTAGTGAATAATATACAATATTTCGGCCTAAACTTTAACCCCTTGAAGGGCACCGTTATATTATATATACCACTTAATTTTAATCCGAAAATGCCACCATTACACCAGAATTTTATAATCAATTTTTTAATTTATAAGGTACATGAGCAAAAGCTTTTACTTATTTAAAATAAATTTGTTCGTGAATCCTGGTGTCAATCAATCATTTCAATATTTTAGCTACAAGAATACATTGCCCCTGAGGGGGTTAAACTGTATTTTTCTTTACAAATATTATTTTATACAAAGTGGCTACAGAGTGGAGAAAAACACAGTCGAAAGAAAAGGGATACACCAGTACTTTCTTTTTAAAAAATTGACCTAATA
Source organism: Maratus michaelseni (assembly GCA_963931845.1). Lineage (NCBI taxonomy): Eukaryota > Metazoa > Arthropoda > Arachnida > Araneae > Salticidae > Maratus > Maratus michaelseni. The sequence goes on along the minus strand of OZ007595.1, from coordinate 90,097,933 downwards.
ATCGCTCAAATAAACAACATGAATTTTTCCATAACAAAATACTTGTGTTCACCACTTCCTTTGACTGTGTTTTCCCCTGATCTGTTGTGACCCAGTATAAAATAATGTTTTTAACTTTCCTACCATGAATGGGTCGAATCGACCCACTTCTATAATTTATTTAATTCGCTTGGAACCAGATTTTTTTTTTTTCATAAAATAAGTTAAATAAATGCTACAGACAACTACGTTAAAAAAATATGTTAAATCATTTTCAAAAACAAATTCTGGTGTGAAATGTTTTTAATCAACGTACAGTAAAATTTCAACAGGGTACGAAGGTTAAAGAAAACATTAAAGCTATTTCACATTATCATATGTGAAATAGCTTAAGTAACGCAGTTGACATTTACCATTTTCAAATTTATTCCAAGTTAGCTGATGTAATTTCATTGAATGGGGACAGTAGTGACTAGGATAATAGTGAAAAATTTAGGAAATTTTCTTCTGTGCACACGGTACGTTAATCTCAGTAAGACCGTAATGTGGCATTTTGAACTAAGCAAAAGTAATTTACATTATGACAAAACGATAAATAAATAAATGTGGGACACAAAGTGGGGGGACAGTAAAATAATCATTAAGTGGGGGACAGTAGTGATAATCATTTTGTAGTTTGTAGCTTCTTTTAAGTCCAGATAATTAAATCCTGTGATTTTCTCAGCAATCCAGATTGATGCTTTTATTAAATGTGGCCCTCCCCCAAATTTTATCTGTCCTCCTGGTGGTCACATGAGCAGTTTTATACAAGGGGACAGTAGTAAATTAAGGGACAACGATTCTCTAGCCAGAATACGTACAGGGTGATTTTTTTTAAAGTTGTGAAAGTAAAACTCTATAACAAAAGAATCACTGATCCAAATGACCTAAAATTTCACCAGTATGCTCCCAAAGCAATGAGAATTTTTTAGGCGTGGTTAAAAAAAACTTAAAATCGCACCGACAGATGGCGCTGTACATGCAGTAAAGTCGGGAGACGAACTTGCGCCCGGCACAGGCACATTGGCTATAAGAACGTGAAGTACGCACAACTCGTGTTCATTATTCTACCGAAATTCTCGCAATGACTGCGCCATTGACGGGCCGTGCGTTGTTAGTGAAACTGTATTATCAGAATAAGGACAACGCAGCAACTGCTCTTAAGAGGTGTAGGACACTTAAGAATTTAAGAAAAGGTCCAATGACTAGAGAGGGCCTACAGAAAATGGTTTTTCAAAGTACCGTCCATTGTTTTCCTCCCACAGACGATATTCATTGTTTCTGCTACCTTACAGCGCCATCTGTCGGTGCGATTTTAAGTTTTTTTAACCATACCTAAAAAATACCCATTGCATTGGGAGCATACAGGTGAAATTTCAGGTAATTTGGATCAGTGGTTCTTTTGTTATAGTGTTTTACTTTCACAACTTAAAAAAAATCACCCTGTATAAAAGTATTTTTAATTCCAATAAAAATTATTTATTATGCACTGCACTTTTAAGCATACATTTTTATTTTGTGTGGTAAAATTGATAAAAATAGGTTGTCATTACATTTAAAATTTCTCCAGAAGATGACTGTATGAAGTGAGGACAAGGGAGAGATGTGACAATTTGACTATTTAAAATGCTATTGGAGTAAAATTTACAGTTGTTTTCTTGAAAAAACCTTTTGAAATTGTAGAAAATCATTGCAAAATACACTTTATGCTAAAAATGTATGTACAAATAACAAAATACAGCATATAAGCACGAAGGACACAAATTACCTACTTATTGGAGAATCGCCCTTATACTCTTCCCTGCTTTAGTTTCAAATAGCACGCTGAGATGACGCTGCGTTTTCTCAAACTGTTAAAGCGCCAAAACAGACATATAATAAAAGCATATTTTTTAATATATATATATATATATATATATATATATATATATATATATATATATATATATATATATTGCATTCTTTATTTTTTTCTACCTTTTAGTATTTAAAATAACTCAGAATTGCAGTTTTATATTCAGTTGGCCTATATTAATGATCGTGTTTTCGCGTATAATCGAAACCATTCTTGTGGTAATTCATATACAGTTAACCTTTATAACTGCGTAGGTAATATTTTGCGATTTACCACTTGCGCCTGCATAATGGAAAAATGCCTTATAATTAGTTAATTTATAATTACGTTTTTAAACTATTAAAGTGCTGTATTGTCATCCGAAACACACCTGTGTACATAATTATTATAATTCTGGCATATCAGTAAGTGAGTGAAAAATCGTTTACAAAAGTCCATCTTCATTATACATACTTCATGTAAATGAAGCAAGTTAAGTCGAATAAAATAGTGTAAAAATAGATGAAATCTCACTTAGCATTCAGCCTTCAGACTGTTTAGTTGTTGAAATGCCAAAACATGGATTGCGGTTTGAAGTTGCTGGGTTATTTAGGGCAGTATTACAGTTTGAGACAGTACAGCGCCATTTATCGATATTATTTCGAACTAAAACAAAGAAAAGGAAGCGTAGTAAAACAATTATTAACAACTCACATGATTGCTCCTGAAAAAATAACCTCAGTAGCTGTCACAGTTTTCTTGCCATTAAATTTTTAATGTGTTCAGTCTATTATAAGACATCATCCATAGCTAAATTATTAAACTACTGAGAAATACAATGATATTTTTCGTGAGATTAATGTGATTGACATTCATTCATTCATCAAAAATTAGCGTAGCAATAAGTGAGTAATGTACTGCATACTTATTGCATAACATTTCGTATATACATTTCACAAATATACATTAAAAAAAGTAAATTCCACTGGAATTATATTTGTGATTTCTCTATTTTTACAATGTAAAATTTATTCTATTCACCAGAAATATTTAATGTACTTGATAGCATTTGTCATTTTTTTTAATACAGCTTTAAACAATTCTCATTGTTTCTAACATACATACTGATAGAAAATAGTACTTTATTCATTGTCAGACATTTTCTTCCTAACTTCTTTTACAATGTGATTTAGAAGTTAGAGCTGAAAGGAAACATTTTGCAACGGTGGCTTTTATAGAGATTAAATTTTTTCTAATGATAAAATATAAAAATTCAAAAGGTGTTTCACTTTATTTTTCTTTCTTTTTTTTTTTCATTACTTGCAGCAAAGGATTTCGAATTGAAAAATATTATTTTAAGTTATATTTAAGATAGACATATAATATTTAAATATGACAATAATGGGGGTACATAACTGTTAAATATCTGTCACCGTTTGCAAGTTATTGAATTTTAAAATCCACCAGTCATTTTTGGAACACCCGGTATTTTTCAACGTTATAACCCTCTGAGCGTCTGAGGGCATTCCTGCATTTTCACATAACCGCTCATAAAACTAATATTAATTGAGATTTTCATTCACGATTTGTTTCTAAAATACACTTCATATCTCTTTATGATACATATATCTTAAAATACAATTCCATTAAAAATATTTTTGTCTACAGCCAATTTAAGTTGTTTCTGGGAAACGGAAAAATACGGGCAAAACGCTTAGAGGGTTTTAATTATTATATTTATTTGTTTAGTATATAATGTGAAAATAGAGGAACATTTAGTTTAATGTAGCAGTTTTTTATCATCTGCCTTCGTAATATCCCTCCAAAATCATAACCCCCTCCCCCCCAATTCATAAAATCCTCCCCAAAAAGTACAATTAATTTTTCTCCATTTTCTACAAAATAATAAACCTGGTTAAATACTAAAAGTAAAAGTGGTAAGTACTAAAAGTACGGGTTACTATGCATCACTTCACATACTAATTATTTTAAAGCAATACAGAATCTTGAAGTGATACAAATCTCTTTTATATTTATTGTGCTATCATATATCACCACTAGATGCTTAAAAGAAGCCAGAATATTTAGGTATGAAAGGGAGAAAATGATGAAAATTGCCAAAAGTACTATTTATTGTAATTATTTCTGACAACAAAAACTATCACAAAGGAAATTTAGTGCTATTTTATTAACAGAACAAAAAATAAACAAGAGGCATTATTGTTATGAATGAGCGTGAAAATTCCAGTATCAGGAAAATAATTATCATGGCAAATTCACAACTATCAACTAACTCTGGAAATGAGAAAATACCTCTATTGCTCAAACCATTTCCTCTAATTTGTTAAACAATTTATCTTCATTTCTATGGCATTTGCAATTATTTTAAAACATTATCACACCATTCACCGTTGCTTAATCTTTATCGAAATATTCTATAACGTATAATTAATATTAAATTTTTCATAATTTACAGCTGCATATATAACAGCCTCTTTGTCATTTGGTTTCTACTCTCTCTAAAGTTTTTATAGAGGATCTTCACTCCGTAAATTAGCAGATTTCTATTCCATTGTATTTTTTCTAAAGAAAAGGCAAAATTTTAAGTAGTGCAAAACTTCATCTTTCACTCTAGATAATTATTTCTAAATTCCTTATATTAAAAATCATAATATATTAAAAATAATAATAATTTCACAAGGATTTAATATAAATAATTAAAAAATAATTAATTTCTATTCATAAAGAAGTAATTTTGGAGCAAAAATTTCGTGACTTCAAGTGACTTTGTCTTAATAAACAACTTGCTTGTGATTGTACAAAAAACTCATATTATTAATATTGATTACTTTTTGAGATATTGAGCGTATTTTAGAGCCGTTATACTTCTAACAAAAATTTCCTAACTTCAAGAGCTTCAGTTGAAATACACGATCGGTTCATGACTTCTGAAACGTCACACAGAGTGGACCATCTTTACATGGCGATTAGTACATGTGAGGACTGCGCATGCCTCTTCTTGCTCTAGTAGCGCCCCCTTCTGGAGAAACAAAAGAGTGCAGCAGTAGAACTCAGAATGTCAGCGAAAAAAAAACGTCGCTTGTCATAGTAGAAACCAGAATTTGTTATGAAAAATGGCCATGAGTAAATGTTACCGGTCATGTATATTGAATAATATGATTAATCCTCTATGTTGATTTATGTACCTGTGTTTGTCATCTGTCCTCGTCATGTCAACTTTATGTTACCATATTAAACTTGTGTTCGTCATTAGAATGGCCTGTTTCCTTTAGAACGCTCACACATATAGAACAGCCTTTACACTGGTGTCAGAAACCATGGATGAAAACAGGCTGTAAATTTTGATTACTGAGTGAACGATTATAGTGAAGAAAAATTTTGGATAACCTATACAGAGGTAAGGTAAATTTTATTATTTAAGCATGGCTGATCAACTGACTAAACTTAAAAAAACTAGAGGCGTAATAAAAGCATCTATTACCTCTATCGTTAAGAAGATCGAAGATGCATGGGTTTTGGAATCGTCGAATTTTGAAGAAATAGAAGAGAATTTAGCTCAGCTGGAACAAAAAGGTATTGACCTTAAACGGGAAGATACCCAAATTTTATTGCTAATTGACGATGAAGATGCAATAGAAAAAGACGCGAAGGCCTCTATTGAATATCATGAAAAAATAACTTTATGGAGATTTAGAATTAATAAGAAATTGAAAAATAATAGCAAAAGACAAATTTCCCCCGTATCTCACGTCGATAATAAGCACGCAGAAGTAGTTGCGCAAACTGTTAAACTCCCTACCTTAAAGATTGAGAAATTTTACGGCGAAATAAGTAAATGTCAAAACTTTTGGAACTCATTCAAAATAGCAGTCCATGATAATGATTCACTGTCAAATATTGAAAAAATAAGCTATTTGCAAAGTTATTTAGGTGGTAGTGCGTATAACTCTATCTCCAGGTTTGCGTTATCAGATAAAAATTATTTGGAAGCTATCCAAATTCTGAAACAACAATTTGGCCGAAAAGACCTCATTGTCACAGCTCACATAAATAATTTATTATCTTTGAAACCAGTAATGAAAACAAATGATGTAACCGCTCTACGGAAGTTATTTGATACTATTCAATCACAAATAAGAAGTCTCAGGTCTTTGGACATTGAATCAAATGGATTTGATAACCTGTTGATACCTATAATTCTTAAATCCCTGCCAAATAATCTTTCGTTAGAATATAATAAGCAATGTATAAAAAATTCTAGTGACTCGCAATCAAACATTGATGATTTGTTATTATTTATTCGTACCGAAATAGAGTCGAGAGAAAAACAAAATTGTTTAACTGGTAATTTAGATAACCCAAGGTCAAAACAATCATATAATAATGACTCGCCTGCATTTCGTAGACAAATGTTCGCTAGTGATAGAATTAATTCTGAAGTACCTCATATTAAAGCCACCTCTGAAACCTTTTGTATATTTTGTTCTTGTAATAGTCATTCGACTGAGGAATGCAATAAATTACCCGTTGAGCAGAAAATAGCTAAATTACGAGCTGACGGTCGCTGTTTTTTATGCTTGAAAAGACGTAAACACATCGCTAAAGATTGTACCATAAAAAATAAAAAATGCAGTAATTGCGGTAGATACCATAATGTTACAATATGTAGTTATTTATTTGGCAATGCCAATAAATTTGAAAAGGAAGTTAATTCGGTTGCAAATGAAAAAGCACTCACTGAAAGAATAAGGTCAGATGAGTTATTTAATTTGAAAACACCGCGAAAAGAAACAAAATTAATTGAAACATTACCGACAGTAGATATCGAATGTGGTAATAAAATATTAACATGGCGTAGTAGATTCTGGAACCCAAATTTCTGTAATAAAGTCTGATTGTGTACCCGAATACTTTAAAAATCCTTGTGGTACTATAATATTGCAATCTGCATTCGGGCACCAATTGAAAGCTCCTTTAATAAATATTCCATTGAGTATTGCAGGTGATAAATTAAACCCCAAGATATATCCTAATATTACGATAACATGTGCCGTGGTTGATAATTTAATTAATGATTTATTACTTTCTTTTGATACATATAATGAATTAAATGATTTGAATAAATATAATGGAAATGAAAAGGCATTAAATTGTAATGTTGACGCGATAAGTGACAATGCGAAAGAAACCAACACTGTAGATCTGTCTGCTTCAATTTTAGACCATGTGTCAGTTGAAAATGCGAATGCAAACTAGAACATTGATCACGCACCTGGCGACGACCCTGTTACTTTTATAAATGAATCAGAGAAATTTAGATGGCAAAAGAAAAACGACCCTTCGTTAAATCAGTGTTCGACAGCTAACAAAAATGAATTTAATAGCTTTTTAGTTCATGAGAATTTCTTATATCACTTGGATAAATTATTCGATGAGACGAAAAATAACCCTCACCCGAATACTAGTATTACACAATCGATCACGAAAGAAACTAATAATAATGAAAATGACATATGTACTGTTTCCGATTTAATCGTAATAGAGAGTGGAGATCAAATCGAAACGGAAATTCATTATACGGAAGAAGATCCCCAAATTAGGCAAGCAGAAGAAATTTTACATAATTCAAAAGATTTAAAAGTCCAAAATTATTTACAGAGTGAATACAATATTATAAAGGATACTCCCATAGTTAACAATGTAACTTCAATTTTCGAATCCTCAAACTATGCAGTCACGCCTGATGAAGAAACAGAATACGAAACCGCAAATTATGCTAAAAAGAATGCAAATGCCTCGGATAAATATTTGATTGCATCAGCAGACATGAAGGAAGAAAATATAAGACGAAGCATAATTTCTGAAAATAAAGATTCAAAAGTTGATGTCACGACGACAGAAGAATCTTACTCTATTTTCAATAATACAATGCCAGAAACACCTGATGGAAGTTCCGAATCCAACAGGATTGAGTTTAGCGAGAAACAGCCTTTTGTTTACGATGAAAATTCTGACTACATTATAGTCAATGGTTGTGTGAAATCACATGAAATAGCAAACAAAGAACCCGATGTATTCCTTAAGTTAAATCATCCTGACTACATGATGTTAGAAAAATGCCAGAAGAAATCTGAGAAGATTGTTGAGTTTACAGAGACTAAGGAAGTGACTATCGACGAAAATAAAAATGAAACTGAACTTTCTAAAAATTATGATAAAGTGAAAATAAAGGAAACTGTAAGGAAGAAACAGTATACACGTGATGGCTTTCGCCAAATGAACAATACATTTAGTACAAGAAGACGGCGAAAACGAGGAAAAATAAAATTTCTAGGTCATGTGGTAGGATCCGGTATACATGCACCCGATCCCGACAAAGTATCAGCGATACAAATCTTAGAAGTTCCCAAGTCAAAGAAAGATGTCAGAAGCATATTAGGTCTTTTATCTTACTACCGATCCTATGTTCCTTCATTCTCCGACATAGCTCGTCCATTGATTGAACTTACCAAGAAACGTGCCCCTAATGAAGTTACCTGGTCTGAGGATTGTGACAAAGCCTTTTTTGAGTTGAAACAGGCGATCAGTAAATCACCCATCTGTTATTCCCCGAACTTTCAGAAACCATTTATTATACACGCAGATGCTTCTTCGTATGCGATAGGCTCTTGTCTATCTCAAAAAGATGAAAATGAGCAAGAGCACCCCATTGCTTTTACAAGTAAAAAGCTCTCCAAATGCCAAGAGGGTTATGCTACCATCGAAAAGGAAGCTTATGCTGTTATCTTCGCCCTGAAAAAGTTCGAACACTATATTTATGGTTCGCAGGTAACTGTGGTGAGCGACCATAATCCTTTGAAATTTCTCACGGACTGTGCACCTCAAAGTGCGCGCCTTCAAAGATGGGCCCTTGCACTTCAGCGCTTTCAAGCCCAAATAACGTACCGACGTGGGAAACTCCACGTGAATGCTGACTCTCTAAGTAGGCTACATGCCTCACATTGGACTTAAAAACTTTGAACATTCTTTTTTTTTCTGTGTTACAAGTTTGAACTTAAAAACTTTAACTTTATCCTAGAACTTTAAAATATTAGCATTAGTATATTATAGTGTTATAGAGTATTCTATTTGTTTATTTTCTTTGAAATTCTTTAAATGTTTGAATTTTTGTATTAATATGCTTTACTTGTTTATTTAGAAATTTGCTAGATATTGATTTGTCTCAAAAACTAAATCAAATTCTCGAAAGGGGGAGGTGTGACGACTGCGCATGCCTCTTCTTGCTCTAGTAGCGCCCCCTTCTGGAGAAACGAAAGAGTGCAGCAGTAGAACTCAGAATGTCAGCGAAAAAGAACGTCGCTTGTCATAGTAGAAACCAGAATTTGTTATGAAAAATGGCCATGAGTAAATGTTACCGGTCATGTATATTGAATAATATGATTAATCCTCTATGTTGATTTATGTACCTGTGCTTGTTATCTGTCCTCGTCATGTCAACTTTATGTTACTATATTCAACTTGTGTTCGTCATAACGGCCTGTTTCCTTTAGAACGCTCACACATATAGAACAGCCTTTACAGTACAAAACGATGGGTGCGCCACTTTGCACCAATCGCCGTGTAAAAATGATCTACTTACGTGCTGAATCGGCCGTGTATTTCGTTGGTCGCGCTTTAAGTGACTTTGTCTTAATAAACAACTTGCTTGTGATTGTGCAAAAAACTCACGTTATTAACATTGATTATTATTGACTAATTGAGCGCCAGTGTATTGAGCTCCGCTCTAGCCGTAATTTTTCTGACAGACACATTCAATTTAATCTACGTTGTTGCCATTTGAGTGTATTTTTAAATAAAATGGTGGTTGCATGCGCACATAACGCATTCTCAGATTAAAAGTGTTTCTCCAAAATACAGAACTCGCAGTATTTAGGGAAACATTTATTGTTTCTATCAGTATTTCTAATCAATAATCTTCGAGAAAAATTTCTGTAACATATACTATAAAAATATATCATGAAGATAATTTTTTCGAAATAGTGGTAGAAACAATAAAATTTCTGCTATACTGAAAATGTTTCAACCCACGTTACAGAGCCTGTTAGTGATCCCTTGGACAAGTTTTGTTAAACGAGGGAGACATGTCAACAAACATTAGCTTGGCGATAATGGCAGACTCGCTACGTATTTGTTCACAATTCTCTCGATCAGTCAAATTTTATTTCTTGTAAGTTGTCAGTATCTTACATTATAAAGCTCTCTCGGCGCTGATCACTCACGGTTCTATCCGAAATCCTTTCGACTAATGAAATTTTATTGTTTGTATATCGCCAATTTCTTATTTATTAAGGCACCATACTTGTTCATTGCTCACGAATATTGTTCAAAATCATTTCGACAGTTCAAATTGTATGTCTAGCCCTCTGAGCCTTTTGAAAAAGGGTAAAATTGTAATGTTGTTTTCTCAGCATTTTGTTTTAAATGCTAAAAAAAATATTATTCTTTCAGCTTTATAAATAAAACATAATTACAAATATGAATGTAACCCTTGAGAGTATTAATCATTCTTGAATGTTTTGAAAATTCATTAAATCTATAGAATTATAATATCTTAAACATTGCATATATTGCAGTGAAACCTGGAGTTTAGTTAACTGAATATTATGTTCCACACGCTTAGAGGGCTAGAATGCCACATCTGCTACACTTTTTAAATTCATCGCTAAAGTTTCACACGCAGTAGGATATACAATCACATATTTAAATATTTAATGTGTCCTCGTAAAATAAATAAATAAATAAATAAATAAATAAAACTCTACACAAAACTATAGATTATTCTAGTTTAAAATCTTTCCTTGTGTACGAGAATTGTAGTGTAAAAGTTACATTCAAATCCGCTTAGTGGTTCTTGAAAAAAAATTTTGAACATACATAAACAGATTAGAGGTACGGAAAATAGCAGCTTTTTTTATGAAACGTAATAAACAGTATTTACTTTCTAATCCATTAGTCTTCTTACAAGACACATTCCAGAAAAAATTAAACAGCACAGATAATAATAATAATTATAATAATAATAATAATAATAATAATAATATAATAATAATAAATGAATAAAAATGGTGGATGTATCCACGGTTCGTACGCTTTTACCACATTTTTTAAAACAATTTTTCGCCTTATCAACGTGCGTACACCCATTGGAATTTCCAAGTAGTCTGTCATCACTTTTTCTGATTTGAAAATTTTGATTTAATATTTAAATAACAGAAGTTGTGGACGCATCGTGTAGTTACAGGATTCGTAATAATTTTCTGAATTTAAATAAGGTGAAAAATTGTATTAAAAATTGTGGTAAAAACGTACGAACCCTGGTATCGGTAACAAAGTTACAACATTTAACAAATAGTGCCACTTCTCGGGTAGAATTTAAACTGCTTTGAAATGTTCATTAAAATAGCTGTTAAGTAGTGTTTAATCGTTCTTCAAGATCACAAGTAAAGTAGCCCCAAATTATGGTACACCTTTATTTTATTCACAGTTATCGTTTACCGATTTAAATCTTCATGTTTTTTCTAAACAATTTCTTTTCTGTTATTTTTGTTTATAAATAATATTCGTTAATTATAGCTAATCTTTTACGACACTTGATCTCAAAATTTGCATTGTATACATTCTGTTAGCTTGATTTAAATTTTGCAACATTGAAACATAAAAAAAAAACTTCTTAATAACACCATAAAAGTATGCTTTTTATGCTTTTAATTTTTATACGCTTGTATAGTATCACACCAGTTTATTCAATACTTTAATTTGTAACATTGATTTAATTTTTTTTTACTGTTTTGTGTCAATACTGTCGAAGAATCATACACTCTTAATCTCGGGGCAGGAAGAATATTTCTTTTATAAAACCAGAAACAATACTTTGCTAGCATTTTCATATATTTATTACTTCTTGACACAAATACACATCACAAAAACGGCACATTATACACAGATATATAAGACTGAGACTTCACTTTTACATTCTTGGAGAACAAAACAACATGACATAACAATTTTTCTGGTTACATCACCGCTCTTCGAAAACGAACTTATTTCGGCCAAGCTAACGCGACATAACTGATCAAAAATCTTTTTCTAGATCACGTGATGCGTTGCGCGGAGGGCCGGGAGAGTCCCTTTTTCCTGGTACGGGTTTTCTGCATTACACTTTTATTTTATTTAATTTTAATTTTTTTTGTAAGAATGCAAATCTTTAAAAATTCTTGCATAACTATCAGCTTTGTTTTTATAATGCAAACTTCTATATCAATTCAAATACATTTTTTTACATATTTAAATAATTTCAAAAAATATATAAACATGGCATAAATATACATAAAACTTACCTCATGAATATATTATTAAAAAGCAAAATCGCATGTGTAACACGTGTACAATTAATAATCTCTCATAAAGCAACAAATATTTGTAATGCTATATAATTTTCAGAAAAAGTTAATAAAGTTTGTCTTTTTTTTGCGGCGGGGCGATCATTGATCTGTTTTTTTTTTTGTTGTTGTTGCTTTCAAGTTTCAAGCACAGATTTATATCAATACTGATGTATTGCAAAGAAAAAACACGCTTTGGTGAGTGTATTATATTTCACAAGTTTAAATTATTAACGATTAGCAAGAACATTTAAGAAAAAAAGTTTAAAACTGTGTACTTCGTTAAACTCAAATCGCCTCCAATCCCATGTTTATATTTACACCTGATGAAGGAACAATTTCATATGATTCTAAATAGCGCTGTATTATTATACATTGTATTATTTTTTATAGTCATCTAAAAAAATTGTTTTCAACTTTATTTGCCTGTGGCTGGGTCGTAATTCTATATGCTTTTTTTACTACTTAACATTAAAGACCATCTTGTCTGAAAGCAGTGTTGTTTACAAATGAAAAATATTTTTTTTTATTTATTATGATCTTTATTGCTTATTTCTAAAAGATTATTGCATATAATATAGTAATAAAACTGTAATATACAACGATTTAAGTATAAACATAAACTTAAATAACATAAATCTGTGTTGTGTGTACATAAATAGCAACATCAAATAGGTTCTAAAAGCAACAACTTAATTTAAAACATAATTGTTCTTATAAAAATATAACAGATTATAACACCATGCACTGTTGCCAACCTCCCAATTTTTTGAATACCATTAAAATCTTTCAGAGATTTTCGCTTTTTTAAATTGCAGAACTTGTATGATTAAATAAAACAAATATTTTTACATAAAAATATTGGTATGAAAAAAATCGGGAGGTTGACAATTGTTTGTACTATTATATTGTATAGTTTGTACTAATTATTGTGTGTACATAATCAACATAAAAGTAATAGTATAAACATAAATCTATAAATAAGCGGTATTACAAAATTCATCAATAATATTTGTAAAACAGTATGAAAAGGAACATTAAAATGCCATAGCAATGACAAACCTTTACATTTATTTCCGAACGAAAATTTAAAAATTTCTAAAAGAAAAGAAATGTTAAAAGAACTAAAGATACTTTCATTTAACTATTGATTTAAATATGTGTCTTTACGTAAAAAACTAAACAGATCCAAAAGAAAAAAAAAATGTATCACACATCCTTACATTTCTTAAAATGTCTGTTTTATGTATTCTGTTTCTTCATACCATAAACAAGATTTATGCAACACTTTTTTTAATTTAAAATCCAGCATTTGTTAGAGTGTCTTGGCTTGTAGTTCTCATTTCTTACGACATTTTTAGTCGGCAGAAAATGCAGAGATGAGAAAAAATTGGATATTATTTCATATTTTAGAGTAATTTTTTAGAAGCTAAAAAAATATGGCAAAATATATTTACGTGTACTTTTTAAGTTATAAAATGTTGAAAATAATTTTTCGCAATTCAGTCATGAAGAAAGCTTATGATATACACAAAACGTAAGTTACAACGTACACGCGATTATTTTTTAATGAGCATTTTTCTTCTTTCAATTGCAAAAAAGCGTAAAATAAAAACTTTATAAACAGTAAAATAAGTTTTATTAAACTGTTGACATTGTTTCGGCTCCATTATGAGCATTCTAGCCATTGAAAGAAGTATATTCATGCGTGCCAACCTCCCGATTTTTTTCATACCAATATTTTTATGTAAAAATATTTGTTTGATTTAATCGTACAATTTCTGCAATTTAATACAGCGAAGATCTTTGTAAGATTTTACTGGTAATCAAAAATTGGGAGGTTGGCAACAATGCATGGTGTTATAATCTGTTATATTTTCATAAGAGTAATTATGTTTTAAATTAAGTTGTTGCTTTTAGAAATGAATTTTTCGATATTAGTAAAATAGAGGACCAGTCCATTCAATTAAAGAATTAAACATTACAAACATATTTCATTATTCTAAAAACAGGTCTCAATGTAACGTACTACATGTAATAAAATTCAAGAAAAGAAAAAAAATATTTTCACTGGTGTGCAGAAAATAAGCAACGAAAACATTTTTTTGATTTTCGAACACAAAAAATAATTCTGAATACTCAAAGAAAAATTATATAAATGGCAGATTACCAAATAGATATTATCCTAAAAGATCCCAAGAGTCAGTAGATGTGACGTTTCGTTGACGTTACAAATGATAACAAGTGTCAAAGTCATTACAGTGAACAAGAAATAAGATACTTTTAATTCGTCTCATTAGTACTCGCAAGTGACCGCCATTTGGTCACGCCGCGCCGTTGAGAAGTCACCATGACTACTGCTTTGATGAACAAGTGACTTTATACTTATGTCACACAGTGAGTCCCATGTTGCCGTCATTTAGAAACTTCATTGCAAATTCACCTTGATACATGTTTTGTGACTATCAAAACAAATTCTTGCTTGACAGATCAAAAAGCAAGAAAAAAAATGTATCACACATCCTTATATTTCTTAAAATGTTCGTTTTATGTATATTCTATTTCTTCATACTATAAAAAAGATTTATGGAACACTTTTTTGAATTTAAAATCCAGCATGTGTTAGAGTGGTTTGGCTTGTAAGACTCAGTTCATAGGACATTTTAATACGTTGAAAATGCAGAACTGAGAAAAAAAATGGATATCATTTCATATTTTAGAGTAATTTTTTAGAAGTTAAAAAAATTAAAATATGTATATTTACGTAAACCTTTTAAGTTATAAAATGTTGAAAAAATTTTTTTGCAATTCATTCATGAAGAAACATTGTGATATACACAAAAAAGTAATTTACAACGTAAATGCGAATGATTTTTTAATGAGCAATTTTCTTCTTTCAATTGCTAAAAGGCGTAAAATAAAAACTTTATAAACATTAAAATAAGATTTATTAGACTGTTGACATTGTTTCAGCTACATTATTTTACACCTTTTAACCATTGAAAGAAGCATATTATTACAAGGTATTATAATATTTTATATTTTTATATGAGCAATTATGTTTTAAAATAAGTTGTTGCTTTAGAAATGTGCATAATTTTTCGAAATGTATTTTTCGATATCAGTGTAATATCATGACAGCCGAATGACGCAATGATTCTTCTCTTCAAAATTTAAAGTTTATTAAATATGAGAGTTGGTATTTACAATGATATGTACACTATATACATTTTTACTATTATTCATAACAATTCCACCAAAACCACATTACTTCTTAAAATAACCAAAATATACTCGGATGCATTCCCACATCCTACTCCTTCGAACAAAACACCATCCCTTCTGCCTTCTCTTCACTTCCGTTCACTTTTCAAAAAAAGGATTGGAAGGATGTTGGTTGCATGACAATCAGTAAAATAAAGGACCAGTCTATTCAATTAAAGAATTAATTACACATTACAAATATATTTCATTATTCTAAAAATTGCTCTCAATGTAACATACGACATGTAATGAAATTTAAGGTCGGCAAAAAATTTTCACTGGTGCGCAGAAAATAAGCAACAACAAACATTTTCTAATTTTCGAACACAAAAGTTAATTGCGAATACTCAAAGGAAAATTATATAAATGGCAGATGTAGTAAATAGATATTATCCTAACAGCACAATCAGCAGATATGATATTATTTGACGTCACAAATGATCACAAGTGTCAAAATCATTACAGTGAACAAGAAATAGGATACTTTCAATTCGGCTCATTAGTACTCGCAAGTGACCGCCATTTGGTTACACCGTTGAGGTCACCATGACTCCTGCATTAGTAACCAAGTGACTTTATAATGATGTCACATAGTGAGTCTCATGTGGCCGTCATTTAGAAACTTCATTGCAAATTCACCGTGATACATGTTTTGTTACGAGTTCCAAGAAACAGGAAAATGAACAGCTGTCTGGTGACTTATGACAAAGGAGCGCTCGTGGTGACTTCAAAGTAGAGTTTGCAAATGTTGATCACCTGAGAATCGGCTTGTGACTTTATTGTAACATCATTTGGCAACTCACCTCAATGCATCGCTCATGATGGATTCACAACAGTCTTTAAGTTACAGTTACATGAGAATCACAAGGCGTCTTAATCTTTACTTCACCTGTGACTTGTCACAAAGTAACAGTCACATTGATGAAAAAACGCTCAAGCTAATGTTAAGTCTATGGGAAGGTTCTTGCGCGATTTCTCGCTCGCATTTCAATATTTTAAAATGATTTTTTTGCATAGGATAGCTGACGTCGATCGCTAACGTTCTTAGTTTGGTTCCAGTTTTTTTTTTATATAAGGGTACTTTTACTTTCAGAACCGGTTCCAACTGGTTCCAAAAGAGAAAATGTCCGCGTATAAAAAAACTTTAACCAAAATCAAAAAAAGTAAAAAACTAACAACGTTAGAGATCGACGTCAGCTATCCTGTGCAAAAAAATCAATTAATAAAAAAATTTTATTTATTTTATTTTTTCACTTATAAAAAAAATAAAAACTTTTTTTCCTTAAAAATTACATATTTTATTTCAGGTTATTTTTATGTTATTTTGATCAGAATGAAGAGAAAAAAGAAGTCGTGTTTTTCTATTCTAGTATTTAAATGCTACACTGGCCTCCAAAAGTTAAATTACAACCGTTTTTTTCGTCTAATTTGCAAATTAATGAATATAGAAACAACAAATTTGGAGGAAATGTGCACTAAACTGTTATTTATTAAATGCGGCATAGAAATTTACTTAAGTTAAATGTATAAATGAAATTAAAACAAAAAAGCACTCATGGTGGAAAATTCAATTCTTGGAAAAATCAGTGCATCGCAGTATTATCAGTAAAATGTGACAGAAACATTAAAGCACTGGTTCTAATACGGAATATGTCCACCCCGGACTTGAATGCATTAGCGGCATCGACTTTCCATGCTCTCAATTAAATTGTCGGACACCGAAATAGGTAACGCTGACCAGACTTGGAGTAAGCCTTGTTCCAGCTCATTTAATGACCTTGGAGGAGGACTTAAAGCCGCAACCTGTCTTCCAAGATAGTCCCAAAGATGTTCTATCGGATTCAAGTCTGGAGAGTGAGCTGGCCATTCCATTCTCTCCAAACCGTGATCCTCAAGATAATCCTCAACAACCACAGTTCGGTGTGGTCTCGCATTATTATCCATTAGAATGAAACCATTGCCAATTGCACCGACATAAGGGCGCACATATGAATCAAGGATCTCATCCCGATATCTCGCACCCGTCACAGTTCCTCCATGGAACACATGCAGGTCAGTGTGGCCTCCGAGTGAGATCCCTGCCCAAACCATGATTCCACCGTTTCTGTATCTGTGTGTTTCGATCGTGTTTGATTAATGGTATCGAGTGCATTGTTCTCTCCAGATCAGAAGACGTCATGAATCGCTCTCCAGTGTGAATCTGGTTTCGTCTGTGAAGAGTAACTTTCGTTTGTGACAAATAAACAGTAGGATATTTTTTTAATTGGTTCGGTTATTTTTTTTTAAGATATAACGTGAAAATAAAATTTTCTTCTGTATTTAGACTAATAGCTTGAGGTTTGCGAATTTTAATATTGTGTACGAATCATATTCTTGCTTCATTAGAAAATAACTTTAATGGTTTTTATATATTTTTTTCATTATGAACTCTGCCTTGCACATCCACGAAGTCACTTTCAATCGTAAGTGGATATAATTCGGATAGAAAGCAATTGAGCAGTGTTTTCTCTTTTCCTATGAAAGCATCGGATCTTTTAGATAACGATGTCAGGTTTAAGTTGATTTTCAGGGACACGACAATCACGAAAGATTTGTTATGAGGAAGGAATTAATTATATTTTTAAATGTACTCCTTTTATAGGAAATTGAAAATTGTTGTTCGTATCTTCGTCATATAAATAGTAATTTCTGAAAATTTCATGCATTTATTCATAATACGAATTTCGTTAATGTGTCCACCAGACTTACTTGTTGAGGGAGAAAAAAATGAGAAACCTTTCAAGTATTATGTATATTTCATTTGATACCAAACTTCTTTTTTGATAAGATTGAATGTAAATTTTCATAAAATTAATTGTGTGATGGAGATTAATAGTTATTTCTATGTAAGAAGTTGTTTAAAAATGAGATATTACTTTTGAAACAATTTTTAAATATTATGTATTTTTTTCTATTTCATATTTTCGGCATCGGGCTTGGGCTTTGATGACCCAACATCTTTCAGCCGGGCGGGTCCGGGCTCCAAAAAAGAGCCTGAACTCATCTCTAGAACTTTCCCTAATACTACTCCCCCCCCTCCAAAACAGTTCGGCTATGATCTTGAGGTATGGACAACACCTGATGCTGCTCTCTCCCCCCTCTTATTATTTTAGTCTGGTCCAGCTCTTGCATCAGTGCCCGCTTTGTGTATTGACTTCGTTCTTATTCAGAGTTTTTTTTAACGTTTCGTTTCTTTGTTTTGGCGATTGTGTTTGATTCGCATTACGATGGACAAAATAAAAGGAAAGTTGAATTGGAAAACAGACAGTTTTTACCATAATGGACTGACTTATATTGATTCACGTTGCCAAACCGAGTTGGAGCAGTACCTGTTTGTATTATATGTCAGCAAACTGTAGCTATAATTAAAAGTTCAAATATTAAACGACATTATGAGAGAAACCACAAAAATTTGGCGAAAAGTACCCGATAGACAGTAATCTCCGGAAAAGTAAAATTCAAAGTTTATGTTCGGATTACATAACATCGACAAAAAACATGAACCGATCTGTGACTGAACAAGAAAAATGTTCAGCGGCTTCGTTACGCATTTCTTGGATTCTAGCCAAACATATAAAGCCTTATAGTGATGCAGATATTGTAAAAGAGTGCATGCTGGATGGTGGAAATGCGCTGTTTGAAAACAGAAAGGATATCGTTGACACAATTCGACATATTCCATTATCTGCTTCTTCAAGCACAAGAAATACACAAGTTTTGTCAGAGGAAAATTTTACAACTTTGAAACAAACTTTAGCTACCACAGATTGCTATGCATTGGCTTTGGACGAATCTTGTGATATTACAGATAAAGCACAGCTAATTATTTTTGTACGCTATCTAGACAGAACCCGTGCACACTTTTTTGAAGAACTACTGACTATTTTGCCTATGTCAGGAACTACTACATGAGAGGATTTGTACACGGCTGTTACAGAGTATTTCAACCAAGCTTGTCTTCACAAGAAAAATGTTATATCGGTAACAACAGACGGGGCACCGGCAATGCTTGGGTGTAGGAAAGGCTTGGTTCAGCGACTCAGCAGTGATCCAAAATGCAATGGAAATTTGATATCCTACTACTGCATCATTCTTCAAAGTGTGTTGTGTTGCACGCTGAATCCCAGTCTTCAGAATAAGTTGCAAACTGTGACACAAATAATTAACTTCATACGGTACAAATCATCTCTTAAGCACCATCAATTTAAATAATTTCTTGAAGAGATTGATGCTCAGTTTGACGACTTGCTTCTTCACAACAACGTGAGATGACTAAGTAAAGCCTTGGTGCTTGAAAGATTCCTCGCAGTACTGGAGGACATCAAAGAGTTCTTTCAACTAGTGATCAAAAAATAGAAAATGAGCATTTAGGTTTCCTAAATGACGTTGAAGAAAACGTGGCAACCATAGCATTTTTGACTGATCTATTTAGGCACCTGAATCTCTTAAACGTCAAACTACAAGGCAAAGGTAAACTTGTGTGTGAACTTCTCTCAGAAATAAAATATTTTTCCGAAAAGATTGACCTCTTCTCCGAAGATATTAGAGGAGAACGTTCACACTTTCCACACCTTAAGTCAGTTTGTGACAGTAATGAAGGTATTGACATCAACCAGTTCGAAGATTTTTTGGAAAAACTTAAATCTGTATTTCAAGGCAGATTTTCTGATTTTGCAAAAATTGAGAACGTTGTGCAGTTGGTCAACAACTCTTTTTCACTTATGCCTGATGGCGTTGGACGAATGAAGCGGCGGATGTTTTCAAGAGCAAGAAAGCTGCCTACAGTTGGAAATAATCGAGTTCCAAGAAGAACAGTTATGCTGAAGTTGCAAAAACTCTTGGAAGTGACCAATTTCGGATTAAAAATGTGTGTGAAAAAAGCATCCAGAACTAAAAGCTTTAGCCATAAACTAAAGCTAAAAGCTTTAGCCAGTTAGCAGCTTAGTGTACCATGTTTGGCTCAACTTATGTGTGTGAAGCAGCATTCTCAAAAATGAACTTCATTAAGAATCGGTACAGATCTCGACTCACAGATGACCAGCTTAGCAGTTTGATGAAAATCAGTTGCACCAACTTGACCCCAAATTTGAGGCAAGTTGTGCAAAATCAAACATGTCATTTTTCTCATTGAACATTAACCACAATGAACTTTAGTGATCAATCATTTAGAATTTATACCTACTTTGTTTTGATCATCTTGATTTCTAAAAACCACAATAAAAATTGATTTGGTATTAATGCACTTCTTTCACTGGTATACATTGATAAACAAATTGTTTCAATTAAGATAACAAATTATTTCAAAGAAAAGCTTTACTAAGCAAAGTAGGTGGCCTAGGTTAGTAAAAGGATGGTAGCATGATGGATGGGGTGAGGTGGGAGGAGGGAGTACGGGGAGACTTAAATCTTCGGGACCGCGTAAGTTTGACTATGTTTTGAAACGGACCCATGGAAAAAATAATTGGTGGCCACTGATCTATATAATACGGCATTAGTCAGCTGAAAAGTCAAATATTTCATTTCATATTATATTTTTTTGCCACGAACAATTATCTGTATAGTATACTTTGTCTTGAACTATTTCCAATATAGTTGAAAACTTCATTTTATTTTAGTTTCTAACTTTATCTGTCTGCGTTCCGTTCTATAACCTTTTATATAATCGGATTGCCAGGTGATTTTAATGCTCACAGTCCTCTATGGGGATACAATAGTGAAAATGACAGAGGGCATCATTTAATTCATCAAATGTGTACTCACAAACTTTTAGTAGTCAATAACCCATGTGCTTCCCCGACATACGAGTCAAAAGACCGGAAAGGCTGGCCGGACGTATCATTAGCTTCAATGCCGATCTTCTCTCACATAGCTAGCTGGAAAGTGATGGAGGAGATGGATTTTGGTGATCATCGTTTAATAACTTTAATAATAGATACGAAAATTCCGAAGCTTCCCAGACGACGATTCAGAACAAAAAATGTATCATTTCATAAATTTAACACAGCTTTTCACAGTCAAATAGAAGAAAATAATATATGCTTTAACCCTCTAAGCGTGTGGAACGTAATAATCTGTTCACTAAGCTCCAGGTTTCACTGCAATATATGCAATGTTTAAGATAATATAATTCTATAGATTTAATGAATTTTCAAAACGTTGAAAAATGATTAATACTCTCAAGAGTCACATTCATATTTGTAATTAAGTTTTATTTATAATGCTGAAATAATCATATTTTTTTAGCATTTAAAACAAAATGCAGAGAAAACAAAATTACAATTTTACCCTTTTTCAAAACGCTCAGAGGGTTAATAATATAGAAGATATAGATACATTTAATGATATTTACGAAAAATTCATCACATTACTCACCAATATCTGTATGAAAAATTTTAAAAGAAGAAAGTCAGCGTATACACCACAAATAACATGGTGGACGGAGGATATCAGAAAACAAAGAAATTTGGGTCGAGCTTTAAGAAAGAAATCAAAATTACCAGAGTCTGCTCCTGAACATTATGCAAAATATAAATTAGAGAAAGCTAAATACAGAAAGCTTATAAAGAAAGCTAAGAATGATGCATGGAATCAGTTTTGTAAATAAACAAAACATCCATATTGGAAACTACAAAAATTAGCTTTTCAAGATTTCTATCATAAAGAATCGTATGCGCTGTCTTCCTCAGGCACCATAACTCAAACTAAAAAGCAACTATTCACAGATCTCACAAAAGGAATTTTTGGTACATCAGCTAATCCAAAAGTTAATCTGCATCCACAGTCAACGGACACTGAACCACCGTTCACTATTCAAGAACTGAGAGACATCATCTACTCTTTTGATGCTAACAAAGTGCCGGGAACAGATGACATCGATCATCGCATAGTAAGAAATATTTTCAAAATTAAGAAAGATCTCCTACTCCAAATGTACATAACACTATTGAAACTGAACTATTTTCCAGATGTTTGGAAAATAGGAGAGTTGGTGTATTTTTTTAAATCGGGCAAACCCCCTACAGAGATTGACTCCTACAGGCCAATAACTTTGCTCCCTGTTTTCGGAAAGATATATGAAAAACTCTTACTGCGAAGGATAAACTTCTCTTTACACAGAAATGGAATACTCTTTGAAAATCAACATGGATACACGGAAAGGAGATCAACAGAAACAGCAATTCAAACACTATTCTCACACATAGAAATAATTTAACAAAACAACTCGTATATATCCCTGTTGTCAATAGATTTTAAAAATGCATTTGATAATCTTCCGTGGGAGCAGACATTAATCCTACTTCAACAACTAAATATTGAACAGCCCTATATTAACACGACAAGGTTCTTCCTCACTAAAAGAGGAGAATATCCCAACTGGCTAATAGATGAAATACATTGGTTCGTGAAAGGCCGACCACAAGGGTCATGCTATGGTACTTTCCTGTGGAAAGTGTTTATGCAGCAATTAATAGATATTCTCAGCAAAAAAAATATAAGAGTCATAGCATATGCGGATGATTTAATTTTAATCATTGAGGCAAGAACTAGAGCCAAACTAGAAAGGAGAGGAAATGAAGCTCTTCAAATAATTAGTGATTGGGCTCAAACTTCAGATCTGAAAATATCATATCACAAGTGCCAATGTCTGAATCTCAGACGTCCAAAGTATTTAAAACGGCGTCCAATCTTCAAACTTGATTCACATAATCTTAAAACTGAAAATACAATGTCATATCTAGGAATACATTTAGATTCAACCCTATCATTTTTGCCACATCTTAGAATCAAACGGGATGAAATGTCAGCAACAATACAAAACTTGTTAAAATTCGCATCAACCACAAGTGGCATTTCCAAACAAATTATAAAAACTTGGTACACTTCCATTCTAGAAAAGAAAGTTTCATATGCAGCAGCTACATAGTTTCCAAGATTGCAAAAGTCACATGGCTTTCGTCTGCTCTTATCTATTCAGCGTCGTTGTCTGCTACTAATCTCTGGAACATATAAAAAATCTCCTACATCGGCTCTAAATGTCCTGACAGGAATTCCTCTATTACCTTTAAAACTGAAACAGATTGCAGACCAAGGAATGATACTGAGACTGGGAGTGCCATCACACCCACATCACTCTGATACATTTTAAAACAAAGCATACAAAAATATATAGATACCTCAAAAGAATATCTTAATATACTGGATGCACAAAATAAAATAGAGACAGATGTGCAAATATACACGGATGGCTCAAAAACTGAAATCGGCACGGGTTATGCCTACTGTGTATTTAAAGAAGAAGAAATAATATATACATATCAGCAAAGAATACAGAACAAAATTCAACGTATCAAACGGAACAGCTGGCAATCTTGGACTCAATACAATGGTCAAAACAATCAAAATATTGCACAATAGTTATAAAATCAGATAGCCAAACTACAATATCAGCACTAAAAGATATATCTACAAAAAATATAATAATCAGCCAAATAATCCAATCTCTGCAGGGAGCAACACAAAAAATTTATCTACAATGGGTCAAAGGTCTTTCAGGCATAACAGGTAATGAATTAGTGGATCGGTTAGCAAAGGAAGCAACTGACCCAAATTCATTAATACCAGAAAAATTTATACCATATCCATCCTCATATCTTAAGAGAACGTTAAAGCAAACTTTACATAACTCATGGCAACGTGATTGGGACTTATGTCCCACTGGGCGATATACCTATGCATTGAAGCCAAAAGTTTCAGAAGACTATCTTCTAAGTCATCGATACCTATATATATTCGCTATCAATCATGGCCCTTTCCCGGCTTATTTAATTAACTTTAATAAAGTTTTGTCTTCAAGATGCACTTGTGGCGCAAGAGGGGATTCGCTACATTACGTTCTCACATGCCCATTGACAGCTACTCTACATTTGAGGAAAACAGACGAATTGGTTCAAATCCATCTCGAAGAATTCCTCATTGCTTCAAAAGATAATTAGCTGCATGTCCTTAATAGAAAAAAACCAATTGTTATTCCAAATGCCACCAGTACACATCATTGGTGGTGATGATGATGATGATGCTTTTCCTGATGATGGACTTTTCTGCTGAAATGACTTTTGATTATGACTTTTTGAGTATGACTTTTTTTTTTTTTTTGGCAAATTAAGCTGGGCTGCTTTGTCAAATATGTAAAAATATGTAATTTTTTTAAAAAATAAACTTGCCAAGCAGGGCTTGCAGGGGCTAAAGCCATATGGTAGGCCTCCCTGCTTGGTTGAATCTGAATCTGAATCTGAATCTGAAAGATTTATAGTCATTTTACAGAGATACACAAATGAACTCCAATGTATTTATTGTTTAAAAAGATAAATTCTAAAAGTAGGTTTTCAGCTGAGTTTTCATTTTAAAGGTTAACCGAATGTAATGTATTAAGTCATTATCTTCTAAATCACCCAAGACGCTCGGCCAATCAAACTACTGGCAGACCGCCCGAACGCCTCTTCCATTTTCTCACCCTCGTAAATATCCAACTATTGTTGCAGAGCAGAGGATTATTGGAATCAACGGATAAGGGGGGTGGGCTTTGTACTAGTTATCTTTTGGAGGTTCCACTTTTACCTGTTATTGTACTGTTGAGAAGTTCAGGCCTTCCAAATAGTCCGCTTTTTGAATACCGGTATTGTCTTTTAGAAAAATTATTTTTAGATTTTTCTTGCAAATTTTGCAGAAACCACCTTCGGAGTAAATTTTTGCGGAAATGTTGTAGAAACCTACCATGAAATTTTCTGTTAAAATATATTGGTATTCAGTTGGCGGACCATTTGGGAACCCTGCACGTTGTCAAGTAGAAGAAATAGGGATAAATAATCTCTCAAGACATTTCACGTTGGGACGTTCGCCATATTTTGAAAGCTATTGCGTTTTCAGACTTCAGTATTCAAAAGGTTAAATGGTATGTGTAAATTCTCCACATTATATACAGGGCTGCCTAAAGAGAAATCAAGTACGTTTTATTTATGGGCATGAATTGCTCAAAGAGAATTGTGGAATACATTTTTCAGATGAACTAAATTTCATTGTAGTATGTTCTGTATATAAAACATAACTGAATTTTATAGGGCTACAAAGAAGAATTCTGAAGCCTTTTGCCTCCTACGGATGGTAATTGTAAATGCTGTTTCAGTAGTTTTGTACATTTTTCAGTTGAAATAATTTACATATAATAGTATACTATTTAAAGTGCATATAATCTGTAAAAAATATACAGAACTACCAAAAAAACGGAAATGTATTACATATTATACCCGTTATTTTTTAAGTGCAATACATTTTTACTGAAATTTATTTTTTTTTAATTGAAATAAATTTAAGATGTTATGAGATGTAATTTGGTGGATTCATATATCCAAAAAGGGTCACAAACAAGAGTGGGAATGTATTAACATGTCGCAATTATTGTTTCGAAAGTTTTCAGCAATTTTACAAACAGTAATGATTAACGCAGGAATGCTTTAATACAAAACTTTATTTTATACATTAAAGACTAAACATGGTTTATCTATATACTCGCTGTTGTTAATATAAGAGAAGTTTACTAAGCAGTTTGTAATAAAGAGTAAATGAATGCATGACATTAGCTAATTTGTTTAGATTTATTCACCATGTCAATACAGAAATTTTTGCAAAAATTTATTGATACCCTATAAAAGGAGTGAAGTGCTTCTTCATCTAGCAAGAAGGATTACAAAAAATATGATATTACCTCTTCCGAGTTCTTCGCGTTTCCATATATATATATATATATATATATATATATATATATATATATATATATATATATATATATATATATATATATATATTCCTATATCTTCAGAAGCATCGAGAACGAATAGATTTACGGAATTTAGAAAAGTATTTCTAGAACAAAAATCTCTTTTGCTGTCCGTAATTATTGAAAACGTACGGTATATTTTATTTAAAAAAAATTGATTATTTACTATTAAAAAATCTTTTTTTGCAGGTCGTTTTCATATTATTATTTTATTTTTTCTGCACTTTTAAATTGCTATCCGCACAGCGCGCATGGAAATACTAATCGAAGAAAAAAAAACACTTATAGAAGATATGTGTTTGATATAAAAAATATGGATATTTATTATTTAAAAAAGAAATATTTCCTGAAGTTCCTTTTCTCCAGTTTTAAATTACCATCAACGTAACTCAAATGTAAAAGAAAAGAAATAATGTCTTGCAATATATTTTCTTTCTTTCAAAAATTTCTATTAATTGAATGTTTTTCAAAGATATCGTTTTTAACAATGTTCAACATAGTTGAAAAGTGGTTATGACTCCAGCTTGTCTGTCTGTCTGTCTTCCGTCTACCTGCCTGCCTGTCTGTCTGTTCTCTAGCTTGTGTAAATACACTTATATTGTCTTGTAATTCATATATGTTATTGAGGTTTACCATAGCATGCTCGGAATTGAAAATAGTGTGCAGAATTTATAGTTCTTTTACAGTGACTCTCAAAACAATTTCCTTACTTTATGGCCTAAGGGGGGGTAAATCGTTTGCGATGCAATTTAATCCTGTAACACTATTTCAAACATATTGAAACCGATATACAACACTGAGGTGCACTACAAGATGCTAACAGTAGAATATGGTTTAATATCATTTATCGCTCACTAGCTGTTACCCGTGACTTTGTTCACGGAACATTAAAAGAAGAATAAATACATTAATTAAGCAAAATATTTCCCCCCGGTAATTAAAAACGTTAATAATTAACTAACTATTTATCACATTTCATAGGAGACAATACGGTACTTTTTTTAATAGGGACCTTCACATAACTCAGTCTTAAAAAAAGTGAAATTTTGTGCCAAATAATCGCGAGAATGAAATTGCAACCAATGCAAAAAGGAGGGCCAAATAAAATCGTGGAAATAGACGAATTGGGTAAAAGCAAATGTCAATTTTACCGGATAAACAATTTTACTTTTAACGCCTTTGTGAAACGTTTTAACAGCCATCCTTCAAAAAAAAAAACATTAATTGGAAATAGTATATATGCTTTTTCTTTAAATTCAAGTCTGCCTCCTTGGTTTAATGTATAGCTGAAACAAATCTTGTTTTCTAAATGACAGTATGTTGACAGGCAATTTTTGTTCTCCAGAATAAATTGTTTCATGAAGTTTGAATATGTGAAAATATGTTTTTAGTTTTCGGATAATTTAATGAAATCAAGATTTTGTTTTCACCATCTATTAAAAGTGAAAATAAATTCTGTTTTCAGTTTTAATGAAAAAATGGTGTAAAAAATATACTGATCTGTTTTATTTCTCCCTTTTTATACACAAATGTGGCGTAATTTATTTTCCGTTTTTAGAAAAACTTTTTTAATTTACAAAAAAATAAAATAAATAAATAAATAAAATAAAAAATTTTAGCATCTAATTTAATTTTTTTAATTCTGAGAGTTTGTGTGACATCCTCGGATCAATGATAACCCTTATTAAGTAAATCGCGTTGCGTTCGATATTCTAGGATTAGTTGCGAAAAACAAACACACGATCAGATTAGAATATAATAGATTCATGTTCATTTTCCTTTTCTTAAAATTATGATGTGATTTTTATCAGAAAACTCTCATCTGTATATAACGGATACTCATGCTTAATAATCAGTATAGATAAAATATAAACATTTAATTTTTTCGTTTTAAATATGGCGTGAAACTCGTCTAATTTCTATACTTACTGATTCTTGTATTAGTAATGTACGAAATTTATTCACACTCCTTTTAAAACATATTGGAAAATTCCCGTTTTATTTCAAATATAACGTCACTTTTTCCTCATTGAAATCTCTTTTTAATGACATAATTCTTGTTAATTATCTTTTCCAGGCAATCATGACATAAATTTTAGCAGAAAAATCACATCTGTATGTAACTGATATTCAAGCATATTATTAATCAGTATCGATAAAAAATATTTCAGTTTTTCATCTTAAATATGACGTCCATTATATACCTACTTTCATTATATACTCATATCCATGCTCCTTGAATTGTTACGAATATTTGAAAATACATGGTTTATTTATGACGTCATATTTGTCCAAGCCAAGAACGATCCTTTTCATTGTTCCATGGTCCAAGCGAAATCTTTTCTTAATAAAATAATTATTGTTCATTTTTAAATTTCATTATGCTGAGATATGCCCAGCAAGTTTAGCAGTTCTGTGCTGCCCCCGGATTCATGGGAAAAGGGAATTTCTTTTGTTACAAATTTTACTATTTCTCGCAAGAATATAAGGAATAGCATAGTAGTTCCATTTGACTAAAGATCAATCGAGTTCCGCTGAAGGTGTTTGGGGCGACAGCTGGCTAAGTGTATCCTATTGACCAAGAAAGGTATAAGAATAAAGGAATGAAAAGACGCTGGGAGATATGCAGCCGGACGCAACTGCGTCGCACGGGTGGTCATTTAGGGTTTTAAAAGGTAGGGTATTTTCTGTAAAGAAAAGGAATTCGAATGCACAACTTCACGTAAATTGAATAAGTACGTCCAGTAAGTTTTGTGTTCTATTGACCAGAAAAGGTATAGAGAATAAAAGAGGCGAAAGGCGTTCAGAGACTTGCAGCTGGATGAAATAGTGATGCAAAAGGGATGCCGCCTCTAGAAATAAACTTTTCTATAAGATCAAAGAAACCGTCAAAGTTATGGCTTTAACACCTGATATCTTGGCCAGAGAGGGGGAAGTATTTAATGTATCCAAAATTATGGTAATGTAAAGCGAAATATGTTTATAGGAAAATACAGTAAAATGCTGTCTTGAAATGGGGGTCAGAATGAGAAAAAAGGATTGGACGACGAGATTTAGGGGAGAAAAAAGGGTGTAAGGATTACTAAATAGTTAAGTAAGAAAAAGGAGATGACCAGGGGCAAAAGGGGGAATTGGTGATGGAGAAAAAAGGTTCTCAGAAAGATGATCTTGGAGTAGTGTCCTCAGGGTATTTGTAACCCGTGATTTTTAGGTGAAAAATATAAGTTTTTTTGTTGTGTGAAACCGCCAACCGCCAATATCAGGAATTGGATTTTGGACCCCCTAGATGATGATGATGTCTACCAGATGTATAAGGGGTAAACAGGCTTTTAATTCCGAGCAAATTTCTGTATTATATTTAATTATTTAAACTGATATTAATTACGCGATGAGGCATTCTCGGTGGTAAATATATTATTAAAACATACGATCGAGTTTACTGTTAAGTACGTTAAACTATGCATAATGATTTACACTTATGTATTTAAATATGTTAATCTTTTAAAATAAATTCAATTTAATCAATTTCAGTTTGCTTTTATTTAAATGTTTCTTTCTTGTATATTAGATCTCGAGTATGCTCCTGAATCTGGGATCACTTTACGTGAAACATACGGCCTAATTAGTTTCAATGTAATTTAAATATATGAATTCAATATAAGATGAGGAAAACAGAAGGAGCGTACCCGAGCAATGGTTCCCGTGACAGTGTGCTTTAAGCACTATTTATTTAATAATTTGCAAACTGAAATTTTCTTTAAACTTAGCAAATTAAATAAAGTAAAATAAAATTTAAATACGTAACTCCCTTTTCACAAACTAATGGAAATTCTAAAAATAAAAGGGTTCAATGAATAATGAAAATAAATAGATAAAATAAAATAAATAAATTAAGGATTTGTAATTTTAAGAGAATTTAAAAAAAAAATTATTGAAGAATGCCATCTGTACTTGATGCTGTACGTTATTTTAGTTCATTCAAGCAATGATTCTACTCGCTTTATAAGTAATTTTATAAAGGAGTAATAATAGTGATATACATACTCTAAGAGTTCATGCATACAATTTCAAGCAATGGTTCAAATGCATTATAGTGGTGTATGTTACTTATAAAGAATTGATGTATTCCTGAAGTATTCTTTAAAATACGCAAAATACATATATGTCATGAAAAGAACATAAGATGTTTACAGGAAAAGAACTGATTGTTAAGAACTATTTCATACTTAATAACATTTAAGATCATTTATTATTAATTCTTACCAAATTTTTATTCGGAAATAAATATATTTTGAAATATTTTCTTCTATATTTAAACATATTACAAATTTCTTTTTTTTTTCTTCCGAAAATTGAAATTTGGAAATTATTTATTACCTAATAACATTTGAAACATTTATTATTTACTATTAATAAAAGAAAAAAAGTTATTGAGATATAACTATATTGTGAAATACTTTTCCTTTTATAAATTTTCTTTCTTTTCTACACTTTGAAAAGTTGGGAAATTATTTATTACCTAATAACATTTGAAACATTTATTATTTACTATTAAGAAAAAAAAAGTTATTGAGATATAACTATATTGTGAAATGCTTTTCCTTTTATAAATTTTCTTTCTTTTCTACACTTTGAAAAGTTGGGAAATTATTTATTACCTAATAACATTTGAAACATTTATTATTCCCTATTAAGAAAACGTGAACATTTGATTGAAACATAACTATATTGTAAAATATTTTCTTTTTATATAAATTTTCTTTCTTTTCTGCACTTTGAAAATTTGGAGAAATTATTTATTGCATAATAACATTTGAAACATTTATTATTTACTATTAAGGAAGCGTAAAAATTTATTGAGACATAACTGTATTGTAAAATATTTTCCTTTTGATAAATTTCTTTATTTCTGCTCTTTGAAAATTTGGGAAAATTATTTATTACTTAATGATATTTGAAACATTTATTATTACTTATTAAGAAAATCTGAAAAATTTATTGTGAAATAACTATATTTTGAAATATTTTATTTTATATTTAAAATATATCAATATAAATTTCTTTCTTTACTGAACTTTAAGAATTTGAGAAAATATTTATATTTTAATAATATTTAAAAACATTTATATTTTATTACTAAGAAAATTTGAAAATCTTACTGAAAAGTAACTGCCTTTTAAATTAATTTTTTTTTTGCATTTAAATATGTCATTATAAATTTTCTTTTCTTTTTCTGAATTTTGGAATTCGGAAAATATTTCTTACAATGAAAACGTGAAAATTTTCTTGAAAAATAATTATATTTTACAATATCTTCTTTTTATATTTAAATATATTGCATTATAATATTCTTTTTTCTTCAATTTATACCTTTGAACGTTGGAAGTTAGAAAAACATTTATTATCTAATGACATTTGTAAACATTCTTATTTATCTTCAAGAAAACGTGAAAATTTTGTGATAATAATAAGAAATAAATTAAATTAAAAATAAATTATATAAAATAAATTTTTTTATAAAATATAACTTTGTGAATAATGTACATTTAAATACGTCTTTATTTTATTATCAATTTATTTTACCTTGTACTTTTCTAAGCGTCATAGAGTTTGTTTTCTTTTATAATTTTCTTATAATATGCATCAGAAAGTATAATCTATTATGATACGTCAGTGAGAAAATAATCAATATTAATTTTAATTAATTTTAGAAATTACTGTCTTATTACAACTTTCTTATTACATTATATGAATTTTAAAAATGATTTCATGATGAATTAATTTATAAACTTTTACTTATACGAAAGATGGAATTTTTTTTTAAATATAATCAGTATCTGGTTCCATATTTGTGTATTTGATTAATCATTTACTAGTTCGATGACTACTAATGAGATAATTTTTTTTTAATTATGATATTTTCCTGATTACAATACCATGATAATTATTTTATTTTCTCCACGTTTTATCTCTACTCTTAGTCTTTTATTTATATTCTGAGATATTAATACTGATACTACTTGATATTATTACTATTATTAGATTATTATTATACGATTATTGCAGATCAAGTAAAATTTTCCTGCGTTATTAATGCTATATTCTAATTGCAACGAATTTTAAGATATACTACTATCTTATTTTCTGGAATTTTAAGTAATTATAAAAATGTGTCTAACCGACAAAAATAAAGAAGACTCGGAGGCCCTTATTCGAAAAATTGCAGGATTTCAAAACGTAATTCCACAATTCGATAACCTTTCATCGATAACGCCGAAATTTTTCGTAGAAAATTTAGAAAATATTACTGAATTGGCTAAATGTACAAAACCCGAGAAATTACTAATAATGAGGTCGCGAATTCGTGGAGACGCATTAACTAATATAATCCATTCACCTGATTTGAATAGCGAGAAAGATTATGACGAATTTAAAAAGAAATTTTTGTCATATTTTGACACTCAATATAGTCTAAGTGCTAGACAAAAACAGTTTTCGAACTGTAAGATGCTTCCGAATGAGCAAGTTAAGACTTATGCAGCCAAAGTCAGTCTTGCAACGGAAAATTTTTTCAATTCTCCGGATTTAACAAATGATGCTATTAAAACAATTTTTGAACAAACGAAATTAGCAAAATTTATCGACGGTTTGCACGGAACATTCAAACAATCGGTAATATTAAAAGACCCTAAAACGTTCCAAAACGCAGTGGATTTTGCACAATTGTTGCAATCT
Source organism: Maratus michaelseni (assembly GCA_963931845.1). NCBI lineage: Eukaryota > Metazoa > Arthropoda > Arachnida > Araneae > Salticidae > Maratus > Maratus michaelseni. The sequence continues at coordinate 90,064,752 of OZ007595.1, read as the reverse complement.
AATGAAATAAATGCTGTTGATTCACCCGTCGAACAAATTGTAAATAATATGTCTACGACTACGAATACGAATAACAGTGAGATTAAAAACATTCTTGAAGCCCACGCCTTGAACACTCAGGAAATGATAAATGCTTTGAGTAAAGAAGTTGAAAGCTTAAAATTACAAACAAGGCAAGACCCGCCTCGAGCATATACCAATTATTCCGCTCGTCCTTCTTTTCAACGCGGTTCAGCATATCCACGCTATACACAAAATAGAAATTTCACTCAAAGAAATGTCCCCACCTGCAGAATATGTCACAAGTCACACTTTACTTCCGACTGTTTTTACAATCCGGCTAACAGGGACAATTTTAGAGGCAGAAATAATGGGTATAGAAGGAATGACCGAGCCTCTTATTCCTCACACAATAACAATAGAGGAAGGCGTCCAAATCAACACCGTGAATATCGAGATAGTAAAACCTCGGGAAACTATTAAAGGGAGCCCTCCCTCTCAATAGCCCTGGGCGAGTAGGTTCCCTGACCCACAAGAATCTTTTTAAAGGGCAGAAGAAAGCTTTTATTGAAAAGGTAAATACGCAGATGATACAGTATAATTCTTTAAAGAATGAACGAAAAAATACTTTGCCGGTAGTTAATTTAAAATTAGCGGGAATTTTAGTCAAGTCTTTGATTGACACGGGTGCATCGGCCACTCTTTTAGATAATAGAATTTTTCAACAAATAAAAAATGACGACAGAGTTAAAAAATTAAAAATCGACGCTCAAATTACATCGGTGACAGGAGGAAACTTAGAGATCACAAACTGCGTTTCATTACCCATCAACATTGGTAATAAACATTATCAGAATAAGATTTATATCGTTAACAATCCCTCATCCGATTATTACAATGCAATAATTGGTTACGATTTTTTAAAATCAAAAAAATTTACCATCTGTTTTAACACAGACACAATTAAATCAGAAAGTGCTGTTATTAACATACACGACGCACTAACAAACGGAGAAGTTAATCAGACAACTTATGCATATCTTCCGAAGAATGTTATTTTAAAAGCTGATGAATCTAGAAATATTGAATTATCATTAAACAAAACTATAAAGAAGGGAGATTCAATTAAAATTTTTTCAAACTTAAAAAAATCAAAACATTAAATTTGTTAATAATGTATGCCTGGTTACCACTGAAAGACAGATAACAGTAAATATATCTAATCTTTCCGATTCTCCCATTCCCATTAATAAAAATACGAAAATCGGGACAATTAGCAGTAATTTCGATACAAGAAATATAGAAGTAATTCGGCAACTCAGGAAAAATGAATTAAAACCCTCTGATTTTAATTTAGAACATATTGACGAAGTAACGAAAAATAAATTACTAGATTTACTTATGGAATTTGCTGATATATTTAGTAAGCGCTTGTATACTATTGGTAGAACTGAAGCAATACAGCCCAACTTACATGTTGACGATGATAAATTACCATCAATTAAGCCTTACCGTATACCAGAAGCGCTGCAAAACGAAGTGAATCGCCAGTTATCGGAATTAGAAGCTGCAAATATTATCGAACGTTCCAACTCACATATTAGTTCTTCACTTATTTTAATAAAAAAGAAAAATCCAACGGGTGACCCTCTAAAGCAAAAATGGCGACTTGTAGTGGATTATCGCAAATTAAGCGCACGTAAAATACCCCAGGCATAGACTACCAATAATACAACATTTGTTAGACAGGTTAAAAAGAAAAATAATGTTTACAACCCTTGATTTAAGTAGTTCGTTCTGGCAAATACCGTTAAAAGTTAAAGATCGTGACTATACAACATTTAGCAGCCCTAAAGGGAATTTTCGTTATGTAACTACCCCTGAGGGCTTAAATGCTTCAGCAGAGGTATTCGCAGATTTAGCGGATCAAATACTGGCCCCATTATCAGATCTTGAAATTTCTAATTACATTGATGATTTTGCCATGGGATCGAACGGAGTAGACGAAATCCTCCACAAATTGAGATTACTCTTTGAAAGATTCCGGTTATTTGGAATTACAATCAACCCGGAAAAATGTTCTTTTATGTTACCCGAAATTAACTTCCTGGGACATAAATTAAACGCAGAAGGCATAAGACCGATAGAAGAAAATATAATCAAAATACGAGATTTTTCGCCACCGAATACGGTTAAAAAAATACGACGTTTTGTTGGTCTTGTTTCTTATTACAGAAAATTCATTAAAAATTTTTCGCAGTTATCCGCCCCACTCACTGACCTCACAAAAAAAAACGCACGTTTCCGCTGGACGAAAGAAGCAGAAACCTCATTTGATATACTTAAAGAATGTCTTTCACGACCGCCTATACTAATTCACCCTGATTATGAGAAACAATTCGTTTTATCAGCGGACGCGTCTGACAATGTTTTGGGAGGAATGCTAGGGCAAACGGACAAAAACGGAATAATCCGCCCAATTGCCTACTTTTCAAAGAAACTTAACTCAACACAAAAGAGATATACTATCTTAGAAAAAGAACTTATGTCTATTGTTTGTTGCGTTTCTACTTTTAAACATTACCTGTACGGAAGACATTTTCTTATACGTTGCGATAACAAAAGTTTAACCGAAATGTCTAAATTAGAATGTCCGGGGAATCGCGTCGCCAGATGGTTCACGTTCCTCGCTGATTATAATTACACCTTCGAACATATATCTTCATCAGAAAATATTGTCGCTGATATACTCTCGCGTGATTATTTTGATAATTCAGCAATAGAAACAAAAACTGTTACCCTACCTAAGTACGCTAATGCCAATACACACGAAACAAAATCGAAAGAAAACATAAAAACTTTAGCAAGTACAAGCACCGATAATGTTAAACACGTAAATACAATGAATTGCGGCGGCGAAACTCAAACCAACACAGATCAGTTTATTGAAAATGGCACAGGCTTAGAGAACCTAGGAAATTCGTGTTTTATGAATGTTGTACTGCAATGTCTTATGTATTTGTCTCCATTGACAGATTATTTATCACATGACATTATAAATTGTGAAAATACAAAATTTTGTATGATATGTTCATTAAAGAGACATCTAACTTCAGTTGTTAAAAACATAGGGAAGGTTATTCAACCACTAGAATTATACGAGAATTTAACCAAAATCAGTACACAGTTTCGAATGAATAAACAATCGGATGCACAGGAATTTCTTCTTCATGTTATCTGTATGTTAGAAAATGTTGCTAAAAATCATACGAATGAAACTTTGAACATCACCAGCATTAATAATCCAATTACATCTTTATTTGGAGGTAATTTTCAGAGTGAGGTAAAATGTTTATATTGTAATAAGAAAAGCATTACTTTTGAATTATTTAAGAATATTTCTTTAGCTATTACACAAGAAATTGATTCACTTGAAAATTCGTTACAACGTTTTACGAACGTAGAATATTTATCAGATAAATATCGCTGTGTTAATTGTAAACTAACTGGTAAAGCAAATAAAGTTACGTCTATTTCAAAAAATCCCAAAATATTAACGATTCATTTCAATAGATTCAAATTTTCGAATTCGCAAACAAATAAAATAACAACATTTGTACCTTATCCTGAGAAATTAAATATTCGACCTTACATGACTAATAAGAAGAGTGATAAGCCACTATGGTATTCTCTCAATGCAGTTATTGTTCACGACAGTGAAATAACGGAAAACGGACATTACTATTGTTATAATAAGGATAAATACGGCGATTGGTATATATTGGATGATGAAGAAGTCGGAAAAGTAACGATAGAAGACGTTCTTAATAAGCAAGCGTACATTCTTTTTTATGTAGACATGGAAAATAATACAAAAACTTATAAATCGGAACTATTCAACGTAAATGCCATTCAAATCGACCTTCCCACGATTGAAGATATTAAATTAGCCCAGGGCGAAGATAAAAAACTTTCATTAATTATTTCAACGTTGAGAAATCCATCTAAAGCTGATTCTCAAAATTTTACCGATTATTTCATACGTGATGGCTTACTGTTACATAAAGCTTCAATACCACGAATTCGGAAATCCACAAAAGTAGAACAAATAGTTGTTCCAGATAAATTTAAACCACATATTCTAACTGCAAACCATTTGGCGCATTTCGGAGTTCTAAAAACTTATCATGCTATATGTGAAAAATACTTTTGGCAACATATGTATTCCGATACAAAACACTTTGTTAATTCTTGTAAACAGTGTGCCGCATTTAGGTCACCAAATAAGTTATTTCCTGTTCCATTAGAACGACACTATCTCCCATCAAGAGTTAACGAATTCATTAGCGGTGATTACATTGGGCCTTTCCACAAAACTGATAAAGGAAACCAATATATCCTAACATTCATAGATCATTTTTCTAAATTTATTAAACTTTATGCTGTACCGAACACTACAACACGTTACACCGCTGACTGCGTCTTAGAATACATTTGTACTTATTGAATTCCCACGAGATATCTCACTGATAACGCCTCGTGCTTTACATCCGAAGTATTTAAGTACTTATGTGAGAAATTTAGCGTAACTAAATTAACTACATCACCTCAACATCCATCTGGAAATGGATCGGCGGAGGCAATAAACAAAAATATAAAAAAATCACTCGCAATTTTTGCTGAAGAGACATCACAATGGGACGATTTTATCGACTACTACGCCTTAATATATAACAATACGGTACATTCCGCAACTAACGAAAAACCGGCGTTTATACAATTGGGATTCGAACCGATTTTACCGACAGATATACTTAATGAAAGACGCCCAGTTGAACATGTATCACATGCAGATTTCGTAGCAAAAAAAGCATCTCAATTAAATTACGTAAATCGAAAAGTTAAAGAAAATATCTTGAGGGCAACCACTAAACAGGAAAATTACCAACATCAATTTTCTAGGTACCGTAAATTTTCTCCTGGTGATTTAGTATTTTTAAACTATAGAAGCACGGACAGGAATAAATTAACGACTAAACGGCGTTTAAACGTTGGTCCCTATGAAGTTAAAAAGGCTCACAATAAAGTCGATTTCACAATCATAGACCCATCGAATCCTTCGGCTCGAAGTACAAAGGTCCATGCACAAAGACTTATTCCTTTCACTGCGAGAAAACCAGAACTGGACTTATTCCATTCTTTAGTGCAAAAACAGCATTGTGAAATACCCCCACAAAATAAAAAGACACATGCTATCTTTGACGACACCCCAGACATAGAAATCTTATGGCCTGCCCCAAGCACAATTAATGCTGAACCCCAACACAACGCAGGTGAAGAAATCGTATCATATTCACCCTCAGGTGAAACACTTACAGAAGACAACAATGATGACAGTATGAATAGCATTTCCCAGGTACCAGATACCACTCTCGCTTCAGGCGATGATAGCAATGAAACTATTATATACGATCCAGTAAGGGATGCCACGCACACTTCCCAAACATATCCTTATGACTTGAGACAAATACAGCCCCGCTATGACCCTCAGCGTTTTCTTCAATGGGCCTTAGACATCAGGAAATAGTGACTAACTTTCCATCCTTATTGTTAAGCATTTGTTACTATACGTGTTAAGAAAGAGAAAAAGAGAGAGAGAGAGAATGAGGCCTACAATTTTCCTTTTACTTTTCTGAGTTAAGAAATGTTAAGATAGTATTTTATTCGAACGTAGGGGACAAACATTAAAATGTACATATTCGAGCGTTTATCACTACTATGTGATTTGAAATTTGGTTTTATTTTAATGTATTTCTTTTAGCTAACTATAATTGAGGAGTTATATTTATCGTGTAATTCACCATATGATTCTGGATCTTTATTTAATATTTTTTCGTTAGTTATCTATAATTTAGCAAAATTATTTTATTTATGAACTACGCCACGATACTCCTTAAGGCATTATATTTCTTACATTTGTACATATTCTAGTGTATCATTTTAGAGTTTGAATCTAAATTTCATTATTTAGTGCATTAATCACTTTGCTATCAATTTTGGAATTATACTTTATTTACAGTTAAGGTATAATACTCATTTAGCGTTCAATGTACTTACTTATTTATATTAATTTACAATTCAAATGTACGTTTTATATTACTGAGGAAATTAGCTAATTGACTAATTTTTTTTTATTCATGTCTTGAATTTAGTTACTGTACGTCAAAATAAATTCATTATGTTATCTCGTACAGACATATGTACATATTTTAGTATTATTTTAGACTTATTGTATTTTATTCAAGTGATTTAATTAAGTAATTCATTATAGTTTTGAGAATTGCATTTGAATATTAGGAAACATATGATACTTATCTTATACATTATATTATTTCATACCGACATTGTGTGTATGATTTTTACTATAGTATGTTACAAGTTCAATTTTAAGATTCTAATGTATTAATTAGCTAATTAACTACTAATTTTGGAATTTAGTAATGAGACAAGGCAGAGTTTTATTGTGAGTAAACCCTATCGAGAGAAGTATTTCTTATTTCGGCAAACCATACGTTATGTAACAGTCTTATCACATGTAGAAAGAATTTTGATAACTTATTAAGTGTACATAGAATAATTTTTTTTTCCTACTTTATTCTAGGATTGTCTACCTTCACTCTCAATCTTATTATATTATACTAATTAAGTACATCGATTCTCATAAATTTGAACCGGCTCAAGAGCGACTTATAGTAAATTTGTTTATAATAATAATAATAATAATAATTAATTAATTAATTAATTAATTAATTAATTAATAATAATAAAAAAAAAATTATACAGTTAAACCTTACTTGTCAAAAAAAAAATTTTTTTTGTTTATATTTATAAACATTGACCATACCTATTTAATGTTTTTCATTATTGCAGTTGTAACATATATCAAGTTACATACATACAACTGCATGTTAATCAATTTCAAACAATTCCGTTAAATAACTAATCATAATCTTAGAATATTTCAAATCGTTTGTTGTTATTTATCCTTGCAAAATGGCCAATTGCAGGGGTAAAAATTTGTTAGAACATTAGATTTATTGACGGATTATGTATTGTACTATTAATAACTACATTACTTAAAGTATACATTATTTTAGTTATGAATTAATTTCTGCACATATTTCATTTCCTTTAACGTTATCTCCAGATCAAAGCGGGTTTTTTTTCTTACTTTCCTTATAATGAATTAAACTTTACAGGTTCACATATTTATACATTCCAATTTCTTTTCCCACAACACAGAATCATTGCTTGAATGAAAGGAATTTTCCTTAATGTTTTACTTTTACCTTTTCTTACTAATTAAATAAATTAAAAAAAATAATAATAAAAAAAAAGATAAATAAATACATAAATAATAAAAAAAAATAAAAAAAATTAGATAAGATATTATTTTAAAAATATAATTTGCAATTAAAATTGTTATTGTTCTGCATAACTGTTTGTCTTTTGCTCGGAAATATTAAATTAAGAGCCTGTTGATTTCAATTTACAGCTCTGCTTATCTGCATAATATTGGAAGTAGCCACTCCGTCGCGTCAGCGACATAAGTCTGGACTACAATGCCACTTTGCTAACGAGTTTGTGTGTGGAAAAATCCCTAAAAACATTTGGAATAAATTAGACATACCGCCCAATGCATGCCATTTTCATGACTGTAGTCATTGTTTAATTATCAATGAAACTTTCATAATTAAGAAAGACTATCAACTAACAATACCCACTACATATATTCTCCGCAGCTCACGGGATGTTATTGATGCTACATCCACTGCCTATAATTGTTTCACGAAAGATAGAAAATTCTGCGAATGTGACGAAAAGAATTGTCAGGGTACCTCTGATTTCTGCAAGTTGCGCCCCTGCACCAATAACAGCGATTGCTTCTGCGACATGACTTTTGAAAAAATAGATCTTTTAGCTGTTTTGCCAGACGATATTATCTCTAATCCTGACATCATCATTTTAGAAAACTGCTACTTTGATAAACGTCACATTCCCAATTCAAATAAATTTCGCCGTCATCTATTAGAAGGAGAAAAAGCTACATTTTCGCAAAGAAACTTGTCCTTTACATTTGAGGACCCTTTACTTCATCTTCCTGATGCAGGAAAAGTGATTTTACGTAGCGAAGACTTTGAACACGTCGTGAATGTTCCTTTAGATAACATTATACATATACCATTTGAACTACTCGCCTACAAAACCGACTTACAGGTTACATACATCCATCCCAGCGGCAAAGTGGTCACAGGACTTGTACATGTGATGGGCAAAACAGTCTGCCAATTACGACATTGCCTTCTGTGTTATGATGTTATAAAACATTTTAAGTGCTATCCACCTCTCGTTCAATACGTTATGTATGTGTTGATCTTCATTCTCATCGTCATTATGTTATGGTGTGTAAAACTTATTCTTAAAAGTTTCAAATTCATTATATATGCATTCCTAACGATAATGTATGGATTAGGTCGACTATTGAAAATTATAGCTCGTTGCTCTCTGCTTTTGGGGGCTTTTATAGGATCTACATTTCGAGAAATCACACATAATTGTTATGCAGCCCTTGAACGAAACACAATTCAACGGGCCAACATTTATACCTTACCACTTGTTCTGCTCATGTGCACTTGCATTTTCACGACAGTTTCAGCCAACTGCAGTGTAAATACAATTATAAAGTCTGACCTAAAGTCATGTGAGATCCTCAATGATGGAACGAAGAATTGCCAAATCTTCACCACTGCTGAAATAACATTGCAATCTATTTCAGCCGAAAATTGTTTATGGTTTTCGGACGAACATGAAAACCATTTGTTCACCCTAAAAATTAAATTAGATGCCATTGTGTGCTCTTTCACAAAAGAACGGTTGTACTTCACATTCCCCGTTACCACTAAACAAATTAGTCAGATATCGTGTATTTTCAACAAATTCTGTGGTCGTGGTACACATTGCAGTAAACGATCTATAGGAAAGGGAGGCAGAAACTGCCGAAAGCCGACAATTTCCAGGATTTTCTCCATGTGTCAGTGGAGACAGTGGCAACGGCTGCTTTATTTTAACTCGTCCGAGTTGTAACTTTCATAGAGTGTGGTATGAACCGGACCTGTTGAACAGTTTCGAAGTCTCAAAATTAACAGGCCATACATGCCAATATAAAATCTCTGTAACACAGGTTGAAAATAACACAATTTCCCGATTATTGATATCTGATTCAGCGTACACGCCAAATGGAATTAAGATTTCCATACTCGGCGCCTGTGATCAACCGCAGCTACATTTGACGGAAAAACTAATCCAACGAGTTGGAAAACCTGAGGAAGCCTTTTTAGCACCTGCCTGTGAACGCAATATTCCTCAACCCAATATGATAGGAGCTATACAGGCGAATACATCTTACACCACAGATTTTATCTTTGCACCACAACTCACCACGTGTGATTATTTTGAGGATAATCTAAGATGTATTACAGCACCTGACAGCATTGAACGCCTTCGCGCATCCCAGGAATACGCTTTACCCCTACAAAAGCATATTCATTTTTTTAACATTGAAGAAGAAAAATTACGATCCACTCAATTAATGTCTTCGGCCGTGCGTGTTCAACTGCATTTTCGAAATTATAAAATCGCACTGCAGACATCCACTATATGTCCACAATTGAATGGCGAAAGCATTGCTACGACAGGGTGCTATAATTGTCCTATTTTGGCTCGTCTTACATTTAAGGCACACAGTTCCTGCCAACCTGGTATTGTGACAGTACAATTACAGCAAATTTCTCTCCATACGAAAGCTGTATATCTACAGTTAGATGCAACAACCCACACAGTTAAATTCCAGGCTGAAGAAAAATGTGCTGCCGAAAACATTTGCCTGAAATCTGCTGCGTTAATACAATGCCAATCCTTTAGATACTGTCTAGATGAGCCGTCGGTGGAATTGTTACAACTTAACACTAATTATACTCGAACTGTGAGTTCTGTAACAGCATCCAATATGTGGGACTGGTTGAATATACCTGATTTGAACTCTTCGATTTTCCTTTTGAAACTGATTGGCTCGGCTTTATTTATTGTATGCTTACTCATAACAACCCTAGCTACTCTCATAACATGCTGTTGCAAAGCACGCTAAAAACGAATGAAGTTTTATTAACAAAATTATGCTTGTTAGCTAAGCAGGAAATAATTCTTCTTTATTTGAATCTTCTAACCTTATATACATATGCAATTGGATAGGAAAATTTATTCATTTTATGCTTTCATTATTATCAATGTTCTTTGAGTTTACATATTATTAGGAGTTTTGATTTCTAATTGTAGACACTTGTGGCCTGTTGTTTATAATTTTTTTTTAAATTTTCTCATTATTTCCTGATTAGTATAGTTATCTTATGTTATTTGTATAAGTTGTGTGAAATTTCATGTTATACTATTAATATCGTGTTAACTTTGTTTTGTATCACATTGTGGGAATGCCTCATCACAGCGTAACTCATCTCATTTCTCTTTTTTTTCCTTTTTTTTTCTTTTTGGGGTTTTTTGCATATTGCTGAGATATGCCCAGCAAGTTTAGCAGTTCTGTGCTGCCCCCGGATTCATGGGAAAAGGGAATTTCTTTTGTTACAAATTTTACTATTTCTCGCAAGAATATAAGGAATAGCATAGTAGTTCCATTTGACTAAAGATCAAACGAGTTCCGCTGAAGGTGTTTGGGGCGACAGCTGGCTAAGTGTATCCTATTGACCAAGAAAGGTACAAGAATAAAGGAATGAAAAGACGCTGGGAGATATGCAGCCGGACGCAACTGCGTCGCACGGGTGGTCATTTAGGGTTTTAAAAGGTAGGGTATTTTCTGTAAAGAAAAGGAATTCGAATGCACAACTTCACGTAAATTGAATAAGTACGTCCAGTAAGTTTTGTGTTCTATTGACCAGAAAAGGTATAGAGAATAAAAGAGGCGAAAGGCGTTCAGAGACTTGCAGCTGGATGAAATAGTGATGCAAAAGGGATGCCGCCTCTAGAAATAAACTTTTCTATAAGATCAAAGAAACCGTCAAAGTTATGGCTTTAACACCTGATATCTTGGCCAGAGAGGGGGAAGTATTTAATGTATCCAAAATTATGGTAATGTAAAGCGAAATATGTTTATAGGAAAATACAGTAAAATGCTGTCTTGAAATGGGGGTCAGAATGAGAAAAAAGGATTGGACGACGAGATTTAGGGGAGAAAAAAGGGTGTAAGGATTACTAAATAGTTAAGTAAGAAAAAGGAGATGACCAGGGGCAAAAGGGGGAATTGGTGATGGAGAAAAAAGGTTCTCAGAAAGATGATCTTGGAGTAGTGTCCTCAGGGTATTTGTAACCCGTGATTTTTAGGTGAAAAATATAAGTTTTTTTGTTGTGTGAAACCGCCAACCGCCAATATCAGGAATTGGATTTTGGACCCCCTAGATGATGATGATGTCTACCAGATGTATAAGGGGTAAGCAGGCTTTTAATTCCGAGCAAATTTCTGTATTATATTTAATTATTTAAACTGATATTAATTACGCGATGAGGCATTCTCGGTGGTAAATATATTATTAAAACATACGATCGAGTTTACTGTTAAGTACGTTAAACTATGCATAATGATTTACACTTATGTATTTAAATATGTTAATCTTTTAAAATAAATTCAATTTAATCAATTTCAGTTTGCTTTTATTTAAATGTTTCTTTCTTGTATATTAGATCTCGAGTATGCTCCTGAATCTGGGATCACTTTACGTGAAACATACGGCCTAATTAGTTTCAATGTAATTTAAATATATGAATTCAATATAAGATGAGGAAAACAGAAGGAGCGTACCCGAGCAATTATAACACAGTCTTTGACAGAAAATGTCTTCTCAACGTAACCGATATTCATACTTCATGTATAAATAACAAATACTCCATATCTTCGTTTCAAATATCATGGCAATTCATTTTCTTTGGAATTCTTATGAATTTTCATTTTTTACGTCGAAATTGCTCAATAGAAAAATAATTGTTGAGGAAAAATTATTATTCCAGGTTTTGTATTTATTGGCAACAATAATGCTTAGCAACGTAAAATGGTTAATTAAATTTTACAAGAAAAATATTCATTGATTTTCTATGAAAATAATGAAACTTTTAATTATTAAGAAAAGTATTTGAAAACAAATAAAATCAAGCCTATGTTCATTTTTGGGTTATAATCCATCTATATACAAAGGTACAGGGTCATTAAATGCTCCATTTTGACGTTTACTTCAGCCAAGCATTCACACACACAATCAGATTCATAATATTATTTTGATAGGATTAGGATGAACATTCAAACAAGAACGAAAAATCATGCGTCAAGCATAGATTATGTAACACTTTCCAACGCTTCCAAAATAATTTTACAAATCATACCGTTTAATAAGCTAAAAGATAAGATCTAAGTAATCCGAATATTCAGCCCTGTATAGGATCTATAGATTTGTATATATACTACATAGGATGCTAAATTTTAGTTCAGTTAGGAAACGCGTAGCACAGTTTAAAATTCTCTGCCTGGAGTTAAATGCTACGGAAATGTGTTCGCGAACTTTTGTGCTTCCCTGTATAGGATCTACAGAATTTATACATACCACGTAATAGACAAAAAGCGAGTTAAAATTAAAATCGCGTTCAGTAACTTAAACCGCACTTCCAGGAAATATTGTTAACATACAGTAGAGAATTCTTTTGTGAGTCCCTGTAAATGAACGATGACTGCTATACACATAATATTCTGTAGTAAACTTCTTGTAATGCACCTTATATAAATTTCAATGCGTTTAAAATAGGGAAACATTATTTAAATAAACCGCAGACGATTTTTCTCCATAGACGTAATGTAACGGAATTCTTTTGACTGTCCCTGTAAAGTAACTATAAGTGCTATGCACACCCTATTCCATATTAAGCTTCTCCTAATGCATCTTAGTGATATATATATATTTCAATGCGTTTAAAATAGTGAAACATTATTTAAATAAACCGAAAATGATTTTCCCCATAGACCGCAATGTAATGGAATTCATTTGAGTGTCCATGTAAAAAAACTATAAGTGCTACACACTTCCGTTGAAATAGGGAACATGCTATAGATAACGACTATAACATATAAAAATTGCAGAGCAATCCGAGCATATTTACGGGAGTTAGAGCACGGACAGACGGCCAGACGGCAGACGGCCAGACAAACCGAAGTCATAAACACTTTTCAACTAGGTTGGAAAGTGTTAAAAAGTTATATTTTAAAATGACAACAAACATTTACTCTTTTAAAATTAAAAGAAGTGCGAAAATAAAATCCAGTAGCCAAACCACGATTTGCAACGTGTTTTGATTGTAACAATATACTTGACGCTCTGGAGCCTGAAATTCAATACTGACATAGGGGAAATTATGTTAAATTAACGAAATAACATTAAATATTTAGGTTATATGAACGAAAATGGAACTATTAAGATTCGTCATTTTTTTTCAGGTAATCGAGTTATTTTTTTAGTTTTCAGAATGAAATAACTATTCCCCGCTAACCATGTCCTCATTTTCGACATGGATAATTTTACGGAGTATATTATTAACATTTGCTATCCATTTAATTTTCAAACTTCTTTTTACTTTTTTTAAAATTTTAAATTAAATATACGGTATAGTTATATTAGCCGTGCGCAGATGTTAAAACGCCAAGTATTGTTACCATACAAAAGAAAAAGAAAGAAAAAAAAAGTAAAGAAAAAAACCCAAGATCATTTTATTTCACCCTCAAAGCATATCCGTTTTATTTTCGATGCATGACGTCATATTTTCATGTTTCCTATGGTTACGCACATTGAAACCTTGTATTATTGTCACAAACTTAAAAAAGTACGTTTTATTTCTAATAATATTATTTAATCTTCTTTTTAATTCTTTAATTTTTTTTATTTCATTTTCATTTTTCACGTGAAAATTTTTCAATTGAAACTAAATTGTTGAGTAAAAATTATTATTCCGGGTTTTGATTCAGTTTTGGCAACGATAAAGTATTAGCAACAGTAAAGTAAATTTAACCATTTTAAAATATTATAAGAAAAAATGTCCATTTATTCTCTATGAAAATAACGAAATTTTGAATTATTAAGGAAAACATTTGAATAAAATAAACAAAAACCAGCCTATATTCTTTTGAGGGTTATAATCAACCTATATGCAAAGATACAGGATCATTAAATGCTCCATTTTGACGCTGGCTTCAGCCTAACATTTGCATACAATCGGATTTATAATAATACTAGCTGTTACCCGTGACTTCGTTCACGTATCATTAAAAGAAGAATAAATGCATTAATTAAGCAAAATATTTCATTCCCGATAATTAGAAACGTAAATAATTAACTAACTCTTTATCACATTCCATAGGAGACAATACAGTATTTCTATGTTATAGAGGCCTTGACATAGCTAAGTTTTAAAAAAGTGAAATTTTGTGACAAATAATCACGAAAAGGAAACTGTAACCAATGAAAAAAGGCGGGCCAAATAAAATCGTGGAAATCGGCGAATTATATAAAAACATATGTCAAGTTTGCCTGGTAAACCATTTTACTTTTAACGCCTTTGTGAGACGTTTTAATAGCAATCCTTCAAAGATAATGGAAATAGTATATTCTTTTTCATTAAATTCAATTCTTGTGAATAGGGAGCAATTATTGTAGACCTAAATGCAAGGAGCTTAAATTTGCCTCCTTGATTTAATCTATAACTGAAAAAAAATCTTAATTGTATAATATGTTGTGAAAATATGTTGACAGACGATTTTTGTTCTCCAGAATAAATTGATTCATGAAGTTTGAATATGTGAAAATACGTTTTTATTTTTCAAAAATTTTACTGTAATCCAGATTTTTTTTTCTTTCACTATCTATTCAAATTGAACATAAATTCTTTTTTTTTTCAGTTTTAATGAGAAAAAATATATTAATCCGATTTATTTCTTCATTTTTATCCACAAAAATGGAATAATTTAGTTGCCATTTTTAGAGAAACTTCGTTAAAATTTACAAAAATAAATAAATAAATAAATAAATAAAATAATAATAATATCTCGGGATTTAAATAATTTTTTTTTAAATTCTAAGAGTTTATGATATCCTCGGATGAATGATAACCGGTGTTAAATAAATCGCGTTGCGTTCGACAATCTGAAAAGAGTAGTTGCGAAATACAAACAAGCGGGCAGATTTTAATATAATAGATTCGTATTTATTTTTCTTTTCCTAATAATCATGGTGTGGTTTTTGGCAAAAAACTCTCATCTGTATGTAACTGATATTCATGCTTAATAATCGGTATAGATAAAAAAATTTCAATTTTTCGTTTTAAATATGTCGTGCAACTAATCTATTTTCTATACTTATTGATCCTTGTATATTATTAAAGTACGGAATTAATTCCCGCTCCTTGTAAAACACATTTGAAAATTCTCGTTGTATTTCAAATATGACGTCACATTTTCCTCAGAGAAATCTCTTTTCAATGACATAATTCTTGTTAATTTTCTTTTTCTGGCAATCAGGACGTAAATTTTAGCGGAAAACTCACATTTGTATGTAGCTGGTACTCAAGCTAATTATTAATCAGTATCGATAAAAAATATTTCAGTTTTTCGTCTTAAATATTACGTAATTATCTATTTACTTTCATTATACATTGATATTCATGCTCCTTGTATTATTACGACTATTTGAAAATACATGTTTTATTTGTAACGTCACATTTGTCCAAGCCGAGGAGGATCCTTTTCATAGTTCCATGGTCCATGCGAAATCTATTTTTAAGAATATAATTATTGTTCATTTTTCTCCTTCTAATTATAACACAGTTTTTTGAGAGAAAAAGATCTTTTTAATATAACCGATATTCATACTTCATGTATAATAACAAATACTCCATACTTTTGAATAAAATATCACGGAAATTCATCTTCTTTTGAATTATTTTTCATTTTCATTTTTCACGTGAAAATCGTTCAATTGAAAATTAATTGTTGAGGAAAAATTATTTTTCCATGTTTTTATTTATTGGCAACGATTAAAGCCCTAGCAACGATAAAGTAAAATGATTAAATTTTATGTGGAAAATGTCCATTTATTTTCTATGAAAATAACAAAATTTTGAATTATTAAGAAAAATATTTGAATACAATGAACAAAAACCAGCCAATGTTCATTTGTGGGTTATAATCAACGTATATGCAAATATACAGCATCATTAAATGCTTCATTTTGACGCTGGCTTCAGCCTAACATTTGCACACAATCAGATTTATGATATTACTAGCTGTTACCCGTGACTTCGTTCACGTAACATTAAAAAAAGAATAAATGCATTAATTTAGTAAAACATTTCACTTGATAATTAACAACATATATAATTAACCAAAACTTTATCATATTTTATAGTAGACCATACGGTATTTCTTTGCTATAGGGGCCTTGACATAACTCAGTCTTAAAAAAGTGAAATTTCATGCCAAATAATATATACAATCGCGAAAATGAAACTGCAACTAATGAAAAAAGGAGGACCAAGTAAAATCGTGAAAATCGAGTAAAATCGTGAAATTCCTCTTCGTAAAACGAAAAACAACACTGGCAGAATTCTTCTATACAACAGTGCATTTTAGGTGGTATTTGGTGTACAATTTGTATATGTGTGCATTGCTAAATGAAAATTATATTGTTTATTTGCATAGACATATTTTATATATTTTTTACTACATTATCTTGTTTATTTATATATTAAATTAAGTGCATCACGCTAAGTGGTGTAAATAGTGAACAAACTGCTTGTGGATTTTATACATTGATAGATATTTCACAAAGATATAACAATCTGATGCGATTCTAAAATGTAAATAAAGGTTGCTAGAAAGTACTTTAAATTCTGCCCAATTTAACCTCGATATTTTCTCTATCGCGCAAATAAATACCGACGACACAAATCTGATTATCTAAATTTACATATTTTTGTTAGTATATATAGGATTATTATGATTTATTTCACGCGCTTGAAATTTTTCACGCTTTCTCTAGGGTTAGATGTTGAATAAATGTACTTTCTTGTTATTTTATTTTGCCATTTCTATTTATTCTATTTTCCATTCATTCCATTTATGGATATTGATTTAATTTACATATTCGTGTCAAAGAATATTCTTTAAAGTTATTATCAGGATTAGGATAGGATACGATTAGGGTTAGGATTAGGAATAAAAATTGAACGACAATGGCATGACCGATTCAGGTTTAAAGTATGAACCAGGAAGTCTATTTACATCATGAAAGCGATAAGGAAATTAGAAAATTATCGGCTAATATTTTTTAATATGTTTTACAGTCATAGTTGGCATCAAAGGTGAGCAGGGAAATGATCATCTAAAATACCATTAAATGTTTACCACGCAAAAAACAAATCTGGTTACAACAATGTATTTAATTTTGCGCCAAAATTCACTTAAAAAAAAGCAAATTGACTATGGACCTAATTACAGACCCCTAACCTTCCTATTCTCGGAAATGTTCTACCTATATGTAAAAAAAAATTCTACTATATAGAACGCGCTTTCACGGTTATAATGTTATGAATTGGCACGATCGGCTTGTTCAAGTATACACAATTCGGCTGGAAGAAAAGATTCATTACTTTTTGATTTCTTCTTTGCCTTTGCATTACGCGAATTTGTTGGTAAAATCGATTTTCTTTTCGATAACATTGTTGTTTTTTAAGTTTAAAAAATATTGTAATTTTACTTACACATTGCTTTAAAATCTATGCAATTTTTCTTATCCTACAAGACTTTACAAAAATCTGTTATGAAACAACTTTAAAAAAAGCTATATTTAAAAAAGACAACAAAGTTTTTCCTATTTTAAAACTAAAAGTAATGTAAAATTAAATTCCGTTCGAATCGACGATTTACAAATGTGTTTCGATTGTGGGAAAATGATAGAGGAAAAGTGCTGTTACTTCGACACAATCATATGAAATCTTTAGCTTTTATGAGAAAAGCAACTTTCTTTTAAAAAATATAGTTATTTTTACTAAGATTTTCTGATTTTCGATACGGATAATTTTGCGATGCATATCATTGACATTTGCCATCCAATATTTTTCTTTCACTTTTTAAAATTTAAATTAAAAATATGGTATCTTTATGTTAGCCGTGTGCAGACGATAAATCTCCAACCTATCCCATCATTCGTATTGAAATCATTAAAAATATAAATCTTTCACTCATTTCATTTAAAACACAGAACTTTAATTTACAACACATACATTTAAAATACATATATTACGTACATTTAAAATAATTCCTTTCATGTGAAAAAGAAAAAGAAAAAAACTAGTCGTTGGGGGCCACCGTAATACTTACCCATCATGGATATGCATAATGTAAAATATTAAAATAAAAATGTGTAAACGACTTATAAAATGCATTGCAATTCAAATAAAATCGTGGCTTGATGACGTCATAAACTTTAAAGGCTCGATTACTGAATTGCTTGAAAGAGGGTTTTCCTCATAACTCCAAAAATAATAATCCTATTAACTAGCGGTTGATTGCATCTGATTAAACGTCAAATTTACAATTAAAATATATCTTTAAAGTGAAATTTGGATGAAATACAGGGTCATGAAAAATCGAAGAGTGTAGAAAATAGGATTCCAAATATCTCGGCAACTAATTATCCGATCGACTTCATGCTTTATGTAAAATTTATGTTTTTTTATTGTCTTTTATATTCATTTCTAAAAATAAACAATTTCGAAAATTTTTATATACCTTTTATCAGAACGAATATTTCGAGAGTCCGAAAAAAATAGTTCCGGTTAATCGAGGTTATTGAAATGAAATAGGCTTCTTCCCATTATTACATGCTAAGTACATACCAAATTGCAAGTCTCTATCTCAATTTTTTCGTGAGATAGAGCGTTTACAGACACACAGACACACACACAGACACACACACAGACACACAGACGGACGGCAAAATTTTTTTTCTAAAAATATGTTTTTCGGAATCTCCAGTGTCTGAAACGTGTAAATCCGTCAAAAATTTTTTTTCGATTTTCAAAACGATTACAAGACTTACCCTATACTACGTATGATGGGTAAGTAAAAAGAGAAATTAATCACAAATAATTTGATAACCCAAGATCATTTTATTTCAACATCAAAACAAATCTGTTTTATTTTTCTATATATGACATCATATTCGCTTGCTTTCCATACTTACTCGTATTTATGCACTTTGTATTATTATCAAATATTTGAAAACGCACATTTTATTTCTAATATGACATCATTTCACATTCTGTTTAATTCTTAAAAAATTCATTTCCTTTTCATTTTTCACGTGGAAAATTTTCACTTGAAAATAAATTGTTGATTAAAAATTATTACTCAGGGGTTTTATTTTATATTGGCAATGATAAAGTACTAGCAACGGTAAAATAAATTTAACCATTTAAAAAAAAGGTGCAAAACCGAGCCCTTTGGGCCAAACCAACAAAACCAACCAACCATTTTAAAATATACGAAAAAATGTCCATTTATTCTGTATGAAAATAATGAAATTTTTAATTTTTAAGAAAAATATTGAAATAAAATAAACAAAAACCAGCCTATATTCATTTGCGGGTTATAATCAACTTATATGGAAAGATACAGGTTAATTAAATGATTCATTTTGACGCTGGCTTCAGCCTAACATTTGCACACAATCAGATATATAATATTATTAGGATTAGGATAGGATTAGTACTAGCTGTTTCCCGTGACTTCGTGCACATATTATTAAAAGAAGAATAAATGCATTAATTAAGCAAAATATTTTCTCCCGATAATTAGAAACGTAAATAATTAAGTAACTCTTTATCACATTCCATAGGAGACAATACAGTATTTCTATGTTATAGAGGCCTTGACATAACTAAGTTTTAAAAAAGTGAAATTTTGTGACAAATAATCACGAAAAGAAGACTGCAACCAATGAAAAAGGGTCAAATAACGTGAAAATCGGCGAATTGTGTAAAAACATATGTCAAGTTTACCTGGTAAACCATTTTACTTTTAACGCTTTTGTGAAACGTTTTAATAACCATCCTTCAAAGATGATGGAAATACTATATTCTTTTTCATTAAATTCAATTCTTGTGAATAGGGAGCAATAATTGTAGAACTAAATGCAAGGAGCTTAAATTTGCCTCCTTGATTCAATCTATAACTGAAAAAAAAATCTTTATTTCTAAATGAAAATATGTTGGCAGACGATTTTTGTTCTCCGGAATAAATTGATTCATGAAGTTTGAATATCTGAAAATACGTTTTTATTTTTCAAATATTTTACTGTAATCAAGATTTTTTCTTTCTTTCACCATCTATTCAAATTAAAAATAAATTCTTTTTTTTTTTCAGTTTTAAAGAAAAAAAAAATATATTAATCCGTTTTATTTCTTATTTTTTATCCATAAAACTGGAATAATTTTGTTGCCATTTTTAGAGAAACTTCGTTAAAAATTACAAATAATAATAATAATAATAATAATATCTCGGAATTTAAATCATTTTTTTTTTAATTCTGAGAGTTTATGACATCCTCGGATCAATTATAACCGGTGTTAAGTAAATCGTGTTTAGTTCGACAATCTGAAAGGAGTAGTTGCGAAATACAAACAGGCGGTCAGATTTTAATATAATAGATTCGTATTTATTTTTATTTTCCTAATAATCATGGTGTGGTTTTTGCCAAAACACTCTTATCTGTATGTAACTGATATTCATCCTTATCGGTATAGTTTAAAAAAAAAATATTTAATTTTTTCGTTTTAAATATGGCGTGAAACTCATTTACTTTCTAAACTTACCGATCCTTGTATTATTAATGTAAGGAATTGATTCACGCTCCTTGTAAAACACATTTGAAAATTCCCGTTTTATTTCAAATATGACGTCACTTTTTCCCCTAGAGAAATCTCTTTTTAATGGCATAATTCCTGTTAATTGTTTTTTTCTGACAATCAGGACGTAAATTTTAGTGGAAAACTTACACATGTATGTAACTGGAATTCAAGCTAATTATTAATCAGTATCAATAAAAAAATATTTCTGATTTTCATCTTAAATATTACGTCCATTATCTATCTACTTTCATTATACATTGATATTCATGCACCTTGTATTATTACGAATATTTGAAAATACATATTTAATTTATGACATCATATTTGTCCAAGCCGAGGAGGATCTTTTTCATAGTTCCATGGTCCAAGCAAAATCTATTTTTAATAATATAATTATTGGTCATTTTTCCTTCTAATTATAACGCAGTTTTTGACAGAAAAAGATCTTTTTAATGTAACCGATATTCATACTTCATGTATAATAACAAATACTCCATATTTTTGTTTCAAATATCACGGAAATTCATCTTCTTTTGAATTTTTTTTAATTTTCAGTTTTCACGTGAAAGTCGTTCAATTGAAAATTAATTGTTGAGGAAAAATTAATTCTCCGTGTTTTTATTTATTGGCAACGATCAAAGCCCTAGCAACGATAAAGTAAAATGGTTAAATTGTATAGAAAGATTTAAAATATTATACGAAAAAATGTCCATTTATTCTCTATGAAAATAATGAAATGTTTAATTATTAAAAAAAAATATTTGAATAAAATAAATAAAATCTAGCCTATGTTCATTTGAGGGTTATAATCAACCTATATGCAGAGATACAGGATCATTAAATGCTCCATTTTGACGCTGGCTTCTGCCTAACATTTGCACACAATCAGATTTATAATATTATCAGGATTAGGATTAGGATAGGTTAGGATTTACAGGGACAGACAAGAGAATTCGGTTACGGTACTGTCTATGAGAGATTATAGTTACAAGACTCTTGTTATGCACCTTAGAGATATATATCAGTTTCAACATGTTTGAAATGGACAAACAATTAAAAAATAAACCGCAAGTGTAATTATTTTTTTTAAATTTGACTAATCTTTTGAGTTTTTTTTTAATTATTTAAAATTTTATTACTTTAATTGAGATTTATTTCATATTTCGGAAAAGCCAGTTTGTAAAATAGCTTACATAATAATATCCCTTTTCAATAAAAAATGTACGTGCACGTGACTATTAAAACAGAAATAAACTTTAAAATGATAATAAAATGATCACGAGTGAAAATCTGCAGTTTCAATTTAAAATATAATTACACGAGAAATTCTTTTATTTTGACAAAATCGTTTATCTATTGTTGTAAATTTTAAAAGAACGTAAATAGCAATATTTTTCTTCAATTAAAAACTATATTTTTACATTTAATAATAGAAAGAAACTTTGGGGAAAATTAGGTAATACTGGAAATGATACATTCAAACTGTCTTACTGAAAATAATTGTATTATACCATCGTTATAAAACTCCCTGATGCAGCTACAATGTTTACTTCGCCATTATACACAAGTTGATTTTCAAATGTTTAATTGCTCTTATTTAATGAATCACGAATACAATTGCTAGCCGTTTCGATAGCAGTTGCTTCGGCTTTAAAAACAACAGTCAACGTAAAATGGATGGAAACCCGATTATGGAAGATCGCCACTGGTCGTTTAATTTTAATTCAATCTTGGGTAATTTTTCTTTACAGCCCATCAAATTAGCGTGTTTCTAGATTTTGCTGTGTCAGAATGGGGATTGGCGAGCGTAGCTCATAGATGTCAAAGCCTCTTAGCTAAAAAAAATCACATAAAGATCAAAATTGTAGAAGTATTTTTTTTTCTTTAATTTTCTTTTTATTATATTCAAAATTTAGCATAAAAATTTTATTTTGGCATGATTAAATCTTTTTCTTTTTTCATAAAAATCTTTCAAATATGTCAGACACACATTAAAATGTATTCAAATAAGAAAAATAGTTCAAAATTACTGCGTCCCTTAAAGATAACAAACTGAAAATAGCGATAATTTTAAGTTAGCGTCATATAAGTGAGATTAAACATGGCATACTTGAGTGAAGTTTAAAGTTATTTCTCATAAAATGTTGACAGAAGCTAAAAATATCAGCGTACAACTTAGCGATCCGTATAATTGATAGATCACTGCAATTTTCATTCTAATTATATTTATGGTCATATAAATTTGGATAACAGAGACCGAATGTGACATACTTTAGAAATAAATTTCTAAGATAGAAGCATTATCAATGAATTTCATGTTTAAATATAAAGGGAGATAAATTTTTTAAATACGAAAATATTTTCGCTGTGCATTTTTGCTTTTAATGGGATAATTGGAATAGGAAATGACACCTCTATGCAAAAAGATAAACTGAGAAAAATGACACTTTCAAATCTGAGTAAATCGATGTTTCCATTTAGTTATGAAACTTTTTGTTTCAAATATGACGGCACAATGCTTTCAATTCTGAAAAACAAGAAATATTCAGAATATCGAAACATGGACATACTCAAAACTGAGCACATAGAGGTCAGTTCATACTCATTTTTGAAACATGGACATACCCAAAAATAATTAGGATCAGTTCAAACTCATTTTAGAAACATAGACACACTCAAAACTAATCGCCCTCTTAATTTAGATAAATGGGTTTTGCATGCAGAATTAACCGATTTGCTTCAAATTTTGTTTATAGGTTCATTGTGATAAGGCGCTTCCCAGATTAGTTTTGTGAGTTCGTTGGTTAAGTATAGGGGGGGGGGCTGGGGGCTTATCCCCATTAGATTATTGTAGATTTCTTTGGTTTTCGAGGGGCATTATTCTTTGAAATAAGAGTATAATGTACAATTAGTGTGAATAGCCTATGAGGTCAATGCCATCAGTTTAACTGGGCACTTTTCTTTTTATTTCACCTTCTTCCCTCTATTACTTTAAGCTATAACACCACTTTGATACACTGAAAGTTAAGGCTTTTTTTGGAACCTTTCTTTTCAAATGCGACGTGTTTGTAAAAATCAATTTACACTAAATTATTATACATATATAAATTAGAAAATTGTATATTTTTTAATTCATATATTAAGAAATGTTGGCTTGACAGCTAATGGGCAAGAGCTCTATGAAAAAAAGAAGATCAAGCGGTGGGCACATTAATTCATCGAAGACTTGAGCTTAAAAGAGAAAAGTAGTTTTTTAGAGTCAAAATGCTAGCGAAATAAAGTAGCCATTTTAAAACCTATGCATTTTTAGTGAAATGGTATCGATTCAAATTAAAATATAAATCTTCAACCAAAATTTTTCTTACTTAAAGATACACGAGCAGGGAAGACCGAGCTATGCTCGGTCAAAATTAAATTTCAGTTCAAATATCATGACCCACTAACTGAAATTTTTCAAACATGTGAGCTAGCCTAATAGTCTTCTCGTTCCCTAAACCTGTAGGATGCTAAATTTATTTCAAATCCTCTGAACCCTTTTAAGATAAAATAGCCTGACCCATAATGACCCATGACCAAAATGACCCACTAATTGAATTTTCTCGAACATGCGACCTAGCCCAACAGTCTTCTCGTGTCCAAAATCCATAGAATGCAAAATTTAGTGTAGTCTGAGCCGTTTTTAAGATAAAATAGCTTGACCCATAAAGACCCATGACCAAAAGACATAGCCCAATGGTTTTCTGGTGCCCCAAAAAGGTAGGATACAATATTTCGTCAAAATCGTTAGAACCGTTTTTAATATAAATTTGCATATATATATATATAACCACACACAAGATTTGCTCGTATTAGAATATATGATAGAAAACTAGATGTCAATTTTCCGAAAACCATCTACGTTTCTCACTATATAACTATGTGGCACTGAATTTTGAAAAAATTCTCATTGATTGTCATAGATTGAATGCTTATCATTTTTTAACATGCTGTTCTGAAAAAAAAATCGTTTAAATTTTTCGTGTTTTGATATTGTGTCACACTCTACATCTATAATTCCAAAACTGTCCTATCATTTTAGATATCGATTTCAAATCGCTGTAATTTACGCCTTAATTAAAGGGGTTACATACGTTCTCAACTTTAAAAAAATCGATTTTTTTGACTGAAATTAAATCTTGATAGTGAGTAGACTTATGGGCAAAAGACTTTAAGTGTTACTCAGTTATTGAGAAAGATTAGAGCAAAAATGATAGCGCGCGCACGATCGATAAAACCGACCTCGCCGAAAAGATTCTACTAAAGATTCTACTCCCTTTTAAATCAGAAAATGAAAGCGCATGAAGTTCCACAGTATTACTTAGCAATAGCTAATTAAGTGCAAGTTAAATATATATATATATATATATATATACATATATTAAAACATTAAACGCGATTTTATTTTAACTACATTTTTCAACATAAACAGCTTGATAATTTGAACAATTTTTAACATTTTTTGATAAAATTTGCGTTCATTTACGCATAATTAAATTGTCTAAGGGCCATTGAGCCAGTTTTTGAAAATTTTAATTTTTCATAATTTTGCAATAAGTTTAAATGTCAAAATTTTAGACGCAAAATGAAAAGAAAAATCAAAAGGGTGCAATTTTCTTATTTTTTAAAATATTAAAAATTTGAACCGATGGCTTTTAGCTACAACCTTATTTTACAAGAAGAAACTGAGATTTTAATAGTTTTTTGTTTCTACAGGATGTTAGGATGCTGCCCATCGAGCCCGGATATTTTGATACAGGTCAACGCGGCTGCAGGTTTCCGACGTAACCTGTGACCAAATTTAACAAAACAAATATTTTTAAATACTTGAAGCAATAAGAAAACAAGGTGAAATTATTAGTTTTTCAATTAATTTTACTTCCTTCCCAAAAAACAAATTCCAAAATATGTCAAATTTTCACCGCTGAGAACGCAAATAATTTCCCTTTATGTCTGTTTCAAACCGGAAATTTTACATAATGAATGAAGTCAAATTAATACCAATTAGAAATAATATACTTTTTCAAAAATAATATTTCTAGTAGAATGCGCCACGGCTTAAACACCGAAAATTACGTAAATAAAGGGTGATTTTTCGTGTAGGCTTTTTTAAGTGAAAATATTTTTTTTTCAAAATTTTGAACACATCAAAGATATTTCACTTCTTAAATACAACTTAATTTTAAATATCTTGAAGGAGAAATATATATTTTATTTATCATATCTATTATTTATCATATTTATTTATTTATTATTTAAATAATATTTCTAGTAGAATGCGCCGCGGCTTATACACCGGAAATTACGGAAATAAAAGATGATTTTTTGTGTAGGCTTTTTTTAAGTGAAAAGATTTTTTTTTCGAAATTTTGAACACATCAAAGATATTTCACTTCTTAAATACAACGTAATTTTAAATATCTTGAAGGAGAAATATATATTTTATTTATCATATCTATCATTTATCATATTTATTTATTTATCATTTAAATAATATTTCTTGTAGAATGCGCCACGGCTTATACACTGGAAATTACGGAAACAAAGGATGATTTTTTGTGTAGGCTGTTTTAAGTGAAAAGATTTTTTTTTTCGAAATTTTGAACACATCAAAGATATTTTAATTCTTAAATACAACTTAATTTTAAATATCTTGAAGGAGAAATATATATTTTATTCATCATCCTTTTTCTTAATACAACATCATTTCTCATTAGTAAAATTTCATTTTTAAAGCGTTGAATAAATAACTTTTCATTTCGTTGAAAAAAAGTTGCTCGGAAACATAATAAATCTTACTATATGTCTCCTGGCAGTGGTGAACTGAATATAGTTATACGGCGAGGCTGATTTCTTTTTCCTAATATAGATCTACTGATTTATGATACTGATTGCAATGATTTATGGACATAGAAATGACATTCCCTTTATATTAGAGATAAAATAGAACCCTGCATGAATTTGAAAGTGATTTGTTCAATTCTTACGCACTCACATTAATTTTAATTTACCATCTGTGCAAAACAAGCAACAATCGCGTTTATTTTATATTATTTGAATATCATTTCTTTGAATCTAGTTTATTTATGTTTTCTTTTATCCTTTGAAACATTCCAATACCGATTATATTGTTTTAGTATTGTGTCGGTGTTGTATTAATTGCAAACGCTTTCAATGAAACTGCTAATATTGGTAAAATATTGGCTTTACATTCGAAATAATTAATATGGCTTCTTCATCTGGGTAGCTCATGTGGCATAGCACTGGCACATTGAGCCATGATTCTAGTTTTTTTAGACCGCTGACCAGGCCCCTACCTGCTAAGCTTTTTCCCAGCTTAACGGGTTTATGCCTGGCAACAGGGAGAGGATTAACCTGCTCGCCGCTTGGCGAAGATGTGTTTGATAAATCTAATAGACCGACGTGGCTTCAGTGCGTCTTGTTGCCTTAATTTCTAGTTGGCCGGTTGCTAATTGATTTTGGATGTTTGGTTGGTTGATTTTTGTCGGCTGAGTATCTACTCGAGGGAGATAGGCCCTAAAGGGGCGTGCCCTCAATGGCTAATTGATTCTGGATGAGACGGTTCAGTACTGCATAGTGTAGAGAAGTGATGCATGACGGATGTGGGATGCTGGGATATTTACTAATTCCACGCTGCATCGCTCACCCATATATCATGCAATCGCTACTCGAGTTGGTCTCGTAATTTAGAACTTGGATTTGGTGACAAGACGTTCACCTGACTTCACCTCCAGAAGTATAATTCATAATGAACTTGGAAAACTTTGCACCCACGACGGATTTTACATGCACCTTTCGCCATTAGCGTACATGATCGCCGCGTCTGAAAAGGAATGGGGTTGAACACTTTATAACACTTTTAATACTAGAAACTAGTCTTAATTTGCCTATAGTTCTACCCTATGATTATTTTAACTGGATGAATCCTGACATGGATACATTTCAACTCTGTTGGAAAAATTTCATTTAACTTAGACCTTCAACTAAGTATTCAATAATTTATGGTTGAACTTTAATGACTTCGGATTTACATTTTGCAGTAATGAAGTTTCTATATGTAGCGTGCTTTTACCAGGTTCAATGCGCGGAGTACACAGGACTGATGATACCAACATGTGGATGAATTATTCCAGGGCCGTTCATCTGGGTAACTCAGGTGGCAGCGCGTGAAACCAAGGTCAATGTTTGGAATTGTGGCTTGGATACTTTTTGCTCTGTTAGAAATATTTCCTTCAAATGTGACCTCCAACTAAGTATTAAGTAATTTATAGTTGAACTTTACTAACTTCGTATTTACGTATAGTTATTCGTACAATAATGGATCTTCCATGTGTAGCGTTCCGTTCAATCTCGGAGTTCACAGGAGTGATAATGCCAACATGTGGATTAATTGTGCCAGGGCTAGTTCGTCTGGGTAACACCGGTGGCAGTTCGTGAAGCCAATATCCTAGTTTGGAATTGTGACTTGGATACTTTTTGCTCTGTTGCAAAAATTTCGATCAACTGGGACCTCCAACTAAGTATTCAGAAATTTATAGTTGCACTTTACTGATTTCGTGTTTAAGTATAGTTATGCATGCAGTAATCAGTAATAGACTTTCCATGTGTAGCGTGCTTTCACAAGGTTCAATGTGCGAAGTTCGCGGACAGATGATGCCAATATGTGGGTGTACTGTAAAAGTGCTATTACACGTGCTATTATCAAGTGCTATTACACGAGGTGCCAAAGTTGCCGCTAATTTTGGGCGACACCATCTTACACCTATGGCTTCAAAAGATTTGTTCGAAAAAAAACTTTTTATTGTGTGAGCTAATTTGTGGCCTGCGATGCTTCTTTGTTTTAGGATCTCCCGGAACAGCCAATGAGACACTTGGAAAACTGACGAGGGAAAAGCCTTTTCTTGAACAACCAATGAAATGCTTACAAAACTAATGAGTCGCTTCGGTTTTTGACGCTTCAAATTATCACGTGTAATAGCACTGTTAGTAATTCAGGTAGCAGTGCGTAAAGCCGTTGTCTCAGGTTAAATCCTGACTTAGATACTTTTCTTTCCGTTGGGAAAATTCCGCTCAAATTTTACCTTCAATTATGTAATTAGTAATTCATGGTTTAAAACTAGTGACTTAGTATTTTCAAATAATATTATCCAGATTATATTTAGTGCTTTTAATTCAATAATAACTCGCAAACGAACGAGTAGTACAATGTAATACAGACACAATATGACGTTAAGAAAAGTAAAAAACAACAACAACAAAAAAAACCACTGTAATCGTATGAATATTTTATTGTTGTGATTACAAGAAAAGATTTTCTTTGAGAATTATAACTTAAAACGATCTTAATCATTTTAAAACAGGATATTTATTTCTACTGTTTTTACTTGTTTTTCGCGCACTTATGTCTTGACATGTTGGTTTCTTTTTAAGTTATTTCTTAAAAAGTCGTGTAATTAAAAATAATACACTTAGAATTATTTTTGTTGAGCTGTTTTTTATCTTAATGTAAACTGCCAGCAATAACACTAAAAATTTTGTATAAATAAATCTTGCTTCATTATAATAAAAATATAATAAAAACAACAGATATAGTTTGGTTCATATAAATCTTTGATGAAGAAAGTAATATACGTTCTGAATTTTCTTAAAAGATTTCATTTCATAAAAAAATTAAAGAACCTTTTTTATTTTTTTCCTATTTAGCATATAGATATCCCTATTTAGCATTTAGATATTCATCCAAACATTAAAAAAAAAAATTAAAAAAAAGACCACAGAAACGTTTAATTCTGTAACATATTTAACATTTTGATTGCGAAGTTGGAAAATCATATGTCTCAGCCACTATTTTTTAATAATTCTGTTCGTACCACGTTTAAAATTAATCTCTGTCATACACTTATACTGGGATATTTTCAAAAAATTCCTAACAGATTTTTAAAAAATTGTGAAACGATTGAATATAAATATAGTCGCTAGTCCTGGTATGTAATAAAATGGTTAAAGCGTATAAAACTACTGATAAAATATAAACTATTATCAGTTTCGATTTAGAAATTAGTGAAATATAAGTTTATTGAACATAGATCGAATTGCTGATAAAGAGTAATTATTTAGACATAATCTCTAAAATAATTTGTGCATTTCGTTGCTTTTTTATGATATTTTGCAAAACATAATTTAAATGTATACTTTTCGTTAAGTTTATTTTCTTAACAATTAACTATTGATTAATAATGCAATTATTAAAAATTTACATATGTTTATCTGTTCCCATTGGAATAAGAAGTACTTACACCCTAAATTAAATTGCTAAATCGAATGAGATTTTCTTTAGACATTAAGGATCCATATGTTAAATTACAATTCAAAATTATTTCCTGTGTTACTTATTCGCAATGTTACTTATTCGCAAATAATTCTAAAGAAAGATTTTTTACTAAATTATAATGTAAACATTGTTAATAATTTTAAAATTGAATATTTATATCCCTTTTTTCTTGTTAGAAAACAGTTTTCTTTCTCTGACATTTAGAGATGTTTTAAAACATAAATAATAATGTTGTTTCATTTGGGAAATATTTATAATTATATTTTGTGTTTATCTTTCTTAGTTGCAACTAAGTTTCATAGAAAATGATGTATATTATTAAAAACAATGTTATACCATGAATTTTTAATAACATGTGAAAGTCTGAGAAAAGGTTATTTTTTGCTATATCATCATAACGTAAAATCTTGTTGATAATTTTAAAAACTGAATATTTACTTTAATTGTGCTTGTCAAAATATTTTTTGTTCCCTTCTATTTTGAAATGTTTTGTATCTTCTTATTTCACATAGTCATTTTAATAATAAAATCAATTAGAATTGTTTTTTACTGCAATGAAAAAAAAAAGACAAATGTTTATTAATATATAAAAATATAATATAACGACGAACGAAAATGTATAATAACATTTCCTGAGTTACCCATGATTCCAAAAAGCATTTTTTATCTTTAGAAAACTCAGAAACCATTATATTGTCCAGATTAAAAGAACATTTATAAAAACAAAGTTTATTTTGCTGCCACCGATTTTCGAAAACGTTACCGAGAAAATTTTATAGTGTATTAACCCGTTTTCTCAAACCTGAATATCGGTTTTTAGGATTCTATTAATTCTCAATTAACTTCTTTGAACTGCGTAATTGAATTTATACATAAAAAAATAACAAAATAGTATTAGTTTTAATGTTAATCTTAATGCTTTTAGCATCTAAATGAATTCACACATACTTTCGCATTTATAATATTATTGGGATTAGAATAGGATTTGAAAAATATTTAGAATATTATTTATACGATTCTATACGTATGTTTTAAATGGATAAGTACTCATTAGAAAATGTTGTATTATATAAACTGAAATGCTATAATAGCGAACTATAATAAGTAAAAGTAATTTCACAATGTGTGCATACTTTTAATTATACCACAGAATTCCAAGAAAAGATACCTGTGTATTATGCAACAGTAATAATTAATTAAACTGTGAAACTTTGTATGAATCATCATAAAAACGAAAAAACACGCAGGACGCGTTTCGAGCTGGAAAAGTTTTACTTAACTGTGATTTGTTGCCAGTTTGTTATTGCTCTTTTATCAGTAATATTTAATATCATTATTAACTTTTATACTGCATATTTATCTACTTTTTTTGTCATGTGAAAAATATTTCTCTCTCTCTCATATTTTTATCTATTTGTTTCTTTTTATTCTTATATTTTAAAGATAGGCATATACTATCAATTTCAGAAATACCTAGAATGCTGTATTAATTCACATTTTAGCAAAATCAAACTTGTCAGTTTTTTATAATGTTCAGAAAATAAAAACTTGATTTCATTTCTACTAAGCTTTTTTAGAGAAGTTTTTGTCTTATCTTACTTAACATATTTAAGTAAAAGACAACACACTGTTAAAAATTTGTAGCAAACTGTCCAGGCATTCGACCGTTTTCTACAAAAACGGTTACTTAACCGTAATTTAACTCTATTCTGGCCATAATATGGACAAGAATATGGTAAGAATAGAGTTAAATTGCAAATGCATAACCGTTTTCTATAAAAACGGTCGCATGACTGGACAGTTTGCTCCAAATTTTTAACAGTGCAGAACAATTTATTTCAAATTTTCACCAAGGGCATTAATATACTTACTAATAATAGACGAAACATTTAAGTTAGTACCGTAGAAAATACTTAATAATTAACTCAATATTTAACAATATGAAACCTCTGCAGAGATTATCCAATGGTTGGAGTAACATAGTTGAGATTTTTCCAACAGAGCGGAAATATGCCGGGACCAGGACTCGAACCTGGGTACTTTGGTTTGCCGTACCAACGCTCTCCCTACTGAGCTATCCCGACGATATCCTGGACTGGCATATTTCACTCTTATTCTGACGTCTGCCGTCTGTCCGTGCTCTAACTCCCGTAAATATTCTCACATTGATCTGCAATTTTTATATATTATTGTCGTTATTTATAGCATGTTCCCTATTTCAACTGAAGTGTACCACTTATTGTTTTTTTACAGGGACACTCAAAAGAATTCCGTTACATTACGGTCTACGGGGTAAAATCATTTTCGTTTTATTTTAGTGGTGTTACACAGTTTCAAATACATTGTAATTGATATATATCACTAAGGTGCATTACAAGAAGCTTAATATAGAATAGGGTGTGCATAGCACTTATAGTTACTTTACAGGGACAGTCAAAATATTTCCGTTACATTACGTCTATGGAGAAAAATCGTTTGCGGTTTAATTAAATAATGTTTCACTATGTTAAACGCATTGAAATTGATATATATCACTAAGATAGCACGAAGAGGATAGCACAAGTGCCTTACTACAGAATATTGTGTGTATAGCAGTCATCGTTCATTTACAGGGATACACAAAAGAATTCTCTACTGTCTGTTAACAATATTTCCTGGAAATGCCCCCCCCCCCTAAGTTGCTGAACCATATTTTAAATTTAACTCACTTTTTGTCTATTACTTGGTGTGTATAAATTTTGTATTTCATATACAGGGCAGTACAAAAGTTCGCGATCACATTTCCTTTTATTGCCAGAAACTCCAGAAGGAGAATTTTAAACTGTGCTACGCGTTTCGTCACTAAACTAAAATTTAGCATGCGATGTAGTATATATACAAATCTATAGATCATATACAGAGCTGAATAAAAGTATTCGGATATTTTTCCGAATATTGTATGTGTTGTAAATATATGTTGGAAATTCCGGAAATTACGTTTTTAACTATGTTATGCGTATTCCAAATTGTTTACTTAGATGTTATTTTTCTGCTTATTAAACGGCAATGATTTGTAAAATTACTTTGGAAACGTTGGAAAGTGTTACATAATCTATGCTTGACGCATGATTTTTCGTTCTTGTTTTTTCTTTTAAATTTACTTTAAATTTTCGGATTTCATAATAAATTGTATTACAGTGTGTCCCATAAATGACTAATAGATTTTGAATGTCAAAAAAAAAAAAAAAAAAAAAAAAAAAAAAGAAAAAAAGAAAAAAAAACACGATAGAAAAGTATCATTTGCGTTATTATGTTTCGGAAATCAGGAATTTTATCCCACAAATTAGCAAATTTAGTTAACATTTTCGCCAAAAGATGGCGTAGCAAAGATGGTGTAGCAATATTTTTTTCGTATATCGAATAACATCAGCAGAAATAGAAAAAAAAAATAATTTTTTTCAGCATTCAAAATTTTACAAGAATAAACCCCCTCTCCATCCTTAAAAAAACAAACAAAATGAGAATATACTTTAAACATCTAATCCTTTAAACATTTTATATTGTTTTCTCTAGCGTATACTGCCAAACATTATTTATTATTTAGATTATTTTAAATTGTACCAAAATTACGAAGCAAAGAGAAAAATATTTACAAAATATATATTATCAGAAACATACATCATGCGTACAACTGAAATTATAAATTATTATTTATTTTTGTTACTACTAATTGCGAAAATTCTGCATCAGGAGTATTAAATACATTTATCGAAATAAATATTATTTATCTCAGAAAAATCTTCACCTACAAAACATATAAAATATTTCGCACAAAGGAAAACTTGACAGTGCATATATATATATATTTTTTTTTTTTCAATCGAGAAAATTATTAACCAGCTGTGTTGTATCATCTCTCACTAGGTAATATTTTCTCTAAATTGTATCCATGTCTAACATGAAACCAAGTGCTTAAAAGAATACCAAAGTATCTAAAAAAATAGTAAAGATAAAAAAAAAAATATGTATTTATGATTAGGCGGACAAAATAGGAATTTTTGACACATGAACGGCAGAAACTGTTTCTGGACCAATATAAGATTATTTTTGAGAAATGAAAAGTTTCAGATACATGTCTGAAACAGAAAGGAATATTTGTTTCTTAATAAAAAACTTTTCGTTTATTTTGTAATCAAACGAAAGTTAAACAAAATAATTCTTATTTTATTCTTCTTAATAATTTCAAAGGTTTAAAAAAGTATTAAACTTCGAGGAGAGATTTCAGATCATAAGTAGAGGGATATTTTGTTCTGGAAATATGACTTTTTTTTTTCTTCGTAAAACAAGAAATGATAAAAAAAAAATCGATATAAGTTTTTCCTACAACTTTTTTTTTAATCTTTTTTTTTAATATTTCAAAATTTTAATTTTATACTATGTATTTTATGTTGTCAGTGGAAAATAATAATTAATGTTATTGATGTCATTACAGTAAATAATTAGAAAAAAAGGGGAGAAAGGGGATGAATGGGACATTTTCACAAAAATATTTATTTTAAATATTTTATTTAAGTTATTATTATTATACAGAAATATATTATGAAATTAAAAAAAAATTCCTCTCTGTCCCAATCCATTCCACAGCAGGGATGGATTGGACACAAATATTTTTCTCTCTGTATTAAATGATACCAAATTAAAATTTATAACTATAATCTTATATGTAATTATATTTGTAATATATGATCTTATACGGCTGTTATATATTAGTGTTAGTAATCTAAGAAGTGAAAATACAGTTAATTATGCATTACAAAACAGTCATTTATATTATATATTTTAACTGAAATTTTATTGAATTACAAAGTTAAAGTTGCACGGATGTGCAAATATCAGTGTGCGGAGGTTTCGTACTAGTTGTGCGAACTTAGAACAAAATGGACTGTATCAAAAACTATAGTATTTATTTAGTTAATAAATGCGGTGAAGAGAAAGACAGCAACGGCGGCTTGTCGCCACCGAGTTCCGATCACACCTGCTTCACACACACAAGGTTACAGTAACGGGTTGCCAGAAATAAAAAAGAGGGGGGGGGGGAATGTTCCATCGCCAATAGATATGGAACATCCCGCCCGGCGTTGAAATAATACAAGTATTTCAATATATAACAAATGTAACACAGCTAATAAAGAAAACAGCATGATACAATTATAAGCAATTAAAACCATCACCATAATTATACAATTAAGAATAAGAATAATTAAAAAAATATTAAATAGTTACTGAGCATTAATTTCATTATCTATCATGGGCAAAATACTAATTTTAGATACAGATCTTTTAAAAATGCCCTTCGCGGTTCGTACCTCTACTACTCTGACATGTCCGTCAGCACCTGGGATTACTTTAGTAATACGGCCTAGAGACCAAGTGCAAATAGGAAGTTGTGATTCCTTTACTAATACCAACATACCTGGCAAAATATTTGGCTTTTTGAATAGCCATTTTTTTCGTTGTTGTAAGTAACTAAGATAATTATTCTGCCAACGCTTCCATATAATTTGCACCATTTTTTGTGTTCTTTGCCATTTGTTTAATAAGTTATCCTTTACCTCAATTAAATTTGGTTCTGGAAGCGCATTAAGCGGTCTTCCTATGAGGAAGTGACCATGAGTCAATACTTCAAAACTGTCGGCATCTGTCGACAAAGGAGAAAGTGGCCGCGAATTTAATATGCCCTCGATTTGTGCAATTACCGTTAGAAATTCCTCTAACGTTAAATGAGCTGAACCCACTACTCTCTTAAAATGATATTTAAATGCTTTAACTCCCGCCTCCCAAAGGCCACCGAAGTTGGGTGCTCTAGGAGGAGAAAATTTCCAGCAGATGCCCTCTGATGCCAAAAGGTTAGAGATTTCTTCGCTATTCATAAGTTTTCGTAGACGCTTAAGTTCTGCTGAAGCCCCAACAAAATTTGTAGCGTTGTCGCTAAAAATTGTTGAACTTTTCCCACGACGAGAGAAAAATCGCTTTAAAGTAGCATTTATTGCTTCAGATGTTAAGTTTGAAACGAAATCCAAGTGTACAGCCTTAGTGACCATACATACAAATATAGTAACACAGATTTTTTTGGATGGTACCCTTTCTCTGGCCCTTGTATTTTATTTCAAAGGGTCCACGTAGATCTAATCCGACATTAGAAAAGGGAGTGCTAGGTATTACTCTCTCAGGAGGGAGATCCCCCATCAGCTGGTTAGCCATTATGGGCTTAAATTTGAAGCATTGTACACATTCATGCACAGCCTTACGTGCAATGTTTTTGCCGCTAAGTGGCCAATATTTTAGACGTACAGTATTCAAAAGAGCCTGGGGTACTACATGAAAATCACGAAGATGATAGTATTGAAAAATAAGTTTAGTTAACCTATCCTTTGCTGGCAAAACTATGGGACATTTGCTTTTATAATTTATGTTCGCATGTGAGAGTCTCCCACCTACTCTGATTAGTTCATTACAATCTAAAAAAGGATTCAGAAATTTTAACTTACTTGCAGGAGGGACTGAAGAACCTTTTTTCAAGGCATCAATTTCATGTGTAAAATACTTTACCTGAATGTATTTCAATAAGTAAATTTCCGATTTCTGGATCTCGTTGGCAGAAAGAGGACCCTTTAATTTATCGCGCTCCTTACAATTTCTAATAAATCTATAAATAAAGGCTAGAATTCTAATTAATTTCAAAAAATTATTAGTTAAGTTAAATAAATCATTCATAAAATTAGAGTCATTAATGTTCAAAAGAGTCATTTTAGCAGGAGGTTTCAGTTCATTCACATATAAATTGTCACACAGAATATCTGGATTACGAATAGTCTCTAAAGATTGTTCACTAACAGTTGAAAGTTGTGGACCTTGCCACCACAGTTCACTAGCAGCAAGAGCTTTTACGTCAAGTCCTCTAGAAACCATGTCAGCTGGATTGCTCTCGGATGGAATGTAAGACCACTTATAGTTTTTTTTATAACTGCTGAATTTGCGACACTCTGTTGCACACAAATGTCTTTAACAAATTTGGAGGAGTTTCAATCCAAGCTAGTGCTATAGTTGAATCACAGAACAACTGGACGGAGTCGAGAGGCTGTTTTAAGGCCTCTAAGACCTTGTTAGTCAATTTTGTCAGAAGAAGACATGCAGCTAATTCCAATCTAGGAATTGTCATTACTTTCGTCGGAGCAACACGGGTCTTGCTGCAAAGAAGTTGACTAGATAGTTCATTAGTGTTAGAGATAGTTTGAATATATATGACTGCACCATACACCTTAGAAGAAGCATCTGCGTAACCGTTCAGCACCACAGATTTAACGTTCACTTTCAAGAAATACCTTGGCACTTTAATTGTCTCTGGTAATGTTGCGATGAAGTTTTCCCATTGCTGAGAAACGTGTGAGGTAGTTTTTCGTTCCAATCCACATTGAGTAGCCACAGTTGTTGCATGAAGATTTTTGCCTTTGCTATCACCGGTCCAAGTAGACCAAGGGGGTCATAGATACGAGCTATTTGTGAAAGGACATCTCTTTTAGTAAAGTTTTGTTTTTCACTTATGTTTACCTTGTAGGTAAATGTATCACTGAAGCTATTCCATAGCATTCCTAGAGTTTTTGTCTTAATTTCCTCGGAATTTCTGTCAAGGGGATATATTTCCTGATCCTTAGACTGTACTCCATTGGAGCACCATTTGTGCAAGCTCATGCCTCCTCTTAGGAGAAGTTGCGTTAATTCTCGCTGAATTAATTGCATCTGGGTTAAATCTGAAGCATCAGACAAGCAATCGTCCATATAGAAATCATTTAATAAAATATTCGAAGCCAATGGAAAGTCCCTTTTTTCATCCAAAGCAAGTTGTTGCAAAGTTTTGGTTGCTAGATATGGGGCGCAGGCGGTCCCGTAGGTAACGGTTGAGAGTTGGAAAACTTTGACAGACGATGACTTACTGTCCTTCCAGAGAATTTTTAGGAATTTATGCTGTGACAGATTAATTTCTATCATTCTAAACATTTGTTTAATATCTGCCGTGAATGCGTAAATGTGCTTTCTAAATCTTACTAATATTGAAAAGAGATCTTCCTGAAGCACCCCTCCCTTATATAACATATCATTTAAAGATTTTCCAGTTATTGATTTTGCACTTGCGTCAAAAACGACGCGCAGTTTGGTAGTTTTGTTTGATGGTCGCAGGATTCCGTGATGAGGTAAATAAAAACCGTCTTCAAAATCACTATTTTCCTTTATTTCATGCATATGATTCAAATACTTATATTCATTTAGAAAATCTATGTACAAATTTTTCATTGTTGGATCACGCTCTAAACGTTGCCACAAATAATCTAATCTTTTAGATGCGATTTTTTTTTAATTTCCTAAATTAGTTTCAGAAATTTCTGGTTTGAACGGCATTTCAACTACGTATCTCCCATCCTCCTTTCTGAAATGCGTTTTATCAAAATGTTGATTACAATATGTTAATTCATCACTGCTGCACGGCTTTAAATCATCAACATTCTCTATTTCCCAAAATGAGGTCAAGGTCTTATTGAGTGCTTCTAGATTTTTTGTTAGAAAACAATGGGTTTCATTATGCTTTATATTATTATCATAAACACTACCAGATACCAGATATCCAAAACAAGTTGATTGCAGAATTAAATTATCTTTCAGTTTTATTTGATCAGCATTTAAAAATTCGAAAAACAATTCGCACCCAGAAGTATATCTATTTTTTGCGGAATGAAGAATTCAGGGTCCGCCAATTTTATGTTTTGTGGAATGCTCAAATTAGAAATGCTTATCTTTCTAGACGGACTGAAATTTGTTATTTTCCGAGTGATCAGACAATCAATATTCCATTGAGAATCCCCGCTTTTATTAGATAAGCAAACTGCAATTTTTGCCTTTATATTTATTGTTGAATCATTCAAACCCGCAATCGGTATATGGATTTTTTCTTTCTTTAATCCCAACAAAGTTGCTGCGTGAAATGAGATAAAATTACTTTCTGACGCAGAGTCCAAAATGCCACGTAACGGTCTTTTAACCCCATTAGAATATGTAATATAAATTATCGCCGTGTTTATCAAAACGGATTTATTGTTTCTATGCGAAAAAAACGAATGTTTGGGAGTATCGTTTTCGGCTCTTTGCGTAAAGGCCGTCGTCGCTGTGTCTGCGACGCT
The DNA here is from genome assembly GCA_963931845.1 of Maratus michaelseni. NCBI lineage: Eukaryota > Metazoa > Arthropoda > Arachnida > Araneae > Salticidae > Maratus > Maratus michaelseni. Next base: position 90,025,092 of record OZ007595.1, on the reverse strand, counting down.
TGATCTGACCTCGAAATGATCAGTTTGTGGCGCTGAATAATTATGTAGGGAAGTATGATGAAATTTTGATTTGCAAACAAAGCAAGTATTTTTTGAATTACACGATGATAATAAATGTGAGGAATTAAGACAGCTAAAACAAAGTTTGTTTTTCTTGACAATATTTATTCTATCTGCTAATTTCATAATCTTATACACTGCTCAAAACAATTAAAGGATATTGCAGTTTTAGGTGGATTTTGTATCTGGGAAACTTTTTAGCTGATTGATACATTGTCGACAGACATAGTAGGTTATATGAGAATAAATTACACATGTTTGGCAGAAAAAAATGCATTTTATTGCGCATTTGTGTACAAAAGGAAAAAAACACAATTTGTGCATATGAGAAAAAAAGAATAAGAAAAGGTGTTTTCTTCAAAGAAAATCATTTTCAGTAGGGGGTATGTTTTCCACAGGCGGCCAGCAACGTTGAACACCTTTGAGGCATGGACTCAATGAGGCTATTAATGACGAGTTGGGGTATTCTGCCCCACTCTTCCAGAAGAGGTCTTTCCAGTTCTTGGAGAGTTTGTGGGGGTTGTTGGCGGCCAGAAACTCGTCTTCCTAGAGTGTCCCAAACGTGCTCGATTGGATTCATGTCTGGAGAACACGCTGGCCATTCCATTCGAACGATTCCTTCCTCGAAAAAGAAATCCTCCACCAGGTTTGCACGATGTGGCCTGCAGTTATCGTCCATTAAAATGAAGTTATCTCCGATTGCTGCAGCGTAAGGGACTACAATAGGTCTGAGGATCTCATCCCTATATCGGCGACCAGTCAGAGCTCCATCTCGAATGATGTAGAGGTCAGTGCGCCCGTCAATGGAGATGCCACCATACACCAACACTCCTCCACCGCCAAATCTGACACTTTCGTGCACGAACGCAGGATTATTCCTACTGCCACGGTCCCTCCAGATGAAAATACGCCTATTATCCGGATGCACAGAAAAACGGGACTCGTCAGAAAACAGAATATTGCTCCATTCATTTCTCCTCCAGTTGACATGCTCGGTTGCCCACTCCCTGAGGTCGCGACGATGCCTTGATGTTAATCTAACACATACCATCGGTCGGCGAGCATACAGACCTACAGCATGGAGCCGGTTTCGGACAGTCTGAGTTGAAATCGTGGTGCCTGTAGCCGAGCGAAGGTGTTGTTGGAGAAGAGTAGCGTTCATGTTTCGGTGTCTCCGAGCTGTTAACGCTAAATACCGATCTTCGTTGGGCGTTGTTGCCCGTCTACGACCTTGCCCTGGTCTTCGGCCTGCACATCCACTCTCCAAAAAACGGTTCCAGATCCTGGAAATGACACTTTGTGACACTCCAATGGCTTGCGCTACTTCGGCTTGAGTTTGGCCCCCTTCTAACCTACCAACAATTCTCCAAGCTTCTGAATCTGTCAAATGACTTCGCTGAGACATCGTACTCATCGAAACAAAGCAATCACTGAATGCCGATCATCCTTGTCTTCATTCTCTTTTATCCAGTTGAAAGTCAAATTTCATTCGCTGCCGCTGAAGCGACGTTTTTGACGTCGAACTCAAAATTTGCATACTCCACAGTTTGAAAACCAGAAAAATTTGCATTTGTGATTCTCTTCTTCTATTTTCGGCAAAAAAAATTTCGTTTATATCTTTATTTTGTATAAAACTTCAAATATCCTTTAATTGTTTTGAGCAGTGTACTTTTCGCAATGGTACAATGGGTGGATTTCAGAGCAGAGACTGCACCTTTTTATTCTGTGTTTTATCAGATTTCATGAATAAAGACTTAGAACGGTCAGAGTTAGAACTGAATTTTGAAGAAGAACTAGCACTGATGCAATTTAAGATTGACATCTTCGTTCTAAGAATTCGAGAAATTCGTCAAAGTTAGGAATTTCGTTATCTTTTAACGTGAGCTCATATTGTTTACGAGTGTCTTGATCAAGTTTGTCTAAAAGTATATTTAATAATATGGCGTTGGAGAATGTATCTCTTTCAAAGTCTAAAACTTTAAGGGCTCTTAAGTTCTTTCTAACACTATCTAATAAATTTCGAAGATCTTTTGCGGATTCATGTTTGATTGAGTACAAGTTGAGAATATTTTTTATATGACAATCTACTATTCTTCTTTTGTTCTGATACCGTTGTTCTAATGCACTAAAAAGAGACGTATAACTATCGTCTGGGGTTTGTATGCTTTTGGGTTCCCCCAATAAAGCGCCACGAAGATAGAAAAGCCTTTCATTGTCGTTCAAATCAGAATTTTCCGTAATGAGCGTATTAAAGGCAGTTTTAAAAATGCTCCACTCCTCAATTTTTCCAGTAAAAACCGGTAATGGAATTTTGGGCAGTTTTATAATTGCTTTATGATTATTAACACTTATATCATTACTTGAAGAAGCGCTAACATTAGATTCACAATAAAATTTCTTAATAGAGGTTTTAAGACTTACCTCTATTGTTCTAATGTCCTCATCCAGTAGAGACAGTTGCTCCTCTGTTTGTTCAAAATCGTCATCTTTCACGATTTTATAATAATCCTCCTTGATAACTTCGAACTTTTCTTGTATTCTAGTTAAACACTCCAAATGAGACTGCCATTCAGCTATTTCGAAAGTATTTTCGTTAATCGCTTTGGATATTTTGGTGAGCTGAGACCTTATGTTACCGCGCTTTCGATTTAGAGTCGTAACTGCTGCCTCCGACATACTGTTGATCTTCTTGTTGAAGATAAAGAAATCACAAGTTTTTCGTTAAAACACTGAAGATGCGCTGATTACCTCCGGGTCGCTTAGGACCAAAAATGTGCGGAGGTTTCGTACTAGTTGTGCGAACTTAGAACAAAATGGACTGTATCAAAAACTATAGTATTTATTTAGTTAATAAATACGGTGAAGAGAAAGACAGCAACGGCGGCTTGTCGCCACCGAGTTCCGAGCACACCTGCTTCACACACACAAGGTTTCATTAACGGGTTGCCAGAAACAAAAAAGAGGGGGGGGGGAATGTTCCATCGCCAATAGATACGGAACAATCAGTAACACAATAAATGTGGTCTGTCTAAAATTTTCTAAATGTAGTCTGCCAGTCGCATATGCTGGTATAAAATCAGTTTCAGTGAATGTATGACAGTTTTCCTAAAACCGCTGGTTATGTTTATGTTGCTAGTACTAAAAGCTGACAAAAATGCCTCCTTTGCAAAAGCTGAGAGGTTATAAATTGTAATATGCTCTCCAAGATTATTTGTCATCCAATCATCTTGGACTGATCTCAGCTTTGCCTTTAAAGTCCCATAAACAGAGACATCCAATGGCTGAAGACGGCGTTGATTAGAATAAGGAAAAAAATGTTAAAAGAATAATTAACATAAATTAATTTATCAATTTATATAAAGTTATTTAGTTAATAATTTTTTTTTCAGAATTCTCTAGGGATGAATGAAGCAGTCCCATTCATCTCCATTTGAAATGTCCTAATCATCCCCATGATGCATATATTCAATTGTCAGCCATTTTGTCTCAGAAATTATTTTGTAACAATGGTTAATATTCATTCATTTGAATTACCGATATTGAGTCTTGAAATAAATAACTATAACATATCTTAATTGTTTATAATGCATGAAATATGTAAACAACTTCAAATATAAAAAAAATTACTTTTAAGTAAAGTTTTCAGGGAATGCAATTTTGAAGAAAATTGAAAACAGCCATGTGGTCTTGCTTTTGGTTCTGAAGCACACTGTGATAGTGTCATCTATGAGCATAGGAAGCAACTAAAAAAAATGTTTATTGCCTGAAATATTGAGAATGTCCCATCCATCCCTTGTCCCATTCATCCCCCAGTTCCCCTACATGAAAATGTAATACAAATAAATAGCAAAATATTAGATTGTTTACAGATTAGATGGTTACTTATTGATAAACTGGTATGGTAAACGATGCGTGGATGATGGTGTATATGTTACGTTCAATATGACTAATCCGAATACAAACTGTAACAGAGGCGAGAGAATGCTATAACCAGGCACCAAACATTTTTTTAATTAAAAATCAGGATCGCAATCCATTTATTCATTCAAAAATACAGAATGACTTACTTCAGTCCAAAAACGGCATTTTGGTCAAGTATAAAATTCTGAAACAATTTTGCAATTCAATTTTTAACTGAACTTGTTTTATGTGGAATATAATGGGTAGAGAAATAGTGGACGTCACCTATATCCGCAAACAAAACTACGTTGAACTAAACGCTCCATATTTCGGAATGTAGTAACATCACATTACTGACCACATCACTGATAAAATCACTCTGTACTGCAAGCGCTTTTTGTGATGTCATTGCATTTTGTATACATCAAGATAAGTCTATTAAATATATTGTAATTTATCTTCCTTATTATTAAGCTCCTTATTATTACGTTTTGTATCGGAATATGTTATGCTGTATTTTGAAGACAGAAATGAATTTCGGCCTTGGTCTCCTATGTAATAATTATATTGGGGGTGGTACGCTTACAACCAATTTTATCATCGATGATTTCGGTATACGTATATGATAGATTAGATGGTATTGGTAACGAAACTGCCAGTCATTTCCGCCCCAGTCGGGGGTGTTGCCATTGCAACATTACACAGCCTACTGCAATGTGAAATGAATCACCATTTTATAACTAATGATGCCCGCGTAACATAAATGAGTCGGAGTAACATCAGTAAACGGATTTCCATTCATTTCATATTGCTGCGGGGTGTGTGATATTGCTTGCTACGGCAACACCCATACTGATGCGACATCAGACTTGTAGTTTCGTTATCAGTACCATCTAATCTATCATTATACCAAAATCATTGACGCTACAATTCGATGCAAAACTATGATGCTACATCATAAGTTGTAGCGTGTTCTATCATCTCTGAAATTTTGTAATCTTGGTTTTGAGCCACCCTGTATTGTCACAACCGATAATACATATTTTTTTCTTTTTGTTTCAAACAATTATCAATCATTTCTGTTAAATTATATTTCAAAATGTGAAACTTTAGTTACATTTCTTTGTTGGAGACTAACCTACGTACACAAAGAAATTAATAAATATACAAAAATATCTAAAGGAAAATACAAAAATTATCCACAAAATATAAGTAGGACTAAATAAAAAAAATGTCACACATGAAATACAAAAACTATATCTGACGTAATATTAAGTTCTTTCTGAGTAATGAAAAGTTTGACACACTTGTCAGAAACACCAAGTAATATTTTTTCTTCATAAGTATCTTTTCGGATATTTTGGACTGTTACGAAAGTCAAACAAAATAAAACTTATTTGCTTTTTCTTAATACTATCAAATGTTTGAGAAAGAGTTAAACTTGATAAATCAAAAAATTTTAACCTATACGTCACTATTTATTTTGCAGACATTACGCTGGATAAGAAAAAAATTTTGCGTCTTAATTTTGGATAAAACGGAAAATGTTAAAAATATATTTTTAATTAAAATACTTTTATGAAATCATTTGTCCCAATCTTTGAATTATTTTAATTTTCAAAGAGACATTTTATAACGTAAATAGAGAAGAAATTTTAAAAGTTATTAAAGTTTAAAAGATATTAAAGTTATAATTGTAAATGTTTAAAAATGTATATGAGAAATATTAAATTATGTATACAAAGACGTTTTAAAGAGTTTGAAGTATAGAGTTTTAAGTAAACTACAGGAAAACACTAGGGAACCGTATAAAATCAGCAGTTGATGTCAAGAAGGGAAAAGTTGCTAAAGACAACCCTGAGAAAGAGCTATTTATAATTAAAAATTAAACTCTGTAGATTACGCAGCACAGAAAAATATTCTCTAAAATGTAAGGTTTACAATATGCGCATTTTCGTTATTATAAAAGCAACAAGTAAAATTACTAATGTAAAGAAATTTTCTTATAGAAAATCAACGCAATTTAAGTGCATGAAAGAACAATTTGAAAAATTGACGTAGAATACCTTCTGGTACTATTTGTTAATTTTATTCAGTTAATAAATTTCACGTGTTTTTACGAATTTTTTAGGAAACTTCCACTACAAAAAGTCCTTCTGGCCTGTACCTGTAGGAAAAGGTAGCTTTCATGTTCCTTCTCTTTAAAAATTCTTCTAATTTTACTCAAACACACGAGGCTAAAATGTTTAGAACCCGATTATAGAAGATTTAATCCCTATTTTCTTCATTACTGAAACTGAATGAGAATTTCACCAAATAAGTCAGCTATATTCAAGTTTAGCTGGCTTAATTTATGGCGATTTATTTTGGTGACTAAATTTGGTGGAATTTCGCCAAATATCACCAATTTTGGCGAGAAATGGCCGTTGGTGGAGATAACTATGTAGTTTTAAATATGTGATAGTAACAACAATGGTTTCAACAATTAATGTAAAATTACCAGAAATCATGTTTTCTGAAGGTCATTAATGAAACCTAATTGTGGACGCCTAATTGTAACCGCGCTAGAACTTCAAACTGCTATACCCCGGCCATTCTTTAATAAAAGGCAAAAAAAAAAAAGAATCCCGAATCATTGTGTCAAGGACGAACACTTACATGGTAAAACTTTTTAAATTTCTAATTTTTCTGTATGTCTTTCTGAATTTGAAATATTGAAGTGGCCAAGATTTTGAATTAAGATAGCGGATGAAGTTGGCCGACGAACTCGGTCGAGACTATGATAAGTACTTTACACAAGTTCAGTCACATCGAAATTTGTTGTACGAGTGCTATCGCATGTCAAGAATCAGAATGTTGTAAAACGTCAGCCACCCTAGAATTGCAAACTGTATATTTCAGTGAATTTTTAAGATAAAGTATAGGTGCAGATTCCCAAAATTTGCAAGGAGCTAGTGGCTCCTAAACCCAAAAAAATTTAGTGGCCACAATTGTGAAACAAACACATAAAAACATAAAGTGTTTATATAGAGTAAAAAGCTAAACAAAAAACTCAGGAATCAGTGTAAATACCAAAAACTCAGTGTAAAGTAATTTATTTAATATACACAAATGTAAACAAATTTTGAATATCATTTAAGTGTAATATAAATCTTAAATCATGCATAGTCAGAAAATAAAGTTGGGTAAGATACGGTTTAAAAAAAGAATTGTATAAGCTAAGCCAACATGATAGCGGGGAATATTAGAAAAAAAAAAATTCTTATTTTGATTTTGCCATACAAAAGTACATATAAAATAAAATCTCGATGTGTGAGATTCTTTTGCACTATAAAAATCAAAACATTTCAAATATCTGTTTTTCTATAGGGAAAATACTATTTTAAAAAAATCACATAATATGTAAAATTATCAGACTCAAACTGTTAAGAATAACATTGCTATTTGAATAAATTTACTAGTTTGCTGTGTTAAACAGATAATTATGAAATGTTATTAAAATATAATAATAAAGTTTCTTATGTGTTTTGCTCTTAATCTTTAAAAAAAATCAAAATTTCACGATGATGACAGGGAATACCAGAAAATGATCACTTTTAAATCACATAGCGACTTAATAGACCGGGAGGCGGCAGCACAGACAACCACCTCATCGAGTTCACGGCTGAAATTCCAGAATGAGTTAAAACTCGATTCGCATATTAAAACGCAATCGGTCTGCAAGTCATATCTTGGTGGAAAACACGTGAAAACCCGATTTTAGTGGTTGACTCGTAGGTTTACCATTGTGTTTTCCTGCACCCAGTTCTCCATGTTTTTATACTTTTGTGTGCAGGAAAACACAATGGTAAACCTACGAGTCAACCGCTAAAATCGTGTTTTAAGGTGTTTTCCACCAAGATATGACTTGGCAGACCGATTGCGTTTTAATATGCGAATCGAGTTTTACCTAATTCTGGAATATCAGCCGTGAACTCGATGAGGTGATTGTCTGTGCTGCCGCCTCGCGGTCTATTACGGCCCCCTTCACACACTTGAAAACACCCGCTCGCTAATGCTAATCCTATGGGGCATGATTTTTCTAATATCTCGTTTGCATTTCAATATTTTTAAACGATTTTTTTGCATTGGATAGCAGAGATCAATCTCTATTTCTACCGTTGATTACTTTTTCGATTTTCTTTGCGGATTTTTTTGACGAAGATACTTTCACTTTCGAAACCGGTTCCGAAAGTGAAAAGATCTTCGTAAAAATATCCGGAAAGAAAATCGAAAAAGTAATCAACGGCGGAAATAGAGATTGATCTCTGCTATCCAATGCAAAAAAAATCGTTTAAAAATATGGAAATGCAAACGAGATATTAGAAAAATCATGCCCCATAGGATTAGCATTAGCGGGCGGGTGTTTTCAAGTGCGTGAAGAGGACCCTTAAACACTGAAAGTTAGTGGCCACAGCAAAAAATTTAGTCGCCGTGCGACGACTGGCGACCGTGAATCTGCACCTATAAGATAAAGGAAAACAAAAAATGGTCCAGAATCCTTGCATCAAGGTTGAACACTTAAAATTAAAAAAAATTCTAATTTAAATTTTTGGTACATTAGTTATAGTGATTTTTTACTCAAATTTATATCCTTTTTGACTTCTTGACAACTGTCAGCGAAGCCACACCTTCTAGCCTTCCCTATAATTTGATTGGTCGCTCTACCAGTCGATTAAGTAGACTCGTCTCCTATTCATTTCGTCTGCATTATTCATATCGCTGTGAGCTGAAGACCTTCCCTCACCTTTAAATCTCTATCGTTTTACATTTTTATTGTAGTACATACCGGGTGTCCCAAAAATGACCGACAATTTGAAAAATTAATTAAAGAAAAACGGAAAGCGATAGAAATGTAAGGTTTGCTGCATTCTGCTTAGGTAACCAGGGAATTTATTCTTACCAATTTTCAAAATTAGTTACAAAGTTTGTCAACAGATGGCGCTGCTGACTAGGAAAAACTATAAAACAATGTTTTCAAAATAACCATCGTTTGCAGCAACAACGTGGCGCAGTCTGACGACAAAATTCGCAGATTTGACGCCATGCGATTTTTTCTTTGGGGGTACTTGAAAGACCAGGAGTATCGTCACAATCCACAAACTGTAAATGAACTGTAACAATACATCTCTGCTGCTTGTCAGAACATTCCAACCGAAATGTTTTTACGGGTATTTGCGAATTTTGTCCTCAGACTGCGCCACGTTGTTGCTTGCTGCAAACGGTGGTTATCTGAAAACATTGTTTTATAATTTTTCCTAGTCGCCATCTGTTGACGAACTTTGTAACTAATTTTGAAAATTGCTAAGAATAAATTCCCTGGTTACCTAAACAGAATGTAGGAAACCGTACACTTCTATCGCCATCCGTTTTTCTTTAATTGATTTTTCAAATCGTCGGTCATTTTTGGGACACCCGGTATATTGTACTACGGTTAGACTATTTTTTCATGGCTTCTCTGTTACACAACTACTCATTTACAGAGAGTGGAGTTGCTGTGTGCAACTGGGAACCCCGTTGAAGTCATCAATTGTTTACTGTTTACAGGACTGCTAGTATTTAATTTTTTTTTAATTGAAAAATTAAGCACCTGTAAGAAACTTGTAAAAAGTTTTAAAAACAAACTAGCTGACCCACCCGGCGTTGCCCATGTCAGTGATAATAAATTAAAAAAAACATAAAAATTTTATTATTTTATATCTTTAACCCCATTTTATATGAAATTATATTTTAAAATGAAAAATCCGCGAAAAAATATTGATGTTTGGTGATAAAAGTACTAATTTTCTTCTTCTTTTTGCCCGAAATCATTTAAATCTTTATTGGTTATAAATTAAACGGTTTTACAATTCGGATAAAAATTTCGTGAAAAAATGTTGATATCTATTTGTAAAAGAAATGTTTTCTTCTCGGTTTTTTTATTGTCTGTTTGTTTTCGCGACGGCGTGTTTAACATAGCAATATAAAAATAGTTCTTATCTTCCGAACACTTTGAAATTTCAATCGGTTATAAATATAACTGTATCCAAGCTCTCTTTAAAATTTTACGAAAAAAATATATATTTAGTGGTGAAAACATGAGTTATTTTTTTTTTTAAATAAAAAGCTTTCAACGCTATGGCCATATTACGCCATCCATTTCCAATCAACCCTTTTGAATCCCCCTAGGCTAAAAAGGTGAGACTAAACCCATTTCCCATTTCTGGGGGTAGAAGCCTTCAAATAAAGTTGAAGCATGCACAAAGAGACTATTTTCGTGTTGAAAAGAGAGTGTGAATTTGACAGAATGCGCTTTTCACTTTAGATATATAGATGACATGCTTATTTCTGAAAAGTGCAACACCTCTTGATCGTATTCACTAAAAGTTGCACGATTGTGCATTTTAGATTTTATAGTGCAAATCAAATTGTGCATTTTAGTTCTACAAACCAAGATTTGCTCGAAATTACCCAGATTCCCTGTAGTACAAAAGAAATATTTATTTTATTTTGTTTTATTTTTTGTAGCGTGAATTCCATTATTAACATAGACCAAAAAAGAAATTGACTACATCCTTTGGAAATTCACTCAATGTCTAAGTGGAATTAAAAAAATGTTAGATAATAAAAAGTTTATGTCGAATGAAAAACTCGGTAACTTTAAATGTGTGGTGGCAATGGAGTAAAAGAAGGATATGGATATACTAAAAATAACAGACCAAGAAGAAAATCACAAAAAAACTAGACAAAGAGAAGCGTGATTCAAATACATAATAGAAGTAACAGAAATGCTCTAAAAAGAAACATTAAATGTAAAAGAAGAAAAATGGATAAATAGAAAAAGCCAGGTCAATTACAAATTGAATTCAATCATGCTGTTCAACTGGAATTTAATTAAATCTTAGTAAAATAGGATTTTTTTTTTCAGTTGCGCTTACTGAATAAAATAATAAAAATGTTAAAATGTTTTACGTATAAAGTATTTTCTTTTTAAATAATAAAATATTTTTTGTTTATTTTATAAAGTAATTTTTTAGTAATTTGTTTTCATCAATTCAGATTTTTTTTAAATGAAAATTACTTTTCTTAACAACAACAACAATAATAATAATAGCAATTTTGAATTTTTGAAATGAAAATAAATACAATATAAATAGTAAAAATGTCATAAAAAAAAAAAAAAAAAAAAAAAAAAAAAAACTTTGAATAATAAAACTAAATTAGATGTTACTTCAATAGTCCATTTTAATTATATTCCTTAAATTAATGTCACTAAAAAATACACAAAGAAGTGAATTTTTAATTAATTTAATAAAGTTTTTGGACTTAAAAAATGTAGTTATTCTATAAATATTGTTGAATATTTTCTTTTTATTTTCGAAGAAAAACAAAATCTTCTGTTTTAGTTATACTTATCTAAAAATGTACTAACACAGTCTATCAGCGGGATTTAAGACAGTGCAAAATATCCCCATGTCCATTATTATATGAATTTTGAAGACAAAGCTTACAATTTTAAACATAGACTAATTTTCTTTTTCTTTTTGACGTTTACGCCAGATTAACCTGTCACAAAATCCTGCCGAAAATGTATTGGTAAAACTTTCTTTCTGAAAATACTAATTCAAAAATACATTTCTGAAAAGGAACACTTTTTGTGCTAATGATTGATGTATATGTACTGATATGTAATGATATGTAAATACATAAACACGTTTTTGATATTCTTCCAACTGCCAAGGAAGGTCTCCTTAAAGCGCATACTCAGAATATTTTAAACAAAATGCTAATGAAACTACTCATGTACTTTATAAACAAGAACGAAAAATCATGCGTCAAGCATAGATTATGTAACACTTTCCAACGCTTCCAAAATAATTTTACAAATCATACCGTTTAATAAGCTAAAAGATAACATCTAAGAAATCCGAATACTTTTCATCAGCCCTGTATAGGATCTATAGATTTGTATATATACTACATAGGATGCTAAATTTTAGTTCAGTTAGGAAATGCGTAGCACAGTTTAAAATTCTCCGTCTGGAGTTAAATAATACGGAAATGTGTTCGCAAACTTTTGTGCTTCCCTGTATAGGATCTGCACAATTTATACACACCACGTAATAGACAAAAAGCCAGTTAAAATTAAAATCGCGTTCAGTAACTTAAAACGCACTTCCAGGAATTATTGTTAACAGACAGTAGATAATTCTTTTGTGTGTCCCTGTAAATGAACGATGACTGCTATACACACAATATTCTGTAGTAAGCCTCTTGTAATACACCTTATATAAATTTCAATGCGTTTAAAATAGGGAAACATTATTTAAATAAACCGCAGACGATTTTTCTCCATAGACGTAATGTAACGGAATTCTTTTGACTGTCCCTGTAAAGTAACTATAAGGGCTATGCACACACTATTCCATATTAAGCTTCTTCTAATGCACCTTAGTGATATATATAAATTTCAATGCGTTTAAAATAGTGAAAGGTTATTTAAATAAACCTCAAGTGATTTTTCCCCATAGACCGCAATGTAATGGAATTCTTTTGAGTGTCCCTGTAAAACAAGTATAAGTGCTACACACTTTCGTTGAAATAGGGAACATGCTATAGATAACGACTATAACATATAAAAATTGCAGAGCAATCCGAGCATATTTGCGGGAGTTAGAGCACGGACAGACGGCCAGACGGCAGACGGCCAGACAAACCGAAGTCATAAACACTTTTCAACTAGGTTGGAAAGTGTTAAAAATAGTCAAATTTATCTGCAGAATACCTGTAAAAAATCTGTAAAAAAAAATAAAATACTTTCGAGTATTCGGTGCAAAACGACGCGGTTTGGCGACCAACACTTTTTCCTCGCCAAATGCAAACGATTTTAATGCATTTGGAAATTGCTGGTTAAATTACTGTTAAAATGCGCAGTACGTTATGAATTTAAACTTAATCGATTAAATAGTTTATTTTTATACTATAAGGTGCTTTTAAGCTGCTCGTTGGTGAAGTTATTTAATTCTGGTTAAGGTATATTAATTAAGGTTTATTAATTTTTACCGTCTGGATAAGTTTTAAATAAGTTTAACAGTGACTGAACGATTATGAATGGCATTTAATATAAATTTCGATATTGAATAAGTCTTTGTTTCTAGGCAGCAATAGTTTTATCTTGATGTCTCGGACACTAACAATATCGAAGTGAAATTGACAATGCTCAGAATCGGAATTTAATTATTAGTTAATTTTTTAGTCGATTGTTTTTAATTAATTATTTGTAATAAATTTAAATTTTGTTCTAAACCGTAGTATGCGATCGTTAATTTTCTTTATATATGAATATAAATGTATATGGCAAAACCGTAGTTTAAAAAGTGCATTTATTAAAGTTAAACTTACATAAACTAGTGCAGTATGGAGAGTAGAAAAAGTTTTTGTAAATGATTATCCTCTTTAATAAAATACTATACGTTGCTCACGACTGGGATTTTCGATAATCGTTGCCACAGATTAAACTCGTAAAATGAAACATTTGAAGTTACTGAAAAAATTAATAGCTCGAAAAGTATTTGTCAGAAAATTGTTAGACAAACTTCGTTAGAAAAGAAAAAAATTGTATTTTTCTTGATATAAATTCTAAATCTAAGGATGATGCCGTTTTTCAAATATTGAATTTCAAAAATTACCAAATTTCACAATGGTGTACCACAGCGAAATCTTCACGCGTAAAAAGATAATGATAACGGCCATGTGTCCTGACGTATACTGGCTATAGCACGAGTCACAAATTAAAGTAGCCTTACTATTCTGTTAAAATATAAAAGTGAATGATGATGCCACGAGTGCATGATTTTTATTTAATTTTAATATAATCATCTCAGAAACAAGGTTTTGGAATTTTTTTTCGAATTGGACTAATAAATTGGCCAATACTGTATATTATTTTGAGTTTAAAAGAGGAAAGATGGGGGAGCGCTTTATATTATTTAGGTTTCCTCCGGAACTTTTGGTCAGAATTGAAAGTTTAATACATCAAAAGTCAGAAATTAAATCGACATTAAATCGGCAATAACTATAACGGCTGTCCTTCAGTTCGTTTGGATAGATTTTCATTTCAAAATAATCATTCAACATTGATTTTATGCACTTTAAGGTTATTATCACGGGCACGGGCAACGCCGGGCATGTCAGCTAGTTTATCATAAAAGCATATTTTTTGAAATTTCATTGTATTGCCAACCGACGATAAATTGCCAAAAAAATGAAATTTTCATACTTTTTTTTTTAATAAAATGTCGATGGAATATTGATTTCCATATTGAATTTTTTACGGAATATTGATGTTCCACAGAATATTTTTTTACAGACATATATACTCTCAAGCTTTCTGAGTATGTGCTTATGGAGACTTTCCTTGTGAGTGAAAAAATGTCGAAAATGGTATATTTTCCATTCAGTAGAATTTAGTTAAAAATAATAAAATAGATAAATAAATTGTCCAATGTGACTCACCCACATGAAAGCAGAATGAATTACTTTTGATTGGACAGGCAGACAGGCTGGTCGTCGATGATGGCAATTACTAAAATAACGAGACACGATGAAAGAAAGATGCGCCGCCCGGCGCCTGAGGAGTGCCCGGAGCGTATGCGATCACCGAACCCAAGTACTGAGGGACTTTTAACGAGCACGACCGGATTTGGCTCTCCGCATGCGCTGCTGGCGGCCACAGAACCGCCACCTGCAGACCAGGGTGCCAAGCTTCCCTCAGCACCTCGTTGTCGCCTTAATTTCACATTCTCAATTTCCAGTAATTGTGCTATTTCATTTCTTGAGTATATGTCTGAGTGTATTTACTATTTTAATTTCATTAGAATAACCATCTCTTTGTACAAGAGATTTTATCCTATCCTTACAAGAATACTTATATTTCAACCACTAAACATCATATGCTGCTGAAATTGAATAAAATTTCGTATCAAAAATATACTTATACAAATGTAAATTCCTCTTATGTGACCTATACAATTCAATTTACATATTCAACGTTTTTATTATGTTCATTTGGAAAACAGATTTGGTAATCTTTTTTTAGTACTTAAAATAAATTATCATCTATTTCATTAAAAAAAAGAATACTAAAAACTTAAATCACCGAAAATTAGCTATTTTGTTAATAAAATTTTGAGTAAAAAATAATGCGATTCAGTTGAATTTTCCTTTGTTGATATTCTTTGAAATATACTTGCTTAGCAACCATATAATGAAAGAGTAAAAAAAAAATGCATTGGAAATTTTTGTAAAAAATGAAAAATTAAAATGTTTCATATCTTTCAAATTAATGCAAAAAAATTCCCAATAATTTATACAATTAATGTCGAAATTCTAATAAATATATTAGCAAATTTTCAAAGCGATTAGATTAAATTAATATCCCCATTTCGTAAATTTATCCTCAATAATTTAGCATTTACAATTATCCCAATGCGACTTTTTCTTTTCGGTGAATGTTAAAATGAAAGAAAAAATCGTCTGACTTCCCATTCAAAATCATTATGATCGAAAAAGACATGTTCCATATTTTAGAACGAATGAACCAAATGTAACTAAAAACTATTCAGCTGATTCCGGATACCTTGCCAACATACCTACCAAAAATCAACCTAATCGGATAATTTTTGCGGAAGTTATCGCGGAACAGACAGACAGACAAACAGACGGAAACCAAAAACTTTTCGCGTCTCCACAGAACCAGCCTCAACTCACGTTTCGGCAAATATTTTGAAGTTAAAAATGGTGTTTATTATTTTATAAAACATTTTTTTATTCTCAATTCCCACATCTACAAAAAGGATTTTTTGCTTCTATGGGAAAAAGTAAAGGCTCCGTATTCATCTTTGTTTTATGCCAGCGATTTTGATGTTAGCATAATACAAGACCAGCGAGGAAGACAGAGCTAAGCTTGGTTAAAATTAGCTTTGTGTTCCACTGGATATAACAATAAATTATAGCTGTATCAATGCTGCAAAACATTTTATTTTATAACAGTATTATTTGCAAAACAATCAATATTAAAACTATGTACATATTTCTACATTTTACATTACTTACACACATACAGCGAAAGGGCTACTTTTGAGAATTTCTAGAAAATTCCTTCCTAACCAATATTTTTGCCAAATGATGCCAAAATTTGGCGAAAAGTCGCAAACTTGGCGGTATTTTTTTCATTTGGCACCGAGTATGTATTCTGGCATTGGTGATCTTGAAAGTTGATTTTCCCGCCAAATGTCGACATTTCGCAAATTTGGCAGAATGTTGCCAACTTTGCGACTTCGTTTACAGCCAACTGTTCGACAGCTCAATAACTGTTTCAACCTTCATTTCCATTGAAATGCATTTACCAGTAGTGACTACAAAATGACCCACTAATCGAATTTTCTCGAACATGTGACTTAGATCAATGATCTTCTCGTACCCCAAAAAGGTAGGATACAAAATTTAGTCAAAATCGTTAGAGTCGTTTTTTAGATGAAATTAGCTTGACCCGTATGGCCTCAAAATGACCCACTAATCGAACGTTCTCGAACATGTGAGTTATTTCAATGGTTTTCTTATACCCCAAAACGGTAAAATACAAAATGTAGTAAAAATCGTTAGAGCCGTTTTTTAGATAAGATAAAATTGAAATTAGCTTGACCCGTAAAAACCCTAAAATGACACATTAATCGAATTTCTCGAACACTTGACCTCGCCCAATGGATATCCCAAAACGGTAGGATACAAAATTTAGCCAAAATCGTTAAAGCCGTTTTTTATATAAAATTTGCATATCCACACATCCACAAGATTTGTTCGTATTATGATATATGATTTCTTGATGTCAAACAATTTGATAGATTCTTATTCCAAAAAATTGTAAAAATGTGACTTTTTTCTGTAAACTCGCGTTTTTGAATGAATATTCAAATAAATGGTTCCTAAAGATACTTTGTTATTTTTATTGAACTGTTAAAAACGAGAATCAAGGGACCTATTAAAGATACATTTTTAGATTTCTCAAAACTTTCTACAGAGTTTCACTCCAGAAAAAAAGCTTTTAAAGTATTAAATTTTTAGAAAATTGTTTAAATATGATACTAAATGATCCATAAAGGATTTTTTTAAGTAAAACAAAATACAATATTGAACCGTAGCTTAAAATCATTTCTCTGGCATTTTATTTTATTTCATGATTTTATATGTAACAAAATATTTTATTAAAACAATGAAATTATCTATTTGTTATTTTTTGTAATAAAATTTCATATATATAGAAATGTATATGATCTAATGTTTACGCTATAGTAAAGAGAGTAAAAAAAATATAATGAATTTTAACCATCATTATTTAAATTATTTTTAAAATGATTTTTTTTAAATATTCATGACTCTTACAAATATCGTAAACTTCTTTAAAATTATGACTATATAACATCCGTAGGCTGTGGATAAATACAAAATATACTGTTTTCACGAGGGTTGCTATTCATATTTCTGGCCTAGTAATGAAAAAACAAATATTTATGATTGAAATTGGATTTATTGTTTTTCAAAGTATTCTCCATGAAGATCGATACACTTTTGAATGCATTTGAACCAATTTTCGAAGAACTGTTTCCATTTCGATGGAGGTAACTCCAAAACATGCGTTTTGAATCCATCAACATCTTCTTCGGGTGTCGAAAATCGTTGTCCACGTATGATCCAGGGCCACCGTCATACTTACCCATCATGGATATGCATAATATAAAATATGAAAATAAAACATGTATAAACTATTTATAAAATGCTTTGCAATTCGAATAAAATCGTGGCTTGATAACGTCATAAACTGTAAATGCATTATTACTGAATTGCGTAAAATAAACGTCCTCATAACTCCAAAATTGTCAATCATATTAATTAACAGTTTACTGAGTTGGATTAAGCGTCTCATTCCCAATTAAAATATATCTTTGAAATGAAATTTGAATGAAATACATGGTCATGAAAAATCGAAAAGTGTGAAAAATAAGATTACAAATATCTCGTCAACTCATTATCCGATCGACTTCATTCTTTATGCAAAATTTATGTTTTTTTATTGTATTTTATATTCACTCCTTAAAATAAACAATTTCGAAAATTTTTATATACCTTTTATCAGAACAAATATTTCGAGAGTCCGAAAAAAATAGTTCCGGATAATCGAGGTTACTGAAATTCAATAAGCTTCTTCCCATTATTACATACTAAGTACATACCAAATTTCAAGTCTCTATATCAATTTGTTCGGGAGAGAGAGCGTTTACAGACACACATACAGACGGACGGCAAAATTTTTCTTCTAAAAATAAGTTTTTCGGAATCTCAAGTGTCTGAAACGTGTAAATCCGTCAAAAAACATTTTTCGATTTTAAAAACGATTACAAGACTTATCCTATACTACGTATGATGGGTAAGTAATAAAATGGAAATTGAAGTACACCTTTTTAGCACGTCCTATATTTTACAACAGTGTTTTATTGCGATATTTAAAGTACTTATGTTCAGCAACATATTAGTTTAGCAATCTTTAGCACGGTTTGCTCCCTAGATTCATAAATATAAATTAAAATGTAAATTTCAAAGAAAAATCCGAACATTTTATCTGAAATATTTTAATAACAGTTCCTCGTATTTTTTAATAAATATATGGCTATATAATTAAAAGAAATTTCTTTAGATGCATAAAAAGTATATAAAAAATTTTCTAGATAAAAAAAATAAACAATAATCATTTTACTTATCCATCATACGTCTTGTAATCGTTTTGAAAATCGAAAACAAAAATTGACGGATTTACACGTTTCAGAGACTGGAGATTCCGAAAAACATATTTTTAGAAAAAAAAATTGCCGTCCGTCTGTCTATGTGTCTGTAAAAGCTCTATCTCCCGAGCAAATTGAGAGAGAGACTTGAAATTTGGTATGTACTTAGCATGTAATAATGGAAAGAGGCTTATTGAATTTCAGTAACCCCGATTATCCGGAACTATTTTTTCGGACTCTAAAATATTCGTTCTAATAAAAGGTATATACAATTTTTTGAAATTGTTTATTTTAAGGAGTGAATATAAAAGACAATAAAACAACATAAATTTTGCATAAAGAATGAAGTTGATTGGATAATTAGTTGCTGAGATATTCGTAATCCTATTTTCCACACTCTTCGATTTTTCATGACCCTGTATTTCATTCAAAT
The DNA here is from genome assembly GCA_963931845.1 of Maratus michaelseni. Classification (NCBI taxonomy): domain Eukaryota; kingdom Metazoa; phylum Arthropoda; class Arachnida; order Araneae; family Salticidae; genus Maratus; species Maratus michaelseni. The sequence goes on along the minus strand of OZ007595.1, from coordinate 90,005,847 downwards.
TACAATTAAAAAATATATTATCATTGGAAATGAAACGCTTAATCCGACGCAGTAAACCGTTAGTTAATATGATTATTAATTTTGGAGTTATAAGTATATTTCTTTTACGCAATTCAGCATTAGAGCATTTAAAGTTTATGACGTCATCAAGCTAGGATTTTATTCGAATTGCAGTGCATTTTATAAATAGTTTACACATGTTTTATTTTCATATTTTATATTATGACATATTTTATATATATTTACCCATCATATCCATGAAGGGTAAGTATTATGGTGGCCCCCAACGAGTAGTTTTATAAACGTTGTTTCTCGCCTTACATTTAAAATTAGCTTGACCTTACATTTATTGTAATATTTTTAATTTTTTAAAGTCACTTATTATTACTTAATGTGAATTTAAAATTGCTAAGGCTGTAAAATATAGCTATGATTAAGGGAAATGAGATTTAAAAAAAAATCGTCTTTGAATTTGCATAAAAAATAGAGAATCTCATACATCTATATGGTATCATGACGTATTCCCTTCTTTTACGTACAACTGTCTGAATACTTAGGCCACACGGGCTGAACACACTGTGTGGGACTGTACACACGGGCTGACACAAAAATGGCTGCTGTCAAAAGCGGATATTTTTCAGCGTTTGTATGGGCCCTTGAACTTAAATACCAATATATTTTAAAAGTATTCTGATACTTCTTTTTCTGAGATTAAAAAAAGCGAAGAATACTTAAAACTAGACGGATGTGCCAATCCAAAAGCTTTCTTCTATCTCATACATTTTACTACTTCAAAATTCTCTACCACAGCACCAATAAAATCAATATTTTTTTTTGTTAATCTCTTGTATATCAGCTGCATGTGAAGCGCCGGGTTACATGAATGCAAAGCACCCTTCGCGGCACGAGCAGCCGATGAAAAACAACAACGAAATATCGAGAAAATTACACAGAAATCGCTATCACAGTTACTTTTTCCCAGCTACTTTTTCCCAAATTGAACTGGTACCTGCAGGCAATAGTCAAAAACATATACATAAAATAATACGTGTTATTGACTCATTAATACGTGTTTTTGACTTGACGCCGCACAACCAAACATTAAAATGGGACGATTATTATTATTATTATTAAATCTTTTTGTAAATATTTCTAGAATTATTAGAAAGAAATAACATTTAAAAAAAAAACGGGAAGGAATGAAAACAAATTACAGAATAAATAATGTCACTCTTCTCTAAGAACGAAATACACGGCTTTTCCGCGAACTCGCCATGCTATTAGGGGTCGGCAGCGCTTGTGACACAGAATTAATAATCTATTACTAGGTTTAAGTGTTCTCTTTCTTTTTGTGTGTAGACTTCATGGTAGACTGGGAGGCGGCAGCACAAACAATCACCTCATCGAGTTCACGGCTGAAATTCCAGAATTAGTTAAAACTCGATTCGCATATTAAAACGCAATCGGTCTGCCAAGTCATATATATATTGGTGGAAAACACATTAAAGCCCAGTTTTAGCGGTTGACTCGTAGGTTTACCATTGTGTTTTCCTGCACACAAAGATATGAAAACATGGAGGACTGGGAGCAGGAACACACAATGGTAAACCTACGAGCCAACCGCTAAAATCGGGTTTTCGGGTGTTTTCCACAAAGATATGACTTGGCAGACCGATTGCGTTTTAATATATGAATAAAGTTTCAACTAATTCTGGAATTTCAGCCGTGAACTCGATGAGGTGATTGTTTGTGCTGCCGCCTCCCGGTCTATGGGGTGTTACATGAGCTTCTCTTTGTAAAACGAAAACTTTTTTTCTGCGTTTTCATTGTTACTTTTACATTTTTTCGTTTCCCACCATTACCGATGTAATTTTCGCTTACCCATAACTAATATGCCACATACCCTCATTGGTAGAATTTGGAAGCCCCGATCGGTATGAGTACCGTAGGTTGGGAACCGTTGTTTTAGAGTATTATGCATGTACTATATTTAGTGTGTTTTCGGTGTTTTAATATATTATTATTAGTACAATTTAAAAAAAAGTTTATAATCCGCAAATTATTTTACAGTATGATACTTTAGATACTAGATCTAAGATTAAATAAACCCCACACTGCGTTAGCAAGATTAGCACAAAATGAACCTATAAAAGTAGATTTCAATGGATCCAAAATTATATTCCGCACAAATAATCACCAGGAAGCTATCATAAGAGAGTTTCTAGAAATAATATCTAAAAAAAATAGTCTGTAACGATGTATTATCGTATGATATCCACCCAGTCTGGAATGAATTAATACGTCATTGATTACCTTTCCCATCCCACCTTATATTCCAAACCCTTGAAGTAAAATAGTTTATTCCGGGCAAGCAAGAAAACGTGAAAAGACAACAACTCAACTCAACAATTAGTTTTGCACTGATGATGACCGAGTAGTTCGGTTGAAAACGTTTTGAATTTTTAAAAGGACTTTAATTTGCTTTTAAATGTTTTATGTATGTTTTTACGCACCTTCAAGCAATATATTTATATTTAGTTGTATCTTTATGAATTTTAGTTATTAAACAAGGTGAATTTGCACTGAAATTTTAAATTTTTATTGTTACTTTAGAGTTTTCTGAATAATTTAGCATTACTTAACATTGCTATTTTAGAAATTATTAATAATACCAATATCATAGCATTTCCTTCTTCTAGAAAGGTTGTTCCTAAACAAAAGTAAGTGCAACGTAATGGGAATTATTATACATTTATATGACCGATAACAGTTATTTTTCTTTGTTAATTGAAAATTCAATCAGCCTATTTTAATTAGTATGGCGTAATACTTACTGGAAACCGAATCTTGTTTATAATTTAATCTAAATTAAATTTCATAATCAAAATTCGCTAAATTCACGTTTTTTTTCAAGGCATTAGACAGGAAATATTTCCAATTTCAGATATATTTCAATAATTAATTTTATTAAATCGTTTATATAACTGTTTAGTATTTATACAAGTTTTAACTAACAGTAAGTGTAAGAAATAATTGCAAAAGTGTTTCAATTTTATGAACATTATGCTCATTAAAATGTTCTAAAACATACTAGAATAAATATAGAAAATTAATTAAGATTTTTTTTCTTTAATTTGTATCAATTGTTATTTAATTAATTAAAATGTTATACCCTTCAATCCAATTAATGTGGTATAAAAATTAAAGCAAAATTAAATCAGTTTTAATTATTTTAAATAAAATTACATATTCAGATGGTGCTTCACTAAATTCTAATTTTCCACACGTAAGCAACAAAATAATTTAGATTCAAATCACTTTTCTAAAGTTAAGCTAATTAGGCCTTTTATGTAAAAGTGCCATAATTATACGAGTATAATAATAATAATGATAACTCATTTAGTGCTGAGGATTTCTTTTTCAAACGTTTATTTGCTGTCCTGATTCACAAAATTATTTATTTAAATGACGTATAAAAGATAATGCTGATTAAAAGATAATTGATAAAATTGTTATTTTTGATTAAATATATACATACTGATATAAAGGAAAGTTGTTGAAATTAGTCGAATTATAATCATACTGTCGTAATCAAAAATATTTAATAAAAAGGAAGTAAATTTGCAAATGAAAGAGAAATCAAATTATTACAAACCACATTAAATAAAATAAACTAAAAATGCTGAGATGTACTAGATGTTGTATAAATTTTTATTTCAAGCATTAGTGAAATGTTAATTAATTAAATTACTATAGTTTTTCTACCAGTTAACATATAAAATAAAATAAGCAAAAGTTTATTCATTTAAAATGGCGTGTAATTTCTAGACACTCTTTGATTATTTTTAATATCATATCAACAAAAGAAAAAATAAGCCTAGATAAAGGCATATTTCTAATTGACATATTTATTAAAATATGACGATATAATATTCTCTGAAAAATTTAGCTGTATTTAGCATTATTAGAGTTACATCAGAAATTTAAATTTTCATCTTAATACATATACTAGCGGTGGCAAAAAGCATGGAATCTGTAGATACTTTTCCCGAAAAGCAAAAGAAAAAAAATGAGCATTTTTATGTAAAGTTCTTAAATTTATCAAACTTTGTTTGTTATTAAAGATTTATAGCAATTATAGAGTACACAGGTTCATCACAAATAACAAAATGACTACATGTTATATATATATATACAGTAAAACCTCCAAAGTTGACCACCTCTCTACGTTGACCACCTCTCTATGTTGACCGAAATTTATTAGTTTGAATGGTCACAATGCATTTTCAATGGAGATTTACCTCTCTATGTTGACCACCTCCGTAAGTTGTATGTTGACCACTTTTTAGTAGGTTTTACTCTCTGTAACTTGACCACTGATGTTTTCTTGAATTTGCTTTTTCCTCCGTTTGTTCTCCATCTGGTTTCCAGGAATTTCTTTATCAGTCATTCAGCTTATATGAGCAACACTCGCCCCCCTTGTGGTGCTCCGTTCATTGTTCAATTCCAGTATGATACAATGGGAGGGAAATGCCAGAATTCCTGGAATCTGTCGAAAAATGTCAAGGGAGTGGTGGATGTGCTTAGCAGTGTAGCTATACACAGAATGGGCTTTATTGGCATGACGTCATAAACCACCATCATGTGACCTCCCTGCTGTGTTTATATTTGTTTGTCTATGTATCGCATGCATACATTGGTCGATATTGTAAGAAATCACGTGTTGGTGGTATTCTTACAATCTCGAGCCCAGATTCCCAATAAAGCCCATTGGAAAATAACGTGTATCGCTCACATGTGAAACACATTCCGTTCTTTTTTTTTTCTGGACGTGACGGAATCGGACATTTATTTGCGAATTTTCATTAAAAATGGCGCAAAGAAAAGCTTTGAAAAAACTTAAAGGAGAAATTGGATCTTCTATAATTTTCTGGAAAGCAGCAGCCAAAGAAAGAGAGTGGAAAAATTTGGTGTGAGCAAGACAACGGTGAGCAACATTTTAAAACGCAAGCAAGAATATCTGGAAAGATATTCTTCCGAAAACGGGGGACTCCAAAGAAAATGCAGAAAAACGTGTCTCGACGCTGTGAACGAAGCCACGTTTCGTTGGTTTAAAGAGATGAGATCAATCAATGCAAGAATATTGGGACCTATGCTTCAAGAAGTAGCAAAAAAATTTGCAAAAGAACTCGAAATAGAGGACTTCAAAGCGTCAGCAGGTTGGCTTTAAAAATTCAAACTACGATACGAGATTTCTCAAAACGTTTTGTGTGAGGAATCGAATGAGGTTTCAGCTGAAGTGGTGGATAAGTTTATTGAAAAATTCCCAGAGTTTGCTAAAGGTTTTAAAGATGAGGACATCTGTAATGCTGATGAGTGCGGTCTCTTCTTTAAAGCAATGCCTGATAGAAGTCTAGTAATGAAGGGTGACACTTACAAAAGAGGAAAACTTTCAAAACAGCGTTTTACTGTTCTTCTGTTTGTTAGTATGACTGGGAAAAAATTGAAGCCTATGGTGATCGGCAAATCCGCAAAACCTCGTGCATTTAAAAATATAAAACCTGAAGACCTTCTTGTTTTTTAGACAGCAAATGAAGATCCATTCTGCAGCACTGACATTCCAGCACTGAAGATCCATTCGGATGATCAGGGCTTTGTTCGAAGAGTGGGTTAGAGGAATTGACGCAGAAATGAGGGAAAAGAAGCGATCTATTCTACTTACCGTGAACAACTGCTCCAGCCACACGAAAGTGAATAATCTCACAAATGTGAAGCTAAACTTTTTGCCTCCAAACACAACTTCAAAAACCCCAACCTTTAGATCAAGGCATTATGCAGTCCTTCAAAGTGCACTACAGAGCTCAACTTCTGGAATGGGTGATCATGAAAGCACAAACCTGTGGTCCTTCTGCATTGGCATCGTCAACAGCTGCGTCAGTTGGATTAATTCTGCTTGGAATAAAGTTACGCAAACCACGATTAAGAACTGCTTCAAGAAAGCTGGATTTGTTACAGCTACAAAATGTGTGCAAGGGAATGAGCTTCCTCTATCTCCCTTGCCAGTTTTTGATGGAGTTGATTTTGAAGATTATGTTACCATGGACGATGAGTTAGTAACATGTGTTGAACCAGACCCAGAGGCAATCTTCAATGAGGTACTCTCTGCAACTAAGCATAGCAAGGACTCTAAGGTACAAGAAATGGACGGCAAAGAGGATGATGATCCAAGTGACGACGAAACTGAAAAGTACCCAACTCTGAAGGCAGTCGATGTAAAGTGCGTGATGGAGCAACTTAATGACTTCACAGCATAAAAATGTCCAATCATGCTTAATGAACTTGTAAACTGTGAAAGTGCTTTTTGCAGTTACCTAATGAACAAAAAGAGGACTCAAACAAAAATTGAATTATTCGTTCAAAAATTGTAACAATTTGCTGTACCTTCAGTAAAAATAAAAATGAGTTAGTGCTATTTTTTTTCTAAATTTTTCCTTAAAAAGTACTAAAAAAGTTTACTAAATTTTTTCTAATATTGTACTAAATATTTTCTAAAAATTCCCTAAGTTGACCACCTCCGTATATTGACCACTTAGTTACAGTCCCTTGGGTGGTCAACTTATGGAGGTTCTACTGTATATATATATATATATGTGTGTGTGTATGTGTGTGTTAAATATGGCATTTCACAATAAAGAAATCAAATTAGCACTCCAGTATTCCGTAAAAATAGAGCAGTGGCCGTCGTAAACATACATAGCAGTCGTAACATACATAGCAGGCCTGATTCCGAAGGCAAGACGTTGGTTATGCAAAACACAGAGTTTTCCCGTAGGAATAAAAAAGATGAGTAGTTGATATCAGTTCTTTTATTGACACGATACTAAATATGAAGTAATTCCACTAACGAATAATTTCAGAGTTCATATCTGACAGCATGTAGATGTTAAAAGAATTAGAGATAATTACAAGATCCCTTCTTTAGGTGACGTGCTTTTATTGGCAGTAAGAAAAGCGTACAAATTCTGATATCCAAGCCCGTGCAACGCATTTTAAAGGTAGCGGGAGTATGAATATTTTCGCAATGCAGGGGAGGACTAGCCAATAAGAAGCTTGCAAAGCCGTGGAACTTATTACTGTATACGGCATAATTTTGAAGTGAACCGGAAGACACGCGAGCCAAAAGGATTGTGGGATATCGAATGATAATATTAAAAAAAATAAAAATGATACTAAGAGACGTTCTAAAGAAATTAAGTTTAAATGTTTCAAAAGAAGAAATAAATTAAGGTTTTTACAAATACCTGTAGCTTTTAACAGATTAAGATTTTTAGAATAATAATTGAAAGAATATTTTGATTAAAGCTATGGAATATAAATTAGACTTAAGAGATATTTTAAAAGACAGGGGGAAAAATTAGAATTGTAAGAATTTGGAATAAAGTAATTAATGAAAAATGGCGAAATTTTTTTTATTATTACATTATACATAAACAGATGTGTGTCGCTATTTTTCACTTTGCAGCCACAACTACCCAGTGTAGCCCACTGGATGTGTAGTAGCAGCCTCGAGTCTCTCATCATGCATTATGGTGGTTGCTTGTCAGTAGCTGTGGGGGAGATAGGGTGGTTGAAAGTTAGTGACCTAGGGCATTTTAATATTTCGACCAAAGTGTTCTAAAAATGTTTGGAAGCTTCTTCAACGGGAATTCGTTCTTTCAACTTAACATGAACTAGTTACGATATAGGTAACTAAGTAATATGATTTCGCGCTACTTAGCGGTGGAAAATGAAACTAAACGATATTGCAGCAATGCGTAGCATGCCTGCTATACAATGTCGCAGGTAGCATGGACTAGTCCCGGAGTTTCGTTCGGAAATAGGTTTGTTTAGAACAGCATGTGCGCCGAATATGATTATTTTAATCACAACCACAAAAGAAATTTACTTATCTCCGGGCAACGCCAGATGGATCAGCTAGGTATTTCAGATACTTTTATTTCTCCAAATGCTGTTGGGGAAAAAATGTGAAACTATCTCCTATTTAAGAAAAAAGTTTGTAATATTTAGTCAAAATTCTTATTTTGGCCAAAATACTTTGAACCAAAATACTTTAATTCCTGTGTTGCATTTTCCTGTAGCTTTTGTTTTAAAAATATGCGATACATTTTCCATAGGATTGTTATTACTATTATATGCATTGTTATTATTATACGAAGCATTCTCATTCGAAAATACAGCATCGCTATCTCCATGTTGATCTTCTAATCGAATGCCTTGCATTCCCACCTTTTACCTTGATAATAGCCGTTATTAGACATTTCTTTGATTTTGTCATGCATAGCTTTAACAAGATATTCGAACTTGTTTGGATCGGTGGTTTTCCGTGCTTGTCGTACGGAATACTTTAATGCCTGTTGCAACTTCTGCTTATGACATACATTTTTGATACGATTGTTATTATTATTATAAGGATTGTTTTTGTTATACGAAGCATTGTCATTCACAAATACAACATCGCTACATCCATATGTATCTTCGAATCCATTACCTTGTATTCCCACCTTTTGCCTTGATTATAGCCGTGATTAGATATTTCCTGGATTTTGTAAGGCGTAGCTTTAATAAAATATTTGGACTTGTTTGGATCGGTGGTTGTCCATGTTCATGCTTGCCGTATGGAAGACTTTAATTCCTGTGTTGTCTTTCCCTGTAGCTTTTGTTTTCAAAATATGCCATCTATTTTCGATAGGATTATTATCTGGACTGTATGCTGGCCGTTTCAGGGACGTTAGTTTCAGAAAGAAACATTTTCACTATCTGCACTGTAAAAAACAAAATCTGTAATTTTGACAGAAAAATATTGTGTTTTTTTACAGAAAAAACTGTTTTAAAGAAAAGCAGCTTTTCCAGTAAAAGAATTTGTATTTTTTATTTTTTATAGAAAAAAAACTGTTTTAATGAAAATATAGAGATATTTTCAGTAAATTAAACTGTTTTTCAGTGGCGTCATAATTGACAGTTTTTTGCTGTCAGTTTGAGAGATTTTGTTTACAGTGTGGGACTTATGACACGCAGCATTGTCATCCATAAAAACAGCATCGCTACTTCCATATCGATCTTCTAATCTAGGAATTAGGGAATTTCCTAAAATTTAAAATTATTTCTCTGAATTCCCATTCTTATTCACATTTACTAAACCGTAGTCTTTCAGGCTCCCTTAGAATACATACAACCCAAAATTATTATTGAATCAAGAAACTTGAAACGAAAATTGGATTTAACTTTCCATTTCGATACGAAGTTTCCACTCTCCGTTTTATTTTGCAACCTCCAAAGGAATATTTGTCTTTTCCACCCGCATCAATACAGCTTCTTGATTCAGACAAACGCTACTATATCCCCGTTATCAACACACCAATCCCTGTGTTCTTTAGCCAATCGTAATCTGTCTTATTACTGCCATAGTGACAGCTTCGATTTGGCATTGGCTTTGCGATAACGATACCCACTCTACCGATCAGTCTATAGTTTCGCAACGTTCTGTTTGCTACCCTGGCTTTCGGCGCTTTCTTACATTCAATATTCATACCACTATATGTTTTATACCTCATATTCTTACAAATTTTGGATAATGTACCGTAATTTCCGGCGTATAAGCCGCGGCTCAAATATATATGTATCGGACCGGAAATTGTTTTTAATGAAATGTAACGTGCTACATCTTGGCACTTATTTGAATTTATTTCTTTAAAAATAATTCTGGTGTGAAACCGACTTATTTTAGCCGTGGCTTATAAATGGAATTACGGTACGAGCCTGACGTGCTGATGTAGCTCCTGGTTTACCAGAATGAGGACAGTTTTTGAAACTTTTAAGCTCAATGCGCTTCTTCAAAGTTTTCAAAATAGTAGTTTGTGAAGCATACGAATGTCTTTAGTACATTTGCGATTTCTTTTGCTTTAACAGTTTAATTTAGCTTTTCAATTATAATTAAACTGTATATAATTATTGTTAGTTGTCGTATAGAGACTGTGGATTCTATACTTTTTGCCACGGGTAGAATTTTCGTCTATGAACAATTTTGTCTATGCGTGTTTCTTAACAAAAATAAGTTTATCGTGATATGTAATGAAATGCATTTGCATGACTACTAAGAGATTAACCGACTAATAACCGAATAGTCAAACCGTCTTTTAAAATTATTACGGCGCCATAGGTATTGCACATCAAAAACTGTTTATAATTAATTACAATGTAATTATATAATGGTATGAAGATTAACTATAAAGCTATTTATAAATAACGGATAACAGTTATTTTTTATTTAACCGAAATATCAAAGTGACAACTTCAATTAGTATGGCGTAATACTTACTGAAAACTAAAACTTGTTTAGTTTCCATAATTAATCTATAAGAAATTACTTAATTAGATGAGAACTAATTAAATCCTCTTTTTCAAGACGTCGCACATAAAATATTTTTAATCGTAGATATGTTTCAATAATTAAACTTATTAAACCATTTGTGCAACTTTATATTAGTTGTACAAATATACAATAATGAATATGTATATTAATTAATTTAAACTTTTTATTTTTATTTTATGAGCTTTAGATTTATTAAAAAGATGATAGGGGATACTAGCGAGTAAATATATATAACTGAACTAGGAAAAAAACTATTTTACGTTTTATGATTATTTTTCTTTCATTAATCAAAAGGTTATAACGTTTATTCTAATTAATTTGGGGTAATATAATAAGTATTGTAAATTGAAATCTGGTTCGAATTATTTCAAGTAAATCTATGTAACTATAGATTAAAAAAAAATAACTAACGTTCATTTTATCAAATATTAAAATTAAAAAATATTTGGATTTCAGATATATTTAAAAAACTAAACAAATTGTTAATTTACATATATGCTACAACAATACGTGTATTGTTTAATAATTATCACTCACGTAGTTCCTATAGCTATTCGTTTCCAAGCGTTTATATTTCGTTGTAATTCAGAATTATTCATTTAAGCATTATATTTAATAAAATATAACTGTAGAAATTGCTATTTTTGCTCCTATGTTGTGTGGAAAATTTAATTATTTGAATCGCCAATTATATTATCTGTATCAGCAATATTTAATAGGCCACATTTATAATGATAGAGAACATAAATCTTTATATAATATGTTACATTAAATGATAAAAAAAATACTTTATATGTTTTAATTATTTGAATCGCCAATTATATTATCTGTATCAGTAATATTTAATAGTCCACATTTATAATGATAGAGAACATAAACTTTATATAATATGTTACATTAAATGATAAAAAAATACTTTATACGCCTTTTATACGTCTAATGAATACTCAATAGAATTACTTCAACTTTTAATCCATTAAACTTGTTTCGAGAATGGGAAACAGTTTCCATAATATATTTTAAGCAATGAGTTCTTGTGTAAAGTTTTCAAATATAAAAAAAATAATAAATAAAATAAATTAAAAATTCGTAAAATTGTTTTTTAGGTTATTTTTAGAATGCTGCCTAACTATAACTGTAATAAAAAAAATCGCGAATTATCCTTTTGATTATGAGTTATATATCCATTTGCTTTTGTATATTACATAACTTATAATACAAGAAAAATATTATATAAAGAAATAATTTTATATAATTGAGAAAATTTGTTTTCTTTTCAATATTTTGTTTTATATATTTTAAAAGCTATATTTTCTTTTAAGAAATATTAAAAGTAAAGCGAAAGTTCTGTTATGTAATACTTTGTAGCAGTTTAATTTAATCAGATATTTTATATTTTCCAAAGATTACCAGGGCAAATAAATTAAAATTTTAATAAGATTTCCAAACGAATATTTTTTATTTCTAATGTAGTTTTTCTCAGGACATCTAAGTGATAAAGGCAGGAAATGTAGATGTATTTTCTACTAAACATAATTATATACAGAATTTTACGCATTAATTTAGGATTTCTATACAATTTAAAATATATGAAAAAAGAAATAATATTTAAAGCATAAAATGTAAATCTATAAAGCAACATATCTTTTATCCATTACGTATATTTGTGTTAATACAATTTTACTTTTAAAAACCAATTTGGAATAAGTATACTAGTTGAAATAAATAAAAATGAAATCGTAAATAATTTATAAGCATTCACAAATTTGTAATCACTTAGTTTTGCTTAGCAATGATGTTGTAGTATTGGTTGATCGCTTGACCAGGCCGTATAAATAGGCCGTTTTCGACATTGCGTAGACAGATTTCGAAGTGTAGGCTTCGGTGCGCAAGCTTAAATTGCTGACGTAGATACATAATGACCAGGTTTTCATCTGCCAGCATGCCTCTTTTAACGGGCATCCAGATTTGCTACTGATTGTGCCTCATATGTAAATTGTATCCTTATTTTTTTTAAATTTTGGTAGCAAATTTATAGGGAAAAACTCTAAAAAGCGTTAGAACGGTTACTCGCGAAAATCGCCGGCGCTATACAGACTAAGAAAATAGTAAAAACAACCAATAAGGACAGAGGAGCAACAGAAAATAAACATTTTACTGTGCTTCACAAATTTTCCACTTGGCACACGATGGCACTTTGCGTGCGGCAGATGGTGGATAGCACTGAACAATAAAATGTTTTACTTTTTGTTACTTCTCTGTGCTTTATTGGTTGTTTTCACTTTTCGTCTTAGTCTGTCTAGCCGTGACCTACGTAATACACGGCCGGTGCATGACATTTAAAACGTCACATGGAGTGGATCATTTTCACACGGCGATTGGTGCAAAATGGTGGGCGCGCCGCTTTGCACCAATCGCCGTGAAAAAATGATCCACTCCATGTGACGTTTTAAACGTCATGCACCGGCCGTGTATAACCAGGGCTACACTACATACCGGGCTTGCTCATTCAATATGATGACGTCACAAAAGGTGGCTGACTAGGAGGAAAGACATACAGCGATTGGCACAAAACGATGGGCGCGTTGCTTTGGACCAATCGCTGGTCGCGGTCAGCCACCATTTGTGACGTTTTGAGAGTGAATGAGCAAGCCCGGTATCTAGTGTTGCCTTGGTATAACGTAGGTCGTGGTCTAGCGCAGGCAATTTTTGTGCTACAGGTACCGTTCCAACGTTTTTTATAGTTTTTCACCATGAAGAACATATTCTAATAAAACAAGTAGGTGTTGCCTTTAAAATTTCGAAATTTTGTCATTGTAACAATAACTGTTATAGTTTAACTGTTTTTTTTCATATGATTCTCGAGAGCATAACTCAAAATACTTTAAACCAAAATTTTATTCAGTTTCTGTGAACGGTATGATAGTTAGGGACTCATACATTGGGATGGGTTTTTTTTATAATCACAATTCATAAATCCAACAAAATGCTTCCGGTGATTATCTAAGATTTTCTTTCCTGTGGGTAATTGATAATGAAAAACAGCCCCTTGACTATAGAAATTCCTTTATATATCGAAAACTTGTTACTCTAACGTGCTGTAAACTGGCACAACAAAGTTTTTGAAGATTGTAGTGCCTTTTGGAAAAAATAAAATAAAAATAAGAGGCTGTTATGTCCGAGTGATTTGAATCTAGTGAAATGTGGGTAAACTTTGGTTTTTTATCCATTTTTCATCTGTTTTTTATCGTTTCCTTTTACTTAATGCAATACATTTGGTAGTAATGCATTTGGTAGTAATTCTTGGCAAATATGCTAGTATGTTTTATGAAAAGTTACATTTCCCTTTGATATGTGAAATTTACTACCAAACTGGTGATTACACATGGTCACTTGTCGTTTTTTAAATCCCATTTTTGTGTAATTTGATATCTAAATTCTACTTTTTATTCAAATATGCGATTACGTTGTATTTATTTTATTTATCTGACATCTCTTTTCATTTTATATATTTATTTTTTCTGTTTTTTAATATAAAGCTATTATGTTTGTATTACTACATTCCATCTTTAAATCGGAGTTTCGGTAATTTGACGTTTGAATTTTTTAATTATTTATTAACTTTATAATATTCTATGTACACTAAATGCTTGTCATCTTTAAATTGGCGATTTGGTCAGATATATATATATATATATATATATATATATATATATATTGTTGTGAGCTCGGGGTTCGAAAGGACTGATGCCAATATATAAGAACAATCAACAGACTTTATTTACTCCATACAGTTCGATAAATACACCAATCTCTTCTCAAAGACACAAATATTCAGTAATCTTCAAATCTAGTAACAGCACAGCAAAATTTCACACAGAACAGTATAGCGTATTGCTCAAGACGGTTAATCAAATACAAAATCACTCAGAGAAACACAGTTCTCAATGCAAAGCCTCTCGTGCGTATTCAATCGCATTTGACAGAGAACTAACTGAACTGGACTGGTGGAGGTCCCTTATATAGGCTTTAAAGATAACTGTAGAATTTTCCAGAGCCTTCAGATGCTAGAAATTACCAGAAAGTGCTTTAACTTTCGATAGAGAACCTAAGCGAGAAAGGATCCCAATGTACAGGTATAAGGGCACAAAAAATCGCCAAATCCGTCGCCAACTTGGCGACATTTGGCGATATATCGCCAAATTTGGCGACAAAATAAGTCGCCAAAACCATCGCCAACTTGGCGATAAACCCATTCCTTGGCGATTTTCCATAGACTTCCATTATAAAGATGAGGGTGTAAGGTTGTTTTTCTTGCAAAGCATCCGAGGTCTTTAGTATTGAGTTACATGATGCTCAATAAGAAATACATTAATAATACTGCAATTTTCACAATAATAAAATAAAATAAATTTAAACAAATGGAATATTTACAGATATATACAAAATTCATAACATTGCCCCCCTCTCGAGGACTGCACGTCCCGGGCAGTTCAACCTTTGATCGGAAAGCAAACCCGTTACCAACAAATGCTATACTACTCAAAACACTTAAAGCAAACATGGAAAATAACAATTAAACACATTCATAATGCTGAATTATACATCATTACATACAAGTATTTAAATAATAACATTAATAATGATAATGCTAAGCTAAAGAAATTATTACATTAACTTATATACAAGACAATGGTCATACTAATTTACATTATTTACATTACACTATTTACAATTAATGAACTAAGTACTATGGCCATAGTATGGAGCCAGCCTGTCGTAATGAACTACTCTAGGCTTCGAACTTGGTGACTTTCGGATCCGAATTACGACATCGATCAGTCTGTTTAGGACTGTATAAGGACCGTCCCAGTGCGATTGCAGTTTGGGAGAAAGTCCTTTACGTCGAGTCGGATTATAAAACCAAACCTTGTCACCTTCTTTGAATTGATGTCCCGTGGCTTTCGTGTCGTACCTGGTCTTCATCTTCTCCGTCTGTATATTGATCCGCTCTCGAGCCAAGTTGTGGACGTCTTCAAATCGTACCTGGAGATTCTGCACGTAACCCTCTGGCGATGAAGGCGCATCTGGAGGGCGACCAAAAATCAGATCACAAGGTAGACGAAGATCACGACCGAAAAGCATCTGAGACGGGGAATAGCCGGTTGTTTCATGGACGGCGCTGCGATAGGCGAGAAGAAACAAGGGAAGTCTTTGGTCCCAGTCTTGTTGGTTTCTTGAAACTAGCAGTGAGAGGTTGTTGAGGATGGTACGATTAAACCTCTCAACCATGCCATCCGACTGTGGATGTAAAGGCGTCGTCCTAGTTTTGTCCATTCCGAGAAGTTGACAGAGACCCTCAATCACAGCAGAGATGAAATTTCTCCCCTGGTCAGAATGCATTTGAAGGGGGACTCCATACATTGATATCCACTGGTGTACCAAGGCATCTGCAACCGTAGAAGCTTCTTGATCAGGGATGGCATAAACTTCAGGCCATTTCGTGAAGTAGTCCATGACAACAAGGAGGTATTTGTTGCCATCAGCACTTCTTGGCAGAGGTCCTAGGATGTCAAGGGCGATGCGTTCGAAAGGTGCTCCTACATTGTAGAGATGTAGTCTTCCTCGGCTACGTTTCTTTGGTCCTTTCCGAGCTGCACATGCATCGCAAGATTTGCACCATTGTTCGACGTCAGCTCTCGCTTTTCCCCAGAAGAAGCGCTCTCGGACTCTGTGTAATGTTTTCATGACTCCAAAATGACCACCAGTGGGACTGCCATGTAATTCCTTGAGGACCTCTGGTATTCGCGATCGAGGAAGTACCAACTGCCACCGAGATGTCTTCCCATCTTCCGATTCGAATTTTCGGAACAGGACACCATTCCTGACGTGGAGAGAGTTCCAAAGAGCCCAATATTGCTTCGTCGTAGGACTGTAAGTCGAGATGTCTTTCCAACTGGGCTTCGTGCTAGAAGATTCTAATAACTCCAAGATTGGTTTGATCTCAGAGTCTGCCATTTGATCTTCTCGAATCTTCTCATCACTCCAGGGATCTGGTGGCGTCAATAGTGAAGTCTTCGTCTGGCGTATGACATATTCGGGATTATACTTGCTCTCCGCTCTGGAACAATAGCGACAGCTCTCGGGACACGGTCTTCTTGATAGGGCATCGGCGTTTCCATGCGATGAGCCTTTGCGATGCCTGATGTCAAAGTCGTATTCCTGGAGCCGTTGTATCCATCTGGCTACTTGGCCCTCTGGGTTCTTAAAATTCATCAGCCATGTTAGGGATGCGTGATCAGTACGAAGGAGAAATTTCCTGCCATAGAGATAGTGATGGAAGTGTTCTATGGCTTTCACTATAGCTAATAACTCCTTACGAGTGACGCAATAATTCCGCTCTGGTTTCGATAAACATTTGCTCCAGTATGCTACGACTCGTTCTTGGCCGTCTATTTCTTGGGAAAGTACAGCGCCGACACTTTCATGGCTGGCATCCGTGTCCACAAGACTGGAGAAGATGTGAGAGCTTCTTTCAGCCGCTGGAAGGAATTGTCGCATTCTTGTGTCCAAAGAAACTTCTGCTTGCTTTCAGTGAACCTATGCAATGGTCTTGCGATGTTGGAGAACCCCTGGACAAACTTTCTGTAATAAGTGCATAGTCCCAGAAAGCTTCGCAACTGATGGACATTTTCCGGACGCTTCCAGTTCTTTACTGCGGACACTTTTTCAGGATCTGTTTGAACACCTTCAGCTGAGATGTCGTAAACAGTTTACTTCCCGTTGGAAGAACTTGCATTTCAAAGGGTTCAACTTTAAATTCGCTGCTCTTAGCTTCGTTAACACTTTTCGAATATTTTCTAGATGTTCTTCAAACGTGCGGCCACCAATGATGACGTCGTCTAGGTAGATGAGACAAGCTTCAAAAGTCAGGACTTTTAACACTGTCTCCATGAGGCGCTCGAACGTTGCTGGAGCATTGCAGAGCCCGAACGGCATAACTTTGAATTGCCAAAGTCCTTGTCCAGTAGTAAATGCGGTCTTCTCTTTGTCATCAGGATGGATCTCTACTTGCCAATATCCACTCTTCAAATCCAGTGTGGAAAACCATTTATGTCCTGAAAGAGTATCTAGCGTGTCGTCTATTCTTAGTAGAGTATAGCTGTCTTTTTTCGTGATATCGTTAAGTTTACGATAATCCACACAAAATCTAGTGGAGCCATCTTTCTTTCGGACCAACACGATGGGAGAGGCCCACGGACTTGATGACGGTTCGATGATGTCACTATCCTGCATCTCTCGTAAGAGCTTAGAAACCTCTTCTTGTTTTGCGAACGGCAAGCGTCTTGGATGCTGTTTAATTGGTGGATGGTCGGCAGTGTCAATTCTATGACGTGTCAGAGAAGTGCGACCTATATCACCCTCGTTTTGTGAAAACACATCCTTAAACTCCTGGAACAGTCTTTCTGCGGCATGTCTCTGCTCAGGAGATAAATTCTCATTTCGTCCAATTTCAGGTGCTAAACTTGTAGGCGGATCCGACAACGACAAGCTCGGGTCTTTGCAAACACAGGTGACTGGAGCACACGTTGCAAGCACTTCACCCTTCTGGATAATTCTAGATTTTTCACTTACGTTCGCAACTCTCACAGGTATGACATCTCTCGACAGATCTACCAGCGCTGATGCTATTAGCACTCCTTTTGGGCTCTTCTCAGGATATCCAACCAAGCCACACTGAAAACTTCTTTCGTTCTCAGTTAATCCAGGTATCATCATTTCGGTCCGAGGAGGGATGATAACATCTGCCTTGGCTGTGATCTGTTGAATAGATTTAGACTAATTTCCTAGTTTGAAAATAGTGACATCTTCTTGAGCAGAGCGTAACTCATTATTCTTAAAGTCCAGTGTAAATCCATGCTCTTTTAAAAAGTCCAGTCTGAGTATGAAAGGGTCTGAAATATCGGCCACGTAGACTGTATGGCGATAAGCGGCGTTCCCAAACTTTATATTCAGTGTCATTCTTCCATATATATCGATCTTATCTCCGGTCACAGTTTGAAGAATAACACGCCGCGGGGTCCAGAAGAGTTTTTCTTTTAGCCGCTGAGCTAGATCTTTCCGAATGATGGTCACATTGGCTCCTGTATCGATGATCATATTACAGGGCAAATCATTCACACTTCCGACTAGAAAAACTCCGTTCTCGCCGCAACTTCTTGCAGAAATTTCACATACTTGAAAATGGGGCTTCTCAAAATCTGGCAACCTCCGCCCCGCAAGATGGCCATTAATCAGTTTTCCTGCTCCTCCTTTAGCGGGAGAGATATTACTTTCGGTGCTGGGTCGTCTTGGGCAGTCGATTTGGATATGGCCTTCTCTACCGCATTTCCAGCACTTGATCTTTCTGTAAGGTTTGTTGGCCATTAAGGAGTTCATCTTTCTCATTATGTCATTCATCTGCTGCTGTAAGCGCTCCACAGCTCTATCCGACGTCTCAGTCAGGTTGGCTGCTCGCACAAAGTGTCGATCTTTCCTAGTAGCTTGCTGGGCTGCCTCGAATTTCAGAGCGTAAACCAAAGCCCCTTTTAAATCATCATTGAGATCTGCAATCCGGAGTGCTGTCTGGATCTCAGGGTCACGCACACCATCGATAAAATGTTGCAGAGCTAAACTTTCTCTAATTTCAGTCGGACAGCCAGGATAAGCAAGATGGGAAAGTCTCTCGACATCCGCAGCAAGCTCTTGCAGGGATTCAGTGGATTTCTGCTGTCGAGATTTGAGCTGGAGTCTGCTATATTCCTTCATGCATTTTTCGCCAAAGCGCAATTCTAAGGCACTGACGAGCGTTTCAAAATCCAGGAGTTCATTTGCAGGCAAAGTCTGTAGAACGTCGGCAGCATCAGCTCGTAGAGAAGCAGCTAACTGGCAAGCCTTGGTCTGGGAATCCCATCAATTGGCGTCCGCTACGATCCCAAATTGCTTCTTGAAGACTTGCCATGAGGATTTTCCGTCATAGGTCGAAAGTTTAATACAGGACCGAGGAAGCATAGCTTGATACTTGACATCTTATGTATAGTTTCCGGCAGTTATCTTTTGTTTCTTCACATTTTCCAACTCCTTTTCCACACTCTCTATCCTTTCTTCTACGGTTTTGGAGATCTTTTGAACTTTTTCTTCTACTCTTTCTTCTACGGTATTGGCTGTCTTTTGAACTTTTTCTTCTATTTCCTGAAATCTTCCTTCAAATTTGTTTTCCACGCTGTCAATTCTTTCATTTAAAGATGTTATTTTATTATCTATTAATTCTTTCAACTCACCAAGGTTGGTTGACATATCTTTCTTCATTTCTTCCGACATCTCTTTCATTTCAGCCTGATTTGCAGTCATTTTCTCATCTATCGCTGACATTTCCTTCTTCATTTCCTCCGACATTTCCTTCATTTCAGCCTGGTTCGCAGTCATTTTCTCATCCATCGCTGACATTTCCTTCTTCACCGCTTCCTTCAACTCGCCAAGGTTGGTTGACATATCCTTCTTCATTTCTTCTTTCAACACGCCAAGGTTGGTTGACATCTCAGCCTGATTCGCAGCTAATTTCTCCAATAATTGTTTCAGTTGATCCTCCATTGCTCTGGTGATCGGCATTCAACCCCACTCCTGACACCAAATGTTGTGAGCTCGGGGTTCGAAAGGACTGATGCCAATATATAAGAACAATCAACAGACTTTATTTACTCCAAACAGTTCGATAAATACACCAATCTCTTCTCAAAGACACAAATATTCAGTAATCTTCAAATCTAGTAACAGCACAGCAAAATTTCACACAGAACAATATAGCGTATTGCTCAAGACGGTGAATCAAATACAAAATCACTCAGAGAAACACAGTTCTCAATGCAAAGCCTCTTGTGCGTATTCAATCGCATTTGACAGAGAACTAACTGAACTGGACTGGTGGAGGCAGGGCTACACTACATACCGGGCTTGCTCATTCATTATGATGACGTCACAAAAGGTGGCTGACTAGGAGGAAAGACATACAGCGATTGGCACAAAACGATGGGCGCGTTGCTTTGGACCAATCGCTGGTCGCGGTCAGCCACCATTTGTGACGTTTTGAGAGTGAATGAGCAAGCCCGGTATCTAGTGTTGCCTTGGTGGTGGTCCATTATATAGGCTTTAAAGATAACTGTAGAATTTTCCAGAGCCTTCAGATGCTAGAATTTACCAGAAAGTGCTTTAACTTTCGATAGAGAACCTAAGCGAGAAAGGATCCCAATGTACAGGTATAAGGGGGGGTTGCACAAGAACAACCAGCCAGGACACTAACCGCGAGGTTTATAGTGAAAATGTCCTGGCGGAACCCCCCCCCCACCATCCAGCAATTCCGCAAGGAATCAAGCATGATCAGCGGCGTTTTTCAAGAAAATATTCACAAATCATCCCACACTGGGACAAATCAAAAGCAAAGTTGGCAACATGCCTGCTTTTAAATAGTGAACTAAAACTAAATTATCAATAAATTAACTAAATATTACAGCAACTATCATCACAGTAGCTTACTGTGACTACTAAACTAACTATGAATAACATAAAAATTACACTGAATTTCACCAAAAAGGTCACTATGAAAAGATATATTGTCTTTAAAAACAAATGTTCATGAAGATATGATGTCCTTTAATAAAACAAATGTTCATCAAGATTTCATGAGTATATCACAATCCACCAGCTCTCTTCATCCAATGATCAAAATTACCAAAAGTTGTGATAATTGTGCCTGAACAACTTCATTTAACTATGATGCTTAAGAAGATCAGTAAAGTTCACCAAAATGTTCAGTATATAAAAATAAAATGTCCTTAAAAGCAAATGTTCATGAAAATAATGTCCTTAAAACAGGTAGTCATCACTATATACTGTATTACTTATACCACCTTGTTGCTAACAAACAAAAAAAAAATTTAATTCAGAACAGAATATTCTCCCTTCAGGCAAAGAATACTGATTGTTGATAATTACTACAATAGTAATAATCACTGTACAATGTTCATGTAGATCATCAGTAAATATAACAGTTCCAAATACAATTAAATGACCAATATACGTTATTGCAGAAATCTTCAACTATGTCACAGTCAGTTTATAAATCATGCTTTATCCAACTCAAAACCTTTAGAATGCTTGAAGTTAATATAAGATAAATACGTTCAAAATGTATACTTAATAAATGAATATAGACTATTAAGTTTGTTATAAATTATTTTTAATCTTTCATAATTCTTTGAGTTCAAAAATACGTCCTGCAGATTTTTTCTCAATGTCTTATTTGAATTAAAATCAAAGTAGCACTGCATTAGTGGGCATCTTCCAAAGATATAGTGAACAACATCACCCTTTATGCCACATTGACATTTATCTGATTGTAATTTATTTATTCGGAAGAGAAAAGCTGGGAATGAACCATGTCCCGTCATGAAATATTGCACTACCTGGCTTGTACATACATAATCTGTATTTACATATTTTAACACCAAATAGGTTTCTCTGCCCAAAGTGGACTCTGACCATTCAACTTGCCATTCTTTATTCATTCTATCCTTAAGGTATTTCGATATTGCAGAAACCGGAAAATCTAAATCAATTCTTTCATCGTAATCGTCTTTTAAAATAGCATTTTTTGCCAAGTCATCTGCAATCTCATTTCCTTGCAGACCCGCATGCGCCTTTATCCAGCCAAGTTCAAGTTTTATCCATGGATTATCCAATAAAAGTAAATAGATATCTCTTATTATTGTATTTTTTGGGAATAATTGTTGTAATGACATTACTGATGACAATGAATCTGTGTATATCCTTGCTTTACTACATCTATTAAAAACTGTCCATTTCACTGCTTGTTTTATGGCTTGCAGCTCCGCCTGAAAAATCGTATTAAGATCATGCAATCTAAGTTTTTCTTCATAGATATAGTTATTCTTGTGAAACACTGTAAATGCAGCAGCTACTCCACCATCCATTTTAGATCCATCAGTATAAATTACCGGAAAATCTACAGTGACTATTTGTTCCATTTTTGATACCGAATTTAGAATGTGTATGTTTGGCTCTATGGTATAATTTACATAGTCATAAGAACTCAGATTATGCATTAGTTTATGCCTATTTATTATAGTATTCTGAATGGAAATTTCAGTATCTTCATTTCTAACCAGATATTTCTCCAAAATCGCCTTAATCTTATGATGTATTGGAGGAACTCCCGCCATTACACAAAGAGCTTCCGTAGATGTGTTTCTATATGCTCTTATTACACTGAATAACCCCGTTCTCTGACATGAACTGATTCTTTTAATTGCCGGTGTTTTAACATCTCTAGCCCACGCCTCGCATCCGTATAATATTTGTTTCTCAATAACGGTTAAGTACCATATCTTCCTGTAGTCTGCTTTAAGTCCTTTGTCTCTCCTTGACGTCCTTGCAATAGAGCCCACAAAAGTTTTAATATTTTCTCTAATAACCTCAAAATGTTGCATACATGTGAAATTACCATCAATTATAAATCCCAAATAGGTGATTGCATCTTTGACTGTAATAGAAGTGTTATCAATTTTAAAAATTGTTCTTCTGTTTTCTAGTTGATATTTTCCAAAAAGCATTGACTCACACTTGTCAGTACTCAGTCTCAGTTTGTATTTTTCACTGATATTCCTAAATAATTGAATCAAAGTATTCATTCCCTCTTCCAACTCTCTTCTGGTGTTTGCTCCTGTCAAAATGACGTAGTCATCCGCATATGAAATTATATATTTATTTATTAAACAATAATCTTTAAGAATGGAATCGGCAATCAGCAACCATAATAGCGGCCCGAGGCAAGAACCCTGCGGGCTTCCTTGGAACAATAAGAACCACTTTATTCCATTCACATAATTAAACCCTATGTACCTTTCTGAAATATAGTTTCTCAACATTGATTTCAAATATGTTGCCACAGGAAGATTTTCTATAATATGACTCATTATTAACCAGTCAGCGGAGTCAAATGCTCCCTGAATATCCAATGAGGTTAAGGCACAGTACTTATAATCCATCAAAATGTCATTTGTACATTCCCTAAGAGCTAATAATGCCTTTACCGTAGAACGTTTCTCTCTAAAACCATATTGACTATTATTGAAGTAATTAATACTTTCCAAAGTAACCATGACCCTCTGTTTCACTATCCTCTCCAACATTTTACCCATTATCGGTAATAATGTTATCGGTCTATATGATCTTGGACATTTTGGATCTTTGTTTTTCTTATAGAAAAATATTACAACGCCTTTTTTCCAGCTCCCAGGAAAATGTCCAAGTTTCAAACACTTGTTATATATATTAAGCATTATCTCAGGAAAGGTATTACATATGTGTTTTACTATTAATGCGTCAATCTTCTCCCATCCAGGTGCTTTATTCAAAGCTTGCTTCGAGAGAGCATACTTCATTTCTCTAATTGTTATCATATCCGTTGTTGGACTAAGCTCAAATTCTTCCTTTGAAGAATAATCATGAATATTTTGTGGAACTTGATCAATGCTGAAATGTTCCCTCATTAATTGATCCGCAACTTCATCATATGAGTCAAATATCTCTGAGTCCGTAAGAGAGGTAAAAATTAAGTCCGTATTATGGAGTTTCTTGCCTGCAATATATTTATACAATCCTCCGTATGCATCTTGGGTGTCCCTAAAGTAATTAATCCACGATCTTTTCTTGGTTTCTCTAACTAACTTTTTATATTTATTTCTATGTAAAAGATAAACTTCTCTTAATTGTTCATTTTCTAAATTCTTTCTATGTCTCTTATACATCGCTGTAACTTTATTTCTTTCAATTTTAATTTCCTGATTGAACCAATGGATTTTTGGTTTGTAAGTTAGTTTACGCTTCCTAAAGCTACGTTCAAGAATATGCAAAATATCATCAATGAAATTCTTCATAAATATATCCAATCTCTGTGTATTCTGAATATTGTCAAAGTTTTTCTTCCAATCATTTAGTCTATTTTTAAATAATAAATCAAATGTTTTAAAATTACCGTTCTTTGTTTTAAATCTGTACTGATTTCTGTAAACTGGACTTATATTTAATTTGAATAATATATATCTATGATCGCTAAATGAAATTTCTTTTGTATCGACTGACCAATCTTCCATAATATCCTGTATAAGAGTTCCTCCGATTGTTAAGTCAGGTCTTCCCGAACGATCTCCCTGGATGAAGGAACATGGTGCGTCTAAGTCTTTCAAAATTGTCAGGTTATTCCTCATTAAATGATCTAATAGTATTTGTCCTCTCACATCTTGCCGTGTATAACCAAGAGTCATCAAATGAGCATTAAAATCCCCAGCAACCAAGACCCTGGAGAAATCAGGGAAATATTTATCCACTCCTCCAAATCAGCATCTAAATTGCCTGACGGAGCCGAATATTGGGAACCCAATAAAAGTTTCTCATTAATTACATTTACAACTATAAATACTGCGTTACTCAAAACCAGCGACTGCAATGCAACATAATCCATGTTAGTAATAAAAATAAAAGCATTATTGTTAGATGAAGAAAAAAAAGGCCAGGCTGTTGGAATCCCCATAGGAACCCCCGACTGGACATAAACATCCTGACAAAAAACAATGTCAATACCATTTTTTAAAACATATGTGACCAAAGCATCACTGACATCCATACAATGGTGCATATTAATTTGCAGACACTTAATAAATGAGTTCCCAGAAACAGCCCCTGAGTCGCCCTTAGCTACGTTGAAGGGGTACCATTGGCATAATACTCTCCCTATATCTTACAAAAGATGGGCACTGTGCACTATCTGCTCTATGATCACTCTCTACTGTAGGATCTTCAAAATAACAATTTGCACATCTAATTGTATCTGATTTACAATCTTTCGTGCTATGTTCCGCCGCACATTTTGCACACTTCAACGTTCCCTTACATGAGTTCGCATAGTGCCCATAAGCCTGACAATTGAAACATCTAATTATATTTATGTAATTGACTACTCGGTATCTGTCAAAGTCCACACAAATTCTCTTAAGATTAATCAACCAATCTCTTCCCTTCTCATCCACATCGATAAGCCAATTTACCTTTCCCATCTTAGTTTTTATCTTTCTGACAATCTCAAAATCCAAATGTGTTTCTCTATATAACTCTATCAATGCATTTCTTGTAGACCTATCGAGTGACGGATTCTTCAATCTCTCCGATAGTCCTCTTACTACACCCTTCTCCACAACTGATTCCTCCAATGCCCTTCGTATTGAATCCGTGACCACATCCTCACCCAACTCCGGGTCTACACTAAGCAGGAAAACCCTCTCTCTTCTTCTAACCGGAATGTTAATCTTTACCCTGGATTGTAGAGGCTCATCCTTATCAAGTACCTCTCTCAACATTTCCGCTTCCTCCCTTGATTTCATTTTAATTATGATCTGACCCTTCGTCAACACATCTCTCGGAGTAGGAATATCTACATCTGCATTACATATATCTTTTATATTCTTTCTTATATCATTCAAATCAGTTCCTGTATCCAATTTTGACACAAGTACCACATGGTCATCTCGTCTCCTAGTCACTTGTTTTTCATCCTTTTTCTGTTCTTTCTCTTCTGCCTGGGTCACCGGAGCTGAGATCTTTTCCGCAATGTCTCTCAAAACCTTATCATGTTCCACTCTGTCTTCCAATTTTGTAGTCAATATTACATTTTCTTTAAAAATCATCAAGGACCTTTCTTGTATATATCCTGCAATATTTTTATACATCGAGATCAGTCCTGCCGAAACCTTATTTTGTTTTTGTCGATTATTCTCTAACCAAGTATGCATCCTTTCTGTAAGTCTCTGAACCATAACTGGAAGATCCAAATCCTTCACTTCATCAATCCACTCATCTGTATTCTCAGCGGCCGTGGACATCGTTTCCCCAAGGAAAAACAATCACCTTTCAAAGAACTATAAACAAACTGTTACCAACTAACCAATACTGTAAACCAATTGACTGCCTACCGACCAAAACAATCCGTATAGAGAGCCAATGCAGAAACCAGACCCCACACCAGCGTTTGCTCACAGACGGACACCAATTGTACCTCTATGACAAATTGGCTTCAAATGAGCAGAGATTGCTGAAGAGGCATTCACACTATGAACAAACTTTCAGCATATATATATATGGGAGGACTGAGCTCAAAATCCCAAAATGCCGATGATTATAATAAACGGCTGAGCCAAAAAGGCAGACAATCACTAGTAATTAATAACAGTAAAACTATTCTCCAAACTTAAAACTAGACCCAACCAGGGACCCAGAGCTCAACCCAGAATAATCAAGCCTATAAGAAAAATTTAAAAGTAATTACCATAATCACCCGATTACCAAATAAACAACCGACTTATCCAGAGTTACCTAGCAACAACAAAATCAACAACACTATAGTAACTATAGCAACGAACAAGTAGAACGCAAAGCAAACAAACAATCCCACTCTTCAAGCAAGCAATGAGCCACTACACTGTTCCCTAGCAACCATCAACAGAAATACACAACAACCTCACCACGTGATAGTAAAAAAAAAATCAGGGAAACCAAACAAGTACTCTAATCAAGCAACTAACAGCAAATAACTATATCTCAACCAACACACCTCAACTAGTAGACTAACTCCTCTCAAATAAAGTTATTCAATTTCATACGTCATCAAAACACACTACTGCTAACCAATCCAAAAATTACACAGATTACACGGCCAACGAAAATAAACAGATTACACGGCAAACGAAATAAAACAGATTACACGGCAAACGAAATTAAACCTGCAGCCAAAAGCAACTCAACTTAACAATTAACAAACAAGATGGAGTCATCAACAACGGGAACCGCCAACTACAAATCACAAAGTCTCAAAATAATCAATAATAAACAGAAATTAACAAAGATTACCACAGAAAAAGCACATAAGAAGGTAAGTAAATCAACTAGAATACTAAATTACATAATTAAGTTGTTATAATCATGAATATTAATGCATAATAAGTAGAAAAGAAAGATGAAAGTTCCGCAAAAAGTAAACAATAAATGGCGAGCTTTCAAAAAGTAAGCTAACAAGCTAATTAATATACTTTACAGTGTCAAATAAGTAAGCTATGTTAATATACTACTATATTAATCAATAAATAGACCAGTTAAATAAATATTATATGTTAATTTGACAGTATAACAAGATTAATAAACAAGATAGGCCTGACGCCAACGTGACAAACTTTCAAAGTCCAGAAAGTAACAATTATACATAAAATAAATCAAAATAATTTAAACATAGTTAATGTATAACATATTAGTGTGGATTATGAGCAAAGAACAAAATCGCCGGATGAATAATTACCAAAAAACTTTGAAAAGTTCAGGAGCTCCAAGAAAGCACGTACTACAGCAATGGCGGTCAGGGGGGGGGGTGCGGGGGGGTTGCACAAAAAGTCGCCAAATCTGTCGCCAACTTGGCGACATTTGGCGATATATCGCGAAATTTGGCGACAAAAATAAGTCGCCAAAACCATCGCCAACTTGGCGATAAACCCATTCCTTGGGGATTTTTCCATAGACTTCCATTATAAAGATGAGGGTGTAAGGTTGTTTTTCTTGCAAAGCATCCGAGGTCTTTAGTATTTAGTTACATGATGCTCAATAGGAAATACATTAATAATACTGCAATTTTCACAATAATAAAATAAAATAAATTTAAACAAATGGAATATTTACAGATATATACAAAATTCATAACAATATATATATATTTAATATTAAAGAAGTATTAAAAATTTTTATAATTAAAATGAGTCTTTGAACGAGACTATTGATGTCTTTTGGGGGAAATATAAATGAATGTTGGACACCTGCATTTAACATTAGCATCCTCAAACATTGAAATATTCTGTCTCTCTCTGTGAAAATTTCAGAAAAAGTATATAAACTATACTTTTCCGCTGGTTGTTTTGATCAAAGAAATTCGAAAAGGATTGTTGCAAGTGACTGTTACTACATGAAAAATCAAAAATGATTCAATATTTATTATGTAGACGACCTGAATTTCAAAAAATTGTTTTTATATTCAGAAACCATGTTGAATGCTACCTCTATGTGATAATATGGTGACAAAATAGCGTGGGTGTTCTTTTATTTTTCTGAACTTCCAAGCTTGAAAAATGATTCAAATCCGTCACCACGTCTATTATAGCCAACACAGCGCCTTAATATTTTTATATATTTTACATAAATGTTTTTATATTCTTCATTACATACGTTTAGTTAAATATCAGAACAAAATATTTCCGTAATATACATTTGCATTTATTAAATATCTTCTCTTGAACTCTACAACATGTAAAATGAAAAAATGCCACATTTCAATCAAATTCAGCGACAATGTTACTTTTTTCACGTTTGATTATTTATTTATAAGCATGTAATGCACTCGTTAAATATACAATTTTACTTCAATGAAAAAATATGCCAGTTCAGGTTCTTATTTTTGAAAAGTTTTGTTTTAACTGTCTGTATTTATGTACAAACAAACTTCTTTAAATGGAATTTAAGATTGCTGTGATAGCTAAAGTAAAAAGGTATGGGGGAAAATATTGTAAATTTGTGATAAACATTGTGAAATACCAGATTATTTAATTTAAAAAATGCTTGTATACAAATATTTTCTCTTTCCATTTATAAAAATACATGACACAATTTTTGTACAGACTTTACATATGTCACTCATAAATCATGGGCGTTTTCCCTCTTAAGAAATGCTCCAAAGCTTACATATTTGATAAAATATATCAATCTGACAATGAAAGAGATTACGCAGGACTTATTTCTCTTTGAATAAAATGTTCAAATTGACAAAAAGAAGTTTTCCTTTTACTCTAATAAAAGAATATGATTACGTTATCATGGTTTCAGAATATGGGATTAGATTTATGATCCCTTCTCTTATGCAGATATGCAGTAATTCTGTAATACAATATACTTTTCGCTTACAATTTTTCAAATGCCAAGTAATAAATTTTAAAATTACAAAGCTTTGTAAATTGTAAGAAAGATTTTGAATAACAGAACTCAAAGAAAATTGTGTAAACTAAATAAAAGTGCAAAAAGTATGTATGCAGAAATTATCCCAGCTATTGCATATACAGAATATAGAATGTTTTGGAAATGATCGTATGTTTAATTTTGTGAATGTTCAGTACAACTATAGTCTCCTAGAGATCTTTCCGAATACTTCGAAAAAAAGAAATGCTTGAAATCTTTCAGGGAAGCACTTATTGTACACATATGGTACATTAGTAGTAATCGAAAACGTATACCCGTAGACAAAAGTTTAGTCGCTGATATTAGCGTGGTGAAGAGTAACATCCCTTAAAACACACTTCACAGTAAAATATCACAAAATTCGCAAAATATAACAAAATTTCACACATTTCATTCATAACATTTACAAAATGTCATGATAGTACATAAAAACTTTATGAGTGTCGACATGAGAATTTTTATAAACTCAATTTGAATTTCGTAGTGTTTGAGGCCTCTTGACGGGTATAATTCCCCATCGGTCAAATGTCAGCAGCCATATTTTTGTGTGTAAGTACAAATCATCGAATACAACTTCTATACCGAATTTGGTGAAAATCGGAATCAATTCGCAAATGTGCCTTATTAGTAGAAGATATGTAAAAAAAAATTACGATCAGATATATTTTTTTCAAGATTTTTAAATTTACAAGAAAAGGATATTGGTATGAAAAATCCGAGATATTTAGATAATATATTTTTGTTTATATTCTTTATGTTTTGCATGTACCAAATTTTTCCCGAGAAAAACCTCTCCACTCTACCGAAATGAACTTTTAGAGAAAACGAATAAAAACATCAATGCTGAAAAAGTAAAAAACTCAAGGATACGAGAAATTATGGAATTCAAACAAGATTTCAGAGTCTAAAAAAGAGAACATTCTGTTTGTATAATGCCCGTATTATATTTAAATCTTATTTTTAGTTTTACGAATCTTCAAGCATCAGTATGATTTTTTGGAGAGCGGTAGTAGTATAAATGTATCTTTTACAGTACGACTATCGTTAATTAACATTACATTCCGTTGGCGGAAAATGTTGAAGGAGAGGGAGAAATTGAGGGAAAAACGAAGAAAAATAAGGAAAAGCTTTATGAATCTAGTGCCAAGAAAAATGCAATTGAAATTGAACATCATTTGAACTGAAGAAGCCCCAGAGACAGGGCTGAAAGTGCTTTTCAAGTGAAACACCGTAGTGTGATTGTGTTTGCTTGCTTAAAGTGAAATACAAGAGATTTTTCAGAATAGAAACTCGGGTAACTTGAAATGAAAGATAGGAAAGATAAAATGAAGAAATGTTAAAAAAATGCGTGCAGGAGAGCTGAGTATGTGTTATACATTTTAAAACTTCGAACTATATCATATGTGTTTTTTTTTAAAGAAAATAACTAACTTCGTTTTTAAAGATAACTGTTAATGTATACATTTTATTGACAAAACAAATAAATTTATTTAAGAGAAATATAATGTTAATTAATGATAATAGTACTGTAAAAAGACACATTTATATTACTACTCTCTTCAAAAATACATACTAATGCTTGAAGATTAGTAAAACTAAAAATAACATTCAAACAAGGTGTGTTACATACGATCGGACATAACTTGCTAAGATGGTATGGATACGTTCGTAGAATAAATGAAGCTCGCCTACCAAATGTTATTAAAGACTGGAGCCTGACAGGAAGACGAAGAGGGGATCAGACCAAGGAAAACATGGAAAACCATGATTGAAGAGTTATTGAAATATTATAAATTAAGTGATGGCACTACCCTGGGCAGAAAGGATTAGCATAGAATCATCAACAGTGTTTTTATGGTCGAGGAAACACACTACTTAGTTGAAATTCCTAAGGGTGAATGATGATGTTTCTGCATATAAAAAGTATATATATATATATATAAACAAGAAACCGAAATCATGCATCAAGAATAAATTATGAAGCACTTTCCAACGCATTCAGAATACTGTAGCAAAATTTCACAGCTTAATTAATCGAAAGATAATGTCTAAGTAAATAATTTGGAAAACGCATAACACACTCGAATACCGAATTTTAAAAAATTGCTATCTATAGTCGGTAAGTATACAAATTATTTTGTGAAACCTTGTACATGATCTAAAGATTTGTATGTATACCACATAGTATACTAAAATTTCGTTCAGGTAGGAAACGCATAACACAATTGGAAATTCCTTTTTCCCAAATTCTTTCAATAAACGAAAATGTATTCGAATTCATTTGTGCAGCCCTATATATGATTTATATAATTTATATACACCAAGTAATATGAAAAAAGTAGTTAAATTTAAAAACGCATACTACAACTGAAAATGCACTTCCAGCTATTATCGCTTATAGACAGTAATTTAACCAAATTCTTTTGTGTGTCCCTGTAAAGTGAATCTTGAAGATAAAGGCTGTGCTGACCATATTCTATATTAATGATCTTGTAGTGTATTGAAATAATGTACCATTATTAAAATACCTTGCGAACGATTTTTCCCCAAAGACTATAATGTTACGATAATCATTTAAATATCCCTAAACAAACCATAAATGCCACATACTTCACTTTCAATACAATGAACGTGCAACTGAAAAACATATATGATTTATATAACAATCCAAGTAAATTTACTTGAGTTAGAACACAGGCAGTCATACGGACAGACAGACAGTCGAACCGAATTCCTAAACACTTTTTAACTATGTTGGAAAGTGTTTCTAAGAAAAAGAAGTGTAAACAAAAACAGTAATAATCACTGTTATTTATAAAGGATGTTTCAAATATATTTTAGACCAAACATTTATTTTAAATGATAGTTTATGATTCACAATTTCAAAGTTGCATGATATATGTCTAGAACAACACTTTGCGAATTGTATCTCTATTTCATATTTTAAATATTTTGTAAGGAATATATTAGTTTCTCTCTAAAATTATTTGAACGATTCTATTTGAATTACACGTTTGTAGCGGCATAAAGTTTTGTCGAAATATTTATTCAAATATGCATATTGTAAATATTCATTTGCAAAACGAAAAATATTGTTTTATAAATGTTTAAACTATTAAGGGTGTGCGATAAAATCATCTATGTTTCATGTGGGTATTCAAATTTTCATTCAAGCATATATTAGGAAACATTTTCAAACATTTCGAGAAAGTTTTAATGAATTCTTTACAAATTCACGACTACACTGGTAAAAACATGAGAATAATTATTCTCAAATGCCGGTATAGAAAAGCGTTTATAAACACATAAATTTGGGATGTGGGATGACTTAAAGTCATTTTTGACGTTTTGTAACAATAATGCACTGCAAAAAAAAGTGTTGATTTTACTGTATAATACTAACACTCCTGCTGCTAGTATTATACAGTAAAATTCACAGTACTAAACAGTAAAATAAGCTGCAACACGCTACCGCGCATGCGCGGCAGCGCTTATTTTACTGTTTATTACTGTTAATGTTATTGTATAATACAGGTAGCTGGTATGGCAGTATTATACTGTAAAATCAACACTTTTTTTTCAGCGTAATGTTGTGTTTGGTTAAAATCATGTAACATCATTTAGACTTTCGGTCTATAATTAATAGTGTACTCGATTTTGTTTTCGGCTTTGTATAAGAAGTATGCATAATGCATTCTCCTCATAATATATAAAATTTTAGTTTTTCTTTTTAATCAAAATGCCTTTCCTAGATTATTGGAAACTTCAGAACACTTCAGCAAAAGTTTGCAAATTATTAAGTTTCATAGGTGCCAACCTCTCATTAATATTCCGTAATATACGGGTTAATTTGACCAGGTTTAACACGTTTCGCACCAGAAATTTTTTTAAGAAATGAAATTAAGTAAATTCTACGTAGAAACCTAAAATTGTATAAATAAAGATTTATCCAATAATTTTTCTGGTTTGAAGCTTTGTTAAACTGGGTCAAATTAACCCGCATATTACGGAATATTAATGAGAGGTTGGCACCTATGAGTTATATTACCTGGCAGTGCATGTACGTATGTTCAGTTCAAATCTTGCAAATCAATTTTAAACTACTTTTAATTATCCGAAGAAGCTGAAACTTAGAATACATGTGTATTTTCAAGGACAATAGAGTATTATAATATAAGTAAATAACAATATAAATAATAATAATAATAATAATAATAATATAAATAATTAAATAAACCAAATATTTAAGATGGTTTGAGTATTTTATTAGTGATACATTCGATATACCAGCAAGGCTTAATTAAACTTCAAAGCAAGAATTTTGTCCACCTAGATCATCAAAACGCCACACTGGACGTCGTGAAATAAAAAATAATGAAACCGTACAACCCATGCTATTTTATCAGCAAATTGTTGCAGAGAAATGGGATACATACCGTCTGACGGGGAATTGTTTCTCGTATTCAAATATAAATATGGATCTTGATATATAATGTCGTCGATGCACACAAAATTTCACCAACGTTCATTTTTCAAATGAACGTTGGTGAACGTTCATATGAACCCATCAGGTGAACCCATCTTTGACATTATATTTGTGTCTATTGGATTAAAACATTCGTGAAAAATGCACAGTTTATGTGTACTTTTACATAAATCCTAATATAGTTTGAGGGAAAAAAATGTAGTAGGGATTATAAATTTCAAAAGATAAAATTAATATCTTAATAGCACCAATTAACAATTAACAATATAATTAATTATTTAACGTTAATTAAAAATATAATTAATCAATAGCATTAAAACAAAATATGCAGATGTCAGAACAATAATAAAAAATAGAAATAGAAAATAAATATATTTTATGTGAGTAATGAAAGGTCTAATAAAATTTTCTAATTATTATTTTGGTTTATCTTTTCCATTGATACCAATGATAACAGGATACTGTTCTCTTAGATCAGCCATACTGAACTGCGACACGCAGGCCGAATATGTTCCGCCGACCCTTTTATGAGCCGTTCGAGGCACTTAATCCATATTTATAGGAAATTCAACTGCACATAAAATATATTTCAGACATTTACTGTTGTTTTATACATTTTTATGAACTGACAAAATTTCCCATATTATTCATATTGTATTTCAAATTATGATAAAACTTCATAAATGTCATTCAATCGTCGAAAGTTCATTTTTTATGGAATAGTATTTGCATTACAATATATATATTTTAATCTTCACCACTAATCGAAAGTATTTGAAATTTATTAAGTTTTTACTATATTCTTTTAGATTTTAGAAATATACAAAAACTTTGCTTTGAGTAAAAGTCTGACTTATTAAATAAAATCCCCCGTTTTTTTGTTTTTTTTAAATGGAAATCCTGTTGAATTGTATATTACAAGTGGACCTTCATCCGCTTTGCTGATCGTTTTTTTTCTTATTCAAAAGGACCATGAAGTAAACCAACTAGGGTTGGGAGAGACACATTGCCTTCTGTAGTGTACAACCTTCCACTCTGCCTCTTATATAGAGAACCTTCAACTATTGTTATTTTTTTTTACTCAGATTAAACTCAGAGTTTCAACATCGATGTTCACGTTAATATAGAAACCGATATATCATTCTTTCACCTTCAATTTAATCCCGGTAGCAGCAATATTCACCAAAGAATTCTTTTCGTTTCAGAAAAAAAAGTCACAAAATCGTCACAGAAAGCGACTAAACGCTAAAAATTAAAAAATCAACCATAAAAAAATATCTAAAATTTCAAAGATTGCAGAAGATAACATTTACTATATTGACGTAAAAGATTGTAACCGGATTCCTGTTGCGAATGTTTGCCTCAAAACGCGAAAGAACGCAAAAACTCGCATAAATAAATTATTTAAAATTTAAGAATCCAAAAATTGGCTCCAAGGAACATAACACAGACATACAGATACCTACCTGCTAATTCATATAGTTCTGCCTGCATCGGTTTCTTCAGAATACAGCACAAGCACACACACACACAGAGAGAGAGAGAGAGAGACATTTATCTTTATTATTACTAGGGCATCCAAACCGGGCTTTCAGGGTTTGAGAATATAAGTGAAAACCACTTTTTTTTTTTGAAAACTCCAATAGATTTATTTTATTTATATTTTTTTAGATTTGCCCTTAACAATACTAAACAGCATTTTAGTAAGAAATATGTCAATCATATATTCAAATAAAATTTTGAAATTTATTAAAGGAGGTAATTTCGACCTCGTGAACAGAAATGAATAGCCGAAGAAATCAGTAAAAATTTCGCTATCTACATAATGTTTTTTTAATTCTGATAATTTCAGCGGTTTTAAGCGCTTATTTCAGTTACATGTCTGTTAAATTTGTGTTTTTTTATACTATTTTATTTGTTGCTTAATAAAGCTTTAATTTTTTTTATTGTGTATTAGCTGGAAACTAATGCCGAACTTTTATATACTGTTTAAAGTGCAAACGGATTAATATTTTGTAAATCGTCTGCAAGCTATTGAGATAGATTTTAAAAAATCATGCTTGAAATTTAATTTATATGCTATAATGAATGAGTAAATTGCGATACAGTTTTCAAACAAATTGAATTTGAAAGCAGATTTTTTAACCTATGTGATGGTGTAAAAATTGAAAATATGCAATGTTTAGAAATTTTAAAAATTGCTGTAGTAAAAATAGCAAAACCGAAATTTCATCGTCAGATGTTGCCATTCGCAAAATGAAGCCAGAATTTCGCACGGACACGTTTGTCCTTTATAATACAGATAAATTATGTTTTATACTGGGAAGTTATATAGAATTATACAGTAAATATTTATTATATTGATTTTGTTTTATTTCTTTGTTAAACTACTGTTGTTGTCTTGCTATTTCAATTACCTCCTGTCTCCCTTAAGTGCAATGTATTGTGACCCATCTAACTTAGAAAACATATATTTGCGGCCCGCGTGAAGAAAAAAAGATAGAGTATGCCTACCTTCGACCGTTAAAAATTAACATTTATCTCCCATATCTCATAACGTAATGAAAGGCATGCGTTGTAAAATAACATATCGGTATTTTGAGCAACATTAATTATTTTTATGTAAAATTAAATAATTCGTAATTATTTCTAACAAGAATTTTCATAATCTGATTTATGAATGTACCAGGGTCGATCCAAAAGTAAGGTTCCCAAAGAGATCCACCCGCACGGGAAGGTGCCAGGCGAAATACGGCAACAGCACTGTGCGCGGCTGTTCCCGCACTCACGATTCCCCCGGCCACGCTTCGCTGTGCCGCTTGTTCTTCGCTCAACAGCCGTCCGAGATGGAAGTTCCTATTGTTGATCCCGCCAAGTGCGTGTTATTGTGTAACACTAAGAAAACTCAGGCGAACTATCCAGAACCGCCAGCAAGGACGACTGACAGCCGATGTAACGCTGCTTCACGACAACACCCAAACTCTCGTCTCCTGCCAAACCCAGCAACTTTTGACACAATTTGGGTGGATTGTCATGCCCCACCCACATTACAGTCCGGACCTCGTACCTAGTGATTATCACTTGTTCCCCAAGATAAAGGAGCATTTGGGTGAACAACGCTTCCGGAGCGACGATGATGTCTAAGAAGAGGTGAAACGCTTCTTCAACGGGTTGGCGGCGGAGTTGTACTACATTCCGATACAGAAATTGGACCACCGTCTACGAAAATGCGTAGAAAAAGATGGCGATTATGTAGAGAAATAGAGAAAACTTTCTTCTTCCCAACGATGTAAATTTCTATGAGAATAAAAAAATGTTGTCTGTTTGTAAATTTGATAGGAACCTTATTTCTGGATCGACCCTCGTATGTATATTGCAATCATCCGTCATCCCATTTTCATCATGATCCACTAAAGAAAATTTTTGTTTAAAAGTCTGAAGAATATATAAAATAAATTATTATGACAATATGAGAGATCACAACAGCCTTATTGCTTCTAAATGAAACGAGTTTACACCTCAAAATAATATTTTATCATTATAATGTAGAATAATTTATCAATCATGAATTTTTTACACAAAGAAAATACTTGATGCAAGGACTGCATAATATATAACATGGGCCATACAAACAACGTAAGAGATTACAACTTACTTATCATTCTCGAACAACAAAATAAGCTTAATGTTCTTCCTTTTGTCATAGAATATTTAATCAGCCATGAAATTTTCTTTACCTGAAGAAAGTGTTTGATGTAAGGACTACGGAATAATATAAATTGGATCATTCTGACAATGTAACATTGTAATTGTTACAATGTAATTGGCATTATTCTCGTTCTAAAACATCTGAGAATCCGAGAGAAGATTTTTTATGTGTTACACATATCAACTTTTGACGCCATTATTTTGCTTTAAGGTAATATTTTTCGCACGGATATTAAAAATTTCGTAAATATGTGTATTTATTTAAACTGTTTAAGTTTTCTGTAATTATCTTTGAGGATTATATTATAAATTGTAATATAAAATAAAAGTAAGAACATTTTTTAAGGAACACTTTTTATAAATATTCACGCTTGATAGAAAACGGGAACTAGTAAATTTATTTAAAAAATTATAATTTTTGCTCTGTTCCTATTTTAAGGTATGACGACAGTAGAAAAAATAGCATTATTTAAACTAAATATTTAGGATTTGTAAATTGTTTTCTTAAGGTATAATTAAAATTTAATTAAAGTATGAAATTATTAAAAAGTATTTTTAAAATAATTTTTATGTTCTTTATTTTTTACTTATGTATTTTCTACCTTTAAGTGCTTAAAATATATGTTACAATTTCACAGCGTGTTGTCAGATTTTGGCGAGAGTGATTTGCCCATAATTAACTCCATTTAACTCGTAAACAGTTGTAACCATAAATAATATTGGTCAATTTATCACCTGCGGCAGGCTAAAGAAAAAATGTCTTGAAATTAATTTATTAATTTATAATTAATTGGTTAATATAATTAATGGTAATATAATTAAGTTTTATAAATATTAACAAGTTGTAATGTCATCTGAAACACACCTGTGTGCATAATGTTATATTTCTAACGCATCAGGATGTGAGTAATTCGATTAAAATATTACCCAAGTTAAATACAAGAGTGTAACAAGCCCTTACAGCTCAGTTGCAAAAGAAAGTAATTGAGAGGGGCAGGGCAAGAGAGCGCCAAGCCACATTTTTGAACTTCTGAGATATTTGAATTTGATCAAATACTTAAATCAAGATATATAACATGAAGTTTTGTCACCAATGTCTTAGTAACATTTGAGATATTCTGAGTAACAATATGGCATTACTTTAATGATATTACTATTATGTTTTTTGTAAATTTGGTATCTTCAGTGGGGGCATATACATGTGAGGCAAAACGAAACCTGTCACATATGCTATCACCAAGTGGCATTAGAAACAAATTATATGTTGGATATTATAATTTACAATATTAAGCAACAGATTACAGTGTTAGATTGATTTCACCCAAAATGTGGTTTGGCACTTTCTTGCCCTACTAAAATATACATGATACTCTGATACTAAAATAATCCGATTATGAAATTTTGTGTAGTATCTACTAATAGGATGAAAAATTATTATTATTATTATTATTATTATTTGTTATTAATATTGTTTTTTTAAGATTGTACTGGAACTTTAACTCACTTTCAAATGTCCGATCGAAGTTAAATTTTACTTATTGACTTAAATCCGATGACAATGTAATATTATTATGATTTTCGACTCTTACCATCTTATACATACTTATATTAGAGAATAACATAAAAAATTCGGATGATTACCGTCAACAAGTTTAAGAAAGAGTTTTAGATTAGATACATAAACCTGCGATGGTTGTGTTTTTAACTATAATTACGTTTTATATATTTTTTAACGCTGAATAAAAAAATTACCTTCACTTTTAACCATCATGTCAGGATTTTTCGCAAATCATAAATTTCAAGGTTAAAAAATAGTGAAAAATCTGATACTATAAAATAGATGTAAGACTTTTTTATTCAGTTTAATTTTATTTAATTCAATAATTTATTCAAATTTTTGGCTTATACTGGGTTTCTTACAGCTAAACAGCTCAGGGGTCCGATGAGGTTGGGAGGGGAGGGGGGATCAATTTTAACTTCGAGTTTTTAAATTTGAAATTAGCGATTTGAGAAAAATCCCGACGTGATGGTTTAAAATGAAGGTCATTTTCGGATTCAGCGATAAAAAGTACATAAGAATCAATTTTCAAAAGCTAAAAAAACGTGGCACAACTCAAAATTTGAAAGACAGTGTAATCTAACAGCATTTTAAAATCTGTATCATTTGGTAAAAAATTGAGGTTGTTGTTCTTCATTCTTTTATTTAACAAAAATTCTGTTATTTTTATCCTCTTATATGTTCGGTACAAATTATATATTTTGCATTAATATGTCAGAATGATTATAGATTTCACATTTATATTAGATTGCAATGTTAATTTTGCTCTCAACTATTTTTTTGATATATATGACGATTATTTATTTTTCTACTACATTTGCGAATGACCCCTATTTCGCAGCAAAAAATATACTCCAATTTTAAACAGCTATTACTCGGTCAATTTTAATGTTAGATGAATGGGACATTTTTTGTCTTATTTGTTAGTGTCCCAGTAATTTTTTATTAAATATCACTTATAGGACCTGGGGACCGTACAAAAATTGAATTTTTTTTATTTTTTAATAAATGTTTACCTTGACCAAAATGCTTTAAAAATAATTCTTTACCTTATTTAAACAATTTTTGTAATTGGAAGTATGCACCTAGGACCAACGGTTGCGAAAATAAAGGTCGGTCAGGTTATACGTGGACACCCTGTATATAGGTAAAATTTTTGGTCTAAACAAAAACATATAAAAATAGCAAATCTTAAAGCACAACAACATTCTGATCAAAAAGACCTATTAGCAGAGATGATGATCAATGAGGAAAATGAAGCATTAGCCTAAAAACTGATATTTTATAATTCAAAAAATTTCTAAAATAAAAAATCTTTTCCAATCACGTTTTTGAATAAGAAAAATAATATTTCATGAGAAATTACTATCAGATTGGTAATGTTATTGGGATTTTGATGACTAAGATAAATGTAAACATATTTACAGCATTATTCGAACAATTTCCAGTGAATGAAAATACAAAATCTCTCTTACATATTATGTCAGTATCCCTAGTTTTATTTTCAAAATTAATAAATTAACACCCGATTGTGGTTTCTATGGGCACTCGCTCCATTATGTGTGCGATAACTGTCCTCTAAGGTCACTCAACTTTAAATAACCACACAATCAGAGCACAAAAAACTTGATCCTGACATCCTGATAAAAAAGTAAGACTTGGTTAAGAGATTAAAAAAAAATTACAAATTACAATTTATTTATTGTTTGCTATGTCTTTATTGCATACATGCCATCTTTTTCACTTTTTTTTCGGACTACAGTTTGATAGTAGCTCTTGCCTTCTTAATTTGCTATAAATTACCGATAGCCATATATATATATATATATTTATCAAAGAAACTTTACCGAGATGCATGTGGCCCACTGCCACACATTTCCAGAACCTAATACATGAAGATAATAACAAGACGTAGTAAGTCCCTCACTAGTAACAAAAAGATAAAAACCAAGGGGTGGGAAATACTAAAATGAAAATACTGAAAAAATCAGCTCATGGTAAAATAAAAAAAAAATTAAAATAGGGAATTTAGGTGTAGATCACTAATAAAAACAAGTTGGAAATTGTATGTCAAACGTGAAAAATGAGGTGTGTTCGTACTATAGCTAGTTATCAAAATATTCATATCCTGACAATTTTTAATTCTGTGAAATGAATTATATCATCTGCAGATTAATTTCTATAATAAAATAAGTATCTCGGTCGCTTCACGGACCGAACTCCTCTCGGTCGGACGGAAGCCTCGGTCCTCTTCTCGGAAGCTCCTATAACAAGAAAGCACGATTTTTTTATTTTGTTTTCACGATATTTTGCTGGTCTTTTAATATGAGTAGCCCTATAGTATTGACTATGAAATTATGAAAAAAAAATGTTGCTGTAGTTCACGCATGCGCAGCTAAAATTTATTTCATAGAAATACCCATATCTCATCAAGTAATAATATTTTAATTACAGTGTAATATTTCTACGATTTTTTGTCATGTTTTTGGAAAGCGGTGTTAAATTCGGCTGAAAACTCTGCTTTCTATGCAAAAAACCTTTTGAATTTTTCACAGAAAAGTTAACATCTTCACGAATATACGTGCTATGCTTACACAAATGCGCACAAATGTTGAACAGGACCTACATAGTCATTTGCTACAGTGACAGACTATTTTTGCATTTTCTGTTACTTCGGTGATCGAAAATATTATTTTATTATTAAAATTATTATTGTCAGCCCCCTAATTATCCTCGCAACAAAATCTTCACTGAAAAACACGAAGTCAAACATGTTCTTTACATCCTCAAGGGTTCAAGGGCATTTGGGGCATTTCCTGACGAGTTTCAGTAGATATTCGACGAAACGTCTGAAATTGGTCACTGCCCCTTAATGTCTGGACACCAGTGTATTATAGATACATTGTATTTAGTACATTGTGTCTGCTGTAACAACATTCATCCCGCGCCTCCTGGTTGCCTACAGTAAACATTAGGGTTAAGTGCCTATGTAAGAGAGTGATCTGTTCTTTGTTTAAACATAATTATTTACTTCTAGATGTGCTTTTCTCTGTCTTTTTATAGAAACTACATTTAAAATTAAGTTTTTAACTTTATTGTTTATAACGTGTACATTTTAAGTTTAAAAGTATGATGTTTTGGGTTTCTTTTCAATTATTGTAAAAATTAATTAGGGGAATTTTCATATGTGTATTAAGAGTAGATAAGATCAATGTAAGTATTTAAATAAAATAATTACTTATTGTAGGGAATACAACAGACATCCGAAAAATGAAAATAGAGATAATATAATGGTATTGGCATACTTACCAAGTCTACCGTTTTTAAAGGATAAAAAGGCATACAAAGAACGAGAAGTTTTATAAATCATTAACATGTTACTTAATAAATAGTGAAACAGATTATCATTTCAAGGTGATACCCAGTTGCAAGCAACTCCCTGTATTCCGAATGGTACATAATTTTATATCATTTATTTATTAAAATTTTCTGGTGCAAATATGTTTAATTCACTATAAAACTCCGAAAAATTGGTAAATTTGTATTTTTTGCACTGAAGGTATTCTGCTTGAAATATTGAATAATTTTAATCTTTCTACATATATATTCTAGAAAATGAAATGTCGAACAATGGCCTTAGAGATGCTTTTATTTATTAATTTATTTATTTATTTATTTATTTATTTATGGCAGTAAATAATATTTCTGCCTTTAACTTTGTCTTTCTTTAGATTTTTAAAACAGAATAACACAGCAATTTTAATTTCAGTTAGAAAAAGCTAAGAATAGTAATATTTTTCCTGTCTAGACATAATTATTTGCTGTTGGAAAGCCCATTTCTTCTTATTATTCTACCAAAAGTAATGACTGCTTTTATTACTTTAGAAATGAAGTAAGAAATACTTTTCTAAATCTACCATCAGTGCACTGAATAAAAATGTTATTATGTATATTTGGGACTTGATAATTCTGTATAAATTCCACAAAATTATTTCATTCAATTTTTAATTTATTTTCTTCTTCTTTTGAATGGGTATTTAATATCTGTATTCATTGTGTTGGGGTTACAATTGCGTTATCAATAAATTATTACTTACTAAATCATAATTTCACATTTCTGTTGGTGTTTCGGTAATGTTTCATTAATGGTTATATATATATATATATATATATATACATACGTGTGCGTGTGCGTGTGTTTTAATTTTGACTTATGATTCTATTTGCAAATGATACTGAAAAATTATTTACATTAATTTATCAATTGTTTTTCTATCAATTGTTAGCCTATTTACGTTTTAAAAAGTTTACGATGGGTAAAAAAACTTTTTCTTTATACTAATAATTTAGACTAGTGAAAATTCTAAGTCTGCATAAAAACATCATGTAAAAGTTTAGAATGAATGTATAAATTACTTAATTAGAAACTGAACTTTTTAAAATTATGATGCATACAACTTTACTTTACGTTCCCACATTACACAA
Organism: Maratus michaelseni; assembly: GCA_963931845.1. NCBI lineage: Eukaryota > Metazoa > Arthropoda > Arachnida > Araneae > Salticidae > Maratus > Maratus michaelseni. The sequence goes on along the minus strand of OZ007595.1, from coordinate 89,962,029 downwards.
TATACCTATTTTTTTTCTTTATACCAATAATTAAAAATATAAAATTGTTTTCAATTATACATAATTCCGCATTGTTAAAATATTGTAATGAAAGTTGATATTATGTCATTAAACGCAAAACATCGTAAATATTAATTAATGTTAATATTATCTTTAAAATTACACATTTTTCTTTTGTAATTTAAGCTATACAAAGAAGGAAATTAAGAAACTGCTGCAGTATTAGTTTTTTTTCTTTTTCTAACTATATCAGGATTATTACCGCTTCATATCATGTAACGTGTAACCATGTTTTTTTTTTTTTTCAGTTTTTCTTTTCTGGCGCTTTTTATGATCTAATATTGGTAAAGAAACTTTCCAAAGCACAAAGAGATCAAACAACAAAGGAAAATCATTAATTTAAGTTTTAACTTTTAAACAATTTCATAATCATTTTACACTATATGGTTAAAAGTCATTGGACACATTCGACTTTAGGTGTTTTCTCGAATATCTAGAGAAATACTATATAAATTCTGCTGGAACTTCAGGAACATAAAGAACACGTTTGACCTCATATTTTTCAGCGAAGGTTAAATCACTAAAAATGAATGTAAAGCGTAATCGAAACTAGATAAATAAAAATAAAATTTCAAGAGTTCTGGTGCCATGTTGTTTTTAAATTCAGGGAACAGATGTGTTACACTCACGCTAAAATGTAAACAAAAGATTGGCGACTGTTTGGTTGGCGCGATTTCCAAGACTGCGCCAAACGAATAACTTAATACAATGGCTAGGTTGCCATTAAAGGAAAAAATCCCCTAAATTTGGCGACTTTTTTCTTTTTTTTAACCGATTAATTTTTTTTTATTTTTAGCGTGAGTGTAAAGCATCTAAGCCAAATTCAGTATAAAAGTCTTCAGTGCCTTTTCTTATTTTTATTAACAAAAACTTAAACACAACAATTATATATTAATAATTAAATTAGACTGAACTTAATAAAGATTCCAGGCGAACACATCGAGAAAACGCTCCATCTTCCAGATAAATTTATTCCATGAATACAAAATTTTAGCTAGTCAGTTCGGGTTATTACGTAACGGCGTAAGCAAGTTATAACTCCTCCCACAGGCATCATGTGATCAAATCAATTCTCAACAATCACGAAGTCATTTAGCTGACTAGCAACAAATAGAATAAAATTAAACATTAGCGATCACCCTGCAAAATAAAATGATCCAAAAGCTATAGCTGTAGCACATGATAAGTACAAAATATGTGTTCGTTTTTTTTTTTTTTTAATTATAGCACGTAAATACATGGAGTGAGATACAGTTGACGGAGACAGCTGATAAGGGACAGTTGACGATCTTTAGTAAAAAAGTCATAAATGAATGAAAAGTCAGATGATGCACGTAGTCCACTGACATAAACAGAATGTGTACAGTCAATTGGGCGCCATCCAGTAGTCGCCAAACTTGGCTTTTTATTGATCCAATGCCTCTAATATTACCATATCTCCCAAGTATAAAATGTTTTATAAGATACTGTCCATTTTTTCAATTCCTACTATTAGCTCACACTCTCTATATATTTACATATCTTGTTCAAATTTTCAATCGTTAATAAATATTTCTATTCATCCTATCAAGTTCAGATAAATTTTTTTAACTTGTGATGGATGACAATTGATGTTAATACAGTTTTTTCAAATATTAAGTCATTAATTAAATTTAATTAATTAATTTTAATTTTATATTTCATTTCTGTTCAAAAGTATAGACTCCCTCCATATTTATAGTCTCACCTTCACACGTAAAAAGATAATGGGGCTGTTCACGGACGAAGATCAGGCGGCTCGCGGGCGAAGGAGACTATAAATGTGGAGTGAGTCTATACTTTTGAACAGAAATGAAGTATAAAACTTAAATTAAATAATAAAATTTAATTAATTAATTAATATTTGAAAAAAAACTGTATTATCGTTAACTGTAACATCGCTATGGCACTTTATTGTGAAGTTTGGTAATTTTTGAAATTCAATATTTGAAAAACGGCATAATCATTCACGGCATCATTTTTATAATTTTCACCTTACAAAATAAAATAAAGATATAAAAGACAAATATTTAAATATCTAAAAGGAATAAGTTATTATATAGAATTCTGCAGATGTTTGACAAATTAAAATGAATTTGTAATAACGGTAATTGCACTCAATTTTTTCTTCTTGTAACAATGAATCATTTTACGGTTTCTACTTTTACTAGGAGAAGTACTTATCAAACAATGTATAGTAATTTATTTAGTTTTGGAAATAAACTGCACGTCAGTCTTAAACTTTGTTTATATCTGGAACACAAGTATAAAGTGAGACAACAATATTAATTTAACCAAAAAAGAGTAAGAATAAACACTTTTTTTCTGTTTAGACATATTTATTTACATTTAGATCTATCATTTCAAGAAAATAAAGCGTGTTTTTATTAGTTTAGAAAAAAAAATTGTAATTCCAAAATCTGTGCACTGCATAAAAATGATTATAATTATTATTTAAGAATTCTATAACTATACCACATTTCTAAATTATAGTCAAAATATTTTTTACATAAATTTATCTGCTGTTTTTACTATTTTCTGGATAAAGCATCATATTTTTTTTGAACAAATAAAGAAATTTCACTGGACTTTATGATTCACAGACGAGGGTTGAGTTAATATGGATGAACAATAATTATATTAGCATGGATTTTTAACTTTATAACTTTATATTTGTAAAACTTATTTCAAAATAAAATTTAAAACAATCTTTAGAATTTTTTTTTAAAGAAATGAAACATCAAATGGTGCGCGTAGTCAGCTGACATAAGCAGAATGTGTATAGTCAATTTGGCGCGTTTAGTCATCAGACTTGACATGTTTTACTGAGAAAAATGAGACTTTCAAATTGGAGTAAATCGATGTTTTCATTTTGTTATGAAACGTTTTGTTTCAAATATGACGACCCAATGCTTTTAATTTTGAAATACCAGAAAAACTCAGAATATTGAAACAGGGTCATACTCAAAACTGAGCATATAGAGGTCCGTTCATATTCATTTTTGAAACATGGACTTACTCAAAAATGATTAGAATCAGCCCAAACTCATTTTTGAAACATAGAAATACTCAAAAATGATCGCATAGAAGTCAGTCCAAACTCACTTTTAAAACATGGACGAACTCAAAACTGAGCACATAAAGGTAAGTTCATACACATTTTTGAAACATGGACGGACATACTCGAAAATGATTAAAATCAGTCCAAACTCATTTTTGAAACATAGAATTACTCAAAAATGATTAGAATCAGTTCAAACTAATTTTTGAAACAAACATATAAATGAAATTCGATATTCAAGCTACACTGAGAAAAATGACACTTTCAAATCTGAGATAATCGATGTTTTAATTTTGCTATGAAACTTTTTGTTTCAGATATGACGACTCAATGCTTTCACTTCTGAAATGTCAGAAATACTCAGAATATTGAAAAAGGGACATACTCAAAACTGAGAACATAGGGGTCAGTTCATACTAATTTTTGAAACATCGACATACTGAAAAATGATTAGAACCAGTTCAAACTCATTTCTGAAACATAGAAATACTCAAAAATAAGCACATAGAAGTCAGTTCATACTCATTTTTCAAACATGGACAAACTCAAATATGAGAACATGATGTTTTATTATTGAGTGTGTGCATGGTTTCATAAATGAGTATTCAATTATTTTTCATAAATACTTATTCAATCGACGTCTATAAGCCATAGAGTCCAGTGAAATTATTTTATTTGTTCTAAAATAAAATGAAATTCGATATTCATGCTACACTGAGAAAAATGGCACTTTCAAATCTGAGTAAATCGATGTTTTCATTTTGTTATGAAACTTTTTGTTTCAGATATGACGACTCAATGGTTTCACTTCTGAAATACCAGAAATACTCAGAATATTGAAGCATGGACATACACAAAACTGAGCACATAGAGGTCAGTTCATACACATTTTTGAAACATGGACATACTCAAAAATGATTAGAATCAGTTCAAACTCATTTTTGCAACATAGAAATACTAAAAAATGAACACATAGAAGTCAGTTCATGCTCATTTTTGAAACATGGACAAACTAAAATATGAGCACATGATGTTTTATTCTTGAGTGTGTGCATGGTTTCATAAATGAATATATACATGTTTCAAACTTGAGTAATTTTGATTCGAAGCCATTTTGACTATGCGACATAATCTGATTTGAGTATTTTTTGCCCAATTTTGAAAATATAATTTTTAGAGTGTATTTTTATTGTCTCTAATATTAGCATATCCTTCAAGTTACATATTTTTGAAAAGATATTTTTCATATTACTAAATATCGTGAATCTATTTGTAAATAATTTTAATCTTAAAAGAAGATAGTAAAGGTGTAAAAGGTAAATATTTAAATGCCTAAAGGAAATGAGTTATTATTGAGAATTTTGCAGATGTTTGACAAATGAGAATTAATATATAATAACGATAATTGCATTCAAAATGTTCTTCTTGAAACAATGAATCATTTAACGGTTTCAGTTTTGACTTGGAGATCTCAGATATCAAACATTGTATTCAAAGATCTTTTAAGATATTTATTATTTTTGGAAGTAAACTAGATGTCTGTCTTAATTTTTGTTTATTTCCGGGAGATAAACAGAAAATAAGACAAGAATATTCATTTAACGGAAAAAAATAATGGAAACTCTTTTTCTGTCTACACAAATTTATTTACTTTTAGATCTATCATATCAGCATTTGCTTTCAGGGAAAAAAGCATGTGTTTATTAGATTAGAAATGAGAAGTTTAGAAAAGAAATATCGTTATTCCGAAATCACTGCATAGCATAAAAAGGAGTATTACTATTTGTTTACAATTCTAATATTTTGCAACATTTTTAAATCACAGTCAAAATATTCTTTAGATAAATTTATCAGTTGTTTTTTCCTATTTTGAGCTCGGTTAATAAAATTTCGAAGAATTGACAGTTGTAAGAATATTTCTTCCTTTAATCGAATAATTAATAAAGAAATTAACGATGCTTAAAAGGCTGTGTGAACAATAATAAACTTAAGATATTGATTGAAATACTGATATTTTTAAATATTGGTAAATCTAGATTTTCGTTATCTTCATACATTTTAAGATGGTTAATAAATAGTCTTCCTTTCATGTAAGAATATCAAATTATAGATTTTTTTTTGTTATATAAAAAATTAAAAAATATTATAATAAATGCTCAATTTATTTTATAAAAAAAAATTCATCTTCCAATTTATAAATACAAATTTTTGTTATCTTTTCCCGTTTAAGTAAATTAAACGATTTTATTTTGTAACTAACGCATGTAAAAATAAGTATTAAAATTAGTGTAAATACAGTAGTCTAAGTTTTTGCTCTTACGTAATATTACACTCATTATTGCTTCAGTTTTTGCCAGGTTTATGCTGGCATCATTCCATTTTTAACACTTTCCAACATAGTTGAAAAGAATTTATGAATTCGGTTTGTCAGGCCATCTGTCTGTCCGTCTGTCTGTCTATGCTTTAATTTACGTAAGGTGTAAACTTGATGAGTCTATATATTTTGAGTAACAATCGTAAAGTTACCATGAAGGAACGGAACGTTTTCTTTTTTACCCTTAAAAGTCCAATGTTAAAAACTGAAATGTTCTTTCCACTATAGACAGACGGAAATGTTCCTTCAAAATTGAGAGAAAATTCCAGTCCGATTTTCTTAGTTGATGTTCAAGCCCAAAATCGCTTTATGCGGCCAGGTGTTGTGGGGAACATCCGGCTATTGCAGAGTGACCAAGTTTAAATTCGGAGTAGTTCCAAGGTGGTTTAGAAACGTGTGTGATAATATTTGTGACATTACCAGTAACCATTGCCTGTAATTATACATCAATTTATATAAATAGTTTTTTTTTTTTTTTTTTTTTTTTTTTTTTTTTTATGTTGCCCATAATTTTATCTAAAATCAGAAATTTTCCATCTTGAATAACGAATAATTTACATTGGAAAAACGGAGGAATACCAAACGCCTGTTTCGTGAAACACGGTGTCAGAAATGCTTCTTCTTTTTTTATTTTCTTTTTTTTTTCAACAGTGTATGAAATAAACTTTATGAAAATAATTAAAATGAATCTTCTAAATATTTTTATAATAAAAAGAACCTTCTAAATGTTCATGAATATAAATTTTAGCTATCGCGAAAACTTTAAATAAGTTATTTTTTTTTTTTTAGATAGTTAAAATACACTAAATTAACTTCCCTACCTGCCGAAAATGTAAAGATTGATTTAGTTTTTTTTTCCTCTTTTGTAGTTAGATTCATTTATTTTAAGAAGATAAGTATAGGCTATAAAACTTAGAAACAAAAATAAATGAAGGTTGAAATACTTTCTTCCAAAATAAAGATTTCTAAATATTTATAAGCATAAATATATTTTAGTTCCAAATATCTGAATAAGATATTTTGATTTTATTTAGCTTTTATAATTATTTTCTGAAGTTCAATATAAGATAAAAACCTTCACAAAAATTATTAAAATGAAGATTGAAATATTTTCATAGTAAAAAAAAGGTTTTCTAAATATTAATGAATATAAATTATCGTTATCTCCAAAACTTTAAGTAAGATAATTTGATTTTTTTTATTGTGAATATGCACTAAATTAACTTTAATGCTAGCAGAAACGGTATTGACGGAAAAGGTAAAAAATAAATACTTAAAAAAGAAAAAAAGCTTTAGAATATAGGTGGGCAGAACAGGAGTACAGGATAGGGAAGACATCTGACAATTGAAAGTTGCATATACCATAATGGTTTCTGGCTTGAATGTATTCTGTTGTAAAATAATGAATATAGTTTATGGCATCTGTTTATGGCATCTGTTTTGATTGGAAAAGTGAATGGTAAAACAATATATTAACAATTTTCAGACTTTTGGCATTTTCGGTGTTTTTAAACGCGTAGCGGGCAAATTCAGTTATTGTGCAAGTGAATCAACTTAACAATTTACGATTGTTATTGACGGGAAAAAACTCAATTTTGTAAATAAAAGATTAAATAATTACATGTGGATATTTATAGATAGATGCTGGTACCTTATCAGCCGTGTTGCCAGATGTGGCTGATTTTTTAATCAGAAAATTTGAATGGTTATTTTTTATTTATGTGAACAGAAACAATATGAACTAATGTATACATTTCTGTAGTTCCAACGAATGTAGTCTTCATGCTATCGTTCACCTATCCTTTATGGTGATAAATCGGATAAACTTCGGTGCAGAGAAATTTTTTAGGTAGATTTCCTAAGAAATACTACCTATTACATTCTCACCTAAGTTGGAATATTTGAAAACTTTTTGCAGATCTACGCCGAGCATGACTTCCAGAACCCAAAACCACCCCCAGTTCAAAACTTTCTCTATGTATCTATGTCACTTTTTTATGGATACGATAACTTGAAAAATTCTGCATAAATGTCTTCCAAACTGATACATAAAATCTCGGTTAAGTTCGTTAATGGGCAAAATCGAAACAAGGGGGGGGGGGCTTTTTGTGAAAACAGAAAAACCCGCGTAATTTCTTAATTATGTTAGGTGTGTTTTTTTTTATTATTATATAATTTCTCTTAATTTCATTTTAATTGTTACTAATTACCTTTCTTCAAATTTTCCTCCAATTTAGCAGTAGCCTTCACATGCATGAATATGTCAGTATACTTAATATCCTCTAATAGTAGATTGAGATTTCAATCTATTGTGTCCTTTTGTGATAATCAACCGAGAATCCACAAGTAACATTAAGATGACAGGTGCGATCAAGATTTTAAATTTTGAATCAAACCACCTGAAATTAAGGTGAAGAGAATAATTTAGTGGTGGCTAAAGACAGCACCTGATCACAAGAAGAGCAAATCACAAAAGCACACTCTGTTTCACGGCAAGCATGAAACATCCAAAATTTTTCATAAGTGCTACTGAAATCTTAAACATGAGTACAAAAGGAATTTTGCGTTGTGAAAATTAAAGTATAATATTAAGTTAAATTATCTCATTATCTGACAGTTTTGAGTAAATAAATGTAAATTGCAGAAGCCATGAAAGTATGTAGTAAACTATCAATGTTCCTCACACTGAGTGTATCTTATAGTTTAAAATAATACTCTTCAAAGTTTGATCTTGACTCTCAAAATAGGCGGAACTACTGCTCCTTACCAGATGTGAACCCTAAAAATTCACTAATTACATAAATTAGTCTAGAGACAAAAATCAAGCACTTATATGAACAAAGTGACAAAATTTATTCAAGAAAAGAGAAAGTATATTTTTTAGTCTCATCAATTCTTATAAGATCAACTATACAATTTAGAGGGTAAACCACAATGATTATTACTTGACAACAAAATCGTCGATCATAGAATTAGATCATAAACACAAGAAGCCATGAGCTTATACCAGAGCACCATCACTAATGTGCTCATATTTTCTAGACAAGTATATTTTGAATGGAGATAAGAGCCATAATATTCAAATAAAACCTACGTAAACACACAATTACATAAATAACATTATCACCTTAATGAACAAGATGTTTTCTTAACAACATTTAATACAACAATTAATATATATATAATTTTTTTTTTATATTAGCACTCACCAGTCAGTCTTGATAGGTGTTCGCCGTTTATCGGCTGGGCACAGCGTTCATTTTATCAGTCTATTACCGAGGCATCTAGCCGCCTGTCTCCGTCAAATTTTAGTGTAGCGCTCTCCGCGCCAGTATTTGCCAGGATTCTCTCCGCTGAGGACCAGGTCTAGGGACCCCTTCCTGACGTCTCTCCCGTTGCCTTTCCGTCAGTCATCAAAGTTATCCCGCATCGGAACACTCACATCTCCCCCGACATGCCGCGTATAACTCGGACGAAGACCACCGAATACATGAAGTCTGTTGCCGCTTGGGTTGAATATTCTGCGACACGTTACGCTAAATACCGCAGTCGCCGTAATTTGCGAGACTTTTCAAGGGACGAGGGCCCACCGCATTCATCTACCGGTGCTCATGCATAACTCCTGCCGCCAGAAACTTTCATATTGCCGTACCAGCCCCGTTTTCTTAAAATCAGCCGCATTGCCTGTGCTGTCTACTTCATTATTCTCGTTCTCTGTCAAAAGTCACCTTTTCATCTTCGTCTCAAACCTCCTAACTGACATAAACACCAGCCCCGTTAAATCTCTTCCATCTGCCTAACCAATGAGCCTTCCGTGTCTTCCACCCTTTTTTGCATACACTTAACTGAGAGTGCCCTATTGGTCAAGGGTACACACAGGGTCAAAGTTGTTGCTAGGGTCCACCCCGAAGAACCACGTGATAAAACAACCCTGTAGGTCCCTGTTTCATGGAAAAATCTTGTTGAATTTATGATGACAGCTCCTACCCATTACTGAAGCAATAACATGCAGTTAGATGCACTTTTAAATACACACGAACAACAAACCTTATTTCTGTGAGTTTTAGACAAACAGGCGATTGTTACTTGAAACATTTTTGCAATAAAATCTCCCACTCCTGTTGTAAAAGAAAAATATCTACTGTGTGGTCCTTTAAGAGCCACACTCTCTCCCGTGAGAACATCTTGTTTACAAGTAACATTTTACGAGGAGGGGATGAAATCATCGACCACCATCCGTAGCATCTAAAACGAATACAATTTTGAGAGAAGGAAAAATTTTGCTCCCTATACAAATTGTGGACTAAACTTTACACAATGTTTTATTTATTTACTTATTTAAATTTTATTTATTTATTTATTACATTTTATTTATTTATTTATATAATTTTTACAAAACGGGGGGAGGGGGGGGATTAGAAGAAAACTGAAAAAATACATTTAAAACTATAAAACAGTTAAAACTCAACTGTCATAACAATTATGATACGTATCGAATCCGTTTAAAGTTATTATTACTTCTAGAAAAAGGGCCGAAAATTTATGTATGACAGATTTTTGATATCATTAAAAATGGCCCCATGGGGGAGTGGAAGAGGGGGGGGGATTAGAAGAAAAAAAATCATAACTTCGTCAATTTACAAGATATCAAATCCGCTTAAATTTATTATTAATCTTCTTAATATTATCTAAAATTTTTATACTGTCAAGTTTTTTATAAGACCAACACTTATAGAAAAAAAAAATCCTCACCGGATCCTCCTGCAAACATGTTAGGTTTCAAAGTGGGTGGTTCCCATCTGCCGTATCATGGCAAAAAGGTCATTTCTTCCGCAATTCCCAACAAACAGGCGCGCCACGGTCTACATCTTCGAAATCTACCTGTGCTTGTAGGGCGAGCTGTCAGGGATCTTTTATAATAGACATGCCATGAATAATGTAAAAAAGAATTTCTATCTACATTTTTCTGGTATTAATTTGTATTATCTGAATAAAAAATCCGTTAGTTTTAACAGCGCCTGCTTATCAGCAAATATTTCACTTTCATCACTATCGGAATCGCGAAAATGCATTTTCAAAAGGGATAATATATGTATAAAAACAATAAAGTAAAACACAACATCCTGTAAGTTACAGAATGTAGTATTTCACTGCTGTGATCATGCAACTGAGATTACAGTCTCCCGCTTTCAATGTTCGTTCCGTTCAGGACTGTGATCACAGTCTCTTGTCTGCAAAGTGTTAAAATAGTGTTTTGTATCCTTGTGAACATATACTTAATTAATTTTTTACTAGCCGATGAAAAGATATAAAACGAAAAATTTCAAATACTTAAAACAGAAGTTCTATTCTTGGCATTATTCAATAATCTTATTATTATTTTTTCTATTTAGATTGGGTAAAGTCAAAAACCATACAATGTATTCATAGATGCTCTTATTTATTTATGTAAAAAAGTACAATGAATATTTAAAATTTTTTCATAATGAATATCAGTATCTGTTATCTCCAAAAATTTAAAGAAGATATTTTGATTTTTTTAAATGACGAAAGTATGCTAAAATATATTTAATGGTGAAAAAGGTAAGTGTTTAAATATAAAAAAAAGGGATAAATGCTTGCACCGTATAGTGCAGCGAATAAAAATGAAGTTACCATAATAGTATCTGCATTGAAAATTTTCGGCTGAAGAATAATGAATCGCATTTTTGATTTTTTAAACGACGAAAATATGCCAAAATATCTTTCATCTAAGCAGAAAAATTAATGGTGAAAAAGGTAAGTTTTCAAATATTAAAAAAAAAGGGATAAATCCTTGCACCGTATAGTGCAACGAATAAAAATGAAGTTACCATAATAGTATCTGCATTGAAAATTTTCGGCTGAAGAATAATTAAACGCACTTTTTATTTTTTAAATAACGAAAATATGCTAAAATATCTTTCATATAAAAGTTAATGGTGAAAAAGATAAGTTTTCAAATATTTAAAAAAAAAGGGATAAACCCTTGCACCGTATAGTGCAGCGAATAAAAATGAAGTTAACATAATAGTATCTGCATTGAAAATTTTCGGCTGAAGAATAATGAATCGCATTTTTGATTTTTTAAATGGCAAAAATATCTTTCATATAAGAAGAAAAGTTAATGGTGAAAAAGGTAAGTTTTCAAAAATTTAATACAAAGGGATAAATACTTGCACAGAATAGAGCAGCGAATAAAAATGAAGTTACCATAATAGTATCTGCATTGAAATTTTTCTGCTGAAAAAAATGAATCGCATTTTTGATTTTTTAAATGACGAAAATATGCTAATATTTCACATAAGCAGAATAGTTACTGGTGAAAAAGGTACGTTTTCAAATATTTAATACAAAGGGACAAATCCTTGCACAGAATAGAGCAGCGTACACTGTAAACTGAAATGTCTGAAAATCAGACATTTAAGTGTCTGAAACGGATGGTTCAAAAAAGAGACACTTTGAAGTGTCTTAAAATTTTAAGACATTTGTACGTGTCTTATTTTCAGACATTTGAAGTGTCTGAAATAGCGCCATTTTTTTACCCGGGCAAACAGAATGTAAAATAAATTGCAAAAAATGTGAAGTGCTGCCATCTATTGTATCATTTCGATTACGGGAGGATAATCTGAAATCCTCATTCTACCCACGATTGGGTTCGATCTCGCGTCCTTCTGTTTACGAGCCTAACGCCTTAACCAATCAAGCCATCAAGACTTTTGAAGGATTTGGTTTTAAATTGAAGTAATGAGATGATTCGGTAGCGTGGTGATATTTTTATAGAATTAATTTATACATTTCTGAGAAATTAAAAAATTTTGGTAAGATTTGGTAAATTTCAAATGATGGTTAAAATTTTACAATTTTATTATTTATGGGGGGGGGGGAGGATATATGAATGATACATATTTTCAATTCAAATAGTATAAATTAAGTGATTAAACATATAAAAAATTATAACACCTTGTAATTATATACCTCTTTTAATTGCTAAAAGGCGTAAAATAAAAAGATTATAAAGAGTAAAATAAGTTTTTACAGAAAAAAGAGAATAATACCTGATATTAAGTATAATAGAAAAACCACAGTCCTGGCAAGATAATATCAAGAAGAAAGCATCCAAATAAATTTCAATGAAAGTAAAATAATTTTTCCCCTGCAACCTATACTATCAATCCATTATAAGGGAAACCATAGAAGTTGTAACACGTAAAAATGCAATATGTAACGATGCAACATTTTAACTTACCAAATTTGCTTGTCATTTGACTTACAAAAATTGTGACTCGAGTTCTATGGTTACAAACATGGAAATAAACATCCAAGTAAAAAGTAGAAAATAAATAACGTGCATAATTTAAAAAATACGTGAAAAATTAAATGATAGCATTACAAATGATTCCATAGATTGTGCAATTATAGAATATTCTTATTTGTGTGATAATGACTCAGATTGAGCTGAAACATGTCAACAGTGTAATAAAACTTATTTTACTGTTTATAATATTTTTATTGTACACCTTTTAGCAATTAAAAGAAGTATTAAATGTGATTATTAAATATATAGGGGCGGGGTAATTTTTTCTGCGTACTTTCTGACACATTTTCCGACTCATTTTTTAACGCAAAGACAGGAGATTAGCTGTTGAAACGATTTAGGATCGTAATCAGTGTTCCATTTTTTTAATAAATGAATTACTTTTCGAATTATATGCAGATTCTGACTCTCACTTCTCGCTCCGAAAATTTGGTTTAAAACGCCACCTTTGACAGTATTTTCTGAAAGATCTGTTGTATTTACCAAAACATGGCAAACACTATTCGATTACATAGTTTCTAAATAAGAAAACCTACCCTTTTCCTGTTTTTTTGAACAGAAATGAATTAAAAAAATTGTGATAAATTATCTTCTCTGAATATCTGAACAAGAACAGGGGTCGGCTTGAATAGTGTCGCCATCTGTTATCAAATTATTTTAATCAGTCCCAATTAAAATCAATGTTATTTCTTATAGACAAAGTTGACGAAATTCTAAGGTAATATATAGATGTGAACATCTAGAAGGTAAATTTAAACTCTAAAAATAAATATTTAAAATATTCTAAAGGATATAATATTTTTAGAAATGAAAAATTGTTATACACATTACATGCAAAAGAAATTACACGCTTTTTTTTATACACTTTATTGTCTAATATTACATCCCTCTATATTATATGTCTATATTATCTATGATATATACAAATTGTAAAGAGATTTTTATTAGTCGAATATTGCAGTTAGAGACGTTGGGACGCAAGTGATTTTCCAGGGCCCCACGCAAAATTTAGGGGATGGAAAGTATTTGAAGCAACATTCTTCTGTTCCGAAACCTTATTTGATATTGCTGGCATATACAGGGGCAAGATTGTATCACAGTCACCACGTATATCACACAATTGTAGTAAATTCAGAATTCAGACACTTAAGTGTCTGAATTCTGCCTTACTTTCATATGTCTTATTTTCAGACATATCGTGATTATTCAGACATTTTTCTTAGTTATTTTATACCCTGGTAACAGTAAGACACTTATGTGTCTTAAATTCAGACACCTCTGATGTCTGAATTTGCACTGAATTTTCAAATTCAGACACTTAAGTGTCTAAATTGCTTTTTCAGACACATATGTGTCTGAATTTAAGACGCCTCTATTTGCAGTGTATAAAAATGAAGTTACCATAATGGTATCTGCATTGAAATTTTTCGGCTGAAGAATAATGAATCGCATTTTTGATTTTTTTTAAATGAAGGAAATATGCTAAGTTATCTTTCATATAAGCAGAAAAGTTAATGCTGAAAAAGGTAAGTTTTCAAATATTTAAAACGAAGGGATAAATTCTGGCAGAGAATAGTGCAGCGAATAAAAATTAAGTTACCATAATAGTATCTGCATTGAAATTTTCTGCAGAAGAATAATGAATCGCATTTTTGATTTTTTAAATGACGAAAATATGCTAAAATATCTTTCATCTAAGCAGAAAAGTCAATGGTGAAAAAGGTAAGTTTTCAAATATTTAAAACAAAGGGATAAATCCTTGCACAGAATAGTGCAGCGAATAAAAATGAAGTTACCATAATAGTATCTGCATTGAAAAATATCTGTTGAAAATATAATGAACCGCATTAAGCCATTTGTTCGAACAGGATCAACCCAAATGCCAAACAATGTATTTAGAGATACTTTTATTTATTTATTTAATTTTGGTAAAGAAAAAAAATACATGCCCATTGTTAGATTTTTTCATAAGATAAAACTAGAATGAAATAATACTTATTACATAATAATCATTTTATAATATAATATTTTTATATAAATGAAGTTACAACAAAGAAGGTGGTCTTGACGATATTCTAGCTTTGAAGGTATTCTGGTTGAAAATAATGAACCAGATTAAGCCGTTTGTTTGGAATGGAGCGACTGAAATGTCACAAAATGTATTTAACACCAGAACTACCATGAGCCGTCATTTTGTCGGTTACCAAATGAATATATTCCGCTTCGAACAAGAAATTTCTTTTTAAAATAAATTAAATATAAAACTCACAAAATTACGTTAAATGAATAAGTTAAGTAGTTTTAAGTAAAATTTCTTGTATGAAATAGTTTTAAAAAACTTCAGTAAAATTTCCGGTAGTTCTAGTGTTAAAGATGCTGTTACTTAAAAATATAACAAATTATAGCACCTTGTAATAGTATATTGGGTTGTTCGGAAAGTTTGTACCGGAAAATTCAATCATTTAATTATTAAAAATTAATTGCGATAGCTATTGTATAATAATTGACAGGATGAATTTTCCGGTACGAATTGGATTTCTCAAACTGGAGGAACTTTCCGAACAACCCAATATTTCTTTCAATTGCTAAAAGATGTAAAATAAAAACAATATAAATAGTAAAAAAAGTTTTATTAGACTGTTGACATGTTTCGGCTCAATCTCAGCCAATAGCGTTTCAGATAACTTCATAGACCGTGCAATTATGGAATATTCTTATTTGTTTTGATAATGGCTCAGATTGAGCCGAAACATGTCAACAGTCTAATAAAACTTATTTTACGATTTATATTGTTTTTATTTTACACCTTTTAGCAATTGAAAGAAATATTGGGTTGTCAACAGTCTAATAAAACAATATCTAAATATTTTATTTCCTGTCAGATTAATTTATCCACCCGGTCTTATCTCACTGGCGGTGTAAGACCGGTTAATATGACATTCCTATAAGAGGATTTTTTTTTTTAATAAACTTATGATAAACAAGTTACACTTTTACACATTATTATTGAATCAGGATAAATTTAAAGTATTTACACAAAGTTTCATTACTTACCCATCATACGTTGTATAGGGTAAGTCTTGTAAACGTTTTGAAAATCGAATTTTTTTTTTGACGGAATTACACGTTTCAGACAGTGGAAATTCCGAAAAACATATTTTTAGAAAAAAAAAATTGCCGTCCGTCTGTGTGTCTGTATGTCTGTGTGTCTGTGTATCCGTGTGTCTGTAAATGCTCTATCTGAGATAGAGACTTGAAATTTCGTATGTACTTAGTATGTAATAACAGGAAGAAGCTTATTGTATTTCAATAACCTCGATTATCCGGAACTATTTTTTTTTGACTCTCAAAATATTCTTTCTGATAAAAGTTATATAAAAATTTTCGAAATTGTTTATTTTAAGGAGTGAATATAAAAGACAATAAAAAAAAAAACATAAATTTTGCATAAAGCATGAAGTCAGACGGATAATGAGTTGCCGAGATATTTGGAATCCTATTTCCACACTCTTCGATTTTTCATGACCCTGTATTTCATCCAAATTTCAATTCAAAGATATATTTTAATTGGAAATGGGACGCTTAATCAGATGCAGTAAACCGCTAGTTAATAGAATTATTGTTTTTGGAGTTATAAGGATGTTTCTTTTAAGCAATTCAGTAATCGAGCCTTTAAAGTTTATGACGTCATCAAGCAACGATTTTATTCGAATTGCACTGAATTTTATAACTAGTTTGCATATTTTTTATTTTAATATTTTATATTATGCATATCCATGATGGGTAAGTATTACGGTGGCCCCCAACGATTAGTTTTACTGTTTAGAATGTTTCTATTTTAAGCATTTTATCAATTAAGAGAACTATGCTTTTATTTTATTTTTTTTTTGTTTAATTTTGGTTTAAAAAAAAAAAAAAAAAAAAAAAAAAAACTAGATGTCTATCGTTAGATTTGTTCAGAAGTTAATAATGGAATAAAATTTTTGTGAAAATAATTTTAAATGAAGCTTTAAATTTTTTCGTATACATTAATATATAACCTTTTCAATTTCTCCTTAATATAAATTCTCGTTATCTCAAAAATTCTAAGTAATATATTCTAAAAAAGTTCTGAGTTATTTATTCTAAAATTATTAAAAAATTCTAAGTAAGAATATGCCAAATAAACTTTTATGCTTCCAGGAAAATTACAGATGAAAATAATACAGTTTCAGATCCCTAAAATAAAATAAAAAATATATATTTAATTGTACAGAATACTTCTGATGTTTAACAAATAAAAATGATGGTACCGTAATGGTATTTGCCTTAGAGATATTCCGCTTAACACTATGAAACACATTAAAATATAGGATGGGAAAACTCAAATATCAAACAATGCATTTATATATGATTTCATTCATTTATTTATTTATTTAAATTAATTAGATATCTGTAAGTAGGTTTT
This sequence comes from Maratus michaelseni, assembly GCA_963931845.1. Lineage (NCBI taxonomy): Eukaryota > Metazoa > Arthropoda > Arachnida > Araneae > Salticidae > Maratus > Maratus michaelseni. Next base: position 89,944,733 of record OZ007595.1, on the reverse strand, counting down.
TTTTCGGAAGATAAATTGAAAAGGAGGCAGTCATTTTTCAATTAAAAAAGAAAATGCTAAGAATTGCAACTTGTTTTTTTCTTTCTAGGTAAATATAGGGGAAAGTAATGAAAAGTCGTGTAATTGGTTGAAACCAGATATTTAAGTTTGGACTCAATTTGAGAAACCCTCTAGCGGGTAATAGTTAAAATATTTCGTTCGTAGAAAAATGAAAAAGCGGCCATTATGGTTTCTGCATACTTGCATATGATTAGTTTCTGTTTTGAAAAGTTTCTTTTATCATTTTTTTTTAATTTAATTTTTGCTAGTTTTCGAAATTTTTAAATTTGAACACATTTGAAGTAGCCGAAAGTTGTCCATTATTATGTGAAACATATTTAATGAGGATTTTTTTCCAATGAAAGTGTTGTTAGCATTTATAATATTATTTTTATGTTTTTCTATTCTCTAGGGATAAGACTGAATATACTAAGTGGGATAAAAACGCATTTTGGAAAACGATGCTTAAGGTGTCCTTAAAAAATTCTGAAAGAAAAAGCAGTCAAAACTGAATGGACAAGAGCAATTGTCATTTTTCTAAATCTGATAAAAAAGTGAACTTCTTTTCTGCAATTTCTCAAATTTAATGGAGATAATTATTCATTTGTCTTTAAATATTAAGTCAATGCCCTTATAATTGAATTATTTTAAGTTTAGTTCCTTAGTTAGTTATTTCTGAAAATTAAAATATAGTGTTCCTTTAAAAAACAATATCTAAATCTTTTATTTCCTGTCAGATTAACGTATCCACCTGGTCTTACCTCACTGGCGGGGAGGGGGGGGGGGTAAGACCGGTTGATTTGACTTTCCTATTAAAGTTGTTTTTAATAAACTCGTGATAAACAAGTTACACTTTTACACGTTATTATTCAACCAGGATAAGTTTAAAGTATTTACACAAAGTTTCATCAAATTCTGTTGGAAATTTTAGCTTTAAGAGAAAACTAATAATAATGTATGCTGTTTTAACCTACTTTTCCCTTCCCTGTATTGTTAAATCTCCGATATCGGTATTTGTTACACTCAAATATAAAGATTTTCTTATTATTTTAGAAATGAGAAAATACAGCAGTGTCATATTTCTTTTTTTGCCTCCTAACTATTTGTAAATCATACTAAAAATAAATTTCTATTAATTTCTGTGTTACTATTTTGATAACTTTTTTTAAATTACCAAACTTTAAGAAACAAATAAAACAACGAAATGAAACTTTCATTTCTAATTTTTTACAAGTATTATTTGTTTGCACTTACCATGTAATGTTCCATTTTCTCTTTTTTGTTTCTATCAAGTACTTCAAGAAAATCTAAATAAGATTTATTCTCTGTCTATTCAAGTCTACGAAAAATATAACATAATAACTTTAATATTAGCACAAAATGTTCCAAATGCTTAAGTAAATGATTTTTTTTTTATCGTTGCAAATGCTGCAGACGTCTAACGAATAGAAAATGATCATACCGTAACGATGTATCTTTGAAACGACTCTGCTTAAAACAATAAATCATTTTAAGCTTTTTGTTGAGGCTGCAGACACTCAAATGTAAAATGATATTTAAATATTTTTTTTTTTTTAGTTTTTTGCATGTAAACTTGATTTCTCTCTGTAGTTTTCACAATTTTCAGAAGATAGACAAAATATATGTTTAATAAATCATTGAAAACTTATACAGGCTGCGGAAAAAGTTTAGGATGGACAAAAAATCCTTTATTTTCGCGAAAACGGGTCACTGTTAAAAATAACCCTGTAAAATTACGGGCAGAGGCCGGCAGCAGAGTTTCCAGTCATACGCCGTAAAGAAAAAAAAAATCCATTCCCATCATTTTGTGCAGACCGTAATTTTACGGGACAGAGTAATACAGCATTATAATGCACATGATATAATGCACTTTAAAACACAATAACTCTTTACTTACTGTTCCGTAGCACATAGCACATTAAATAATCATCACAGAATCGCTTTTTTTGGAGTGTTAAAAAATATGTTACGGTCGTGGTTAAGTGACATTATTTTTCGAAACACGACTAAAATGAAGGATTACACCCTAGCGGAGGAAAATGTATGGGGTCGTACCGTATTTTTGCTAACAGATGGGCTAGAACTGTAAGAATATGTGGATTGCCCTTAATTTTCTAAGGGATAACGCCACTTATTTAGTGCATTAGACCGTCTCTCATCAAATAAGGCTGTTGCCCGTGAAAATTGAAGGTCAAATGTTCATAAATTTACAGTTTGTTCTGAGAGTGTAAATATCATCAATTTATTAACAAATATATTACATATAGCATCATATAAATGGAAAATCAGATTAGATCTCAAAGTATCCGCCTTTTTATTTGATGCATGCCTTTAGCCGTTTTGGGTGATCATTAAATGCGGCACGAAGTATCTTATCGGAAAAATTGGTCGTCTATTTAATACATTTTACTTTTAGACCATCCAAACTTTGATAGGAAGTAGCCACGGACCTTTGCCTTCAAAATTCCCGAAATGGAAAAATCCATTGGACTGATGTCGGCCGAGTTCGCTAGCCATTCATCGGGAGAAATGAAGCCAATGTTCTCAGCCCTAAACCAGTCAAGAGTCTTGCGCACGAGATGGGCTGGTGTAGAGTCTTCTGAAATACCTAATTTCGTCCAGAAAAATGTTTTTGAGCAAAAGGCTTGAGCATTTTCTGCAAAATCTCGTCCTGATACTAAAGCCATCCAAAACTTTTTCCGCACCCTGTACATTTTGTATTAATACACTTTTATTAGAGTGATCAACCTGCAGAAACTAATATAATTCAGGGTAATGCAGCTACTGTTATTTCAAACTAAAATTGCGATGGTTATTGTGAAATTGAAAAACATGAAAATAAATTGGCTATTAGTGCTATCTATTTTGCTTTGGTTTTGAAATTAATATTTGCTTTCTCTTTTGATTTCCACATTCAAATTTAAAATTTAGCAAAACATCTTTTTCAAGGTAATTCGACCAGTGACAATAATTTGGCTACTTTTCTATTTTTTTCTTAACAAATCATTTCGTACTAAATTTTTCTTTATTTAACTAAAAAAAAGGGATAAAAAAAGGGATAAAAAAAAGAGAAATAAATTCATTATTTTTATGAACAGAAAAAAAAATTATATTTGAAATAAATTATATGTAAATGAAAGAAATCAAAAAAAAAAAAAACAAATAAAACTCCCCAAAATGGTGACGAAATATGACACGGTCAAAACTAGTTTCAAACAATCAACTGATTTCTCAATAACAGTGACATAAGAGTGATCAAGCTGTTCGAAATTTCATAGTTTGTTTATAAAAATGATTAAACTTAGTTATCTCCATATACCTGCATTAGCAGCACTGGCCGTATTACTCTCATGTGACCAGAAGCATATAACAGGAGATGTACAGCACAAATACCAAATGAATAGTTTGTATTATGTTTTTTTAGAATATAAAAGAATCAATACAAAGTACATATAAATTTAAAAAGTCCACCCACTAAAGTTTATTGTGGTTAATATTCAAAGGGATAAATGACTCTTTTTATTTTGCACAACCTGCCTGAAATATGGGATCAAGTTATTGCAGCTGATTCTCATAAATCTATTAAGGAAGTTCACAAAGATTCGAGATCTGTAATGGTTCTTAATGAAGTTCATTTTTGAGAATGATGCTTGACATACATAAGTAGCGTATGTATGTAAATGTGGTACATAATTTCGAGGCTAAAGCTTTTTAGCCACACACAGGGTGGCTTATTCTTTCAATCTCTATCATTTTTCATGTTTATGAAAAGTCACAGCAATCCATCGTTGCCACAGATTAATCTCGGAAAATGAAACATTTGAAGTTACTTAAAAAATTAATAACTCGAAAAGTATTTGTCACAAAATTGTTTTACAAACTGCGTTAGAATAGTAAAAAATTGTATTTTTCTTGATATAAATTTCAAATCTAATGATTATGTCGTTTTTCAAATATTAGATTTCAAAAATTACAAAACTTCACAATGGAGTACCGTAGCGAAACTTTTACGCGTACAAAGATAATGATAAAGGCATTGTGGCTCGACGTGTATCGTGTATACTGGCCATAGCATGAGTAACGAATTATAGTAAACTTATTATTCTGTTAAAATATAAAAGTGAATTATGTATATACATTTTTAAAAAATAAAGAAAAACATTTTATCACAAACATCAACAAATTTTTTTCTTCTATTTATTCCCTTATTCCAAAGATATTATTTTATCGTCTGCTGCCATAGCGACATGAATTAAATTTCATTAAAAAAAATGCTCAGTGGTAGAAATATATTTTTCTAAATCGAATGGTTATTGAACAACTCAACACTTTAACAGGGGAATTTTTATTTGTTATTTAGATATTTTAAAATTGTTTGTTGTCATTGCGTTTTTATTCTGAGTTACAGCTAGTTTATTTATTTTTTAAATAAAAGCCGTGTGTGGCAATCTATATTCGGCCTTATAGCAGAATTTTCCCCTCTTGTAGTTCTGGATACTTTTTTCACACATGTTTTTAATCCAAAATTGGTCATCCCCAAGACTTTTCAGTCAGAATTTCGTCGCAGTTGTATAAAACTTGCCTGAGGTCCGAATGCCATTTAGTGACCAGTAGTATAGATAGATAGACATTTCGTAAATAAATTAAACAAGATGGAAATTGTGCGTTAAACGTGACAAATGAGGAGCGTTCGTACTATAACTAGTTTTACAATGCAAAAAAATCATTGTTATTATTTTAGTGAAATGAATTATATCGTCTGCTATGAGCGAAATGAGCATGCCTTTTTTTTTTCTTATTACGTAGGCAACCTTTATAGATGCGATTTTTTTTCGGCACCAGACAGCGCTGAAAAATCCACCATGGAAATCTTGATTTGCGAATGATTACCTCCATGGTTTAATATTTCTATGATTCTTGATGAACGAATCTCTTGTGTTTATTTACTTTAATGGATTGAGATATTCGGTTGTTAACCTAATATCCACTGAAATTATCCAAGAATCTGTACATTTTTAATACTAGAACCGCGGGAAATTTTACTCAAATTTTACAACAATATTTCACACTAGAAACATTTTTTAAAACTATTTAACTTATTTATCTAAATTATTTTTAAGTAGCATTTATTTAACTTATTTTATGAAAAAAATTCTGGTGCTAATCAACATCTACTCATTTGGTACGGGTCAAAGTGACCGTCTCCGTGGTTCTAGTGTTAAATGTAACGCATATCTCTCAAGAAAACAATTTTTTTGAACAATCTTTCTAAAAATGTAACTTCTATGCAATTTAATTTGAAAAAATAATTTTGAAAAAAATGGTCGCTCGGTATATAAAAAAACAAGTGGTTAGCCCGTATTTGTTTTCCTCAATCACATCATTTGCGCTTTTATTATATAGATTAGTATTATGATAGGATTTAACAGAATAAAGAAAACTTTTGTTAGTATTCTTTTTAAGTTTTGATTCGAATTTTCATAAAATTTAAAATGACTCGGCAAATTTCTGTAGCGATTATATATATTAAATGTCAAACCATTCGGTTGGGTAGTTTTTGCGCTGTTATATGCTAACGGACGGAGAGACATTCGGACCAGATGACGATTATAGATGCTATGTATTTATATAATTACGAACGCACCTAAAAAGAATTATTCAATCTATTCAACATTTTCAGGTATGAATTTGGAATTTCTGAATAAAAAATCTACCAGATTTTCCAACACTGCTTAAAAGCAATTATTTCACTATCATGACTATTGAAATCTTTCATATCCTTTTTTAAAATGACTAAAATTATAAAAAGGGCAATAAAATAAACACTTTCTGTAAAGTCACACAATGTAGTATGTCACTGCTGTTATACTACATTGCAATCTCAGTTGTAATCTCAGTTGTAATCTCAGTTGCGTATAAATCACGCAACTGAGATTACAGTTTCCTGCATTCACAGTTTGTCCAATTAATGACTGTGATCACAGTCTCCCGCATGCAAAGTATTAAACCTCAGAAAGATTTTTTTTTTCAAAATTTTGTACAAAGATCTTTTTTTTAATATTATTTCTAAAATCTTGGCTAAGTAACAGACTATAATAAAACAAAATAAAATATCGCTCCAAGTAATGACTTTTATTTCTGTTTCTTTTTTGTGTATTAAATAACTTAATATCAGAAACATGTTATCTCGAGTAAGTAGACGATGCAATATAGTAGAAAATATTTGTTATGACTTTCAGATATTATTAAAGAGATATGCTTAGAGATATATTGACTGTAGGAGAAAGTGGAAAAGTAGAGTAGTTGTGATGTAATATTACTTAGCTATTTCATTTTTTTCTGATAATTTGTATTTTCTTAGTCTTTCGAAGTAAGTAAATGATTTTTATAATGTATATTTTCGCTGACCTAAATTTCTTTAGTTATGAAGGTTGAATAGACATATGTATAAAACAAGGAATTTTTTCAAATAATATAATAAAAAGACTACAATATAATATAAAGTATAATATAATGAGACTTTAATTTAAAGGAATTTTTCTTTTTAATACGTATGCGTATGAGTATACAGCTTTACTTTAAGACGCATTTTTGTATTTTTTAGCTAGCTAAAATAATGGTTAAAATAAAGATGTATAGAAAAAGTTTAAAAAAAAATAAGATTGAGAAATACTTCATTACATAACACCATTTCTATTGGTATCAAATTCCACCTTTTAAAAGATTCCGATTTATGATTATTTTATTAGTAGATTTTAGATTAAAATAATAACAAATCATTTTTAATGATTTGTTATTATTTTACTTAAGACTTATTTTTATACTTGATAGCATTCGTTGTTACCATGTCAAACTATCGAATATGAAAATAATGCATTTTTCATTTTCTTTTAAATTAGCCGATTCTCACCACTAAATTTTATTAGAATTATTCTAGTAGTAAAAATACTAATAAATATTTGTGAAGAACGGGGTTGCCAGTTTGGATTCTTTTTTATTCAGAGATGCCGAATTCATACCTGAAATTTTGAGAAAAACAATTTTACTTTGGTTAATCACGAAATGTCTGTCATTAAATAAAGCAAAAACTTCTGTTTGAAATTTCTAGCATGGATTCGAAATTTCTGAATTGAAAAAGAGGCCAAACTGACAACCCTGCTGACAATACTTTTAAAATTTACTGGTGAGAAAAAGGCCAAATTTTAAAAGTAATGAACAATGCATTTTCCACATTCGATAGTTTGACATGGTAGCGACGAATGTAAAATAAATATAAATCAAATTTTTTTTTAAAGGTATGTCATTTAACATCGGTAGAAATAGCAGTGTATCCACTAATTCTATGTTGAGAACTACCTAGATACTTAATCAAAATAATAATGGATGCTTCATAAAATTCTTTCTCGCATTCCAAACATTATAAGTAGTTTTTTTTTTATGAGAAATGTAATTTTTTTGGGGGGGTGGGGTGGGGTGGGGAAGAGAAATCTCGTCGTTTTTCATTTATACAAATGTCTGATCCAATATTTCTACAAAACTTACATATGTATATCATCAGTCATCGAAGTCTCATTGTTCGAAGAAAAGGATGATCCAAAGCTTATGCAGTTGATAAAATATATCATGCTGAGAAAAATAGATTACATGTTTGAATGAAATATGTTTAAATATGCAAAAACACGTTTTTATTTTGCCCCAATAAAAGCATTTGAAATCATTATTATGCATCTACCATAATGAGGTTGATTTATCCATAATTTTTTATTTGGATTAAAAATTAGTTTGAATTTTTGATGTTTTGAATAATAGAACTTACACATCCGTGAAATATATATATATATACATATATATAAGTACACAAGTCACGTTCATAAAAATTATTTCACATAAGCACATGTAATTAAAATAAGCCATACTTTAGAAATGATTATACAAATTGCTTGATTTTAATGTTTAAAAATGAAAAATGTCTCATTAGTTAATCATAAAATATATATACCTCATGGAAGTTCTTTTCGTTTTACTTTCATAAAGATGCACCATCAGATTTTGTGCGAAACGTTTTTATGTCACTCATATATTAACAGGAGCTTCTTTCCCAGAAGTTGAACCTGATCCAAAGATAATGGTGTTGATAAAATGTATGAGTCTGATAGTGAAATCCAAATGTATAAAGCGATATATCTTTCTTACTACAACATGTTTATGTATTAAACCAATTTTACTTTTTAAAACAAATTTAGTGTTAAATTAATGATTTGTAAAAATTGATTGATTTGACTGTTTAATACAGTAATAGGCTTCATGAAAATGAAAAATATCTTATTACTTGGCCATAAAAAAATGTAAGTGCCTCAATGAAAAATCTTTTATAAAATCTAAAAAAAGATTTTAATTAGCAAAAATCTTAATCATTTTCTAAAGATGCACGATCAAAATTTGTGCGAAACGTTCATATGTCACTCATCAATTAACTGAATTTCTTTTACTGAAGTTGGATCTAATCCAAAGATAATGGTGTTGGTACTCTGGTGCTGATCACTATGAGTCTGAGAGAGAAATGCAAATATATAAAGCGATACATAATTCTCACTACTACATGTATATGTGTTAAACTAATTTTACTTTTTTAAATAAATTTAGCTTTACTATACTAGCTAAATTAATGACTTGTGAGAATTGTTTGAATTTACTGTTTGATACAAATATAGGCTTCATGATAATGAAAAATACCTCATTACTTAAATACAAAAAATGTAAATGCCTCATGAAGAATAATTTCACTTTCCTTTAATAAAGATGCATGATCAAATTTTGCGAGACACTTTCATGTGTTACTCATCAATTAATATTCTTTCCCTGAAGTTGAACCTGATCGAAAGATACTGGTGTTGATAAAATATATGAGTCTGATAGTGAAATCCAAATGTATAAAGCGACATATTTTTCTTACTACAACATGTTTATGTATTAAAACAATTTTACTTTTTAAAACAAATTTAGTGTTAAATTAATGATTTGTAAAAATTGATTGATTTGACTGTTTAATACAGTAATAGGCTTCATGAAAATGAAAAATATCTTATTACTTGGCCATAAAAAATGTAAATGCCTCATAATAATAATAATAATAATAATTAATTAATTAACCCTCTCGCCACTGATTTTTTTTCCAATTTTGGGAAAAATTACTTTTACGCTAACAAAATTAAAAGTAGCTATCGAAATCACAGAAGTTACTACTGAAATTTAGCGAATGTGTTCTTTACAGAAATCTAACGAATGTAGTTATGTTGCGTGTTTTTCCTATGAAAATAGTCTAAGGAAGAATTTTTTAAGACGTTTGGAAAATGTCGTATTACAATAAGATTAAACAAACATAAAACATTTAGTAGTATTTTTTATCTTTTATCACAAATTACTAATTCGGAAAAGGAGTCCCTAATTTAAATTTAAAGAGTGAAACATATGTTTAAATTAAAAGAAACGCCAACGGTTTACTAATAATTAATAAAACTTTTATTAATATTATTATTATTAACTGCTGAAACATAAGTAACGTCATAATAGTAAATGTATCGACATATGCTATCACTATTAGGTGCTGGAATTAACAACAAAAAATTTCTTACAAATATTGAAATTCGAAGTAGGAGCCTCATATGAGGCCCAGAGTGACGAGAGGATTAAAAAAATCTTAATCCTTTTATAAAGATGCACGATCAAAATTTGTGCGAAACGTTCATATGTCACTTATCAATTAACTGAATTTCTTTTACCGAAGTTGGACCTGATCCAAAGATAATGGTGTTGGTACACTAGTGCTGATCACTATAAGTCTGATAGTGAAATGTAAATATATAAAGCGATACATAATTCTCACTACTGCATTTATATGTGTTAAACCAATTTTACTTTTTAAGATAAATTAAGTTTTACTACACTAGTTAAATTAATAACTTGTGAGAATTGTTTGAATTTACTGTTTGGTACAATTATAGGTTTCATGATAATGAAAAATATCTCATTATTTAACTATAAAAAATGTAAATGCCTCATGAAAAAAAAATATATTTTTTAAAGATGCATAATCAAATTTTGCTCAAAACTTTCATATATTACTCATCAATAAACAGAGATTCTTTCCCTGCAGTTGAACCTGTTCCAAATATAATGGTGTTAATAAAATATACGAGTCTCTCTGATAGTGAAACCCAAAAGTACAAAGCAACCATATCTTTCTTACTGCTACATGTATATGTGTTAAACCAATTTTACTTTTTACAATAAATTTTGTGTTACTATACTAACTAAATTAATGACTTCTGATAAAAAAAAATATTTTTTACGATTTTTTTTTTTTTTTTTGGGGGGGGGGGGGTGAAACATCTAATTATTTTATCTAACGAAATTCAAATGTAGAAATATTCTTCAAGAAATAGTACAAAATGCGCACATGCCACTCATTATTTAGCCTGGTTTCTTCATTTAAAGTTTAAAAAAAAAAAAAACTTATTCAATGCTTATGAAGTTGATAAAATATATTATTTTGACAATAATGACTAAAACGACGCGTATACATTTTTTGCTATGTTTAAATAACTTTATTTTAGCAATTACTTTATTTTAGCAATTACTTTACTTGCTAACTTGGCGAGATGTAAAAAAATCTTAATCTTTAACGAATGTTTCGAAACACCTAAATACTTAAATGAATACACCTAATGAATGACACCTAAATACTTAAATGAGAAATATGAATGCTTCAAAATAAAACTTATCGTTTTCTATACATAAGATGTCTGATCCCATTTTTTGACAAAATTTAGATATGCCACTGATCAATCACCTGATATATTATGCCTGGAAATAGTCTTATCTGAAGCTTATAGAGTTTGTAAAATTTATCAATTTGAGAGTGACAAAGTTTACATTGGAAGTATGTCTATTTGAATTAAGTGTGCTTTGATTAAAATTTTTTAGAAACCTAATCAACTTCCGACAACATTGTTATGCTTTCACCGTATGCGGTATCAGTGAATGTAATGACCATCAAGTTTTTTTTATCATTGCAAAACAATATTTTGCTAAAATATTGTTTGTATTGCGCGAATATTGGCTAAACGTTTCAATGTTAGCAGACACTACTATCCTCAAATCTGAATATTGGCCTTTTTTCGATACGGAACAAATACTGGTAAGAAATTCTTCGCTATTGCATTCCCAATGTTTGGATTTTAAAGCTAATATTTCTGCGATGCTTCCCCTCAGTTGCAAATATTTCCAATGTGAACAAAATATTTAGTCGGTGACAGTATTTCATTAAAAGAATTTCCGATAAATTCAATATTTCAGTTCAATATGACTAACTTTCTACTGCGATATTGGTTTACCTAATAGAGATCTTTCTTTAAACATATATTAACTGTAAAAACATATATTGTTAAAAGTTATTTAGAAATACAGTACAAGTCAATAAACGAAGTGTAAATAAAGAAACCGTAATTTATTTTATAAGCATCGAGTAATACATAATTTATTATTTAAAAAATATAGTCTTCTCTCAAGCATATATTTTCACTTTCAATTTATAGTGATGCTCGGTTCCATTTAAAATATAAAATAAAACTTACATATGTAACTCATCAATCATTTCTCGTCTCTTTTTAGACAGAAAAACTGGATGAAAGCTTATAGAGTTGATAAAATATATTAATCTGACAGAGCAAGAGATTACATCGATCTTATTTTTGTCCGAACAAAAAAAGCGTGGATTGGCAAAAAAAAAAAAAAAAAAAAAAAAAAATCCTTTTACCCTAATATACAGCGATTGACAATATTATTATGCTTTCCCCATTTTGTGTTAAATTCGACCATCATTTTTCATAGTGAAATAAGCATTGATTCTGCAATACAAAATTTCTTCTTTTGCTGCAAGTTGCGCAAACGCGGGTAATAAATTTCGGAATTACACACTTCTGTAAAATGCAGAAAACAGTCTGACTTTCAATGCAAAAAAATAATAGAACTGTTAAAAATGTATACCTGAATCATATTTAAAATGTTCATTTATAGCCAGTGAATGTGTATGTAATCGAAAACTGGCATATGTTTATATAAATTGTAAATAATGTCTAATTTACGAATGTTTTATGCTGTTATAGGCAAAAATATAACAAATTACAACACCAAAGAATAATTTACTTACTTTAATTGCTAAAAGGCGTAAAATAAAAAACTTTATAGGCAGTAAAATAAGTTTCATTAGAGTGTTGAAATGTTTCGACCCCATCGGAGCCATTATCAAGACAATTAAGAGTATTCTACAATCGTACTATCTATAAAGTTATAACAGTGAAACCTCTCTGTCCGACCACTTTTATTAAGCGACCACCTCCCTCAACGACCATTTTTTCATGGAAAGAAATTAATTCCTATAGGCTCAATGCTAATTTTACCTCCATTCAGAGAACATTCTGAATGGAACTCCTTCCATGAGCGACCAATTTGTTTGAAGAAACGGAAAGAAATCCCGTTCTTTCCTGGTAGTTTGACCTTTAGTTTGACCGCGCATTATTCATTAAATTTCTGAACCATTTATGTATATATATAATCTTATCTTTTTCAGATTTATTTTTTTAATATGGTGACATTTAACTCTTTTAACACCTTTTCTGTCTTTCCAGGCAATAAATCCAATTCTGATGACAAGTATGATGTGCCGGACAACAAAGCCCTGCTCTTTCTTTGGAGGAAATTGTCAAAGAATTTGATATATTAATGGAATCTTCATTATCTCGTTCAAGAAGAAAACATTTCGCATTTATTCAATGAACTTTAAAAAGTTTTAGAAATAAAAGTTGCAAAAAATAAAATTGTAAAATAATAGCAAACATCAATTTATCCCTTTAAGACCTGACCTACACAATTGTGTAGGTAATCCTAAGGTGAAAAAAAAAACAATTTCCTCTTTCCCTGTGATTTAATGCCGAACCTGCACCACACAATTTTGTAGATCCCTCTTGACATAATCGGACAACGTAATTTTTTTTAAATATTTTTTCGTATTAATTAGGTTTAAAAACCAAGCTTTTAGTTTCTACCAAAATTCTTCAAGTCTTAAAGGGTTACATACTTTTTAAACGCTCGTAGTTGTAAACTTAAGAATTTGAATTAAAGTTTTATTTTGATATTTAATTTTTTATATATTTTTCCTAATGTAAAAGATAAAGTTCCGTAACACTACTTTTTACCTTATTTTCGATAGCCAAAAACTAGATTTAAATGTGACCTCCGTTAAAAGACCACCTTTCAGAGCGACCAATTTTTAATGGAACGGAGCGTGGTCTCTTTAGGGAAATTTTACTGTATTTGAAACGCCATCATTTAGTTTTTCACGTATTTTTACGCAGGTTATTTTTTATTTTTACTTGGATGTTTATTTCATATTCGTTACCATAGAGTAACGTGAACCCCAATTATGGTAAGTTAAATGTTTCTGGATGCTGATGCTGATGATGCAGAAATTAAAGAATATCCTTTGCAGTAAAATTAACCCAATTAGTTTTGAGAATTGTGCAGGAGTATATGAGGTACTATTAATTAAAGAACACGTATAAAAGAATCACTATACTAGCATGGCAAATATGAAATTTAGTTATTAGAATAAGGAGCATATAGCTGATATCAAATATAATAGAAAAACCACAGCCGTGGCAAGATTATATCAAGAACAAAATATCCAAATACATTTCAATGAATATAAGTTAATTTTTCCGTCCAAAAAATACTGTCCATCCATCCTAAGAAAAACCATAGTGACTGTAACAAGTAAAAATACAATATGTAACAATTCAGAATCATCATTTAACCCAAAATTATTGCTCAAGTTACTGCATAATTACAAATATGGAACTAAACATCAAAGTAAAAATAAAAAATAACGTGTGTAATTTGAAAAAGTACGTGACAAATTAAATGATGGCGTTTCAAATAATAACTTCATAGTTCGTGCAATTGTAGAATATTCTAATTTGTTTAGATAATGATTCCGATGGATCCGAAATATGTCAACATTCTAATAAAACGAATTTTACCGTTTATGAAGTTTTTATTTTACACCTTTTAGTAATTAACCGAAGTATACTGTTATAGATTTCTATATTTGATAAAAATGAGGAATATCTAATTACTTAAACATTAGAAATGTAAACATTTCTAAACAAATATATGTAATAATGATGTAATAATAATAATAATTAGGCTGGTGAGATTATTGAAGAGTCTTTTGTAAAAAACTATACTATTTTAATCTCTGGAGTAAAACACAGTTATATATTCAGACTAATTACAGGCTATATACAGGGTTAAGGGTAATAGGGGTTGATTCTGCCGCAGTTATTGGCATTTTACGCGTCCTTCCGGAGCTAGGCCGTCTGCCTAAAGCCAACCGGACAAGTCAATCGCCAAAGTAAATCTGACGATAATCTTAATATTCCGTTCACAGGCCAGAGAGTCGAAACTCTGTAGTCATCTTCTATATTGTGTATCGTTATTGCTGACCTAATGAGTTTCCGTGGGAACTCGGGCCGCTCCTCTTCTAGCTGCGGTCGACATGTTATGGGAACTGCAAAACCACATGCATCCCATTCACATATATATGTATTTTTTTTAAGTCGATTTTTTACAGTTTCATAGTAATGGCCGATTAATTTTTTATAAAATTTACATATGTCAATAATCACTCTTCGCAACTTCTGTCTCCAAGGAAAAAACTGATCCAAAGTTTATTGATATGACAAAATATATCAGTCGCAAAGCAAAATTTATTACATTAAACAAATATCTGTTTATATAAAATAGTTCTGGATTGGCAAAATAATTTTTTTTTATTTCCTAATAGCAGTGCTACACATCATTACTATGCACTGAAGAAAAGGAGAACATTCTTCTGAATCTACGAAATATAACATAACTACGAAAGAAAATATAAAATATCCACTTTCGAATTACACACGACATCAGAAACAATTCTTTAACTTTCGAAATCTTAGAAGCCGATATATTTAGAAGATTTAGAAAATAATTTTAAACAACAAAATTTCTTTTGCTGCCACTGATTTTCGGAAACATTTCCGAGCCCTCGTTATGTTGTATTAATCTGTTTTTTAAAATCGGAGTATCGATTGATAGGATTCATCAATTTTCAATTAAACATTTTCAGCTGAATATTTGAATTTTTATAAGGTAGGTGCCCCTGTTTTGGCCATGTTCCTGATAAATTCATCCCCTTATTATATGTTAGCAAACCAAAATTTTCGCTCGATGGCATCAGCATATCGTAAAGTAGCATCCATGTGATCTTTCACCATTCAGCTAGGTTTTGGAATTTGACGCCAATTTCCTATTTTATATTTTTGGTGTGATCTCTTCTTGTTTATAGTTGGTAAGTCTCTTTTTTCTATGCACGTTCCTAAAGGAATTTTTTTATGAATATAGTCATACTCTGTTCAATTTTTAACGCTCTAACAGTTGGGGCTGTCGTGGATGGTTTTTTAGTTTACCAGTTGTTCAAAATCTAACGATTTTTGTGAAAGCTGACCTGCTCCTGATATGGTCATCCAGGTGGCCATATCAAGTGCATCATGCAAGCCTTGGAGAAAGACAGTACAGTTTTATGTTTTAATTGCGATACGTAATTTATTTTAACGATTTTGTTAAACTTTAAAAGGATTTCACATTTTTATCTAAATAAAAAGTTAAATTGTTATGACAATTTTGTTAACAACTTCATTTTTGATGAAAAATCCTGTTTTAAATCCACTTATGAATAACAAAAATAATTATTGAGTATCATGTTTATTTATTTTACACCAAAATTATTTAATTTAGTAGAACAGCATTTTTTAATTGGAGTAAATCACATGGAACAATGGTGGCCATATCATATGCACATGTTCCTGATGTGGCCTACTTGATAGACTTTTTGGAATTCCGTTTTTCTGGTACCGGACTGGTAAAATTATTTTTATAGATAATGCAATATATTTTTATGAAAGTCCATTAACGCCCGAACGTTAAAAAATGTAAAACGTTTTGGAATTTTTCAAAATGACGGAAAGAAAAATTATTAAATTTGGGCACGGCAATAACAGGTCACCCATCTTATGCAAGAAAAACAAAATGATATTAATTTTAATGTTAATTTTAATATTTGTAATGTATCATTTTTGTCTGAAAAATATCTTTGTTGAACATGAATATGTTTACTTGAGAATTGATACCAATGAAAAAACCTGTATTTCGAGGTGAGAAAACTGATGTTTACATATATTACGTATACTGTAAAATCTATTAAGATACGCTTCCGAAAATCAGCGACAGCAAGAGAACCTTTTTTTAATAAATGTTTCTTCAAATCTCAAAAATATATTGGTTTCTGAGGAAGACAAAGAACTTCTTGGAATCGTTAGTGGATTTCGTTAGTTGTTATATTACATTTTCCTGGATTAAGATACATCTGTTTTTTTTTTTTTTTTTTTTTTTTTTTTGATATAAGTATGCTTTTACAATATCAGGCAAGATTTACGTACTTTTTTTTAAGTCAGACACTCTGTGATTCTACAATGAAAAAATATCTTTTCGACAGAAATTTATAAAGTTCAACATAATAAAAAATAGAATTACAAACTTTTCTAAATTGCAACAAATTGTTGGAATTTTCGATATTTTGAAGCACATAACTTGAAAATTTATATACCTGAATCGTTAAATGTACAGATCCCACTGCAAAAAAATCTGTGATTTTGACTGAAAAATTTTGTATTTTTTACAGAAAAAACTGTTTTTTAAGAAAAATAGTTTTCGCCTGTAAAAAATGTGGATTTTATAATTTTTACAGAATAAATCTATATTTTTTACAGAAAAAAACTGTTTTAAGGAAAATATACAGATATTTCCTGTAAATAAAACGGTTTTCCACTGGCTCCAAAATTGACAGTTTTTTCTGTCAATTTGAGAGATTTTTTTTTAACAGTGCGTCTTTTCTCGATACAACAGATAATATTAAATTTTGTTGAAATAGAATCATTACAGCTTTCTTGTGGAATATGTCTTATATTTCTCATGCTCAGCGATTTAAATTTATTTAAAAACTGTAAACTAAATTATATTTTGGCTTTCTATTTATGGTATTTGCCTACTAATAACATATTGTTAACATGCCTTATTCTACTATACCAAGGTTCGCACACTCCTTATAGTTTGTAAGGTGCCTGGCACCAGTATTATAATAAGAAAGTTTCTATTTAATATTTTAAACACAGAATTCGTAACCATCACGTTTATTCAGAAAAGTAGTAATATATTTTCCACAGTTAAACAAAGCGAAGAAAACAGTTAAAATTTTGTGGTACACAGGTGCGAACCCTGTATACTGCAATATTTTTTTTTTGTTTAATGTCATTATTAAAAAAATATATATTCAGTTATTTCGGATTTAAAAAAAAATCTATTCTAGCGAAAAAAAAAAAGAAAGAAATATTTAACGTTTCAACTGCTTCTTGATTTTTAAATTCGGCGACAAAGAAACGTTATAACAAAAACTCGTATACAAATTCTAGTGATTTTTATAAATTTGAAATCACATTACCCTTTTCAAAAGCAAAGCAATGCTGTTACTAGACTGTTGAAATTATTGAATGTCACCAGAATTTTAAAAGTAAGTGATTTGAAAGTAATTAAATGATTTTTGTCAAGTTCATTGTAAAACCAGCATTTTATTAACATATCCGAGTTCAAATATTGCTATTGGGGGCTAAAATTAAGTAGGGTAAAGACTCCGCACGACCTTAGTAAGGGTTGAAGAGTTGTACTAGAATAAGTATTTGAGAATATAATATTTTTACACTAAAAAGCTATCAAATACAGTAAAACCCCGGTTATCCGAAAAGCATGGGACCAAAGGATTTTCGGTTGACCGGGGTTCCATAGGAATTTTCGGATAACCGGGAGGCTTCCTAATTTTATTCTACCAGATGACAATACTCACGCTTCTCACTTCTCCCCAGTCAGGTAACGCATTCGTGTTTGCAGGTGAAGCAAGAATTCGCATTCTGAGCGATTTCAACTTCGTGTTTATACGTGTTTTTAATTCCTCCAAACTTCATTTACGATGTGTAATACTTTAAAGTGCAAACTGGCTTATATAAGCATGAAGAGCCTCAACGCGTTGAAAAGAGTTGATACTGGCCATGAACACTGAAATAGATAACGACATTTAACGAAATAGTGTTAATGGCGTGTCGCGACTTTCGAACTTAATGGCGGCTGCGCGCACGGTCCTGCGCAGCCGGCGAGCATCTCTGCTAAGGTAGCCCCACCTACAACAACAAACCTAAACTGTATATTGGATACCCACCAGACGATTTGAAGATGTAGACGAACTGGTGACGTATGGATCAACTGTCCTAAGGCTACTGTATATATATATATATATATATATATAGTATAATATAGTAGCTCTAAATTGCCCTACACTGGCACCACCTATATGAACCATTTTACGAGGAAATGTTTTCTTCTTTGATAGGCTATTTCGTTAAAAGTCCTTATCTATTTCTATGTTCATGATATTGGCACTTCAATATATTGAAGTGCAGGAAGTTGCAACAGCGTCAAATGAGTTGTTGTTTAAAAGGTGGCGTGATAAGACAGCATTGAAATAATGCGAAGTTGAAAAAAAAGTCACAACATATTTTGTAAAAGAAAAAATTGAGTGTTGTATGTGTTTATGCAATAAAATGCCTGCATTTACGCAATGGTCCAAATAAGTAAGTTGACGCTGTTTATTTATTTCATAAACAACATGCCTGTTTAAAAATAAAATGTTTCATATAAAAAAAGAGTTTTAAGGTATTTCGGTTAAGCCGATTTTCGGATAATCGGGGTTCTACTGTAATCTTATTTATGCTAACATGAAAGGTACCGTTATAAGGTACGAATATTTACTTTTTTATATTATGTAATAAATAATTATTTTACATATATTTATGTTGCAAAAGGAAACAACAAGATCAAATATATTTCACTCAGTTACTAAATGACATTCTTTTAAATTAAAAACAAAAAAGGAATACCTGCTGCAATAACCCTTTAAACTATTTTTTATAACCTAATAGAAAATACCATTACATTTTTAAAACATATATTCATAAAATATAATTTTTCTCATGTGACATTTTAAAGAATGTTTTTAAAAAGTATACAAAATTGAGATTTGATTGATCCTCTGTTTCATATAAAAAATAGGATAATTTAAAACATCATCGTTGAAACAATGTACCCTAATACACCCTCCAAAAATTTTAAAAATGGGATATCCCATAAAAAATTGTACTTGAAAGAAATTTTTGAAAAGGAACTTGCGAAATATTTTGACACTAAAAGCCATTGAAATATTTTATGCTGCTATAAAAACTGCTGCTGTGAAGAAATAATATTGCCTATTCAATTCTTTTTCAAAATAAATAATAAATACTTTTTGTAAATATACTTATACATTTCTAAAAATACATATTTATATGAATTCTATGAGCCCAATTTTCTTATGCAAAGTTTTTCTTTGTTTTTTTCATTTTCCTTTTTCCCTCTATTTTATTTATTTATTTATGTATTTAAAATGTAAAATTTCCTATTTAATACATCACTTATGTCAAACTTAAAATAATCCAAACATTTATAAAACCACGATATTGAAACCATTAACTCGGATAAACATTCTAGGGTTTTTACAAATACAGTAGTTTTTTACAAATGTGAAATTATTTGAAAAAAAAAAATTAAGTCTGAATCTGCGAAATATTTTGAAACAAAATTCTACAAATGTATCGTATTTTAATATAACATAAAAAGCGTTGCTGTGATGTAAATATATGACGATTATTTTCATTTTCAATAGAGTTAACCAATATTTTGGGGTAAATATAATGTTGGAAAAAACATGATGAAATTCATCTGTTTTTCAGTCTATCAGTAAAGAATAATGTATTGTTTTCAATATATAATGTAGTATATATTCATTTATTGTAATTCCTATTGTTCAGTTATTTTAAATTTAGATAATATGCTTCGTATATTTAACGGTATTGAAAGTTTTTATTTTTGAAAATTATGAAATTGTACAACTTTTAAAAAGACTTTGTAAATATATTTGTAGACAGACTTGTAAATATATTTGTAGATAGACTTTGTAAATATATTTGTAGATAGACTTTGTAAAAATTAGTAGGTCATTCTCCCAGAAACGCACAGTCGTGAAAAAACAAAAGTATACTTACTGGCTTACTAAATCTACCACACATTATCGTTGGTATACGTGACTAGTATCAATATATTAGAAATAATATCTACTAGTTAATGATGTACTTAAATTTTGATCAGGAGGTCGTCTTCATAAGAAATTGCACCAAACGTGAAAGTTTTCCATACGAGCACATAATTTTGATATCATGTTTCGATTCTTTGGTTAATTTTACCTTTGGATACCAAACGGAAAGAATTTCGGTAGTGTAGTTTATACATTAAGCAGATTTAAAGTATAGAACTTCTATTGTTAAATTAATTTGTATTTGTTGGAATACAGGTTGGAATGCAGGTAGCGTTTTAAGTATAATTAAAAAACTATTTAACGAAATCAGGTGTAATTTTATGTACGCATATTTAAAACTTCCAGTAGAAATCTTCTTCTGTTAAACATTTTACAGATTACTATGTTGTTGTTTTTTTTCCGAAAATTATTTTAAAAAAAAATTCTATTTTGAAACTAATTTAATATTTATCTGAACTAATCAAACAACATTCCAGCAATTTCCAGATCGTGACAAATATTTTATTAAAATTGCATTTTTACATTTCTTTGCTGCTATGTTCGTATCAATGACGTATACACAAAGTATGTCCGTAGAACAAAAACGTTCGAAAATTATTACAAACTAAATACTCTTACTGATAAGTTAAACAACACTGTATGTATTTGTTTTTTAATGTACTCATTAAACATTTTTTTCATGTGATTTCGTTTAGGGATATTTAAAAAATATTAAAAATACATTTAATAGATCTCTGGTTTCCTATTTTTATCAATTAGATAAAACAATTATTTTCAAATACGAATCTATGAAATATTTTTACACAAACAAAAATGTTATTTTATGCTAACATAAAAAGCGCTATTGTGAGGAAAAAATATATCCCGATTATTTTGTACTTGAATTGATGTGATAAATACTTTTTGTAAATACACTCTTTCGTAATTATATGTACGCGATGAATAAAATTTATCGCATACGCAGTAGTTTAAGAACTGTATTTGAAAAACTAAAATATACATTTAATAGAATTCGTCATTTCCAATGTTTAACAATCGGATAAATATAATGTGTACTCGAATACACACTCTAGAGGTCTTCACAAATGTGAACTCGCTTGATAAATATCCTATTGGAAAACCCTTTTCAAATCAAATCTTTGAAATATTTTGATGCTAAAATATAAAAATATACTAAAATCATATAATACAATGGTATTAAAAAATACTAGAATAAAATATTGAAATTGGCATGATTTGAAAAAAAAAAACTTTCATACATTAATAAATATAATATTTCGAATATTATAAAAAAACATAATTATTAGACAGACTTTTTCATGCGAATAGTTAAGATAGTTTCATCTAAAAAATATATACATTTGATAGATATCCTGTTCTGATTTTTAGCAATCGAATAAAAATAAAACTTTTTATACGAATAAACCCTCCAGGGAATTTTACAAATGTATAATCTCATGAAAAAAGTTGCATTGAAAAGGTTTTTCAAATACGAATGTGTGAAATATTCTAACGCCAAAAACCATCGAAGAATTTTATTTTATACTATTATAAAAGGTGGCTTGTTAAAGGTAAAATGTATTATATATTTTTTTTCTTTTCCCGTAGAAGCATTAAAATGTTTTCCTTCATTTTACAAACGGAAATAAAAAAAATATTTTTTTTTGTCTGTCATTAAGCATGTTATTATTTATTTAAACACAAAGCACATTTGCTGTATATATATATATATATATATATATATATATATATATATATATATATATATATATATATTGTTTAATTAGTCTGATTTGAGAAAATATGTTGCATATATGGAGGAAATAATGTAAAAACATTATGTGTTAAAACATTACATAATTTTGCATTATATCTAATAGAAGCCATGTTTTCGATTTACTCGAATACGTTCTCAAGAAAGTTTTCAGAAATGGAGCATTCACGCAAAATACATTACAAATTCAGTATGTGACCTGTACAATATGGTTCAAAGAGGTCCCATATGCACTAGGGGAAGTTCTTGCTATTAATTATCAATTATATTTATTTTGTTTAGTTCCTGAAGTTTAATAGTATATTGGTAATTCATAGCTAGAACTTCCCCTAGTGAAGTCCTCTACATGTGTATTTAAAAACGTATTGCTTCATAAATAAAACCGGCGTTCATAAATAGAGCGCAAACATTCATTAAAAGGCAAGCTAGAGTATTCGACTCCGAGCTTCTTAACTATCGGATAAAAATAAAACAACAACAAATCAATTTACTCAGATACACTCTAGATTCTAGAGCAGGGGTGCAACAATCTAGGCGCCAATGGGCTGATTCCCATCACTAAATTTTATTAGTATTCTTGGTCAAAATTTTCGCTTAAAATTTATTGGTTTTGTTATTACGCAAAGAATACTAAAACTTTAGTGGTGGGAATCGCCCCATTTGCAAACTAGATTTTTACACCCCTGCTCCAGAGATCTTTATGAATGTGAAATTACTTGAAAAAAAATCTCATTTGAAAACTTTTTTCTAGTCTAAATATGTTTTGACAATAAAAATTGTGAAAGTATCATTTTTTATGTTAATGTAAGTAAAATTTTGATATGAGGTAAACTGTAACCGTATCTCCCCCCCCTCCTCCTTCGTTGGAAGCAAAAAAAAAAATATATTTTTTAAATATACTTATTTTGTTGTCATATTTTTTGCATTTGATGTAATAAAGGGAAAATTGTATGTAAGATGGGAACGCCGAAAATATATAAAATTAAATTAATATATATATATATATATATATTATACACTGATGCCCAGAAAGTAAGGAGCAGTGACCGGACATTTTCGATTTCAGCCGTTTTTTTCGAATATCTACTGAAATTCGTGAGGAAATGACCGAAATGCTCTTGAACTTTGAGGATGTAAAGAAGATGTTTGACTTCATGATTTGTAGCGAAGATTTAGTACCGAGGACAGTTAGGAGGGTAATAATAAATTTAATAATAAAATAATATTTGCGTTTCCCAAATAAACAGAAAATGCTCAAAATGTCACTGTCGCAAATGACTATGTAGGTGCTGTTCAACGCTTTTGTGCATTCGTGTAAGAATAGCATGCATATTCTTGAAGATGTTAAAGCTTCTGTGATATATTTATTATTTTTTATATATATAATATGCAGAGATTTAACCGAATTAAGCACCACTTTCCAAAAACTTGACAAATAACAGTAGAAATAGTATACTGCAATTAAAATATTAATTTATTGAATATTTGATTATATATGAATATTTGATTATATAATATGGGATTTCCTCCCCAATTTATCAATTACCTCACTGTATTGCCTGTATCTTTTTGAGTTTACACGACATTCGACAGGTCTTTTTATATGAGTTGTTCTATAGTATTGACTACCAAATCATGACAAAAAATCTTTGCTGTGCTTCAAGCATGCGCAGTTAAAATTTATTTCATACAAATACCCATATCTCATCAAATTTTCAATTTATTAGCATTTTAATTGCAGTATACTATTTCTACTGTTCTTTGTCAAGTTTTCGGAAAGTGGTGTTAAATTCGGTTCAAACGTCTGTATGCTATTAACAAAAAACTTTTGAATTTTTCACAGAAACGTTAACAACTTCACGAATATAGGTGCTATGCTTAGACAAATGCTCACAAATGTTGAACAGGACCTACATAGCCATCTGCTACAGTGACAGACCAGTTTGAGCATTTTCTGTTACTTTGGTCATCACAAATATTATTTCATTATTATAATTATTATTGCCCCGCTCTAATTGTCTTCACTGATAATTTTGAAGTCAAACATGTTATTTACATTTAAAATAGGTGGATTGAACTTTGTGCCGTTATATAAAAAATAATTGAACAACGTAAAATAGCACAAATAAGATATATAAAATGGCGAATAGCTGTTTCGAAGCCCATAAACACCATCATCAGTGCCAAATTAAAAAAAAAATTAAAAGTATTAAAAATTGTTAATGTTTTTTAATTTTTTTAATCTTTTAAATTTGGCACTGATGAAGGAGCTTGAGGGACTCCGAAACAGCTGTTTGCTATTTTATCTATTTTGTTTACGCTATTTATTTTTTAATGTCAATTACATTCTTGAAGTTTAATGACAATTCGTAAAGAAATTCATTAGATATTCGACAAAACGTCTAAAATCGAAAAAATCGGTCATTTCCCCTTTATTTTTGAACATCAGTGTAGTTAAACTCAGTTAATACGACAAACAAGGGAGTTATGGGAGTATTCGTATTAACCGTTACTCGTAATATCCGTAATGTAACAGAATATTAAAACACACTCATAATTATACACACTGTATTATATTTTGTATAATTTTAAAAAATCCTGACATTATTTATTATAAGTTACATTTTACATAAATAGTTGTTGAATTATATGTCATTAAACAAAACTTTTCTCACACAAAGTTGCTATTGAATAGTTTAAAAATCAAAAAATTATATTTAATAGATTCCCTCTTTCACATTTTTGACAATCAGATAAAAATAGAACGTCGCCGTTAAAACCTTTTACTACACTACACACTCAAGTGATATGTAAAAATTTTAAATCACATAAAAAGAATCGTACTTGAAAAACATTTTGAAATACGAATATGTGAAATATTTTGACACTAAAAGCCATCAAAGAATCCTTTTTTGTGCTAACATAAAAAGTGTTGTTGCGAGATAAATATATAACGATCAGTTTCATTTTCAATAGAAGTATGAATACTTTTCGTAAATATAGAAGGAAGCATCTTTGAAATGGGAACAGGATAATGAATAGTTTTCACGTCAAATAATAAAGGACCCAATTTTGAGTTTTTGAACTAAAAGGCATATTTGTTGCAATTCTTTTTTCTATTTTTTGAAATAATTTGTATATATTTTATGGAAATGCTAGCTAACCCGCCCGGCATTTCGCGGCCCGTGATAATAAAATTAAAGAAACCTAAAGTTTTTTTTTTAATGATTTTATATCTTTAACTAGATTTTGTATGAAAAAATATAAAAAGGCTGCGCACGCGACGGAAAATCCTTTATTTCCATTTCCACCGATAGGAGGCGCATTCTGATATAAACGAACCTCCGACAAGAGTTCCCGCTGCCTACGACACCGTATAGTAGACGTGCTGCAAAATATTTTAGTTCCACCTTCCGCCGCCAGGGGTCACCCTCTGTTCCAAACAAACCCCCTTCCGAATGAAAATCGGACACGTATCCCCGATGCCCCCGGAAGCGTATAGCTTGCGTGCTGCGCACGCGCTGCAAAATCTTTTAATTCCACTTTCCCCCACCAAGGTGCGCAATTTTTCCTATGTGAATACCCGACGCGGATATCCGTGGAAACAAGTGAGTTGAATGAACAAATTTCCATTAAAACATTGGGCCCATAGAACTCGAGAAAATAATGCACCCCCTGGTGGTGGAAAGTGGAATTATAATCTGTAACCCGATCGAAAACCAAGTCGAATCATCCAAACCCCATCTGTGATCGGGCCGATAGAACCCGAGATAAGAGTGCACTTTTAGAGAAAGAAAACTGGCGGGATTGTCCGCCAGGGGGCGTTAGTCAAATGTTCAACGAAAAATCATTTACTTCGCTTGTTTGTATACATCATGTAAATACGAGTTGTGTACTTTTATTAGAAACATAAATTTAATTTTTAGGAAAATCGCTATTTATAACATTTATAAAACGCTACGCGACAATCTAAATATGTTGAATTTCCTAAATGGAAATTGTGTAAGTCAGAGAAAGACGTTATCCTTTCCCTCCCCATACCCACAAATATAAAGAATAATTTGTTCAAGAAAACCACCTTACACAACATTAACGTGATCATTAAAAAAAAAAATTATATTTTTCTGATATTTAGAACATAACGAATACGCTCACGTTAAAACAGCCGCCAGATTTCACCCCTTCCAATTCCTAAATTTAAATCTATATCTTAATTAGTTATCTTAATTTTTGTTCATTAGTAAAAATTGGCAATTATTTTCTTTCATTTTCGCAAACTAAACGGAGGGATCGGCCATAGAAACAGATCTCTTCGTTGATCAGTTTTTAATGAAAGCCGATTCCTGTCAGAAAATTTCGCAGATTTTTTTTATTGGCGCCGCCAGATTTTTGCAGTTTTTTGTAAAAAGAAGGGTAAATTACCGGTCGAACTTTACAAAAATTGCAATTTCGGATGCAGACATTTTTAAAAAAATGTCCAGAGAGGGCGCTTTAGACTTTGGAGTAACGAACAACAATGTTTAACAGTTATTTTTTGTATCTGATTTAATGGTTTCAAAAGCTTAGACTTAAACTTAAATTTTGAGCTCAAAATCTGAATCGTTGGGAGCGGTTAAGTAGCGAAAACTTAACTGTGTTCAGGAGTTGAAATTCCCCCCCCCCCCCCCACTGAACACAGTTCAGTTATTCCCGATATTGGTGTCGTAGACCAGGCAGAAACTACTACCCCCTACACGTAAAATAAACGATAGAGGGATGAAAAAAATAAATAAAAAAATTATTTAAAAAATAAATTTTAAAGATAATGTTCCAAAAAGCCGATAGAGGGCGCTTTAGACTTTGGAGTAATGAACCACTATTTTTTACCGTCGACTCCGACGAGGACCTGGTTGCGAGGATCGCCGTCGTAGCAGGCGATATCTGGGAGATGCCCGGGGTATTCACTAATGTTCGCAACTCCCTCCGCCGCGCCGGCGGTGTGAGGCTTGCATCGTTGCTGGTGGGCACTCTATCGAGCAGTTTTTGTGATTCCTCACGAACATCATGCGTGTACAATTTTCTACGTGTGAACCTTCATTCATATTGCGCACTACATGCATACATCAAATTGTTTCTTTTTATTTTGCGACGAGAAATTGCTCATGTCTCTTATGAATAAATTTTTTATTTAATTTTGCCATTACTCTATTGATTATTTTACGTGTAGGGGGTAGTAGTTCCTGCCTGGATTAATTTGAACACAATTATTTAAATTGGTAACGAAATCAAATTAGTTGTAATTTTCCAACTGCATGAAAAATGTCCGGTCCAGGATTTTAACCTGGGATCTATTGGCTGAAGGTCCCGGTTGAATCTGGAGGGCATGAACTTAATGAATTATGCCCTCCAGATTCAATCGGGATAGCTCAGTTGGTAGAGCATGTCAGCTTCAGCCAAGAGATCAGGTTCAAATCCTGGCAAGGACATTTTTCGTCCAGTTGGAAAATTACAACTCATATTGTTTCTGACTGGTCTACGACACCAATATCGGAAATGTTTTAAATTTCAATTCCTGAACGCAGTTCACTTTGCGCTATTTAATCACTCCCAACGATTCAGGTTTTGAGTTCAAAATTTAAGTTTAAATCTAAGCTTTTGAAAGCATTTAATGAGATACAGAAATTAACGATAAAAAATAGTTTTTGTTACCCCAAAGTCTAAAGCGCCCTCTATCGGCATTTTTTAAACTTTATCTTTAAAATTTATTTTTAAGAAAATACTGACATAAAGAATAGTTTTAGCGAAAACCGCAAACGAATCGATTAACTTTTCCGTTTTTTCTAATCATTTGAAATTTTCGTCCCTAAACTTTAATGGCGGCTATCTTTTTTGGAAGACGTTTGGGACACTTAGTTTACTAATTAATATTGTTTGTCTTAATGTGTACTATCACCCCTTAAAATTTTGCCCAAGAGTTTAGATTCACCCTGTATTAATAGTAAAGTCTCATTCCTTTTAATGACAATTTGATTTAAAGTGTTTTCTTGATATTTGCGAGAGTTTGTTTTATGTTTAAATGAACAACTGGCTGAAATCCGGAACTTATTAGAAAACTTCAACTGGGATTAAAATTAAACTTGATGATTCGGGAACTATGTGTACTTTAAAACAATCCAATTATTTAGAAGTTCAAGAGGACACAGGTGCGTTGTTATTAGACCTGTTCTTGTTAGTGATGAACTTCACTTTATATAAAAATCAAAACATCAGTAATCCATTAAAGAAAGTAAAATATAATAATGATGGATTTTCACATTATATATCATTTAAATATGATTTTTCATTCATGGGAGATGAAGACTTACCAAAACCACTATGCGTTGTTTGTGAAGGGGTGTTGTCCAACGGTAACGATCTTTATTAATGTGACATTTAGAGACAAAAATAAAACTTACAAACGAAATGGTGTCAGTTTCTTTTAGTGACTATCAAGCGGCACTAGTACAGCATATTATTTGTTTTCTATAAACAGAAACAATGATAACACTATTGCAGCATCGTATAGAATGAGTTATCAGGTTGCTAAAAGCGATAAATATCATACAATCACTGAAAATGTGACATGTCTTTGTGTTAAAGATGCTGTTCAATGTAAGTTTAGTGAAGAGCATGTGAAATAAATTAAAAATATTTCTTTTACAAACAATAGAGTTTCTCCAAAAAATTATTACATGTATGACGATACAGATTTTTAAAAACTCAGCTCTATGTAGCTAGCTCAAGCATAGTTATGTTTAACTACTTCTATATCATGATGCAAAATTGTTATAGACTTTTATCGTAAGTTAGTAAAAAATGATTTTAATGCTGTGTTGATTTCTTTTGACGTTAAGCTAATATTATAAAATGTAAAATAAACTTTAAAATGCAAGATAAAAAAAACCAAAAAAGGTAGAATTGTCAATGTAATTGGAGTCGATTTAATTTTTAGCTATGCTAAGAATATTATTAATAAAAAAAATGCATATTTGGGTTATGTGGGTGCGTGGGGGCTTGTTGATGAGAAAACAGGGTACTCCTAAATAAAATCCCTAATCAAGGGGTACATGAAATAAAAAATTTTGGGAACCGCTGGTCTTATACAATCGCTAAAATGCTGTGACTAAATAAGACGAATTTAATTACTCCAAATTACTGGTACTACGTGGAATCAAGAATTCTGAGTACCGTGTATGCCATGTATACATGACGCTCGCCTTGATAGGGTTAAACCAACCACGCTTTGCTGATGAAAAAAAGTTGTATGACAACATTTCTAAGTGTAACAATGTTCAATTCTGTGAATATGAAACTCTAAAACTAGATTTAAGTAGCAAAAACAGTATTGTTTATTCGTATCATTTCGCACGTAAATTTCTTTTGACAATTTTAACAATAATTTATATACACTATAAAATACGACAAATGCTTCTTAAAATGTTTAATTGAGAATAGAAGGCATTTTATTATAGGATATCTCAATTTGAGAAACTATTTAATGCACTATAGAATCCATTTCGAAACGTTTTCGAAAATCAGTAGCAGTAAGGAAAAAAAAAACTTTGATTTTATAAATGCTTCTTTAAATCTCAAAAATATGTTAATTTCTGATGTTTCTAAAGATAAAGAACGCATTTCGGAAATGCGGGTAACTTGGAAAAGGTTATTGTATATTTTCGTATATAGTTATATTACATTGTGGTAGTCTTAGAAACATTTACCTTTTCTACAGTGCACAGGCGTAGAAAATGCACACAGTTAGATTTATAGCCAAAATAAATATAAAAAACGTTTTTCCTTTAGATATGCATGCATGCAAAGTGTTGTAATTTAAAACGACAGCTTTCTTATTGCATTTTGGAACGAACAAATTTTATTAAATTAAATTTAAATGGAGTTTTAAAACATAACGTAAAACCATGCAACCCTTCACGGGATAAATATGTCTGATATACTGCCAGGTGTATAGTAGACATAAAAATAATTTCGATTCAAAACTCTAATAGGCTAAGATGCTTTACACTCACGCAGAAAAAAAATAATCGGTTAAAAAAAGGAAAAAAGTCGCCAAATTTAGGGGATTTTTTCCTTTAATGGCAACCTAGCCATTGTATTAAGTTATTCGTTTGGCGCGGTCTTGAAAATCGCGCCAACCAAAAAGTCGCCAAACTTATGCTTGCATGTTTGCGTGAGTGTAAAGCATCAGTTCCCTCTAATAGATATTTTACTTATTATTCCTTATATTGCCTGCTAACTACATCAAAAAGCATTTTAGTTAGCCGCACGCCAGCTATAAATCGGGAAACCTTTCCTATTCGACTACATACCTGTTAAATTCGCAAATTATTTATTAATTTATTTGTAAAGTTTTTATATCGTTTGACAATTTATTTATGGAATTTTAGTTAGCCGCACGCCAGCTATAAATCGGGAAACCTTTCCTATTCGGCTACATACCTGTTAAATTCGCAAATTATTTATTTATTTATTTGTAAAGTTTTTATATCGTTTGACAATTTATTTATGGAAACATTAAAAATAACAAATGCTGAATTATTTACATATTCTTAAATTCCAAACAGTTACTCTTCTGTATTTATGTTCCACACATATTTGAAAATATTTGATACTTGAAATCTGTTTTTAAAATCATAAAATAATCATTAATTTAAGATACAATTTTCAAACAAACTGCATTTAAAAGTACATGGTGTCCCAAAAGTCATTGACACATTTTAAAGTTCATAAAAAGATCATGCAATTGGCGTACGAGAGTGCGGTTTATACGAAAATGCTTCTTATGATCTGAATTTTTGTTTAAGCAAATAACAAAAAGTTCCAAAATTCCTCATTGATGGCGCTACTTCTGGAAAGTTATCGAATAGGTAGAATGATTTTAAACTTAACAAGACGTACAATGAGTATGCACAGTTTTTGTACAAACTATGGCAACCCACATTACTAATTTATATTAAATCATTAAAATTACAGACATTATAATACACTTTCATAAAACATTAAAAATATTAAAATTGGACGTTTCGGATTTACATGGAAAATCCCTCTTCAACAAACATTTTTCATAGCGAAAGTCATAGTTCAAAAATATCAACAAATAAAAAATGCAACGTTTCAAAATTTCGAAGTCAAAGTTATAGTTATAATAACACGGAGTATTCATGAAAACGCTATGAAAAATGTTTGTTGAAGAGGGATTTTCCATGTAAATCCGAAACGTCCAATTTTAATGTTTTTAATGTTTTATGAAAGTGTATTATAATGTCTGTAATTTTAATGATTTAATATAAATATAAATATGTTCAGACGTAGTATTTTAGTTTACTTCAAACACATTACTAATTCTTTATTTACTGAATCAAAATTTCAGACCATAAGAAGCATTTTTCGTCCAAACCGCACTCTCGTACGCCAATTACTTGATCTTATATTGAAATTTAAAATGTGTCAAGGACTTTTGGGATACCCTGTATTTGAAAACATTCATATTTGAAATCTATTTTAAAAATCATTAAAAAAAAACATTAAATAAAGATACAATTTTCAAATAAACTTCATTTTATAAGTACTTATATTTTCATTCCGCGGTGTAAAAATGGATAAAGTACGATTTTTAGAACTTAAAAAAAGTGCGGTAAAAGCAACATTTATAGGTCATATTTTTACCACAGTCAATATGATGTCATCTTCACTCAGGGGTATGTTTAGCTTTATAATATAGATTATAACAAGGATTATAAAAACAAATGAAATATCAAAGTTGTTCTAAAAATGAAACAAAAGGAAATATCTTATTCTGATGCATATAAAAATAGATGAATCTTTTGGCAATAGTACTTCAATCTTTGGTTTAAGTATTTTCTTTAGTTTAAAACATGTGTGATTTTTAAATGCTTGTACTATGTGGCTATATATCGTCGCTACCATGTCAAACTATCGAATGTGAAAAAATCCATTTTTCATTACTTTTAAAAATGGGCCGATTGTCACCACTAAACTTTAATAGTATTCTTCAACAGGGTTGCTAGTTTGGCCTCACCTTTTTCATTCAGTAATTTCGAATCCATACGAGAAATTTCAAATAGATTTTTTTTCTTTATTTAATGACTAACTTTTCGCGATTATTTAAAGTACGAAAATTTTTCTGGAAATTTCAGGTATAAATTCGGCAATTCTAAATAAAAAAGAAGGCCGAACTGACAACCCTTGTTCTTCACAAAAATGTTATTAGTATTTTTAAGAGCCGAAGAATTCTAATAAAATTCAATGGTGACAATAGGCCCATTTTTAAAAGTAGTGAAAAATGCATTTTTTCATATTCGTTAGTTCGACATGATAACGACGATATCAATTTATTATTCTACAAATAATAAATTCCATGATTTTCCACATTTAAAAAAAATAACGAGATAATGTAATTATTTATTATTCTGAAAATTTGAACGAGTTAATAAATATTGTCTGAGTTTTGCACGCTGCTAACGAGATAATTATCATTCTGAAAATTTGAAGTGTCAGTTTGTGTTTTAAAAATATACGAGTTAAAGTAATTATTTTAATTTGTTAAAAAAAAAAAAAAAAATCAGAGGATGAACTAAAATTTCGATTGAATATTTTCTGAAAATTAAAAAATATTGTTCCAGTGTCATATAATTAAAATGGTGCATTTTCAAGAAGAAAATAAATTAAACACTCATATTCTTAAATTTTTGAAAAAAACAATTTTGCATTAAAAATAAATTAATTAAATATAATTAGAAATTTTATTCACGGATATTTACGAAAACATTAACGCTAAAAGATATTTTATTTCATATTCGAAGCTCCTAAAGCTTTTCTATTACCTTGTAAGATACTTAGCATAATTAATATAAATATTACAGCATACTAATAAAGGAGAAAACACGTAACTAAATATAATGTAATTAATTCATATGAAAAGCATTTTTTTAATTAATTAAAAAGGGATTAATAGAAAACCCGCTCGGCGCACATTCCAATAAATACAGAATCAGGGAAATCGGTATATTTGCTCAAAGGCTAAAGTGTTATTCTTGGATACGCAGTGAAACAGTTGATTTTTTCAATGGGATTCCCAGTTAAAAATAACTCCACTCCCTGTATATGAGTAAATGTAGAACACATCTTAAGAGAGCCATGTGAAGAAAGTTTATAAAAATTTAAAGTAGCAAAAATGTGTAAAAGAAAGCAAAAAATTGCGACAAATGACAGTCTAATTGCATGCTTGGATATGCATGGTTTCGAACAACTTTGAGCCGAGGAGCCCGTGGTGAAATGCCCCACATCCCCAGAGCATAACAACAGGCGAATAAAATGGTGGGGATTCAATTACTGGTAGCACCGGGGGCGGGGGGGGGCAGAAGCATAAAAACTCTAACACTAACAACTAACTAGATTAGGAGCTCATAGAAAATAAACACAAAATAAGCATAGGAAGGTTAAGGATAGCATTACGACAACAATATATATTTTTATATTTTATAAAAATTTTTGTATGTTTTTGTAAGATTTTTTCAATTTTTTAGATAGTAAATGGAAGAAACTCGAAAAGAGGAGAAAACTGTGTAATTCAGAATTAAATAACTATGCCAGCATAAGGATGCGATGCGGCTAAAAAAAAAAAAAAAAAAACATCAAACTGCAACCCATGCAGTTGCTGCTGCAGTGGACTCTTTAGTTACTTGAAAAGAGGGGCAGTGAGATGGCGCTGTACGTATATATACAAGGGTGGCGATCGGAGGCGGAGCTACGCCCGCTAATCCGACCAACCAAATTTCAGAATAGAATCAGTTGTTTTGGAAGAGTAAAGTTTTTCAAAAATGTGTCAGCAATTGCCGAACATTAAAAAGATCAAAGCTATTAAATGATAGAATCTAAAATTATTCCAATCCTGTTTCTTTAACTATTAAATGATAGAATATAAAATTATTCCAATCCTTGGATATGCAATGGAACAATGGAACAATGTAGTTAGCTTTTTGGAATTCCTAGTTGTGAACAATGCCTTGGATATACATTAACATTAACAGTATTAATATTCAATCTATTTGTATAATTTTCTTGGTTTGAATTCCATTAATGAGTTTCAAGGATTAAGAAGTAGTAAGGTAAATCCAGGTTAGATGCCTCATCGGGTTAGTTACCCTAGTTACTGTATTTAAGCTGTTGGATATGTGGCAGATCTAGTGACGCTCTTCTACTCTCAATTGTTTTAAAAAATGTAGTAGACGAAGTAACAGCGATTTTGTTCTTCAAATAAAAGTTATATTAATCAAAGAATGTATGTTTGGCTTTTGTTTTATGTTCTTGTAAGATGGAGACTGGTAGAAGATGCAATATAATGTACTTACTACAGATTTTTCATGATATATTTAGTGAATGTTGTTGAAACAAGTATCGAGTAATATGTTAATTATAGGTTGTTTAATTTATGTTAGTAATATGTTATTAATTATCTGTTAGTTATAGGTATATTTGTTCCTACTCCTAGAGCTACGGATTCGGAAATCTATGACAGATTAAAAAAAATACATGCCCCACCTGCATAGATGTGATATGCGTCACTTGTGATGCGGAATAAGACAGCCCATTTATGGTTATATGTTGTGTGAGAATATTTTTTTTTAATCGTCAGGATTGTGAGAAAAAAAATCTGTTTCTTTATTTGGTTTACCACGGCCCTTCCATCATTAACTAATAAACCAGGAGGCGGTGTTAGGAGTGATAAATCCTGTAGCTAAGCATGGTTTAAAAAATCATTTGTTTCATTTCAAAAAGATGGTTCAAAATTCCGTCACATTATGAAGTGAAAAATATTTAAGTGTTTGGTGTTTATCAGAACATTTTAATCAGAACATTTTAATTCACGCATTCTGAACCTTCCCTCTCTTTATATCATAATATATTCAGAATCACTAAATAGATATCTCAACACAAAATAGAAATCTAAAATCTCTTAAGTATATCATTCTCACAGAAAATTAGGAAAGACTATATATAGTCTTTCCAAATATCGTCCCGAATTATTCCTCTAATATGGTGCCCCGGTATACCAGGGCACCATATTAGATAAATAATCCCTCTTTAAGCTTCTTTTTTTATTTAAATAATAGTCCTTTTATTGTTCACAAATTTTCTCCCCACCCCCCTTAATTTAAATACGTAATTGCTTAAGTTTAATCTTCCGTAGAATATATAAAATATTTTGAGTTCACTCATTATGAAACATGAAAATTTAACGCATTTAATTTGAAAATTTACAATTTGCTTCCCGAAATAGTTTTTGCAGTTTGTACACCGAATATAAGTAGAGGTGTGGAGTTCCTTAGTTTAGACTAAAGTTTAGACTTAGTTTTATTCCTCTTAGTTTAGACTATATAAATTTCGCCTTAATTAGAATTATCCGATTGTCTTCAAATTTTGTATATCCATTCATCCGAAGAATTGGCAATAGCAAATTTCCTTTGATGTGGGAGTGTAATTCAAGATTAGTATACAGAACTTGTAAGCTAAAATTGTTTTCAAAATAAATCATAAATGTGATGGAAATAGAATATTAAGTCAATTGCAAATCCAGATTTTAAATTATAAATGTTAATCACTTATGCTTCCTATTCTTTTACGTATGAGGCATCTACTCCGATCATGTGGGGTATCTAACCCTCTTAATAGGAATTTCCGGACCATGATAAGTCCGGGATATATGACCAAGATAAATGATTACGTTTTTTTTTATAAAAACACTATTTTATATGGGATTTATATTAAAGTTATACTTTTTATGTTGTTCTACATAAAATTTGGAGTAAATAGGTTACATGTTCACTAACAGAAATCACTGCTATAAAAAAGAAAAATTTAGGTAGGCTTAGGTAGGGCAACGATCTCAGACTTACACAACACACAATCTTATATTCGTAATAACATTTATTTCCTTATAAATTTTAAAATACGCTTTATTAATTATTCATTTAAATTCAAAACGAAGAAATTCCTTTTTCATCTGCATTTTATTTTTCAAATGGCATTCTATACTTTTACAAAAAGTAAAATAAGCTTATTTATGTAAATGTATTTACGTTTTTTTTATTTCCGTTAAATTTTCGGTTGTCATAAAAAATAAACATTTCTTCAGTAAATCTGTCACAGCAATTTAATATAAACCATTTTTAACCTATTCTCAATTGACTAAAAAATTACTTCCTTTAAAATAAATGAATGCGAATAGAAATATAATTTGTGATTTTCTATTTAAAGATGTTACTTATTATTTCAAATTCGCGTTTTTCTTTCACTTAAAATCTTTTTATCTCATTAACTTCTTGTAAATCACATTATCTTCTTCTATACAAAGAAAAATAATCTTATGTATCGGAAATGTACTTAAATTATACATTTCCCTTGCAAATGTCTATTGTAATAATAAATAAACATTATGTCAGTAAATATGCCACAGTCCATTAATATAAACATAAACCATATTTAAACTATTATCAATGGATCAAAAAAACTTCTTAAAATAAAAATAATTTATTTTAAATATTTAAAAAATCAAATAGTAATCTAATTTGCGTTTTGACGTATTAAATTTTTATGTATTACTTTCTGTTTTTTTCCCTTATAATTTCTAGAAAAAATAATTTTCATATAACGTTTGTGTTTTAAACCATAAAACATTTCAAAGAAAGTGGAGAGTCGAAATACGTCCATTAAAATGAACTTTTAAAATATACACTAAAACACTTTTTATTTTGCTTACAAGACGTCAACATATCAATATAATCATTAAAGATGTTAAAATTTAAAATTTACATGTTTCGATTTGTTCACCAAATCGTCATTAGAATATACACAAACCACAAACACAATGTACATAAAAACAGGAGTGCCTGAACAGTCACTATGTGAAATAATGTACAACGCCTAAAACACTAAAAGAAACAAAGGTATTGGGGAAAATAAAGCGGATAGTGAAGTTAAGTTGAAGAGAGTGGTTATGAGTTATTATCCGGGTTCTTTGAGTTTATAAAATTTCCTTTAAAAGCGTTTGGTTTGAGTTTAGGATCCCCCGAAGTTAAAGACGGTTTTGAGCACGAGAATTGGTCCTGTCAATAAGGGTGACCTTTCGGGTTTTTATGTTATTCCATTTATTAGGGAGGGGGTGTTAGGAATTATTATGTTGGTATGACACAGAGGAAATTCAATGTTAGATGTAACATATTGCAGGTATTAAGTATGGGAGAGGGAATACTGCCTTATCAAGATTAAGTAATAGAGAGAACATCAACATCCTATTTAATGAAGCTAAATTGATTTATAGTTCCAATTTTTATTTATAACTTTTTGTGAGGGAATCTATTGAAATTTATTTAAGCAGTTAGAAAGCATGTATAGATACGTTGTCATTTAACATTCCGAAGATTTGGGTTGAGTGGTTGAATAATAGTGCAAAACGATCTGTAGATGGAGCTAAGAGCGGTGTTAAAATTAAAAGTATAGAGGGCGTTGTACCTTCTTTCACATAGTGATTGTTCAGATACTCCGGTTTTTATGTAGTACATTGTGTTTGTGGTTTGTGTATATTCTGATGACGATTTGGTGAACAAATCGAAACATGTAAATTTTAAATTTTAACATCTATAATATTTATATTGATATGTTGACGTATTTTAAGCAAAATAAAAAGTGTTTTAGTGTATATTTTAAAAGTATAAAACATTTATTATCGGAAAAAATTAAACTTTGAATAAATTCGCTGAATAGAAAAATCCGTAAAAAGCATGCTCTGAATTAAAAAAAATATATTTAAATCGAAACAATCGGATTACTTTTATAACTCATATAGTTCTTACAGGATGGTCATAATAAAAGTTTGCCAATATATGAGCTTTTGTCCTCGTTTATAGTGTAATTGTAATGTTGTTTTCTCTTAATTTAATTTTAACTACAGAAAAAGAGATAATTATTCCAACATTAAGTAAAAAACTTAATTATAAATATGAATGTAAGCCTTAAGAGTATTAATCATTTTAAATGTATTGATACTGCACTATATTGGTAGAATTATTTTAATTTAAATAATAATTGTATTGCAGTGAAACATGACACTTAGTGAACGTTTTAACACAGACATGTCAGTGAGAAGAAGTAAATTCGATCAATAACATGCTCAATGCATGCGTACGGATGTCAACGTATCTCACACTTCTACCCCAACATAGCTGTGTTATAAAAGAGTTTAAAGACCAAGTTTTTTATTAAAAAATTTTTTGTACTATTGCAACATTTATTTATTCTAATAAAGCAGCGCCCATTTATAAGGCACTATTTTCATATTTTTTTTAAAGGGTTCATTTGTTGACATCCAGGTAATTTGTGAAAGAGGAGTTCGGCGCGGCGCGGGTGAATTAATTTTGAATATGAATTAAATTAGAAAAAAAAATTCTCTTCAATACAATAAATAAAGGATAAGGAAAATCTTCTTACCTTTTCTGATGTTACTAGTTCCTTAAAGTAATCCTTATTTTATGAGTATTCTTAGTATAATTGGCAAATCGGTTCTGGTGATATTGTTTAATCATTTTTATGAATACATCACTTCTTGGCATCATTCACGTTCTTAGCTGAAAAACTGAATTGGTCATGTTTAATGAGTAGGAGTAAATGTGCTGGTGGTTTCATTTAAGATTATATAATTAAGCACTTTGGATTACATACACATTACGTAGTTACATAAAAAATAAAATAATATCTTAGAGCTTTTTCAGACCGTGACTACCCGTTTTACATTTTTGAGCAGAACAAGCGTAAAATTAGAGTTCTATGATTAAAGTCACTTGGTTTCACTTTTTGATGACATCTTTTGGACTTTACATTGTTACATAGTAATAATTCTGACAATTTTTTTGTTTATATTCGGTTCATTGTGTGTTAACTACGAAAAACTATTTTTTTTTGAGTATGATTTTTTTTTCAAAATATAGATGCTGCTGTATTAACATAATGAAATGTTTGAAAAAAAATTAAATACAAATTTTGCCTTTTAACTCTTTAAGTACAAAGCTATTTTAGGTGAAATATTGTCAGAAACGATATCATGGATTAAACGTACAATAGTATTTGAATATAATACTTGAGTTATCTGTATAATTTATGCTAGTAAAATTTTTGAAATGATTATTTTTTTACGGTTTATGGAAGCAATTTTATTAATAAAATAATTAATATTTAAATAAAAATAATTATAATAGGATAATAAATTCTTAAAGAAAAAAAATATATTTAAGAGATGTATTGACACTTTTACATTTTAAATTGTATCGTTTCTTTAAAAAAACACATTTATTTTTAATTTAAAAAGTGAATGTTTTGTATATAATAATCTGTGGTCACTTGGATAAAAATGCACAAATAATACTTAATGTGTTCTGACTCTAAGCACTTAGGTCATAATAAAGGTATGGGGAAGAACTCATTACAGTTATATATTGTTGAATGAGAGACAGTCATCGTTCTTCCTTTAACGCGCGTGGATTTTCAAAGCTCGTTTCTCATTATACCCATCTTCAACTGCACTGAGAAAAAATGAAAATTTTAAATATGAGTAAATCAATGTTTTCAGTTTGTTATGAAACTTTTGGCTTCAAATATGACGAATCAATGCTTTCAATTCAGAAATACCATAAATACTCAGAATATTAAAACATGGACCTACACAAAACTGAGCATACTTATACTCATTTCATTCATACTCATTTTTGAAACATGGACATACTCAAAAATGATTAGAATCAGTTCAAACTCATTATTGAAACACGGAAATACTCAAAAATGAGCACGTAAAAGTCAGTTCATACTCATTTTTGAAACATGGACATACTCAAATATGAGCATATGATGTTTATTCTTGAGTGTGTGCATATTTTCAGAAATGAATATATACGTGTTTCAAATTTGAGTAATTTTGATTCGGAGCCATTTTGACTGTACGACATACTCAGATTTGGGTATTTTTGGCTTAGTTTTGAAAATGTTGTTTTTAGAGTGTTCCTAATATGTTATTTGTTTCCTTTTTTTTTTTTTTTTTTTTTTTTTTTTTTCATAAGTTCAAATGTTTATTGAATGTCGACGCCTTCAGCAACATTTCTCGAACACGGAGATTCGTTTTTATTTTCAGCCGATTCATTTTTATTTTAGATTGTGGCTGTTTCAAAAGAGTACCTACATTTTTGGGTTGATTCGAATTTGCCAAATGACAGTAAACCTCTCAAATTAACAATTGTTACTGTCATTTTAATCTATAACTGACGAAGTGAAATT
Source organism: Maratus michaelseni (assembly GCA_963931845.1). Classification (NCBI taxonomy): domain Eukaryota; kingdom Metazoa; phylum Arthropoda; class Arachnida; order Araneae; family Salticidae; genus Maratus; species Maratus michaelseni. The sequence goes on along the minus strand of OZ007595.1, from coordinate 89,904,138 downwards.
TCTAAATTTTTAAATTTCTATGCGAAACTGGCGTCATGGTGGCATTCCGTCCCTAGCTAGAGTTATAACTTAGAAACAAAAGCACCAATAAAATGAATTTTTATAAAGACAAAGTTATTTTTACATAGCTGTATTTGTAAGTTGAATAAATCATGAGTATATCAATTATATACTTTATTATTTTTATCTCAATCTGTAATTGTCTCATCAGAGACGCCACATGGTAATGGAAACATAGTCAGATTTAAAAGTATGAATTGTAATTTTCCAACTGAGGGAGAACAGCCCATGCCAGGATTTGAATCAGTGATCTTTTGGTTTTGCTGCCAATGATCTGTCAACTGGTCTATCTTGGACGAATCTGGCGAACGCAATTCATTCAGATAACCTTATTGATAATGGCATCTGGTCTGTTAATTGGAACAGCTAAACTGAATAAATGACAGGTAATGGAACTCCAGTAACTACTGGATACATAATTACTTTTTTGATCAATTTTAATACAATTATTCTAATTGGTAAATAAATACTATGAGTTGTAATTTTCCAACTGAGTGAAAAAATATCCAGGCCAGTATTCGAACCAGGAAAATATTGGCTTCAGTTGCCAATGCTTTTCCATCTCAGCTATCGTGGACGAATCCGGCGGACACAATTCATCCAGCTGACCTTATGGATAATGACATCTGGTCTGTTATCTGAAACAGCTCAACAGAATAAATAGCAGGTAATAGAACTTCAGTAAACGATGGATACTTAATTACGCATTGTTTAATTTTAACACAATTATTCTAATTAGTAAAAACGCATAAGAGTTGTAATTTTCACCCAGTTGGAAAATTACAACGTATGATTTATTTACCAATTAGAATAAATGTTTAAAATTTAATGAAAGGTTTAAGTTTAAAAGACTGTCTATTTAAATCACAATAGAGAAAGACTACTACGGAGCTTTCCAATTTCATCTCTACTACTCTGAAATAAAAACAGTCTAATCTTTAAATCAATTCTCAAAACTAAGAAACTTCAAAAATTACTAAGCCAAAAACTAACTTGTATAAGGAAGGCCGCCTGCTTAAATGATACCCAAAATGGCTTTCAATGTCGACCACTAATGTTGCTAAAAGTAATTTATTAACTCATAAATTCAACAAATGTCACTAAGCCTATCAACAATACCAATTGGATGTCGCAAAGCTATATTAAATTATGGCGAAAATCTTCTGTTACGCAAGATGCAGCTTCTCTCATTCAACTCTAGACTTCGATACCGCTGATCACGTGCCACGCTTTCAATCTCAAAAGGCAGGAACACTGTCCTTACATTTTCACTGAAGCAAATCTTGACCCAACATCCGATGAAACTAATTTTTAATCCCTCTTTTATACCTTGCAGATTGATTACTATACCCTAATTATCATAAAACTATAGCAAAAACCTTGAACTGCAGTTTTTGAGAGCCACGAATTCACTCGAGAAAATTAAGGGAAAATAAAGGATAGAGGTTGCTTGCAAGCAAACTTGTTAATATCTCACTTAAAACAAGTTGAAAATTGGACGTTAAACGTGACATAGGAGGTGCGTTTGTTTTATAACTAGTTTCACAATGTAAAAAAATCATCCTGTTATTTCAGTGAAATGAATTATATCGTCTGCTATGAGCGAAATGAGCATTCCTTTTTTTTCTTATTACGTATGCCACGTTTGCAAATGCGAATTTTTTTTTCTACACCAGACAGCACTGTAAAATTGACCACGGAGATCTTGCTTTGCGATTGATTACGTCCATGGTTTAATATTTTTATGACTCATAATGAACGAATCTCCTGTGTTTATTTACTCTAATGGATTGAGATATTCGGCTGTTAACGTAATTCCCACTGAAGTTATCTCACAATCTATAAATTTTTTTGGTAACTCTGACAAACAAACAATCTTTCCCAACGATCTTTCTAAAAATTTAACTTTTTAGCAATTTTATTCAAAAAAATAATTTTGATTAAAAATGGCCGCCTGGCGTATCCAAAAAGAAGTGTTTTCCCGTTTTTGTTTTCTCAGTTACATGACTTGCGCTTTTATTACATAGATTACGGATTTAATATAATAAGGAAAACTGTTATTAATAACTTTTTAAGTTTTCATTCGATTTTCATAAAATTTTAAATGACTCGACAAAATTCAATAACAATAAAATATATTAAATTTCAAACCATTTGGTTGGGTAGTTTTTGCGCTGTTATATGCGGACTGACGGACGGACCAAACGACGACTATGGGTGCTACTTATTTATATAATTACGAACGCACCTAAAAATAAACTTCCTTTATAAGATAATAACTAGTCCTCGACTAATCTTACTGATTGATTACTAAATTATACGAGTAGAAAAATACACGAGCAAAAAAATGACGCTACAACACCAGTCAGGCACTCAATTTCACAAAAAGTGGACTATCACCGTTTTCCTACTTGACCCCTCAAATTGAATAAAAGTAGTGAAACTGAAAAAGTTGTTCATTTAAGATCCAATGAAAAAAAATAATTCAATTTTCTTTCATAATTTAAAAATATGTCAAGTAAAATATTATCTATTTCTTTTACGATAATAAGGATCAATTTTATTAATATTTATATAAAAAAATTCATTTATTTTTATTTAACTTTACGGAAAAATAGCTGATAGTTGAATTCATCTTATTGACTTTTGATAATTTAATTTGCAAGATATTTTATAAAAACTTTCATTTTAAATAAAGAATTTAAAAATAATAATAATCCGGCTGTTACGTTTGTTTTATACTTATAAAAACATGTACTGCTTATTTTTTTTTTCTTATTTGTACACTTCTTAAATTCAAAATCGATATGTATAAAGCTAATAAAGAACACACAATTTTAAATAATGTACTTCTTACAAAAATATGGAATTTTTTAAGTAATTATCAACGATTTAAATGTGTATGCATACTAAAAAAATCTATTTCAATGATTTTATCTTCATTATTTTAAAAATGGATATTCGTATTCATTGAGGTTAAAAAGCATCAATAAATAATCAGATTTCTTGCTACAAATAAAAAACTAATTAGTGGTTTTCTATTTAAACCCGTTATAATCGATATATATTTTTTAATATCACTATTTTATTTAAAAGATAAATATTAACAGGGAAATAAATTTCGCCCTTTTAAAATAAAATCTTTTGATAAAGGTTTGGAAATGATAAAATCAATAATAAATTCTCATGTTTTTATAAGACAAAATTTTACATTCTTTCTTCAAACGATTAACTTTCAGTGAGATAAGAAGTAAAAAAAAATAGATATATACATTTTCTTAATTAAAGAATAAAAAAATAAACTTCATTAGATTCCTCATGATATGAATCTAACTTTTATAGGAATATTTGCTGAGGTTTTCATCATATTTTTTCTTTCACTGATAATTTTTGCAATTAATTTGCCATCTTTAATAATGTAGAATTAAAATATTTTAGCTCTTATGTTAATTTGAATCACCCCCAGAATAAAAAATAAAATTAAATATCTTTTTGTTTAATTTGAAACAAACTACGTACTCAATTTTAAAATTCTAAGTATTTAAGAGTATATTTTCGTATACAACTTATTTAAAAATATGAATGTTATGATGATGCAAAATCATTGTCATTAGATATTATGTATATTATATCAGTACAAAGACCCTTAACCGGTTAAACGTTCGGGAGGCAGCACTTTATTATACGTCTCTAAGGATTTTAAATATGTCTCTTAAAAATATTGGTATTAAATTTTGAGTGACGCTATACTATTAACTAATATATATACATATTAATGTATTAATACCCCGCAGAGCATGTCGTTAGCCCTGCGCCCTCTTTCCTTCAATTGATTTTCTAAGTTGTTATTTATCCATGTTTTTTATTTTGATATTTTAATTTGTTGTGGATTAAGGTAATTGTTTTTATTGAATTTTGAATATTGTACAGAATTGGTTTTATCAATATATACGTATATATATATTATTTTATCATTTTTTAAAAATTTATTTATATTCACAGGTGAAAACATTATTTTCAACAAGAAAAGATGTATAAAATATATTCTCTGTTTTTTTTTTCATTCCGATCTCTCATAAATTCAATGTATGGGTTTAAAAAATGATAGCAAAGTTCGAGTGATGCCGTGATATGACTGTAAAGGGTTTGTTTTAAAACTTAATTAGAGTTATTTTTCTATTGTCTTCTAAAGTATATTTAGACATTCAAACAATACTTTAATTTTCCAATAAACTTTTAAACATATAATACTTTATTAAGCCTATATTATGCATTCAAATGTATTTATACCAATAAATTGATTTGTCTTTTGCGTTACGATATCCAAAATCTTAAGTAAACTTTATGTAAATGTAACAATTACGCAGCAGCGCAATACTTATTTATTTCCAGTGTGACACATTAATGTTAATTTAACACGGTAAAGCTTACTGGATCGCATAACTTTTTGACTTGTTCTCAACGTTTTGTACTGATGCCACAAAATTTTTACTCAATGCAAATTCTAATAATATTATAAATTTGAAATAGTGAAATTGTTCGGCTACCTTCATTGCCAATACGGATGATTAAATGTCTTTGCATATACGTGGATTATAATAACGGATGTAACGTAGGCTATGTTTTATTTCTCTTCTTCAAATATTTTTCTTAATAATTGAAAATTGCATTATTTTCTTTGAGAATCAATGGACATTTTTAGAAAATTTAACCATGTTTCTTTATCGTTGCCAACAATGAAAAAACCGTAATACTAATTTGTCCACAGCAATTAATTTTTAATTGAAAGATTTCCACGCGAAAAATGAAATTGAAATATTTTCTTTTTAAGTATTACAAATATGATGAATGTGACGTCATACACTAAATAAAACGGGTATTTTCAAATATTTGGTAATAATTCAACCTGAAAGCCGTTGAATATGTCATTATATTTGTAACAAAAAGAACATTTTCTTAGTTCAGCAGCAGCAGTAATACATTTGTTAATAATACAAGGATCATCAATATGAGTAAATACAGAAAGCAGGTGAATAAGACGTCATATTAAAAAAAAAAAAAAAAAGAAATTACCGATACTGATTATTAAGAAAGAACATCAGTTACATACAGAAGAGAATTTTCTGTCAAACAGGTTATAAGAGATTTCGCTGGGGAGAAAAGTGACGTCTTGTTATATATTAATGGTATAGATGTTATTATGAAATCGGTAGTACTGTCTTCATACAATTTACTTTTTCAGTTACAGCGCCCTAGGAGGAAATAAGGTAACCAAATTTAAGCAGGTGGGAAATTGCATAACTAAAATTGTTCAATGGATTTTTCTTATGTTTTCTCATATGGCACTCATGCTCCTAGTTAAAATTAGGTAATACTGAATCAACAAAATTTATTCTTCGATGTATAGCACCTCGTGGGGGAAAATAGCGTAACCAAATCATGTATTATAATTCGAGCAAATCTTTTGTGTGTGCATGTATGTGTGCAAATTTTATCTAAAAAACGGTTCTAACGATTTTGACTAAATTTTGTATCCTACCGTTTTGGAATACGAGAAGATCATTGGACTAGATCACGTGTTCGAAAAAATTGGTTTAGTGGGTCATTTTCGGGTCACTATATGTCAATGTATTTCAATGGAAATAAGGGTTGTAACAGTTGTTGAACAATTGGCAGTAAACAAAGTCTCAAAATTTGGTGACATTGGCGATATTTTGTGGGAAATCGACTTTCAAGCTTACAAAAGCCAGAACACCTGCTTGGTTCCAAATGAAAGAATGTCGCCAAGTTGGCAATTTTTGGCATTCAGAATCTAAAGGAATTTTCTAGAAATTCCTAATAGGACCGTAGATACATGGTTCAACTAATCTGAGTCCATAGGAGGTTCTCGAAAACCGAATTCAACCAATCAGGGTACATAGATCTTTCTCGCAAATAATCCGACACCTATATAATGAAGTGCTTCGGTCGAAGCCTAAATTATGTGAAGTTTGACAATGAACCTGGCGATCTGCAAAAAAATTAGAAGTCTACAAAGAGATTGAAAATTGGCGAGTTGAACACAAAGATAATTTTAATCGATCATAGCTCCGTCTTCTAGCTAATTTATTTTGTATTTATAAAAATGTTTTTTTCCCTATGTTTCACTGTATGACAGCTAAACGTAAGGTAAAAATACACTTAACTTCAGCAAAGTAAAATTTGCTGAAACTCAACCTGTTTACAACGGAAATCTGTTTTAAAAGGTTAAGTTTTCATTGTCTGTTTGATAGGAATGTTATACAATTATACCTGCTTGGAATTTTGTTTCAGTCTCTAGTGATTTCGCTTTCACAGGTTTTATTGTATGAGATTCTTGTGTCCATTTAGTATAATAAAACCTTTTAAGACGAAATCGTAAAACATAAGACAAAAAATTCGTATTTAACAGGCTTTTGCATTAGTTGGTGTAATTATAAGGTATTCCTACCGTAAGGACAATAGAAGTTTTACGTTAACCAGGATTTCGTTATATACAGGTTCCATTTTCCTAGGATTTACTGTATTTTTATGTCATAATATAAAAACAACTGTCTTGACATCCTGTCTCGCTTTTTGTGACTCTGGATCTGGCAACACAACTCAACACATACACGTATTTTATGGCAGACCAATTTTATTTACTTACTTGTTTATTTATTTTTAGTAAAATGTTGAATTACCTGAAAAAATAATCTTGTAATTTTAGTTAAATAATAATAAATATTTAAACCTATTATAAGGGCTATACAAATTTGAAACAATGTTGTAGCCTGAAAAAATGCTAGTCGACAGTAAAAAATATTTCCCCGCCCCCACGCTAATAATAATAATAATAAAAACATACAAACGTATTTCTTTTAAATGCTAAAAGGTGTAAATTAACAACATAATAAATGCACAGTAAAATAACTTTTATTAGGTTTTTTGAAATGTTTCGGCTCACTTCGAGCCATTTTTAAAAACTAATGAGAATATTCCATGTCTTTGAAGTTATTATTTAAAATGCTATCATTTAATTTCCATGTACTTTTTAAAAATTAGGCACGTTGTCTTTTATTTTTACTTGGTAAACGTAAAGTCCAAGTAAAAATAAAAGCTAACGTGCGTAATTTTTAAAAAGTACATGAAAATTAAATTATAGCATTTTAAATAATAACTTCAAAGACCGTGCAATTATCGAATATTATCTTTTGTTTTTGAAAATGGCTCGGAGTGTACCGAAACATGTCAAACAACCTAATAAAAGTTATTTTACTGTGTATTTATTATGTTGTTAATTTGCACCTTTTAGCATTTAAAATAAATATATTATTACAAGGTGTTATAATTTATTATATTGTTAAACATACAAACGTTTTTTATGAATTAATTCAGAAAAAAAAAATATATTAGCAATCATAGTTTAGAATTATTAGTTAAATAGTTTAGAATAATAAACTACACTAGTACTAAACTAGTATTATGTTATTCTTAAAATTTTACAGATTAGATCATTCTTAAAGATAATCCTCTTAATTTTATATAGACAATACTTAATATTTTATTGATTTTGGCCTGAACTAGCACCACCCCCCTCACCAGAAACAAGACAACACAAGAAAACACAATTAGAAAATATATGTAAAAATAAACAGAAACAAGCTGCGGCCTCATTAGCAGTGGGTAAATTCAAAGGCAGCCAAGCATCCGAACAAAAAGATTAACAATTAGTGGCAGTGGGTTTCGGCCAGAGCGCTGCGTAGCAAAAATTCAAAATGTACAGAAACATGTTTGAATACTACTTAACAGACGTTCCCCCCACCGTACCCTACGCCACAGTATAAGCGAATGCTGTACCAAAATCACAATACTGAATCACCATGGTTGAAACAAATGTCTCTTCGAAAATACACACAACCAAATCAGCCACGTTGCCACAATTAAAAAAGTAAAACACGATAAACAAACCAAATCCGTTATTCAGTACACAAACCAGATTCGTTCCACGTCGGATGCCAACAAACACAGCCATCATCATAAAACCGTCTTTTTCAGGCTTTAGGAATTACGAGTGATTTACTGTTGAATATAAGCAATCTATCAATAATGGAGGCAGTCTGCAAAATCTGAATATTTTTTGATAAAATTAAGAGGGATATTGTTTTTAAAATATAAATGACTGATAAAATAAAATAGTTCCTTATTAAACAGGTTTTTATTTGAACAAATTCTGTAAAAACGGTAAATTTGACCAATTATAATATTTATATATATACGTTTGTGAATATTTGAAGACCAATGAATTAATTGATTCACAGTAAACGGAAAACTGGTACGCTTATCAAAAACTGAAAAAGAACACGAATATTTAGCTGTTCACACGAATATTTAGCTGTTTTGTTTGTGTTGTGATGGTTACTGCTTATATATATATATATATATATATATATATATATATATATATATATATATATACATATATATATATATATATATATATATATATATTAATTATATGTGATAGGATAATCAGTTTTAATTCTGAATAAAAAATTTGAATTGAAATTTACAAACATTTTGAGAATTTTGTAGCATTGTATCCAATCTTAGATGCCACAGTTGGATTGACACCAATTCTTACCAATTCATTGAAACCTTGCCCCCAGACAAACATTCTGATCACGTGACATACTAGCTGGCTAGAGCGGAAAAAATGGCGTTTTAGGAGTATCAGATGGAAAATCCTTTTTAAACTTGGTTCTTCTCTCCATGAAAAGTACGAGAGAAGAGGAAGATCACTGTTTGCTGCGTACGAATAGGGGTGAGAAAAAATATCATTTGTGCTCATTTCTGAAACCAATTTTTGTGCAAAACAAATACGCCAGATTATATAACTTAGTCGCCATATAAAAAAATCTTGTTCGCCAGTGGTGACCTGGCGACCGCATTTGTCAAGCCCCGCTTAATAAGAATAATTTTTTAAGAAATGTTTATAAACAAACTTACTGTTTAAATATAAAACTGCATAATCCTGTTGAAAATATTCCTAAGGCGATAAAACATCCACTAATAACGAGGATATAATCCACATTCATATAGTCAGTCTTACCGTTTTGATTAAAAAAAAACACCGTGTTTTAAATTTCGATAAATTTATAAAGATTATAGAAAAGTAAACCTTTAAAAGGTAGACATTTTAAAAGATTTGAAATTAGAAAATATTTGAAATTTGTTCACCTTAAATATTCCACATATTCAATTCGTTTAAAATAAAACAAGATCATATTAGATAAACGTAAGAGCCTTTTGTATAAATCCGTGATTAATTACTTCGATGACATGTTCATCAATATTAAACAACACAAATATTTTTTCACATTCTCAGCGGGATTTCTGAAGTTTAAATTAGCTTACTTTAATGGGATTTATTCCATCAATCAATTTTTATTTTATAATAATTGAAGCTTTTGTAATTGTTTTTGAGAGTATTATTAAATAAGTCAGTCAATCATTTTTCAATTTATAATAGTTGAAGTTTTCAATTTTGTCATCTTAAATAAAAATATTTTTCTTATTTTTACTCTTTACTTTTTAAGGAGTATCTATAATAACTAGCTGACACGCCCGGGCAGACTGTCATGGAAAAATATAACAGTGGGGTGGACTTCATAAAAAAAAAAGACTGAATAAGATTTATTTATTCTAAAAACTTGTAAAAAAATTAAATAAGAGCTAAAATTTCAAAAGTATAACAGTTAAGTATAAAAAATGAAACGATCAGGGAAAATTATTATACTTACTTTTCCCTTTTTACAAAAAAATCCCTTTACAAAAATCATTGCTTTGTTTACATTTTAAATTTTATATTGCTAATTGTATTTTTTAAATTATAAATAGTAAATGCTTATAAAAAAATCAATATTTCAAATGAAAATATATAAAAATATATCTATTTAATTGTTAATGTTGACAAATTATAATTACAATTTGAAATCATTGTTTGTTTCGCTTTTATTCCTGTAGATGGCAGCACCTAACCAATGAGATACATTTCATTCTGGTGTTACCATTAAACAATTAACAAATAATTGCCAATTCTGTGCTACGTACGATAGCCTAATATATATATAGATTTTGAAGCGGTATTTATAAACAGTAATAACACTCTTGAGTTGTAAAACTTTATAAAATTGAAAATGATTTTGAATAGATTCACACATATGCTATTATAATTGTAAGGAAAATAACAGAGCATTTTTTAAATGCTTTTTTATTACAAATATGGAATTAGTTATTCCATTGACTTCCAATGAGCCAACCAGAAATAAATTTAAAAATCGCAGTGAAATTTCTGAACTTTAAATTAGTAGTTTTGACAATAATGTAACATAATTTATTAAGAGGTTAAGGATAGTCAGATTTTTCAAAAAAGCGATTTCTTTCTTTCAGTTTCCTTTTTAGGGTTTCGTTCATCTCAGGAAACCCTATTACTCCCGATCCGTTGTCTGTACGTCACAGAGTCATTCTCAAAAGCTATGTAACTTACAGAGTTGAAACTTTGTGTATATAGCTTAATATCAGCTATAAAGAGCTCAAAATATTAAAATTTGAAAAATTCGAATTATTTTAATAAATAGAGATAAAAAACTAAAATTCTAACAGCCTTTTCCTATTTAATTTAAACATTTTTCGTTATAGCAGATGCCAAAAATTAAAAATCCACGATGAAATTCTTTCTACAATAATTACTTTTCTATCAGACGATTTCCTAGTGAAAAATGAAAATGAAATAGAAAGTTTCACCAATTAAAAAAAGGATTAATATGAAATAAAAATGATTGACGTCATATTGGTAATAAAACGGAAATTTTCTAACATTTCTCAATAATACAAGGAGTATGAGCATGTGTATGTACACAAAGCAGATTAATATTACGTCATTAGTGAATTAAAAATAAAATCTGATGCTATATCGGAAGTTTAACGGATTTTTCAAATGTTTGAGAATAATACAAAGCGAGTATCAATGTGAGTAATAAAGAATAGTAAATATATGAGTTTGAGGAACGTATTGATCATGATAAAAACCCGATTATGGAAATATTCACATATTGTAACATTTTGAAAGTATACAACATGTTTAATTTTGAAATTATTTTTTTTTAAATATCGCATTTAGTACACATGACAGATATTATTATGACAGAATATAATAGCGGGCTTCGCCCGCTATCTGGCTAGTTTAGGAATTCGAAAAAACGAGAAAAATAGACCGGTAAATTTTTATTTTATAAAAAACATGACTTTTTTTTTGGTTGGTAAATGAAATTTATTTTGATTTATTAAAGAAAGGATAAGGTGTTTTGAAAGGAATATTAAACGAAACCCTTTGAGCGATCGTCGATCACACTTACCCACTTGCTTTAAGAATAATATTTTGCAAATATTCTGTGAGCGTTTCAAGTTGATCCAATGGTTAGTTTTAGAAACATCCTATAACTAACCTTTAACTTACTATTGAAGGCAGGCAGCTGACAGTAGCTGACGACAGCTGTTACCAATCCGATTTTACCGGCTTATTGAATTCATGGAAATTTATTGTTATGCATTGTAATAGAATCTATTTTACTACACTGCTGTCCAATAATTAAGGGACAGTGACCGGACGCATTCGCTTTTTACACGGTTTGTCGAGTATCTACCGAAAATCTTGACTAATTGTTCTTGAACTTCGAAGATGTAAAGCACATGTTGACTTCATGAACAGTAGAAATAGTACAGGGTGATTATAAAAAAACTATCCCGATATATGATCCCCTAACTATCATACCGTTCACAGAAACTGAATGAAATTTTGGTTTAAAATATTTTGAGGTATGCGCTCAAGAATCATCTGAAAGACAACAGTTAAATTCTAACAGTTACGGTTACAGTGACGAAATTTCGAAAATTTCAAATGGCAACACCTATTTTTTATTGGAATCTGATCTTCATAGTGAAAAACCATAAAAAGCGTTGGAACGGTGCCTGTAGCACGAAAATCGCCGGCGCTAGACAGACTAAGAAGAAAAGTGAAAACAACCAATAAGGACAGAGAAGAAACAGAAAAAAAAACATTTTATTGGTTTCATACATTTTCCATTTCACGCACGACGATACATTACATGAGGCAGATGGTGGATAGCACTGAACAATAAAATGTTTTACTTTCTGTTGCTTCTCTGTTCTTTATTGGTTGTTTTCACTTTTCTTCTTAGTCTGTCTAGCGCCGGCGATTTTCGTGCTACAGGCACCGTTCCAACGCTTTTTATGGTTTTTCACTGTGAAGATCACATTCCAATAAAAAAAAGTAGGTGTTGTCATTTGAAATTTTCGAAATTTTGTCACTGTAACCGTAACTGTTAGAATTTAACTGTTGTTTTTCACATGATTCTTGAGCGCATACCTCAAAATATTTTAGGCCAGAATTTCATTCAGTGTCTGTGAACGGTATGACAGTTAGGGGTTCATATATCGGGATAGTTTTTTTTATAATCACCCTGTATACTGCAATTAAAAGATTAATATATTGAATATTTGATGAGATATCGGCATTTGTTTGAAAAAAAATATATTTAACTGCGCATGCGCGAACTACAGCAAAGGTTTTTTTTTTTTTTTTTTTTTTTTTATGATTTTGTTGTCGATTCCATAGAGCAACTCATATTAAAAATCCAAGTGGATGATAAGGTATTTCCCCCCAATTTCACACATTAGGTCACTGTATTGTAGATATCTTTATGTGTTTTCACGATATTTGACTGGTCTTTTTATATGAGTTGCTCTATAGAATTGACTGCCAAATCAAGGAAAAAAATTACTTTGGTATAGTTCGCGCATGCACAATTAAAAAAGCTTCATACAAATGCCCATATCTCATCAAATATTCTATATATTAATTTTTTAGTTACAGTATACTATTTCTACTGTTCTTGAAGACAACCGTGTGCTTTACATCCTCGAAGTTCAAGGACAATTTGCCAAGAATTTCATAAGATATTCAAAAAACCGTGCTAAAAGCGAAAGTGTCCGGTCACTTCCCTTTAATTTTTGGACAGCAGTGTATAACCATGAGCATAGAGTAATTGGACCCAAAACATAATAATGTTAATATCGTGTCCAAATAAGCAGAAAAACTTTCAATAGTAGCTCTACTATTGTATAAATTGCTGCTTGTATATTTAATGAATGCACACAGGGATTATTAATTATTGCCAATTCACTAGGAATAAGTTGTGGACCTAATTAGCACCGGTACGCCGGAAAAGTGGATTTTGATTGTGACGCTTGCAGATAAGCATTGCTAATGAGATTACTGGGGAAGGCAGAATGTTACTCAGACTATAACATCTTGACATTTTAGAAGCTTCCACATCGGCTGAAGGTCTATTATATGGCTCATGTATTTGTATATATTGATTAATTGTATAACTTTAAACGCATTTTTCTCAAAGTTCGTTTTTAATAACGGTGACCACTATATATATATACATATATATATATAATATATATATATACTCATTGATGAAAAGTCTAAGCAAGAGGTGAAGCTGGGCAAAAGTTTAGATTATTAGTGTGATGACAAATGTAAAGAACCAATATATATATTTTTAATTGCTACAGCCTTATTTTTGATAGGAAAATGTGGCATAATAACTAAGAATCTTAGCCAATCTCCAGACCAATTAAAACAAAATTTTATAGAGGGGTTGTTAAATGATATAAGATGTTTAAAAAAAGCGTTTTCAGCAACATTAATTGCTTTAAAAATTAAATACAATTATGTAAAACAACATAGAAAATTTAAATAACTAAAAATTAATTAAAATTAAATTAAAATAAACAGATTAACAGAATTAAAGTTACAAAAAGGAAAAAGAAAACTATATACACAGCGTATACAAATATTAAATGAATCTCATGACGGGTTTATTAAATGATACAAGATGTTACAAAAAAGATGCATTTTAATCGACAAATATTGTTTTTCTATGAAAAATAGTATAGAAAATTTAAATATACAAATAACATAAACAAATTAAAAAAATTAAAGTTATAAAAAAAGAAATATATATATATACAAATATAAAATGAATCTAGTGAGAGGCTTTAAATGATACAAAATCTTATAAAAAAAGACGTTTTAAGCGACAAACATTGTTTTAAAAATTAAAACTTGTGAAAAATAGGATAGAAGATTTAAATAACTAAAATTTAATTAAAATAAAATAAACAGTTTAAGGAAATTAAAATTCTAAAAATAAAAATAAAACAATATACAATATATACAAACATTAAGTGCCGATAGAATTTTTTTGTATTCTGCACATAGTGTGACGAGCAATAACGTATAAAAGTTTAGTGTGAAAAATGTGGTTGACTTGTTTTGCACTGGTTACTAAGATAAAGAGAACCAAATGTAAACATATGATTAGGCGGAGTTCCAAATAAAAAAAGACTGTTATATCTTTAGTTCGGCAAGCAGAGATAACAGCACTGGCGCGTCTTTGCTCTTTCGATGCACGTTGTGTATTCGATTCGGAATACTCTTTCTTGTAGCTTATTTTGAATCGAATTTTTAAAACACATTAAATGCAGAAATATAAAATAAAGTAGTTAAAACCAAAAAATATTATACAGAAAATGGTTACATGTATAATGCAAAATTTTATATAATTTAAAACAATATATTACAGTATATTTCGACTCAATGATAAATGTATTTATTTTTGACACACACACACACACAAATTCATACATACTTTCGAAAAATTTTCCCTTACAATATGCTGATTTCATTCATGTGTTGTTTATTTTCCTGGAACATCGCGGAGCCCCAAGGGATCCGCGTTGCACACCTTGGGAACCTCTCTTTTAAACAATACTACCTTTTCTGAGCTCTAAAACTGTACAACATTCAAAATACTTTTGAAAATATTCCTATTCTAATTTTAAAAATCACAGACTACATTTGATAATAGTTAAAAAACTATTTTTCTTTTTACATATGCAATTAATTGTTTCGTTTTTTTCAGTATTGAAGCTTATATTAGCTTTCATAGTACTCGTATATAATTAATTTAATTAATCTATATTCATTTAATTACTATTAAAACTTTAAATTTTCTTATAGAACATATTGTCATATAATTCATCCAAGGAATAAATTTGCATTTAGAGATTTGTTTCCAAATTTTTTATACAACCCTTGGCACAAATGTCCTATGTGTGTTGTCAAGATTATGAGATTTGCATTTCGAAACATATATTTTGCGTATTCGTGAGCGTAAGGACGTTTTGAAATATGCAAAAGTAAAGAACGCGTATTAAAATGTAAATTCAATATAACAATCATGTCATGTATATATTATACTACAGGCGATAAAGTTCCCACATGAGAAAATAATATCCTTTTAAGGTAGCAGAAAATAGCAATTCGAAAATAGCAATCGATCACTGAGAAAACTAGTTTGTAATTTGCATATTCAAAACTGATACGAGTGTCTCCTCATGTGTACAATATCTGAATAGTATTTAAAAGAATAAATCTTCCAGTTGCGAGATCAAAGTTATATATGAAGTACTGGGGAATGGCTCATGTGTGACACCTGTCTCGCAATAAAATAATCCCTGTGATTAAACTTTTTCAATAGAAAAATTCACAAAGAAATGTATCAGCTTTATTACGTTGTGCTCAAAGTTACGGTATGCAACATTTTGAAAAACTATTAGCTGACAATTAACGTCGAATATTTAACTCGAACTGAACGTCCAAGAACTATGACGCTAGGAGAAAAAAAAACCTTGTTGAAATAGCGAAGAAAAAGCGGCAATTAACCTCAAAGCAACTCAATGCCGAATGCTCTAAGTATAGCATAAAAATATGTCACTGCACTGTAGTCGTCTGAATGCAGCAGAATTTAAATTCTATAAAGCCAAAACGAATAGAAAGGTCCTCTTGCAATGGTGCAAAATAATTTACACTGGCTACTTGATAAGTGGAATAAAGTTATTTTTTTGCGATGAATCTCGAATTATCTGTTGGAACCGGTGATGACTGCGAAACATTTGTATGGAGAGAGTTGGTGAAAAGTTCGATGATAAGTGTGTAAATACGAAGACTGCATTTACAGTTTAGGGACTTTATGACGTCACAAAGCGTCTGTAAATTGTGTATTGTGTTACGTACAGTAAACTGAAGTTTACATCTATATTTTGGAGAATTGTTTCATTAACAGCCTCGATCAATGGCTCGAGGATTGAAATCTATTCATATTTCAAGGTGACGATGCGACTTCACATCACACCAACACTGTGAAAAAGTATCTAAAATATGTAGGTATGAATTATTTTATTCCCAGCCAGGATTAATGGCTCAAGGATTCAAATATATTCATATTTCACTATGACAACGCGACTCCACATCATACCAACACTGTGAAAAAGTATCTACAATATGTAGGTGTGAATTATTTTATTCCCAGCCAGGATCAATGGCTCGAGGATTCAAATCTATTCATATTTTAGGATGACAACGCGACTCCACATTACATCAAAACTGTGAAAAAGTATCTACAATATGTAGGTACTAATCTAATTAAAGCCATGACAATATTCCGGATCTTAATCCCGTCGAAAATGTGTGGAATATATTAAAAATAAACATTGATTTCCGAAGGGTCACAAACGCTTTAGAATCACGTAAAGCTATCAGGGAATGTTGGTGTGAAATTGCTCCCAATGAGTGTGAAAAACTTATCGAGTCCATGGATGAAAAAATTTCGGCTGACATCAGGTCTAAGGGTGGATTTACTAAATATATATTACAGGGATCGGTTATTTTTTTCCAAACCAACAGTGACTGGATTAATTTTTTCTTTGGTATTTAAACTTAATCACCTATTTTCTGTTTATAAATTGCTGTGTAATGGCTACTTCTTTATTGAATATTGTTGTTGATTATATATACACAAATGTATTATTACTAATAATTGTCCAATTTCTATGTATTTTATATAATAAGAATAAATAATCATTTCTTAAAAAATGGTAATTTACGGGGTTGATCGGAAAGTTTGTGCCAAGGATTGTATTTACGTAGTGCTAATAATTCCTAAGCAATAGCTATAAACAATAACATATTTATTCTGTTAGACAACTTAATAAATTTTCAAATGTTTTTGAAAATATTCTTGTGCATTGTATTTCCATTTTAAATTAAAGAACAGGCATATTTGACGATTTAATCCTTCTTTGCATGAGTTTTTCTTTTACAATTGTTTTTTATACATATATTAAATATTACACACCAGAAATTTTAAGATAGACTTTTAACTTTATACAGCAACATAGTTCACGGGAAATTTACTAGATTAATATTTCTATATAAATATAGTGGTGGTGAAGAAGTTGATTTATTTATTAAAAGTTAAATAAACAGTGATGGAAATTTCCATCACAATGCAAAGAAGGGTTAAACAAAAATTCTTTTTTTTTTATTTGTAATTAATTGTTTCGTTGACTATGTGTGAATACTGCAGAATCCACATATAGTTTTTAAATTCCCAGTGGCGTTTCTGAAGTTAAAATTAGCTTTACATATGTTGTTACTGTAGTATACTGTGCTATTTTATAGCATTAAGTGAACAATATACTGGATTATTTTATTCTGACAATAAATTATCATTTAACCCATTGATAATAATTTTGAAACATTATATATGTACAATATATTATCAGACTTTAACTATTAAACTTAGTTGTAAATCTATTACCAACATCCCACATTTTCCACTTTCTTTTTTTTTTTTAAAAAAAAAACGAGATCATATTTGATATAGTACGACGCCCTTTTCGCAAATCGATAATCAATCACTTCAACGACATATTCATAAATAACGAGCTACACAAAGAGTACTTTGTAATTCCTATTGATATATTGGAACAGATGCTTTACACTCACGCAGCGATGTTTGGCGTGATTTTCAAGCTCGCGCCGAACCAATAACTTAATACAATGGCTAGGTTACCATTAAAGGAAAAAATCCCCTAAATTTGGCAACTTTTTTCCTTTTTATAACGGATTTAAAAAATTAAAAAAAATCCGTGCGTGAGTGTATGACATTATAGCCGATATTTTTTAAGTTTAAAGTAGGTCTAAGAATACTACTATATAACTTATTGAATTAATCAATTTTCATTTTCATCAATGTTCTACTTCTTATAGTCATATTAAGTTTAAATTAAGCTGAAAAGTAATAGTATATAACTTATTCATTTAATCGATTTTTATTTTTACCTTTTAAAAAAAAAAAAAAAATCCCAGTGATATTTTTTATATTTACATTAATTTTCAAAGTATTGCTATACAACTTATTCAATTAGTCGTTTTTTATTTTACAAGAGTTGAAATTCCACTTTTTTTACGCAGAGTAATTTTATACAACTGATTCAAACAATCATTTTTGATGTTATAAGAGGTGGAATTTTCATGTTTCATAAAAAGTTAATATTTGTATAAGCAGTACAATAAAGAAACAGACATTCTGTTAAAATATATACCTGTTTTGCATGTTATACATAATATTAAAAATGATAATGCAATATTGTCATATATTAATTCTTAAACGCCACATATTCCATTTTCTATTTAAATTAAACGAAACTACATTTGATGACCTCAACCCATTAGGCACCGATATTAATCTATTTTTCTATGGAACAGTTATTTTTTCTTTATGAAAAAAAGTATTTAAAGTACTTCTAGAAAAAAAATTAAAAATTTCTAATATTTAGGAAAAATAGCATGTTTCCAAAATGGAAGCAAAGGCGGCTATGGGAGATTTTTTTTTTCAAAATTTTAACTTATGCCTCCGTGCATTCATGATAGTTTTTTCGTAGTTCTTTAGCTATAAAAGGGATAATATCATTCGGAAACTGATATTTGAGGAAGAATTCATATAAATTAATCGAACATCTGCATTTATATTAAAATTAAAAAATAAAATTAACAATTCCATAAGCATTTTCATTATCCACCTCTTTATTTTTCATTATTGCATCATTTTTGTTCTGCTATTTTACATGAAAATGACTGACCATTTTTATGCGATGCATTTCAATGCATTTTTTAAATATTGCATGTTTTTTATGGCAATGCATTTTTTAAATATTGCATTTTTTTTTCGATTTCAGAATTTTGTTTTTTAACTAATTTTTTTTCGATTTCTGAATTTTGTTTTTTAACTAATTTTTTTTCGATTTCTGAACTTTGTTTTTTAACTATTTTTTTTTTCTTTTTGCATGTTGTTTGGTTTTTCTATAATCCGATTTGAAGATTCGTCTGAACTGTCGTCTAAAATAGCAAGTCTGCGGTTAATACTTTGTCTTTTTGCAACACTAAGTCAGATATTTTTTGATTGTCTGACTTGAATTTAGAATTTACGGATTTTTAATTTAGAATTTACGGAAAGTTCTACTCCAACAGATATATCATGGGGGTAAATCGTCGCATAAATTATTTTCTATAACATCTTCCTGATCTGTTACAAAACTCCCTTCAGGTTGCAAACAAAAGATTTCCGGAACATCCGAAAAATCATCCAAATCTAAAATAAAAATTGTTCAAACGTCAGAAAAAAATGATGTAATGATGGAAAATAAAGAGATGAATAAGGAAAAAAAACTTATGGAACTGGTAATTTATTTATTAATAAATGTGTTACTAATACCCCACATATTCCATTTTCTATTTAAATAAAAACAAAACTACATTTGATGACCTTAAGAAAAATCCCTTTTTTACATCGA
This sequence comes from Maratus michaelseni, assembly GCA_963931845.1. Lineage (NCBI taxonomy): Eukaryota > Metazoa > Arthropoda > Arachnida > Araneae > Salticidae > Maratus > Maratus michaelseni. The sequence goes on along the minus strand of OZ007595.1, from coordinate 89,884,230 downwards.
TAATTAATAATTTCATCGAGATGTTCATAAGTAACGAACGACCCAAAAAGAGCTTTTAAATTCCCAGTGAGATGTTTGAAGTTGAAATTAGCTTTGAGAATATTACTATTTATTTAATAAATTTATATTTTTCAATATTAAAAAACTTAATTTTCTTATTGTAAGCATTTTTATATTATTGATTCAATAAATCATTTTTTGTTTTATAACAGATGCATATTTCATCTTTTATAATGTGTGAATACATTTTCTTAACCTTTAGTATAAAAGGTTTGTATACCAAATCTTCCGGGTTCGATCCACGGTCTTGACATTTTTTCACTCTCTCTAAAAACCTCATTTTCAAAACTGAGCAAAAAATACTCAAATCAGTGTACGTCGCATTCTAAAAATGGCTCCGAATCAAAATTACTCAAGTTTCAAACATGTATATAATCATTTCTGAAAACATGCAAACACTCAAGAATAAAACATCATGTGCTCAGTTTTGAGGATGTCCATGTTTCAGTATTATGAGTATTTATGGTATTTCAGAAAAGAAAGCATTGGGTCGTCATATTTGAAAAAAAAAAGTTTCATAACAAAATGAAAACACCGATTTACTCAGCTTTGAGTATGTCCATGTTTCAATATTCTGAGTATTTCTGGTATTTCAGAAAAGAAAGCATTGGGTCGTCATATTTGAAAAAAAAAAGTTTCATAACAAAATGAAAACACCGATTTACTCAGCTTTGAGTATGTCCATGTTTCAATATTCTGAGTATTTCTGGTATTTCAGAAAAGAAAGCATTGGGTCGTCATATTTGAAAAAAAAAAGTTTCATAACAAAATGAAAACACCGATTTACTCAGCTTTGAGTATGTCCATGTTTCAATATTCTGAGTATTTCTGGTATTTCAGAAAAGAAAGCATTGGGTCGTCCTATTTGAAAAAAAAAGTTTCATAACAAAATGAAAACACCGATTTACTCAGATTTGAAAGTGCCATTTTCCTCAGTCCTCTTTTGGTTATACGGTGAGTAGTAAGTGATAATTCATATCCTTTATTATATAGTTATTTTTCGTTAAATATTTCCCAATATATTCAAAATACTTACCCAACATTTTCAATGATATATTTCGAATGTTATTAAAACATACAGAGTTCCCTGCAAGTTGTTCAGTAAAATTTAGGCGCGCAAATGGGTAGTACAATGTATGGTGATGAAATAATGTTACGGTACAGATATTCACATTAGGTCGACAGTGGTTATTCATAGTAAGGAAAATATGTCCTAAATATGTGTCATTTTTTTAAAAATTCATCTAAAATTTACCATTTTTCTATTTAAAACATGTGTTTATCCGATTATTATTAGCTCACAAAAATGCAATTTTCATGGTAAAATTTTGAATCTTTTGGGAAATAAAATTTTTACGTGCTATTTTATCAAAACAAATTTTCGAGTCGCTCCGATAACTTTAAAATATCTCGGGTGTAGATTTAAAATCTTCATAAATCTTAAATTGATAAAATGATTTTATTTATGAATGTTTGCATAAAATTTAGTAATAATTTTAATATAATGTATTTTTAACGTGAAAAAAATTAAACACGGGAATATTTTTGAAGAAATGTATCTGAAAATGTACTTATTTTACCGAAAATTATTTTTCGTTTCTTACGATTATGATTGTAATATATATATATATATATATATGGCGTTTTTACGAGGATGGTTTTTTATTCCATGAAAAAATGGCAGTTTGTTAAAGATGGTGCATTATTGCAGTCGTAATCAATAACCATGTCGAGGAGTTTAGGCAATGATGAGACACCACAAGAGTTTCGTCAATAAGGAGCAGCCAATTTCAGGATAAATCCTTATTTATGAACAGGAGCGATGCAAGTAACAGTTCCCACAGTATCCGGTATAAACTTATAGCCCTCAGGCTCGACGATGGCTCACTACATCGTTTAATAGATGTTAAAGAGCTGTATGAAAATTCTAAGTGACTTTAATACCAGATAACCATTTGGTTAGTACTCCCAAACACGACAAAAATCTGCTCTCCAAAAGCGTGCAAGCCAATTTTGTTCACGGTGCGTAGGGTTACTGATGACAACGTAACGAGTGCACGAACCAATGAGTGAGAGGTGAATTCAAGCCAAGCGAATGAGGCGCGAGGGAGAAGATTTAACACGAAAGAATCCCCTTCGTAGCCGCGCATTAATTTTGAAGTGAAAAATACCCAGCGCTCGAAGCAGAGCATGGAATAAAAATAAAAGAAAAGGCTTTTAAAAACATTCGAAATGACAAAACCGTTTCTCAGAATTTTATAGATTGGAGAGTTGATAAAAATTACGAATGAACTTAAATTTTTAGATTAAGATTTGGAATAAGATAATTATTAATATACGGGTTATTACTTTTAAAAGGACATTAAATAGGAATAAAATTATTAAGAATTAAAGAAATACTGAGTATGTCAGAAGTTAGATTAATTTAAAGGACTAATGCGAAATAGATGCGAAGGATATGCGAAGGAAATAAATATCATTCCTTTTGATTTTGAATCTGGAATGAATATACAGTCTTGGTTAAACCATTTTGACAAAACATGCCTTTCTGATAAAAAAGATGAAAACTGGACGGTTAAAAATATTTCTAAATTTCTAAAAGGAGAGGCTCTAAAGGTTTTTTAAAAATGAATGTTTAGAATGTACTGCCTTTGATAAAATTACTGATATTCTTACTGAGAAATTTATTACTGTTCATGTTCCTCGATTTTCAGAGTTTGCTTCTATGAAATTAAATGATCTCAATGATTTGGAAAAGTATTTTCGAAAAAAGGTTGAAATAGGTAGACAACTTTGTTTATGTGAAACCATAATAGTACAGGGATTTACAGACGGTCTCAAGCCTGAGAACCAGAATTATATGATTAGTAATCCTCCAAAAAATACAAACAAATATTCCAAAAAAGTGATGGAATCTTTTATACCTGGAAAACACCGGATAACATGCTGTGTGAAATTCTACTATGCATCTCGAATATGACTACGGAGCAATCTAATAAACTGTTTTCTTTTATAGAAAAAAAGAATGAAAAATGATCATCACATAAATAAATAAATAAAATTATCCGTCTTCTTAAAAATTACAAAAGGAAAACTGCTGCACCAAACGGAGTTGCGTAAGTTATGAAAAGATTTATTATTGTGTGTATTATTTATTATTTTATTTATTTTTGTGTTATTTAATTTACGCTCAGATTTTCTTATTTATTGTATTATTATCATTATTTAGTAGAGATGGAGGTATTTACATTTGTTATTTAATTTAAATTTTATTTTACATCTTGTTGTGTTTATTCTCTTTAATTTTTATATTAATGTTATTGCGATCTGGATTCATAAAAACGCCACATATATGTATATATATATATATATATATATATATATATATATATATATATATATATATATATATATATATATATATATATATACCAACTTCTGTTATAACCAGGGCTTTACAAATTTGATAAAATCTGGTAGCCAGGAAAAAATACTAGTCGCCAGTAAAAATTATTTACCCCCCATCCTCTTTCCCGTCATTGATTTAAAATAAAACACAGGAGTTTTTTATGAATTAATTGAGAAAAAAATAATACGCATAGTTTACAGTAATTAGTTACATAGTTTAAAATGATACATAATTTATAAAGATAATATAATATATAAACTATATTTTCTAGTGAAACTTATAAAACTTATAATCACTTATATTATGTTAACTATTTATATAAACACGAAAATCAAAATTAAGACTTACAAAAGAAAAAAAAAAGATTATTTTGTAGTATTGTAACCAATTTTAGATGCCACAGAGGCTGGATTGACACTATTTCTTACTGTTTTATTGAAATATCCTCTCTCCCCGTACATTCTAATCACGTAACATATACTAGCTGACTGCAGCTCAAAAGAATTGTGTTTCATGTACATGAGTCGGAAAATGCCTTTTAAATCTAATTATTCCATTAAAATTAAGAGAGAAAAGGTCGATCACTGCTTACCGCTCACGAGTAGGTGTGGGGGAGAGAAAAAGTGCCATTTGTGCTCATTTTTTATGTCATGTATTTTACACAAATCATCCGGAAAGATTAAATAACTTGGTCGCCAGATCAAAAAACTGGATAGCTAGTGGCAACCTGGCGAGCGCATTTGTCAAGCCCTGGTTATAACCATATAAAGTTAGCTTACAAAAAAGTTGTAATGAGTCTAATGCAAAAATTGATGGGCCTGAAGAATTTTTCAAATGAATGATTAATAAATACTTTTTTACTCTTAATTTAATTAATTATGTTTTATACATTATTTTAAGTTTTGTCTTCCAATAACACCGCGATATTAGAAGGCTCCGTATTTGAGCAATTAACATATAAATTAATATATATGTATATATATTGTCCATTGTTGTCTAAGGACGTTTAGCAACTAACTGAATTAGATAAACACTGATTACACTAGATTAATTTTAACACAATTATTTCAAATTGGTAAATAAATCATACGAGCAGTAATTTTCCAACTGGACGAAAAATGTCCAGGCCAGGATTCGAACCCGGGATCGCTTGGCTGAAGCCGCCATGCTCTACCACTGAGCTATCCCGGTCGAATCTGGAGGGCATAATTCATCCAGTTTACCTTATTGATCAGAGAATCTGGTCTGATATTTTAATCAGCTCAACAGAAAAGATCTGTTGAGCCTGAGATCCTGGGATCAGCCAAGCGATCCCAGGTTCGAATCCTGGCCCGGACATTTTTCGTCTAGTTGGAAAATTACTGCTCGTATGATTTATTTACCAATTTGAAATAATTGTGTTAAAATTAATCTAGTGTAATCACGTATCCAGCGTTTACTGGAGTTCCTTTACCTGCGATCTTTTCTGTTGAGCTGATTAAAATATCAGACCAGATTCTCTGATCAATAAGGTTAACTGGATGAATTATGCCCTCCAGATTCGTCCGGGATAGCTCAGTGATAGAGCGTGGCGGCTTCAGCCAAGCGATCCCATGTTCGAATCCTGGCCCGGACATTTTTCGTCCAGTTGGAAAATTACTGCTCGTATAAACCCTGATTGTTCCTTTAAGTTATTGAAATATTTTCCATCAATTTTATCTCATGCCTCACACGTATCTGAAATTTTTAACACAGATTATTATCTGCATCAATAAGAATACGTGTCTGTGTTATGAATCGTTTCATTTCTTCTACTTGCCTAAAAGTGGTCTATCTTGCAAATAATGGTCAGACATATGGAGGAGGGAGTTGGGGGAAGGGTTGGTTCCAGCCATGTAGCTACACTTGTAAAAAATGACGCATGTTTCTGAATCTACGAAAATATAATATAATGACGAAGAAATTTATAATATAAACTCATCCTTATTAACCATGATTCTGAAAAGTGCTTCTTTATCTTTAGAAACCACAGACATCAATGGCATTTCGAGACTTAAAGATTCATTTATAAAAACAAAATTTTTCTAGCTGCCCGTAATTTTCCGAAACGTTTACGAGTAGCTTTTAAAGTATATTAATCAGTTTTCTAAGCCCGGAATATAGTTTTTTCCAATGCTATTCATTCTCAAGTACACATTTTCATGTTCAACAAATATGTTTAACAGACAAACATGCAAAATTAACAGCGTTAACATTAACATTAAAATTAAGATTATTTTTTTACTCTTTCATGTATAAATTAATTTATGCAGCTGAAAACGTTTACTTGAGAATGGATGACATTCGATAAGTAGGTATTCCAAGCTGAGGAAACTGTTTAATACACTATAAAAACTATTCGGAACCGTTTCTGAAAAATACGGGCAGCTAGAAAAATTTTGTTTTTATAAATAATTCTTTAAATTTTTGAAATGTTATTGCTTTCTGGGATTCAAAAGACAATCGAACACACTTTTTTTTTTTAGAATGTCGGATAACTCGGAAGATTATATTATATTTTCGTTCGTGGTTATAGTATATTTTCATAAAATAAGAAACATTGATCATTTTTTACAGTGTAATAGTTTATTCGCATTTTCAGTTCTCTAAATACGAATGAAAAAATCTATGTTCTTTGTTTTCACTTATGGTCTCCACAATCACAAAATTAACATAATATCATTTTCTAATATATGTACACATAAAATGCAAATTGGGAATTTTGTTCCGACTGCTTAAAACTTGAGTTTTATTGAATGGATTTTGATGAGACTTTGTTACTTTGTGAGAATTTGTTTGGTTAGACATTGTTAGTTAGATATTGTTTAGGGGCTGTTTAGTGCATTACTACGTTCCTTCGTTATAAAATTATGAGAAAATTTTAAAATCAGGTGAACCCGATTACGAAAGATTAGCTTTTTTTTAAAAAATTCTACTGGATGGAAATTGTTAGTTTGTTTGCATTGCTGGATAGAAAAATTTCCACTGATTGTGTTATCATATTTGATATCGTTCTATACCAAATCCTACGATAAATGATCAACTAAAAGTGTTGGTCCTTAACAGCTCAAAGTTTGTCTGACATATTAGAAAACATATTAGCGCAATGGATTTAATATCGTTTGCAGCAATGTGGGAGAACATACGAGGTAAAAGGCCATATTGCTTTAAAACACAAGGTGAAATTCACCTATACATTTCGATTTATTCAAGGCTCGTTTGGAGAAACCGATCAGCGTAGCAGGCTTTGCTGCTACGCTGATCTTCAAAGTTGTTGAAAATTGTAGTAGTTTCAGTAATTGTAGTAATTGTAGTAGTTTCAAAATTGTTAAAAATAAAACAACTTAGAAAAAACTAGAGATTTGTAAATTCCAAATATTCATCATTTAAACGTTAAAATAATTTAATATTTTAAAGGTATTATTTTTTCTTTTAAAAAGAGTGATACGCGTACAAAACCGATTGTTTTAGATGGATAACGGAAGTAAACTAACATTTTGTTACAAAAAAAAAAATTATCCGATGAACAAATTTAATCCTTTAGATACATTTGAGCCGATCAAGCAACATTGAATTAAAACGAAATATAAAATTGTCTTAACTAATTTTTAAATGCATTTTCTAATGTCTATCATTTCACTGCAGTATACTGCAGAACTACTATAATTATTTATTTTAGAAACGTCTATTTTTTTGTTATATAAATATTATGGAATTGTAAAAATGTCATAATGTCTTTCTATTAAATTAAGATAGAGATGATTTTTCGATATAGACCATAGCTTGAAATGATATTTTAAAAAGTAATTTAACTTTGTTATGGCAAAATTTTCTGAGAATAAATTTGTCATCGCACAGTTGGAAATTTGTTATTTTTTTCTCTGATTCGAAAATAAAATAATTTTTAATGAGTGTTTTCAGCATCAGAACAATATAAATTCCTCAGTAAGTAGTGAGACAAACATTTGCTGAGACGAGCAAAGCCATTTTCAAATAACAGTAAAACTCCTGCAAGCTTGTTTCAGAGGATAAATTAATGCTTATAATCTAAATTCATCTGTCAAAAACTCTAGATGTAATTTTGACAAAGCTATCAGCATTTAATCTAATTTTAAAAGTGTTGTTTAGTTTTTTTCCTACAGGCGACGCTAAAACTGAGGAGGAAACAACAGAGTCACGACGTCATATTTATAAAGTATTTATCAGAAGTAAGAAGATATGCGAGAGTCAAAATAGTTATTGTAATTCACAGATCATAATTTTGAAAATTAACTCCTTCAGGACGGCGACCATTGACGACATTTTAATTTTTAATACCAGTAATTCCCTGTATTATTTTTCTCGTCTGATAATCTAAGATTTTGACGATTACACAAAGAAAATTATTACGACTAAAATATCGTAGAAGTAAAACATTAAATTTATACGCACCCAATATGGCAGGAATACGTGTCACCCGGACTAATGGGGTTAGTGTATAATAATCATACAAGAAGGAAAAAAAGGATTATCGTTATTGACCCAATATTTTATAAAAATTCTGTTTTAGAAAATAACACTTAATTATTTTATATTATGTGTTTTATTTATACGATTTATCTATACCATATACGTTGTAATAAAAACGACATTCGCATAAAAAGGCTCTTGGTTTGTATTTAATTATCTGGGAAAGAATATATGTGACTTACCCTTACAAAAATAGTTCATAGAGCTGTATAGAACTCTATAGAATTATTTACAAGTTCTATAGAATAGCCATTCTATAGAATACTATTTCTATAGAGTTTTGAAGAGTTCTATAGAATACTTTTTCTAAAGAAAATGTTTCTATAGCGTTCTTAAAAGATCTGTAGAATTTGTTTTTCTGTAGAACAGTTTTCCTATAGCGTACTATAAACCTTATAGAATTAAATTCTATAGCCTAATGATTCTATAATTTTTTTTAATAAAAAAAAAAACATTTTTTGGTCTGTTAAAAGTTATATGTTCGAATTTACTATTTTAAAATTTATGTATACTAAATTTATAGATTAAAATTATGTATTTTTGTATACACACACACACACACATATATATATATATATATATATATATATATGTAATTTTTTTTTTTGTAATGCATCAGTTTAATATATAATAGTACTCCATTGATTTAAGATGATTATATGTATATTATTTAATTCAATTTTAATACATTGTGATTCAATTGTCAATGTAATAACATATCAGTCAAACTGCTGATTTAAATGATGATTTATTTATTTCTTTGTTTATAATTCATTAATTTTCTGGTTAATTTTATAATCATTTATTATATGCTGGCATTAAAAATTAAAATGTCGTCAATGGTCGCCGTCCTGAAGGAGTTAATTTTCAAAATTATGATCTGTGAATTACAATAACTATTTTGACTCTCGCATATCTTCTTACTTCTGATAAATACTTTATAAATATGACGTCGTGACTCTGTTGTTTCCTCCTCAGTTTTAGCGTCGCCTGTAGGAAAAAAAACTAAACAACACTTTTAAAATTAGATTAAATGCTGATAGCTTTGTCAAAATTACATCTAGAGTTTTTGACAGATGAATTTAGATTATAAGCATTAATTTATCCTCTGAAACAAGCTTGCAGGAGTTTTACTGTTATTTGAAAATGGCTTTGCTCGTCTCAGCAAATGTTTGTCTCACTACTTACTGAGAAATTTATATTGTATAAAATTAACACATATTTTAATCTGTTAAATTTATAAAATCATTCAAATAATTTAAAAATTTTATTCACTTTAATAATATTGGAATTTTTATTCAAATATTGTAATCTGAAGTATAAATATTTAAACAGTTGTTTCAAGTTTAACAAATAATAATTTGTTATTCTTTTTAAATTTTTGTTCAAGACTATATGTGATTGGGAAACTCAAATCACAAAGTAAACAAAGTTGAAATACTGTAATAAGAGTTTTGAAGCTGGCAATGGCTGTATCATGCTGAAAGTACCGTTTCTTCATCCGGTCACTGAAGCAGGGATGAGATTGCTCCGCTTTTTTCATACCAGTATAATTTTACAGAAAATGTTTTTTTAATTAATCGGAACGTTCTGCGATTTTAGAGAACAACGTTTTCTCTAAGATTATACTGGTATGTAAAAAAGCGGAGACATCTCATCCCTGCACTGAAGTCAAGCAGCATAGGGCGTGGTTAGTCGTTGGGAGGGTGACCACCAGAATTCTATACAAAATTATTTTTACACATATTTTAATAGAAGCTCTATATTATTTATATAGATATTTTTATAGAAGCTCTACAGATATTTATATTGAACTTCTGCAGATATTTCTACAGCTTTTGGTTAAACAAGCTTATAGAAAAACGGGCCATAATTCTATAGGGTTCTATAATATGTTTTCTATAAATATTTGTTATAGAATTCTATAAGAAATTTTTGTAAGAGTAAAAATTCATGTTTCAGTTTTTAACAGTATAAGTAAAAAAATATATATATCATGACTAAATTATTTATATGTAATATTCAAATATTTTTGTTTAAATAGATGGATGTGCTATGTCAATGTCATAATGAATAAACAGAACTAGATAACGTCATCATACAATGACATTTTCATTCATGAACAAAAAATATAATATATTGTTAAAAGAAGTATCGAAACCAATGCTAATGTTCCTCATTAAAGCTGATTAAGTATTTATCTTGTTTAAAAATTTGGCTCTGGTACTTTTCACTTAATATAGATCAACGGCATATTTAGATGCGATTACCTTGCACATTTAAACTAATTAGTTCCAGTCAGACTTACTTGAAATTCCAGATATACTAAAGAAGAAAAATAATTAAAAATCATGCATTAATAAATATTTCAAAAATTCCGTAGAACGCGTGTGTAAAGTAGTTCTTCATTTATATCTAAACTTAAATAATAATGAAAAATACACATTGAAATAAAAAAATTTTTAAACAAAAATCACTGAAAAAGGGATAAAAAGTCACTAAAAGATATCCATTATTATAATAAAACAAAAAAAAAATCCTATTTTATATTTAAAAAATATATATATTTTACTTTCTTCTATCTGTACAAGTATTGAATTCGTGAAAAATTTCGACATCCAGTTTTCGAGGGATTTATACGTTTTAGATCTTGAACAGGATTTGACTGTTTTTTGGAAAATGTAGTTCGTAAGTCTGTCTGTCTACAATATTATAGTTAATGTGAGTTGTAATTCTCCAACTGGACGAAAAATGTCCGGTCCAGGATTCGAACCCGGCATCTCTTGGCTGAAGCTGCCAATTCTCTACCAACTGAGCCATACCGGTCGAATCTAGAGTACCTAATTCATCCAGTTAATCTTATTGATCTGGTCTGATATCTGAATCAGCTCAATAGAACAAATCGCAGGTAAATTGAAACTCCAGTAAACGCTGGATACGTGATTACACTAGATTATTTTTAACACAACTATTCAAATTGGTAAAGAAACCATTTGAGTTGTAATTTTCCAAATGGACAAAAATATCCAGGCCAGGAATCGAACCTGGGATCTCTTGGCTGAAGCTGCCATGCTCTATGAACTAAGCTTTCTCGGGTGAATCTGGAGGGCATAAAGAGCATGGCAGCTTCCTTCAACGCATCCCAGGTTCTACCAACGGAGTCATCTTGGTCCAATCTGGAAGATCTAATTCATCCAGTTTCATATCCAGCGTGTACTGGAGTTCCAAATTATCTGCGATTTATTATGTTGAGCTTATTCAGATATCAGACCAGATACTATGATCAATAAGGTTAACTGGATGAATTAGGTCCTCCAGATTCGCAGCATTGGCAGCTTCAGCCAAGAGATTTCAGGTTCGAATCCCCACCTGAACATTTTTCGTCCAGTTGCAAAATTATAACTCATATGATTTTTTTTACCAATTTGAATAATTGTGTTAAAATTAAACTAATGATAGTTAATAAACATGATTAATTAAAGTAAAATTATATATCTATCCATATTCCAATTACTCTAACCGCTATAAAAAGCATTGCTAGTGAGTATGTTTTGCCTGAAATATGTTTTGTATCAGAAAGTATTTAAATATACGTAAGCAAATGGTTATTTATTTATAGATTTTATTTCAGCATTTCCATTTATTCTTTCGAATTTGTTATGCATCAACAAATAGATTTATTTCCCATACAATTGAATTCTATCGATTCCATAAATGTTAACTTTAAATCATCCTGAAATTATTCTATTTCCACTTTAACAGTTGATGGTTTATGCAACATTTGTCATGCGAAAAACTAACTTCGAATAGTTTTAAAACGTAATGTTTGTTTTATCATGAATCGTTAAAGTCCCTTTTATACCACATAAGTTCAACGAGGAGTTTACATTTTATTATAAAACTCTATTGAAAAAAGATACCTCAACGTGCTCGTTTTTTTTAATACGATTTTATTGTAAACGTAGGAATAAAATATTCGAATGCAAGCAGCCATATGTAATTGAAAACATCATTTTATATAAATATAAATATTATCGTGTGCACTGAAGTGCTATTGAATTAGAAATAGATATAGTTATGGAAACAATAATGGTGGTGCTACTGTTTATTTCATGCGTATTCACACACTGTCATATGATATATGTAGCTGGATGTATACTACAGATGAGACGGGTTCAGACCGAGCTCGATTTTTATACCAACTTTCGGACTCGGGTTCATTCTTTGTGAAAATGAAAATTTTATTTATTTTAATTATTCACGTATAGAAAAAAATGGAAAGAACTTTTATTTTTTATCTTGAAAATTACTTATTCCTTTTCAAGTCATTTTAATGCTATTTTGATGGGAACGAAGAGAAAACGGAAATCGTGTTTATATATTATAGTATTAGAATGCTATTTTAAGAAAACATTTGTGATACTGGCAGATTTATGTCTGGCATTGACGGCGACGACCTGTTAATATGGTGCCAAACGGAAGAGTCGCCATAGTTCGATTTTCTTTTAGGACAAATAAAGAGTAGAATATATATATTTTTTTAATTGGATTGGTTAGTTTATTTTTTTTTATTTAGAGATCTTTCGCGAAAAGAATATTTTATTCTATTTTGAGTCATCCAGCATTAGCTTGAGGTTTGCAAATTTGTAATCTTCTATTGTGAACGAGTCATAATCTCTCTACATATGAAAATAATGTTAGTGGTTTTTATATCTGTTTTCAACATGCATCCTGTCCATGCTGAGGATTTGCTCTGCAGATTCACGAAATCACTTTCATTTATAAGTAGATATGATTGATATGTATTGTTATTCAGATAGAAAGCAATCGCGAAGTAATTCCTCTATACCTATAAAAGCGTCGTATCTTTCAACTAACGGTGTCAAATGTTTTATTTAAGGTGATTTTCAATCGTGAAAGCTTCTTATTATTAAGGTATAGATTATAATTTAAGATTATAATCGATGAGAAATTATACCGTGAGATGAATTTAAGATTTTAATTAGATCATTTATTGGAAATTTAAAAATGTTTTTTGTTTCTTTGGAATACAAATAGTAATTTCTAAAACGTTCACGCATTTATTCAAAAAATGCACTTCGTTAATGTGTTCATGAGATATGCTTGTTGAAGGGAAAAATAAGAATACTGTTAACCAGAGCATTTATTATTTATATACGATCGCAATGGTTTTAATTGTAAAGCTAACATAAATATACCAGTCATTCTTATGACTGGCTTGGGCGAATGATGGGCAGATTATTTACAAGTAACTATAATTTTAATTTGTGTATAAATCTGGCCAGTAACCACCCAACAGAATGCCAGGGCCATATAAATAATCATCAGACAGATTGTGCACCGCTCATTTCACCATAAGCCCTTTAAAGGCAGAAAAGACATGAAAGTAGCACTTGTCCCTGTTCTTCATGCATGGGTCAATAATACCGTGACTGGAACATTGATAGTGAGAATTGAGTACTTCGAGTGATGTGTCTCTTATTTCAACTATATCATGCTGAAAGTAAAATGCTATAAAGAAAGGTAAAAGAGATCATTCTTACTGTTCATTTATTATTATATGCAAATTCGAATAAAAAGTTGCTAAATGTATGATTTGTTTTTAAGAATACCTTTCATTACGTACTTTTTTGTCTAATTAAATTCAATCACTCTCAAAAACAATTATCGCTTGCCTCTTTTTTTCCTTTTAAAAAGCACTGAAATTTAGCATAGAAATCCAAATTTCATACTCATATGTATCAGAATAATACTGTCAATTTCCTAATTTTCTACAATATTGTATCTGCACTGTAAAAATATATGTGTAGAAGTTGTTCATTAATAATATTCATAAAACGGTTTCACGAGTTTGTAGATTTGTTGCTCGCTATATCCGAAGTTCACTCGTAAAGGTGAAATGTCTAGCAATGTATTTCAGATCAGTTCAACCATTTGTTACTAATTCCTGGTTAAAACCACCTCCTGATTACATCTAAGCTTACTAAAACCAAGTTTGACTGCGCTAACAAAACTATGAGTAATGTATATCATTGTACATGGTAATTCTGCACGCATGCGCAAAACTTTAAGAAGAGATTGAACTCACCTACACAAGCTAAAATCACCATACAATGTACGGTCTAAACGCACACTGTCAAGCGTTTCATGTCGCTTTCTGATTGTGAAGAGAATACTGTTTTCTACACAATATCTAATAAATGATTGTTGATTTTATTTAAATGGAATAATGTTACTAAGTAGGATGCTAATAAGGGTGAAAATTAGAAGAAGAAATCCAGAAATTGCAAAGAAAGTAGCTTTATTGGAAAAAAATGAACTCAAGAGACGAGGGGTATCTAAAACTTGACCAAATGTCCTTCCGAGAAGTTGAAGGTGAATTATAAATCATGGCCAAAATTTTAAGGGGTGATAGAATACATCAAAATGAGCTTTTTTCGCCTTACAATGCATTGGCGTATTGCAAGCGGAGAACCACTAGATGGCGGATCCAGATAAGGCGCCGGTTTTTCACGCACATCGTTATTTCTACCGTGTATAGGAAAAGGGATGGCTGGTTTTATTAATAAGGAAAAAGTGGACATGCATTTTATACAGGGTGCTGTGGATGGGAATGTTCTGACAGCTCTAATTGTGTAGTAAACATGGATTTCTTTACATTTAGAAAGCGCTCTGTAGCGCTTCACTGCTTGAGTTTCAATCATACATTGTGTGGTGTTTAGACGCTTTCTATCTCTCCTTAAAGATTTGCCTATGAGTTCAGAATCACCCTGTATTACTGCTTTCATATATATAAAACAATATTTCTTTTTTCGTAGATTAAAAAAAAGCAATTAATTTCTAATTAAATTGCACTTTTCAGTTCAGTTTGTATTTGATCTTCCTTTTCAGTTTATCCATTAGGTTCTGTCACAGAAAACGTTTCTTTTTGTGCATAATATCCCTCTTTCTTAATTTATTTTGATCACGTTTATTATTGTTTAGCTTTCTGATGATTTTCTCCTTCTTCTGTTATTTTCAGCACGTTATTTTTCTTCAACAGGCTATTTTCGCCATTCATTGGAAGTTATTGCTTTTTTTTTTTGTTATTTGTGTTAAGCTTTTTATTATCTAACATGTGGATAATAGTCTTTAGCTTTTTACGCATTTGTGTTTTTATATTAGTGCATTGATGATGCAATATATTTGTAACTTACCTTCTTCATCTTACTAATGGGTTCGTTCTACACATTCTTATACATACGTTTTTATTTTTACGTGCTTGATTATTATTTTTTTCAATTTTTCTGGGCTTTTTATGTATATACCACATATTGTATATATACCATTTTCTTCAGTAAACCATTTTGTCCTTTCATTCAAAGTTTTTTTTTAATTTATGTTAATATTATGCTAATAAATATTTTATGTTATGTGATAGATAATAAAAATTAAAGTAAAGCGAGACAATTCTCACTCCTAAATTTAAATAGTATTCTTCAACTTATTTAATAACAAAATGTTTGATATTTAATAAGCTGAAGAATACTGTAACAATTAAGTGGTGACAATCGGCTCACTGATGAGTAATGGTAAAATTTCATGATTCGTAAAATTTACTTAAAATATATTTTCCATGCAATAAGATATCAAGATAATTAATTTTTTTACTCCGTTGTTTCACTTTTTGAGAAAATGCAAATTACTAAAGATCTAGTTGACTGATTGTTACAGATAAATGCTTGATAAGGCATTCAGAAATGTGTAAAATCATTAATTCGTAAAATTTCTGTGAAGAAAAAGAATGGAAACATTTAACTCTAAATTTTCATGTCAGTGTAGAATGACCATATTAATGTAAAAACTTATTACAGAAAAGTTATATTTTCTATACAATAAATTTTAAAGCTATTTATAAAAAATTCACTAAATTGAAAAAAAGTTCATACCTGAATTTTCACCATAATAAATAACCGTAGTAGCAAGCTAATATGGATTATCCTGGTTATATTTCTGACCAATATTGCGCCAGTAATGCATCGGTAACACTTGCTTGTGGAATACCAATACTGTTAAATATTGGCTTTACACTGTAAATGTTTGATATGAAACGTCAATATTGCAGAAATGTTGGCGTTATATTTATATACAATGAAATTTCAATATTTCAGAAATATTGACATTACATTTGAAATACAGGCAATGAAATAACGCAATAGTTCGTGACAATAATCATGGAATATTTGCAAAATACAACGGTTATATTTAATGCTAATATATAGCCATTATAACAGTAGTATTTGCATAATATTATTCTGCGTTTAAATATATTACTAAGTTTGTATATAATATACTGTATGCACCTTATAATAAAATACCTATAAATAAAAAAAATATTTCTCACAAATTGTTATCACTGTTAAATGCTTAATGCAAGTAAAATATATGTTTTCATTAAAAAGTCTGAAAATAATTAACCAAATATTGTATTTCAAGTTGTATGGGTTTGTTAGGAAAAGGAAGTTACATTTGTAACGCAAAAAACATTCGCAGGTTAGCCAAGCTTTTCCTTTTTCAGAAATGACCCCCTTTGTATATAGCGGAGGCTCGGGGATGTTTGACCTACTTTTTACAATAATGTTCGTAATTTATGTTTTACACACAAATTTTATTTTATTTATTTATTGTTTCACACACTCGCCTGGAAATATTTTTAAATTTAATATAGACTTATTTTAATTTTTATCAGTCTTAAATGTTTAATGCAAGTAAAATATTTTTTTTTTCATTAAAAAGTCTGAAAATAATTAACCAAATATTATATTTCAAGTTGTATGGGTTTGTTAGGAAAAGGAAGTTACATTTGTAACGCAAAAAACATTTGCAGGCTAGCCAAGCTTTTCCTTTTTCAGAAATGACTCCTTTTGTATATAGCGGAGGCTTGGGGATGTTTGATCTACTTTTTACAATAATGTTCGTAATTTATGTTTTACACACAAATTTTATTTTATTTATTTATTTATTGTTTCACACACTCGCCTGGAAATATTTTTTAATTTAATATAGACTAATTTTAAAACAATCTTTACAGTTAAAGGGAAATATAAAACCAGACATTAACTTCACATGTATGCATATTTTGAAGTTCGAATAGATATAAGAGTTCACATGTAATGCAACCACTGCGACTGTTTTTATATTCTATTTATGCCACTATTAAAAAAAAACTGTGGTAGGTTTCCCCTGCACGTATTATAAAAGTTCATGTACAAAAATTCTGTTTTGGAAAATTGGAATAGAATAATAAAGTAAAATAGTCGTCAGTGACAGCCTTGCCACCGCCCTCTGAATATTAGGCCTGAGCGCTGACACAAAAATGGCGGCGCTCGTTGACGGAATTCGTAGAATCTTTGTACTGTCCACTAATTTTACACCCCAATATTTTCTAAAACTTTTCTTTGACTTATTGAATCTCAGAAAAATAAGACGGAGAAAACATTTATAAGTTATTGGTGTTGAATTTCAAGGGACCGTACACACGCTGAAAAAATTCCACCTACGACTGCCGAAATTTTTGTGTCAGCGCTCAGGTCTAGTATGCGGGTCTACAGTGGGCGGTAGCCCTGTGTAGGAATACTAGACCTATTTGCACAGTGAAAAATTTTTAATTAACAGAATTAATATTCCTAGAAAGAGGAAGTCAAAGATTATCAGTATTGAGTCATTTTTCAAAGTTCGCTGAAGTTTTTATAACAAGGTCTAATAATGAGAAGTTTTAGAAGTCAGTATTTCATTTTTTTATATATTAAAATTTATAAGTAAACAACATATTGATATCTAATAAACTTTACCTATTACATTGGCTATTTAAAATTTAAACTTCAGAGATGTATGAAAATAATAATAATTAAAAATCATATATATTTAAAAAAATCCTTAATACATCCTTTCTAGGAGTAACGGTATTTTATTTGCATTAGAAGATGATAAAATATAATACGAAATATGCATATTCATATAAGAATTTTCTGCAATAAAATAGCATTCGAAAAAAGTGATAAATAAAGATACAAAAAAGATTTTAGTTTTTATAACAAACCACAAAGCTATTTTCAGAAATATACATTTTTATTAAATAAAAACATGTTATTTTCAGCGGAAAAATATTTGAATGAAAGCCTTTTAGATATATTTCGCAAAAATGTAAAAGGAAAATTATATTTAGTTCAAATAGTAACTTGAATCATTATTCAATGACTCCCTGCCGAATGTTTTTTCACTAAAATAGAGTCTGCATCGAAGAACGTTTATACAAATGTAAAAATATATATATTTATTTATGAAATTTGTGTTTGCATTTCATTATAATTGCGTTCTATATGCATCGGTAAATTATTTTCTGTTAGATTCAATTTTATCGATTCAATAAATATTGATCAAATCATATTTATATAATATCATTTCAATTTCAGCATTTCGTAATTTATGCAACTTTTTGCATCATTAAAAGTATATTTCAATGTAAAAAAGGTAATTCACACAGGTTTAATCTATCTATCTGCACTAGTGTTCAGAAATTAGGGGGCAGTGACCAATTTCAGAGGTTTCGTCGAATATTTACTGAAACGCCCTTGAACTTTGAGGATGTAAAGGATATGTTTGACTTCATGATTTTCAGTGAAGATTTTGTTGCGAGGACAATTAGGGGGGGGGGATCAATAATAATTTTATAACATAAAATAATATTTTCGATGACCCAAGTAACAGAAATGCTAAAAATGATCTGTCACTGTAGCAAATGACTATGTAGGTCCTGATCAACATTTCTGTGCATTTGTGTTAGCATAGCACGTATATTCGTGAAGATTTTAACGTTTCTGTGAAAAATTCAAACGTTTTTTTTATAATATGTAGAGTTTTCAGCCGAATTTAACACCGCTTTCCAAAAACTTGACAAAAAATCATAGAAATAGTATACTGTAATTAAAATATAAATATATTGAATATTTAGATGAGATATGGGTATTTATATGGAATACATTTTAACCGCGCATGCGCGAACTACAGCAAAAATATTTTGTCATAATTTGATATTCAATACTATAAGGTAATTCATATAAAAAACAGTGAAATATTGTGAAAACTCAAAAAGTTACAGCAATAATTGATAAAATGTGGAGAAAATCCTATATAATCCTATGGGATCACAACTACACGGTCGGTCTCCGATCCCTTTTGTTTATATTTTAAAAGAAAATATATCAAAACGAACCTAATGGTGGGTGTTCTCCCACTTCCTTTGGCAACGTACATTCTCGAACTTGTATGATTTTGTATTACATAATCATATAATAAATTAACTAATTATGATTAAAATACAGATGGAAATGCTTAAGGGATAAAAGTAGAACACAAAAAGGCTTATAAAAACCTTTTATTATAATGATTGACATGTTTGGAATTCACAAACCATTACAAAGATCTACAGGATAAACAAACAATTCTAGCAAACATATTTGAAAATAATCTTAAAAAAGATAAGTCACGAGATCATATGTGTAATAAAAGCAGGCGCTTAAAAAAATTCAACTGTAAACTTAAAAAGTAATACTATTTTATTATATTTTTAAAAATTGAGCAAGACCTCTTGTTAGGTACTTCAAAACAGGCTGATTCATTGCATATGTTCTCGTTACGCGTATAGATTTCTATTGATTCGTGGATAATAGATGTAAAATAAAGTCTTGATGCATAAATTATTTTACTATTTTTAATATCTCGGTCCTATGTAATCTTGCCAAAGCTGAAGTTCTTCTATCATATTTGAAATATGTCATACGCTTTTGTTTGAATTATATTTCTAAAGAAATCTATCCAATCGAACGTACAGTTGTGGACCTGACTGCCACTGGCTGGTACACTTTCGAATATCCATGAATTTATATTTTGAAAAGAGAATCCATCCAAACAGATCTATAACTGAGGCCTTACTGCCTTCGGTAGCGTACACCCTTGAATTAGTAGGAATTTATATGTTAAACGAAAATCTACTCAAACGAACTTAGAGGTGGAGGAAACGCTGCCATCTCAAGCGTACACCAAGGATGCTACGCATGCTCTAGTCTGTTTTTGCAAACGAACCTAGAATTTGTATGATTTTATATTTCTTAAAAAAAAAAAAAAAAAAAACATTTCTAAACGAGCCAAGGGACCTTTTAATTCTGCAAAAAGTCCCCGAGAAAAACTAAGTACCGTAGAAGAGTCGTTTTTCGACCCAGAAATATTATTTTATAAAATGTAACTTAAAAGATCGCTGTAAATATTTAACTACAATTATTGAATAAAATTTCTGGGTCGAAAAACGACTCTTTGAGCTGCGGATTATACGCCGGAAATTACGGTAATATAAAATGCAGACTTGCCAAGTGTCCGGCTTTTTGGACACCAGTAATTTAGTACAGAAAATATTGTTTTATTTAATCGGAACATTTTGCGATTTAAAAGAACAACATTTTCTCTAAAAAATTACTGGTGTTCAAAAATCCGGGGACTTGGCAACTCTGTAAAATGGATATCATGTCCTGACTCTCATAAAATGCGACATGATATCTGAAAGCATATGAACAATCTGTGTTGCGGACATGGGCAGAAATGAAAACCCCTCCAAAAATATTCTAAAGCACAACTGAAACATAATATGATATCGTCAAATTCACTGAGAAAATAAATATATGGCAAATTCATAAAACGACTTCAAGATAATAACTTTTTTGAAAATAATATGTTATTTAAACCAAAGATATCATTAAAAACAGGAAAGTATCGAGAAAAAGTGGAAATTTCATGTTTTTCATTTCTTTTTTTTTAATTTGCGGTAAATCAGTGGTATTTTTTGCCGCAAAAAGTAGATTGCATTTTGCAACCGGTGAAAAAAGAGAAAAGATGAAAACGAGCGCAAGAAATATATATTTTTAATAATAAAGAATTTTATATTTTTTAAACCAAATAAAACTTCCGAACTAGAAAAGAAATTATAACTCTGTATTTAGATGAGATTCTAAATATAATAACATAAATATAAAACATTTTCTTTGCAAATTAACCGTTAAAACCATTCGGGACCATGGGTGCATATATGCACCCTCAAAAAAAGCATACAGAATTTGTTTTAGGCACCAGTAAAAAATAAAAGTAATATTTGCTTTCTCTAATTCGAGCACTTTTGCGATAGTTTAAGTAAAGGTAGCTTTTTTTTAAAAAGTGGTGTCAACCGAATAAAATTTGTGTAAAAGCCACCGGAAGCAACTAATGAATCACGCTGATTTTTTTTCGAAAACCAGTGATACTCTCAGACCTGGTATAACTGCGGAAATGGTTGCGCCGTAATGTAAATGCAGCATAAGAGACTTTTAAAGCCATTTTTTTGTTCTAATTTAAAGGTATCTACCACTGAAACGACTACTTTATATGATGAAACTATAACAATAAATTGGTAATAAAAGAATCTTGCAGCTAAATGATTATCATTCGTATGAAAGAGTAATATGTTAGCTATGTAAAAGTATACGGCACTAAAAAGAAGCACTTACATCTCAATATTTGACGACTTTATGGAAGGGAAAATTACATCCTGAATAAGTTATGTATATCTAACGTAAATATATTTTCCCTTTAACTACATTGTATTTTTAAGTCGGTGTGAAAATAAATAAACACAATCAGAAAAAAGCATTAAACACATTTAATAATGTTTTAAAAATGAAACAAAACCACTGTTAAGGTACGTCTTTATAATTATATTAATATTTATACAATTAAAATTGTACTAGAATTTTAATTGGGATATTTAAAAAAATATTCCTGTCGTATCAGTTTAAACGTACAAAATATTTATATCTTATAAGCTTTAAAAATTTCAATTTTTCACATTCTCTCATTTTAAGCTGGTTTTAAATTTGAGAAATACTACAGAATAACAATAATTAAAAATCAAATAGCAGGATATTTTTTCTTTTAAATTACGGGGAACATCCATTCTTCAAATAATAGTACTTCGTTTATATCGTAAGATGATAAAAAATAATAGACAAATACATTAAAGAATTTTTTGAAATAAAATAACATTGGTAAAAGTTATAAGAAAGATACACAGATACAAAAAAAATAAATAAGAAGCAGCAGAGAAATTCTTAATTTAAATTTCAGTTAAATAACAAAAATGTCTATATTACCAGAAATATTTTACAGTAAATATTTTGATGAACTTCACAAAACTGTTTATTTAAACCATCTCTGCCAAATACATTTACCTAAAATAGACATAGTATCGGAAAATGTTTAAACAAATACAAATAGATATTCATTGATTTATTATAGAGTTTGTTTTGGTATTCCTGTCTCTTATTTTGAATTTCATGTCCATAGACAAACAGATTTTTGGTAGATTTAGTTTTACCGATTCAAGAAATTTTAAATTTAAATTATCGTTATAATAACTTTATTCTGATTTCAGTTGAGTGGATTTCGGTATATATGGTTTAAACAAGCTATGAGGAAAACTAAATTCGAATATAAACAAAAGTTATGCAGACAGTTTTAATATGCAAAACAATGGAATTTTTTTTAAAAAATACGATAAACAAAAGTTAAAAGTGTAAAGCATTTCGAAGAATAAATCTTTATTCTCTTATCCGTTAAATACATGCTATCACTTTGAAAACGGCGAACCACTTAAAGGACATACAAGAGAAAAAGAGAATTTCGTTTCATGTGATTCACCTGCTTTTCGTACAGGGTGGCTACAGATCCAAGAAAAACACAGTGGAAAAAAAGAGGATGTACCAGTATTTTCTTATAAACAAATTCGATTTAGTTATCGCTGAAATAACCAATACGCATTTCTCCATAAAAATACTGGTGTTTAACACTTTTATTCACTGTGTTTTTACTTGATCTGTTGCCACCTTGTCTTACAATATTCGTTATCTTAATATTTAACCTTTTGCACTCCACTGACACCTATACATACTAAGTTTACATACTAAGTTTACTTAAGTGTAGAACATACTAAGTTTAATCCCAAATGCACCGAAATTTTGAATCAAAATTTTCGGTTTATTATGTACACGAACAAATGCATTGACATATTTTCAAATAAATTTTATCGAAAATGCCGGTGCCATTGTGACAGTTGGGATTAAACTTAGTATGTCCCCGTATAGTTGTTAGTGGAGTGCAAAAGATTAAAGACACACGTGCAGTTTGTAGTGACATAAAGGCACGAGCGGCATACTCAAAAGGGTGGGTCGAAAAAACCGAAATTTATATAATCGGAACATAATAGTGCGGGAAAGTTGACATTGGTAATAAGGAATAAATTCGCAAAATATTATACCAAATGGTTAACCGCCGCAAGAAGGCCAAAGTTTCGAAAAATCGCAAAAAGATGACTTTTTCGAAAAAAAAAATTAAATTAAACAACCATAACAATACAATTTCTAAAAGAATGCAACAGTTATTTCAAGATGTTAGTAATATTCCAATAAAACTTTATTATGGTGAAATCATTTTTATTATCGCCACAAAAGCGGTCAAAATTTTGAAAAAAACGTCAAAAATTTCAATTTTTCTAATTTTTGTTATATGTCTACAATGAAATAAATTTACATTATATCTAGTAATAACTTATGTCTAGTAATTTTTATCAAGGGCATTGCTAACCAATGGCGAGAGGGGTCCCCCCCCCTCTAAATTTGAGAGAAAAAGTCCTTTTGAAGGAATTTTAAAGAATTTCCGGGAAATGTTGGGGATTTTTTTGTAAGGGTGTCCCCATACATAAATTCCCTATGATTTTCCACTTTTGGGGGCACCCTACAAAAAAATACTATAACTCCCCGGAAAATCCCCAGGATCCCTCCAAAAAGCCCCTTTCTCTCAAATTTAGGAGGAAGGCGGGCACTTCTCGCCCTTTGTTGGTTATACCATGATCAAAATTACTAGACATTTATAAGTTATTACTAGGTATAATGTAAATTTATTTAATTGTAGACATGTAATAAAAATTGGAAAAATTGGCAAAAACTGAAAATTGAAATTTTTGCCGTTTTTTCAAAATTTTGACCTCTTCTGTGGCGGTAATAGAAATGATTTTACCGTAATAAAATTTTATGGGAATATTACAAACATCTTGAAGTAACTGTTGCAATCTATTAGAAATTGTACTGTTATTGTTGGATAATTTAATTTTTTTTTCGAAAAAATTATTTTTTTATGCGATTTTTTAATCTTTGGCCCCTTTGCAGCGGTACAAGATATAAACCATTTGGTGTAATATTTTGCGAATTTATTCCTTATTACCAATGGCAAGTTTCCCGCACTATTATGTTTCGATTATATAAATTTCGGTTTTTTCGACCCACCCTAATACTCAATGCGACATCGGTTTTTGATGATCGATTTTTAATGATATTCTTGTTTAATGCCATGTATAGTAGTAGTATAAATGTAATGAACATGAAATTGTTAAAAAGGAATAACTAATTTAACTAAAAATTAATATAACACGGACGGTTTGTAGTAACTCAAAGCAAGGGTACTTCATGCGCTAACACCTTTTAAAGTCTAATTATCAAATTTTGATATTAAAGATGAAAAGTGTCTAATGTCTAATCATATATATTATTTCTGTTGTCAACATCCCTTTTTCTAGGAAATTATAATACGCACAACAACGAATAAGGTATCATTCGAAAGGATTTTGTAGGGGCTACTGACATAGTACACTCACATTTCGTTAAAACGTGTTTTCCCTTAAAAATTGCTGTTAATTAAACATTACATCAGCATTGTTTCCACAGATGAAATGAAAAGTTTTTTCTCAAATTAGTGTTCCCACAAAAATAAAATACCGCATTATATGGTGCTGTTCAACAATGATTGCAAAAAAATAAATAGTACAAAAATATAAAGTATGCTTTCTCCGCAAGGGTGTATTTTATATTTATGATTAAAAAACAAAACTGAAATTGAAATTTTTAGAAGAAAAAGATATGATCGATTAATCAAAACAGTGGTATTTCACTTAAAATGTATGCTTTGTTCCATTAGATTAAATAACATTTTATGTGTATTCAATTCGTTTTTCATTGAACCCTGTTTTTTACCGAAGCGGACGACGTCATCCTCTAATGCAGTCAAATTACGATAGTAATTTTTTTTAGCCTTTTCATGTCTTCGATAAGTTTTCATTGTAATTTTGACGGGATATAATGAGTTGATCTAAACAGATTAGATATTGCAATGAAATATTAGATTGCAGTGCAAAGTTCTCCCACGGTTCCACTGGTAATAGTATAAAAGTAATATACATTGTATTTATAAAAGTTTAATTAAGATAAGAAATAGAATATATTACAAAAAAAGAAAAAAACAAGTTGGAAATTGTACGTCAAACGTGACAAATGAGGTGCGTTCGTGCTATAGCTAGTTATATAAATATTCAGATCTTCTTGATTTTTAATTCTGTGAAATGAATTATATCGTCTGCAGATTAATTTCTGTCATAAAATAAGTATCTCGGTCGCTTGACGATTAAAGCTCGGAAGCTCCTCTAACAAGAAAGCACCGATTTTTTTTAAAAATAATTCACATTTCTTAATAAATATTTTTATTAATATTTCCTAAAGTTTTGATTCGATTTTCATAAAATTTGAAATGTCTCGACAATTTTCTGCAAAGATAATATATCTAAAATTTCAAACCATTCGGTTGGGTAGTTTTTTGCGTTGTTATATGCGGACGGACGGACAGACGGACGGACAGACAGACGGACGGACGGACGGACCAAGCGACGACAATAGGTGCTACGTATTTATATAATTACGAACGCACCTAAAAAACACGGGCGACACGTTCCGTACATTAGTAGTGACTTACTAAATAAAATAATAATGATAATTATGAAATAGAGCAGGGAAAATTCCAACATTCAACTTTAAACATTCGTTGAACATTAGAGATACACTGGGAAGAGGGTAAATGAAGCGCAAATGTCAGTCACATATTTATTTTTTGAATTTACATCTATTTTTACAGTGAGTGGCGCACTCCGTACACCGTCCGATACTTTAAAATGTTCTTTTAGATACTAATTAAGATATTCGCACCCTGATTTTATAATGGGTGCTTTTTTCTGCGTATCCTTTTCTTGAACTTTATCGTGGTCTTAATTTGATTCTTGCTCCTTCTCTCAAAGTGGTTGCACGTATTTTTGTGCTTGAACAACAAAAATATATTCTTCCGAGAAACAGTGGAATTAAAAAAAAAACCTTTTTATGATATTTTTTTTTAACAGGACTTTCCATTGCATTAATTTTGAATAGTTTCGCATGTACCATATTGTTTATTATTAATGTTTAAAGTTCTTTTTATCTTTGGAATGTTTAAACAGAGGTTTATATACAATTTTTATTTCTTTTCTATAGAATGTATACACCTCACAAAATATGCAAAAAAAAAATAATAAAATGCATATCACAGTTGAAACGCACTTCCAACAAATATCGCTCATAGACAGTACTGCAATCGATTTCTTTTGTGTGTCACTGTAAATAAACGATAAATGCCACGCACACCAATTTTTTCAGACAGTCTCTTGTAGTGCGCCATTAATTTCAGTATGTTTGAAATAGTCTACTTTCATTAAAATACACCACAAACAACTTTTCCTTACAGATCATAATGCAACGAAATGCGTTTGACGGTCCCTGTAAAGGAACTATAAATGCTACACACTCCATTTTCAATAGCGAACATTTCAAAGCAAACCTCACCAACATATACCAATTAAATAGTATCCCGAGAATATTTACGGGAATTAAATAACGGGCAGATAGACGGCAGACGGCAGACAGAGAAACTAAATTCATAAACACTTTTCAACTATGGTGGGAAGTATTAAAAATAGTTCAAAGTAGCGGCTCGTGATTGTCTTCTTTTAGGGCACTAAATGCAGGCAGGAACAGTTATTATTTTCATACCATTATTTTTTAAAGAAGTATTTTTTGTTGTTTACTGGCAGAACTTCTGCCAAAAACTAAAATAAAATATTTCTATTTAATAATAGTGGTAAGAAAATAATAAATTTGGTAGCCATGCATTTAGTGTCCCAAATAAAACCAGACACTTGCCACCACTGGTTTAAAGTGTCACATAAGTCCGTTCACACTTAAAAAGTATTGAGAAATTGATGTATCTGGTTGAGGTTTGCACAATGTGCCTTTCTAAATGGTCGTAGTTTTGGGAATAAAAAATAGCTCATGGATTTTATTTACTTTTTTCTTTTTTTTGGGGGGGGGGGCGGAGAAACCACTTCAACACAGGCGAATCTTACATGCTAACCGCATTTCGGTATGACCATTTGCTATCTTTTAGGATTTTTGAAACATGAATGGACTTATGGAACAACATGTATTAGAAAGTAATGCCATATTATCCATAAGTATTAGATCTTAGATGTCGCAGAATTTCATTTTTTATACAAAAGTAAATGAAAAACAAATTTACAGAGGCAGTGGTTCTTAAAAGCAAAGTTGCAATCTGGCCGTCAAACCAGATCATTTCTTCGTGGTCAACATTTCCAAACTGCTTAAGCGAAGATATAATTGCAAAAAAGGAGGAATCTATCATAGTGGTAAATGTAGAGTTATTTTTGTTTGTTGAATATCTCATGCATAAATATTTCATGTAATTCACAAAATGCGCCTACATAATTTACATCTTTGCTTCTAAGCTACTGTGTCGCCATAACTGAAAAAAGTTTTTAATGTGACCTTGTATCACAGGAACTTATAGTTCAGTTCCTTTTAACGGGTGCACAGACAGCAATTGTCTGGGTTTGCATGTAATCTCACACCGTATAATGTTGTATGTGTAAAAGTTAAACGATTGATGCAAGTAAAACTTAGTCCTTACTTTAAAACTCCAAAAAATTATTTACCACCTTATTTTTACTAGTAAAATATCTATATAATTTTACTGATTTAAAGTAAATTACGAAAAACTGTTTTCAAAGAGGACACGTTTAATTCCACATGATGTTATTAATAGAACTTTCTAAAGTATGATACATATATAAAAATTCTCGCCATGTTTAAATTAAAATTGTTAAACTGTTAAATTGTTAATAGTTACTTGGCAGGTGTTGTAATTCTTAAGTGAAATTATATTATAAATTTATGTATTAACCCTTAATTGCATAGTGATGTAAATTTCAATCACTGTTTATTTAACTTTTAATAAATAAATCAACTTCTTCGCCACCACTATATTTATATTGAAATATTAATCCACTAAATTTCCCCTGAACTATGTTGCTAAGTAAAGTTAAAAATCTATCTTAAAATTTCTGGTGTCTACTATTTAATATATGTATAAAAAAACACAAATGTAAAAGAAAAACTCATGCAAAGAAGGGTTAAAATTTAGATTTTTCTAATTCTTTTTAAAACAAGTTAAATATAAAATTTGCATACCAATTTACTTTGAGATTTAAAAATAAAAGTTTGTCTATTTCGAAAAATTACGAAAAACTTGGTTTATATTATATTATTTGCTATTGTGAGAGATTGTTTTAATTTACTAGAAGATCAAATAAAATTGAAATGTTCAGAAAATAATAATTTACATTTAGTTTTACTTTTTGAACTAATAATATCAACATTTCTTTTGTTTTAAATTAAGAATAATATGTTCTTCTTGAAGTGCATTCTTGCGATTGTTTTATGTTTAAATTTTTTCAGCAAAGCTAATATTTAAATATTTTCATAGCTACGTTGCTTTGATTTATAATTTAATGTTAATACATAATTATATTTATTTCATTCTTTTATGAGGAAAAATACATCTAATCCTTCAGAGGCAAAGTACTTCCGTTGATAAATGTTGAAATTATTGACTGACATTTAGGATTTACGGACAAGTTTATTTGTAATAAGTAAACGGTTTACTTCCCGTGAATTAAAAAGGCACATTTTTAATCCAAAATTCTGATGAGACTGTGGCCTTTAGGAATTAAAATTAAGTGGTATATGTAATATACCAACGCCTTTCAAAGCGTTTAAAAAATAATTGATATATTATGTTTAGAGATGTTCAATGAGATGCTTCTGTTGGAGAAAAAATAAATCATTTACAAAATAATATCTACCGGAAAATATAAGCAGAAAATTCATTATCATATTACACTCTCTTTTGGTACATTAGACACGAACAAATAAGTTTTCTTCATGTTACAATCTTGTATTTTTAAGCAAGATGGCAAATGTGTAATGATAGTGTTTTCAGTAGAAAATATATTTTGCAACTGTTATCAGGTTCCTCGAAGAACAAGGATTTATGGATGGTTATACTTTATAATTCCACAACAGGCATGTATTCAACAAATGAAACCATATTTGAATTCATGAATGAAAGTAATCTTATTGTTAGGAAATATTGGTTAACTATGGTGCGATATTGAGTTTTCATTTTTGAAATATGTACCCAATATTTACCCCAATCTATTTGAATGTTGAATGATGTTAATGAGTGATTTCTAATATTGCGTAAATCTCTTGGTGCCAATCTCACGAAACATTGATTGTCAATATAGATTATAGGGGATATTCTAAAATCCTAAAAAAAAAAATGTTATTTCTAATGCTTTCTTTAATATATATGCAACGAAACAAAGATTTCTTAATTAGCAAGATCAATTATAAAATAATGTAAGCGATATTCGGAATAGTTGTTATTCCAAAAAGCACCTGACTGAGATCTTGAATAGATGAAAGAAAACTTTGATATTTATTTTTAAAACAGTCATGTTCACAAAAACAAAATATTCAGAAATATTTAACTAGAAAAATATTCTCGAAAAACAACTAATTTGGGAAATATTTGCATTTGAGATCATTGGATAAAGATTGGTGAATATGCTTAAGCATGTAATACATTACATGTATTTTTTATAATGAAGTGTAATTAAATGTGTATGTGTTTTCAAATACTTGAAAAGTTTTATAAATATACATAATCTGTTTAAATCTTATGAAATCCATTTATTTATTCGTCTTTCAATATTTACGAAAATATAAACATAAACATTTGTGTATAGGTGTGAAAAAATTTATTAACACTTTGCTAACCGGAAATATAATCTAAAATCTGGGTTTTGAATGTCTACAAATTCGATCCTTTTCTGAATTTGCTTGGTACGTCGGTTCACTAGGTACATTTTTGCAATTTATGCATTAGTGTATAGCGTATAAAATATATCAGAATATATGGTATAAATGCGTCTGATTTTTGATAATAGTTTTGTGAAAATAGGCGGAATTAAACGTTCAGGACACGCCTTAAGTCAAAGACGTTGTTTTTAAAATACGAGTATACTGGATACCGGTCAATAAAGTATTCATAAATATATGAAGCATATAATGAAATATATGAGGAAGAATAACAAATCACATTCTTAAAAATATGACACATAAAATGCAATATATGAGGAAGAATAACAAGTCACATTCTTAAAAATATGGCACTATAAGGCAATATATGAGGAAGAATAACATGATCATATTATAATTAATGACTCAAAATAAATATTGTTTCAATTTATTACGCTTAAATTTTGAATGAATTTTAGGAAGGTTCCTTCTAGAGGAAAGTCAGTTAAACAAACAATCAAATAAAAAAATTGGATTAAGTAATTTACTTTACGTAGATTAGTATTGTCAAGTTTGGCAAAACTGATTATTTTTTTACTATTTTGTCTATCATTTTTTTACAAACAATAACATTCGCTGAAGATTTCTCCTGATAATCTACCACGAAGATTACTGTTTGGAAATAGTAATGCACAAAATAATAAAAAACTTGTTGCCTGTTACAACTCTGTATTATGTGTTAATAACAACATATTATTTTTATGTCAAATTGGAAACCAGATGTTGTTATTCGCTTTATATAATGACTTAATTCCGTTTTTAAACACTCTAGAAAGGATTAAATATGCCGGGGATGTAGGTGGTGCGAACTTATGTTACAGCGCCTAGAATACATAGTGTGGAAAACGGCTACAAAATAGTACTAAAAAATTGAATCCGATAAATGTAGAACGATGCTGAAAAGATAACGGGTCGATCGCAGCAACATCTTCTAGCAGTGGCATAGACTGGGTGAAGGTCCAAATGGTTTGGATACCACAAATTTTATAAAAATATTTTTACCTTATCTAATCGGAGATTTTCTTCGATATTGAAAGCGAAGAAAACTTTATAATATTGCTGGTTTCCAGAGCATTTGGACCCAACCACACCCCTCTCTGGCTATGCCACTGTCTGCTAGCTATTTTCAACGCAAACATTGTATAAGAATCTAACTGAGAAAATGTTTCAGCTGGTGGTAAATATTTTAAATAATTAATGTATACCCTATTTTCTTTGACTTGGATAGGGATTTTCATAAGCTTTGAAAATATGAATGATAGTGATACTGTCCAAAAAACGTGATACGCATTCTTTTGTGCCTGGTTGCAGTACTCGATACCAGTCAGCAAATTATAAACTATCCCTATTTAGCATACCAAAGGATGAATTTGGAGAGCATATATACACAGTGTTAAAAATGGTGATATTAAACTCCCTGCCATTGCTAATCATTGTTGCTCTAGCAACCACTATGTTAATTTAATTTTTACGAAGGCTCAATAATTTAGAAATGCTCACCAATGCACGACTTTGATTTTGGGGAAACTTATCACATGTGGAGAATTCTAACAGTTTTTAGTAAATTATTTCTTCATTATACCCAGATTTTCCAATGTCTGGCTATCTTTTCTTTAATTATCTACCCCCCACCCTCCCTTCCTCGGAGTTTTTCTATCTCATTTAAACTTTTTTTTACCGCACTCTGAATGACTACCATATGTAGGTCTAGATACTCTGTTAATCCTAGAGCTACCAGAAATTTTACTCATATTTGATTTAAAAATAATTCACACCAGAATTTTTATTCAAAATATTTAATTAATTGATTGATTTACTTTGTGGTTTATGTTTAAGTTATTCTATGAAAGAAATTCTGGTTCTAATAGTCATTTTAAATGTACCGGTCGGGAACATTGGATCCGTCTGGTAAGCAGAGGGTTAAGTCACCCATCCGTGAGTTCTGCACTCACGTGTTTTCTCACTTACCGCCATTTCACTCTTGACCGCGGTACATTGCCTAGAATACATAGTGTAGAAAACGGTTTTACCGTTTTTCGAATTTCTCGAAATAAAACCGGAAATTCTCAAACAAGAATTTTTACTTTTAGAAGTCACGAAATATCTGCCATTAAGTAACGAAAAGAACATCACAGGGAATTTCTGATATGAATGCGAAATTTCGGAATAAATAAAAAAAAAGAAAAACTGGTAATGCTTTAAAAAGTGCTAAAAAATTGTAGCCGATAAACGTGCAACGATGCGGTACAACAATAGGGCTATCGCAGCGACATCTTCTTTAAAAATAGATTTACCTCTAGCAAAAGTAACCGTATCACTATTCACAACATGAACTTAACCCTTAATTGTATAGTGATGTAAATTTCCATCACGGCTTAATTAACTTTTAATAAATAAATCAACTTCTTTGCCACCACTATATTTATATAGAAATATTAATCCAGTAAATTTCCCGTGAGCTATGTAGCTGAACAAAGTTAAAATCTATCTTAAAATTTCTGGTGTCTAATATTTAATTTAATATATGTATAAAAAAATACAATTATAAAAGAAAAACTCATGCAAAGAAGGGATAATTTCTGTTAATAAAATCTTCTTGTAAGTGTATATTTCAGATGTAGCTGATTTTGAAGTTAGTTTTTTATCATATCAGGGAATTAATCTTTTCCACTCTTCTAGCAGAGATTGATCCATTGGTATGCTAAATAGGGATAGTTTCTAGTTTGCTGTCTTGTATCGAGTACTGCAACCACAGAGTTGCTAAGTCTCCGGCTTTTTGCACACCTGTAATATTTTAGAGACAAATGTTGTTTCTTTAAATCGCAGAATGCTCCGATTAAAGAAAACAACAATTTCTGTACTAAAATACTAGTATCCAAAAAGCCGGAGACATGGCAAGTCTGCTACCAGGATCAAAAGAATACGTATCACGTTTGTTGCCATGATCAGTATCATTCATATGTTTAAAGCCTATGGAAATCACTATCCAAGTCAAAGGAAATAGGGCATAATTTAATTATTTAAAATGTTTAACTCCAGTTGAAACGATTTCTCAGTTCGATTCTTATACAATGTTTGCGTTGAAAACAGCTAGCAGACTGGCGTAGCCAGAGGGGGGGGGGGGCTCCAAATGATCTGGAAACCAGTAATATTATAAAGTTTTCATCGCCTTCAATATCGCAGAAAATTCTCCGATTAGATAAGGTGAAAATATTTTTATAAAATTAACCATCTGGACCTCCACACTGTCTACGCCACTGCTAGAAGATGTCGCTGCGATCGTCCCGCTATCATTTCAGCATCGTTGGACATTTATCGGAATCAATTTTTTAGTAATAGCCGTTTCCCACACTATGTATTCTAGGCGCTGTACTTTTACCACACTGTCTATTCATTTCTTAATATAGTGGCACAATTCTATCATTTTAAATAAATCCCCACCTTAAAATTCTTGAAATATTCTTACAAATATTATATTTTGAGTTCTGTATTGTTTACTCTGTCACTGATTCTCAAAGAAGTTAAGCAAAAGTTTTTTTGTAATTGGAAAAGTTTCTCGAAAACATTATTGATTAAACTTTTCAAGTTGAGATCCTTAGCGGAAAATTATTATTTTTGTTTATAACTCTAGATTTAAATGCAAACTGTATAACAGTATGCATTGTATTTCTTTAAAGAAATACATATATATATATATATGTGTGTGTGTGTGTGTAATATATATATATATAAGAATATATATATATATATATTTTTTTTTTTCATTCAAATATTTAATTTTAAAAAATCCAACTAAAATGAACAATGTTTATACATCGATTTATTTTTAAGATACATTATAATTATATTATAAATTATAACACCTAGTAATAATATATTTCTTATAAGTGCAAAAAGGCGTAAAATAAAAACTTGAACTTAGTAAAAAAAATTTAATAGACATTATGTTTCGTAACCATCGAAGCCATTATTTAAACACATGAGAATATTCTATTGTTCCAATATTTATGATGTAATGATTTGAAACGCCACCAATGAATTTTCACGTACATTTTTCAGATTACGTATGTTATTTTTTATTCCTACTTGGATGCTTATTTTCATATTCTTAACCATGGAGTCGCTTGAACCATAATTATGGTACGTTAAATGCGGCTGCATCGTTACATATTGACATATTGAATTTTTACGGATTTTAATCTCTATGGTGTCTCTTATAATGAATAGATAGTATAGATTGAAGGGCAACATTATCCTACTTTCATTGAAATTTATTTGAAGGGTATCGTCTTGATATAATCTTGCGAGGACTGTGGTTTTTCTATTATACTTTATATCAGCTATATGCACCTTTTTCTGTCCCTGCTAGTCATGACAATATAGTAATTCTTTAATCCGTCTGCTTTAATAAAATTTCATATACTCCTGAATAATTCTCACTTATTAATTGGGTCAATTTTAATGCGAATGATATCCTTTAATTTCGAAGGATGAACACTAAACTATATAACATTTTAACATAACTAAAATACATAACATTAAAATAAATATTAATATATATATATATATATATATATATATATATATATATATATATCCTAAAGTGAAAAGATATAAAGAAACATATGAGGGGATTAGAATGACAGTGGTGTAAGTCAATTTTTAATAATTTGAGAAATGGAGGGTTATGTGAAACTTATCGTACTGCCGTTACATTAAGTGGTCCAACTTGTTTTTCCCTCTAGCGACTCCCGATGTGAACTTTGACTTATTTGACTGTCACATTGAATAAAAATTAATATACGTTCAGAGAAAATATGTTTATATAGATTTTTCAAATTTTTGACTTACTCCACTGTCATTCTAACCCCCTCATATAGCTTATATAAAGTATAATAGAAAAATCATAGCCCTGGCAAGATTACATCAGAAAGAAACCATCCAAATGAATTTCAATGAAAATAACATAACTTTTCCTTCTAATCTATGCTACCCATCCATTATAAGAGAAACCATCGAAATTATCACACGTAAAAATAATATATAGTACGATGCAATCATATTTGACTCTACGAGAGGGAACTGTGACTACCTCTGTAGGTTTTCACACCCCTCGAGTTCTGTTAAAGCAAATACGGGTTAGAACAACCCTACTTAAGTCCTAGGGCCTGGTTCCCTTCTGGGTGTCCAGCTCCGAAGCTGTTGGGGGACGCCGGTCCGTCTCCAAGTGTCTCCTGGGACTCCCCTACTGGGTTTCACCGCGTATCGCAACAACTTACGTCGTCGACACGTGGGTCTAAGGTTGGAGGGTCCGCAGGTGGCAGTCCTCTGGCCGGCCGAAGCGCCGAAGGAAGCCAAACCTGCTGGCGCGCTAAAAGTCCCGCAGGACTTGGGTTCGGTGGTCGTCCACGCACCGGGCGCTCCTCATGACGCCTGGCGGCGTAGCTTACTTTTACCACAATTGTGTCTTGAATTATTCTATGGTTACGACTACGGAAATAAACATCAACTAAAAATACAAAATAGCTTACGTAAAAAAATCTGAAAGTGTACGTGAAAAATAGAACGATGTCATTTGAAATCCTTGTAATCATGCACCTTTAATCAATCTTTCAAATCATGCACCTATAGAATATTCTTATTTGTTTTGATAATGGATTCGATGGAGCCGAAACATGTAAACAGTCTATCAAATGTTTTTTCATTGTTTTAAAGTTTTAATTTTCACCTTTTAGGAATTAAAAGAAGTAGGTACATTATAGTTTGACTATTTCGGAAAACATACGAACAACGGTTTTTTACATATTTTTTTGTATTCTTGTAGTATTATATTGTAGAAATATGATTAAATTAAATTAAATTATCCACCTATCTTCTAAGGGGATTTTAAAATTATTTTCAAAATCGATTATTAAAATGCAATATATTATAGAATGTAGATAAGTATTTTGAGCAACATGTTAAAATGCATTATATATTTAAGTATTCCGATTGTTTTGCTCCGAATTAATTATCCAGACAAAGCAATAAAATTACAATTAATGTAATACATCAAAATGCAGATTTGTATCAAGATATTACTAAGGTAGAAATGTTATTTCGCTGACTGAAACCTCTTTCAGGGAATGAACCACTCTCATAACTTAAAATCTGATGTTTAAAAAGCCATATAAAAAAGTAAAAAGTTCTACGAGATATCATTCTAACGCACAGAAAAAAACTTTAAAATTTAAACAATTCATAACTTGTATAAGAATTAGGGTAAGTAAATTTGTTGGTTTGCTCCATTCTCTAAATCCATTATTTTGGAATATTTTATCCCTTTCAGGGGAAAGTACTTCTGTTGCTAAAGTGCACAAAAGATTGAAATACACCAGAAAATACGTACAGATTTATTTGTAAGTTAGTAAATGTTTATCTTCACGTACATTATCAAAGCAAAATTTTATTCCGAAATTCGGGTGCTAGTTTAGAATTTGGTGGATTAAAATTAACGGGCATTTGTAATATATCACCGCCCTTCAAGGGGTTAGTAAAGTTTGTATCACACGTGTAAAAATTTGCGTTATGATTGTTTACATAACGCAAAATGTAAAAAATGTAATTTTGAGAAAAAGCTAAAAATATATTTGAAAGTTATTTTTTGCATTATAAATGACTAATATTTAAATATATGTAACTCCTATCCTAAACAAGATAGAACACGATAGAACGAATGTCCAGAGTTAAAGATTAAGGTTTTAAGATAGGGAATGGATAAATATTGATTTTCCTGCTGCGATATGAATTTTAAAGGAAGGTGGACAGACACTTTAAACATCAACAAAGTAAAGGACAATATTTTAATTAGTTAAATTATTTCTATTTTTGAATGTAATGTTCATTTAAATTGTTAGATAGGCAGTTTAAATAGTACAAGGCCGAAATTGCAATTTTAGAAGAAAGTGAAAAAAATGTACGCCTCCTTAAAAACTAATCTTTAAAATTCCTAGGAAAAAGACAAATGTATCTTAAAAACTAATTTTAAATTAAATACAATTACATTATGGTCTTTGCATAAAACAAAATATTGCGTATGGTCAAATCTAAGACGTTTTCGAATAAAAAATGCACGTTAATGTTTTGCCGCCAAACTATAGATTATCTTTAAAACTCGTAAGAAAATACCCGTAAGAAAATTTGAAAGAAAAAAAGTATTAGGAAACTTACGAAATATGTTATGGTAAATGATAATTTTATTTATTCTAAAATAGTATCAATTCTTCAATTCTTCATCATTTCAGTCTACAATATCACATATTTGAGCTTTTTAAATCTGACATAATTTTCACCATTAAATGCTTTTCACCACTAATTGTTTAATTATTTCAAAGTTTTCTTTCTTTTTTAATATTCACGTGTAAGTATATTTTTCGATTGAAAAATGTTTGGAAATACTATTTGGGCTGTTTTAAAATGTGGCAACAGTTGTTAAGACACGGGTTTTCCGAAATATGAACTAAATCTCTATTCAGAATATAACAGTGTTTGAATAACAAATTTGGAAAAAAAAAAAAAAAAAAAAAAAACTAAAAATTTTAGAAACGACGGGCATTTTAAACACTGACAATGTAATAAAGTATAATAGCTTGATTAGTTGAATTATTTCTATTTTTTAATGCAATGTTAACGTAAATTATTTTAAATAAGGCAAAATACCTTAAAAACTTTAGTCACCGGAAAATATAAGTGTTAAATTATATATATTAATAATTTTTTCTTTTGTATTTTGTGTTGAAAAAGCAAATCTTTAATTTTGTTCATGAGACAATCTTGTCTCTTCAGGCAGATTGTCGGCTTGCGCTTTTTTACGCTGCGTTTGTACACGCGTGGTATTCATACGCATAATGTAAAATATTAAATTCCTAGCAAAAAATGTCAAATATATTTTTTTAATTAATTTTAGATGAAATACAATTCATTGAGGTCCTTGCATTAAACAAAATGTTGTGTATAGGAGAATCTAAGACGCTTCCGAATAAAAAATGTACTTTAATTTTTCGCCGCCAAAATATAGATTTATCTTTAAACCTCGTAATAAAATACTCGCAGGAAAATTTGAAATAAAGAAAATATGCTGAAACTTACGAAATATGTTATAGTAAATCCTGATTTAATTTATGCGCCATATTATTCTAAATTGCTATCAATTCTTCATAGACATCTTTTCGTCTATATTATAACATATTTGGGATTTTTAAATCTGACATAATTTTCACCATTAAACGCGTTTCCCACGTAATTGTTTAATTATTGTCTGAGTGCAACGAAGACTCATACACAGCGCAGTTTTACTTTGCCCCATATATAGTTACGATGGATATTAAAACCTTTCGTCAAGCATAACTCAAAAAATATTTAACGGATTTCGTTCAAATTTTTACAGCAGGTACCTATAAAGGTGACAACGACGTCTGTTTATTACTAAGAATAAATGTCAAACCGTTTGGAAATTATATTAAAAAAATAGATAAAAAAGCACAATTAAAGTACATACGTCACGAAATTTTTGTGCGTACGTCATTTTCACCGGCGGGAGATTTTCGTAGACAATCGGAATTGAAAAGTTCATGGAGTACATGGAGCAAAAAAATATGCACGCACTAATATTCAGCACAATAAAATATATTTCAATTTAGTAGAAATCGAAAATTAATTTGGATTTTTTTCTGTTTGAAAGAAAAATCCCGCAATAACTTGGTAGACTTGGTACTAGAGATTTGGCGCAAATCTCAGCAATAGCAGCTTTTTTTATTTCGCGTGTGTAAAAAAAAAAAAAAAAAAAAAAAATCTTTGGTGTGTAAATAAAAGGTTTCGATTTATGGCATTATTTCTTTTTTTTTTCTCCTTTTAGCATTTTAAATGGGATTAATGAAAGGCATGTATTTTAAATTAAATGAGTGAAAGGTTTATATTTAAATGAAATGAATTCAATATGAAAATGTTATAGGAACAATATTTGGCGATTTATCAACTGCGCCAGGATAACATAAAAGTACCAATATATCAAACGATATGTAGTATGTGAAATGAAACAATTATATTTATAAACACCCATCGTACAAGAAAAAAACTAATATTCTGCATTCAGAAGAAAAAATCCATCTCCCGTGCCGTAAGATTTGACGAGTTCTTTTTTGGTGATAAGTTTTTCGATGTGATTGTTAGGATCTGCAGGATTTGGCTTACTTTTTCTAAATCTTATTTTTTTGCAGATGTAGTATTATGTAAATATATTTTTTTGGGGAAATATTAAAAAATAAAAAAAGATTTACATATATCAAGCGTAAAATGTTATGTTTTGGATTTTTATACGGACCACTTCCCCATTTTTACTTTCTTCTATCTATAATAGAAGAAAGTATTGTAATCGAAATTTTTTTCGACTTCCGGTTTTCGACGGATTTACATGTTTTAGGGGTCAGAGATTCTGATAAACATGTTTTTACAAAATGTCTGTCTGTCCGTCTGTCCGTCCGTCCGTCTGTCCGTCTGTGTGCTTCATTGTACCATCTAAAAGTGTATGATGTTATGCTTCAAATTGAACCAAATTTTTTTTCTATGTTTTTGGCTATGACAAGCAGGTTCTATCAGAATTTGGGGATATTTCGACGAAAGGGGGCGCTGTGATCGATATTTTTGTTCCATTTTCACTATTGTACCATCTAAAAGTGTATGGTGTTATGCTTCAAATTGAACCAAATTTTTTTTCTATGTTTTTGGCTATGACAAGCAGGTTCTATCAGAATTTGGGAATATTTCGACGAAAGGGGGCGCTGTGATCGATATTTTTGTTCCATTTTCACTATTGTACCATCTAAAAGTGTATGATGTTATGCTTCAAATTGAACCAAATTTTTTTTCTCTGTTTTTGGCAATGGCAAGCAGGTTCTGTTACAATTTGGGAATATTTCGACGAAAGGGGGTGCTGTGATAGTCATTTAAAGATTTAAAATTCAAAATGATGTGCAAATTTAAAAAAAAATAGAAATCCTAAAAAAAAATTTCTTTAAATGTTCGGCCT
This sequence comes from Maratus michaelseni, assembly GCA_963931845.1. Taxonomy (NCBI): domain Eukaryota; kingdom Metazoa; phylum Arthropoda; class Arachnida; order Araneae; family Salticidae; genus Maratus; species Maratus michaelseni. The sequence goes on along the minus strand of OZ007595.1, from coordinate 89,843,906 downwards.
TGATCCGGAGAATCCGGAGCAATTTTTGTTTTGCTTCTATCTTAAAAAATGGCTGAGATAGAGCGGTTTGAAATTTTAGGGTGGCTAACATTTTCAAACAAGACAGCAGAATTCATCCATAAACGGGTTTAATTTATGAGTTTTAGTTAACATGGTTTCGGCAAATTTTCTTTCATTGTTGTAACTATTAATCCTATTATATGCTTATCACTATATATTTATATTCGCCAACGTCAAATTCTCGCCAAACTTGGCGACAGTTTGCTGAATATCGCCAAATTTGGCGACCAAAGTAAGTTGCTATAAATGAAGCCAACTTGGCTGTAGAGGACTAATTTGGCTATATTCTCATTGAAATTCAATGTTGACGAGAACTGGAATTGAATCTTTTTTATTTAGGTTCCACGCATTTTACCTTTGTGTTTTCCAGAAAACTAGCTAAAATCGTAAAACCAAGGAATAGGGAGGCTATCTGTTCCTGTCGGTTCATGCCAGAAGACTTTTTCGTAGTTTAGTATACGTCGATTGTTCGCATCCTGTAACCCGACAATTCACAAGCTTCTGACGTACAACAGAATGACGAAAAATATTGATTTTATTGGCGATGTGATAGCGAATTTTGAAGTATTAACATGACTGAGATAGAAGAAAATTTTGGGATTGGCACATCCGACAAGTTAGATTTTAAATGCTATTTATTATTCACTAGCCGTTTATTAATTGTTTACAATTTACCCTCCTGACAATAACAATTATTTATCACAAAAATGCCTCTTAGGTTTGTTAAATAAGTTTGTTTAAGTATTTTCATTACTTATTAAAATATCGAATATGGCGATAAAATTTTATTTTAGCATCGTGCTTAAATTTTTAAGATGGTGCAAAAACATGCTTTAATAAACATATGTTTGTAAATATTTGAAAAACATGTTTTACCGCTCTCTTGAAAAATTTTGTAAGATGCTAAAACTACCTTTTGGCACCATTTAAAATTTTTTTTCGCCAACCGACATTGGATACGAAACTTTCCCCATTCAGATACACAGGCAAGGCTGGTCTCAAACAAGAGTAAAGCTAGCAACAATATTGTTTTAACTCTATAAGAGTTACAATAATGATATTAAATGCTCCGATTGGCTTTGGGCCCAATAACGAAAGTTTCTCCTAAAAAAAACTGTAGAAGTCTTTTACATTTGTTTCAAATGAAGCTCGGTCTACAAGGTATTAGTTAATAATACAAACAACACTAACGGCATGGAGGCAAAAGTTTTAATTTAAATGTATATATTTCAAACACTCCCCCCCCCCAAAAAAAAAAAAGAAAAAGAAAAAAAGAAAGTTACAATAATGAATTTAAAATGGCGTTAAGCCACGCTTTCTGACATAAGAAATTGGCTGCAAACGCGATAACGAAACTTTCACTTAACTTAATAACATGTAGCTAATATAGCCCTCAGGGTACTTTGCAGTTATACAGACCTTGTGGTTTTTTTAAAAAGCTTGAGGTTTAAGAAGTTGAGATTTACTGTCAAATGATATAAACAGCTTTGAACACAAAACTGATGAATTATTATTCAGGTTTATGTATGTATTTTTTTTTTTAAAAATGCATCTGATTACACTTATTAGATAAATTACTTCTGTTTGCATTTAATAACTGATAAACGGCTTCTGTATATTAAATGAATTGTTTAAATATTGGGAAGAGGTGGCGAGAGGTAGAAAGATGAGTAAACAAACGGGTAGACAGACGGGTAGTGAGATGGGTAGAGAGACGAGTAGCGACATAGGTAGGCTGACGGGTAGCGAAACGAATAGACATACGGCTAGAGAGAAAGGTAAAAAGAAGGTTGACAGAGGGGTAGCGAGATGGGTCACGAGACGGGTAGCGACACCGGTAGACAGGAATGTAGCGAGAAAGATTGCGAGACGCGTAGCGTGGTAGATAAAGAGACGAGTAGAGAGATGAGTACAGAGACGAGTTGACTGACGGGTAATGAGATTGGTAGCGAGACGGGTAAAGAGTCGAGTAAAGAGTCGGGTACAAAAACAGACGGATAGTGAGACGGGTATATAGACGAGTAGAGAGACAGTAGGTGGGTACGGAGATCGGTAAGGAGATGGGTAGAGAGGCGTATAGCCAGACGGGTAGAGAGACAGATAGACAAGTTGTGAGACTGATAGACAAATAGATAGCGAAGTGGATAGAGACACGGCTAGACATACAAGTAGTTCAACGGATAGACAGACGGTTAGAGAAATAGATTGGCGGGTAGAGAGACCGGAAGAGAAATATAGAGACAGGTAGCGAGACGTGTAGAGAGATAGACAATCGGTTAGAGAGACGGGCAGAAGATCGGATAGGGAAACAGACAGATTGTGGAGAGACAGACAGACAGGCAAAAGAAAAGTCTGCGGATTTGCGCAGTAAAGGCGCAGGAGGCAGAGCCTCCTAGAGAATAATCAAGAAGTATCTGTTTAGCTTCACTTTGAAATATATATAATTTTTCAATTTTGCCGATATGGAGATTTACTGTAAAAGTTATTTTACAGAAGTCGTCGAAAAATTTTTGTATAATTTAATAGTAATTTAGACTATAGTTTTGAAATCTGGTTTGTAGCAAATCATGCTATCAATGTGGTTTGAAGTGTAAGAGCTTCTATAAACAGTCAAGGAAGAAAAATTTTAAATTCACACACAAAAAAAAGTGCAACAATGAAATTAAATTTGCGTTAAGCCACGCTTGATAGAATAATTTATCGGCTGCAAATCCAATTACGTAACTTTAAAAATTTTGGCATTTTAAAAGATCCGGCGTTTTTTTTTTTTTTTTTTTTTTTTTTTTTTTTCCCAAGTTTTGCGCAATACGCGCTTAAGAAAATGAGATTCTTTGCCACATGTTAAAAAAAATTATGACAACACAGCTGATGAACGGTACTTCTTTTCTATTTTATTAACAGTGTATATGAATTTATGTATGATATTTTGTAATTCTATCATTTAATTTGCTCTTTTTCTTTATATTGTAATTGTTAACCCTATGTTATCAGCAATATCACTCAGACTAATCCCTTTGAGGGAAGTCCTAGTTTTAAAGTGTTCTATCTCTTTTTAATATTCACGTGTAAATATATCTTTCAATTGAAAAATGTTTGGAAATATTATTATTTGGGCTTTTTTTTAAATGTGGCAACAGTTGTTAAAACACGGAATTATCGAAATCTAAAGTAAATTTCTATTGAGAAAATAAAATTTTAAATAACGAATTAAAAAAAGAAAAAACCTCAAAATTTTAGAAACGGCGGACATTTAAAACACCAACAACATAATAAAGAAAATTACAATAGTTTAATTAGTTGAATTATTTTTATTTTTGAAAATAAACGTAAATTATTTTAATTGAGCCAAAATTCCTCAAAAAATAAATAAATAAAATAAATAAATAAATTGTTCTATTTTTGCTAGCTGCCTTTGTAATATAAGTAAAGTTTCGTTCGTGGCACAATCTTGTCTCTACAGACAGATTGAAGAACATATAATATTATTAATGAGCTTGCGCTAGTTTACACTGCATTTATACATGTGTGCTATATCTTACGCGTAATATAAAACATTAAATTCTTTAAAAAAGGCCGAATATTTAAAACAAATAATCTTTGGTGAAATACAAGTGATTGTGGTCTCTACCTAAAACAAGATAATATATGTAGTCAAATCTAAGACGCTTCCCCTTCAAAAACGCACTTTAATTTTCAGACTCCAAAATATGGATTTATCTTTAAAACTCGTGTATAACACGCATAGAAATTTGAAATAAAGAAAATTTTAGGAAACTTGCGAAATATCAAAATTCTAATTTTATTTATTCTATATATTGTTCTAAATTTGTATCAGTTCTTCATTGGCATATTTCTGTCTACATTATCAGATGTTTCACTGCATGAATCTTCACTGCTGTTTTCCAATGTGGCTCCATTTTTGGATTATTTTAACCCTAGAATACTAACCTTTATATTTAGTACTTAAATACTAACCATGCGTAAAATTTTCTCATTCCGTATTTAAAGTACATTTAAGGCATATTTAAAAAAATAATTCTTATTTATACACTGATACATTTAAATTTTATTCAGAAAAATATTTATTAAATATATCCTTGTAATATAATTTGTGCGCGCATTTCCTGGGTGTGTGAGTAAAATTTACGCAGGTTTGTATTCTAGGGCTTAAATAAGCTTCATCTTCAATTACCTCCATCGCTAATATCCGTACGAGGTAAGTGGAATACACACATACACATAACACATTTGTATTATATATATATATAGCACGTATTATCACACAAGTATATATTGCTTTAGAAAACTAGGGGGTCTCTGCCTACTACGAGCTATACTCGCCAATGCCCGAACAAACCCCACAGGCTCTAAAAACACGAATTTGCTCTGTTTTAAAAATATATCCGATTACAGAAAATTGAATATTATTATCACGACCAGTAGTGATCTTCTGTAATTGGGTTACCATTCATTTTACTTTGACTGGAGCAATTTTCGGCTTGCAGATCACAGCTACCTTTTTCGCGGCAGTTGGCGGTTGTTTTCATGATTGATTAAAAGTACCAATACTGCACAATTGAAAATCATCTTGTAGAAATGGTAAAATAAAGAATGTTGCTGCCTATCGGATTCTTGTAACGTCTAGAAAGAAAGTTTTCTTTTAAACAGTATAAGAAAATTGTTTTCAATTATAATGTTTTATATATGACGTAATTTTTACCATTAAATATTTTTCGTATGCGATAGCTTAATTATTTTAAAGTGTTCTTTTGTTTTACAACGAAACTGCCTTGATCGACTTCAAGTTTAAATACTGTTTAAAATATTTCTTCGATTAAAAAACTGTTTATTTCAACGCCTTTATCATACATTTCTCTATAAAACTACAACTTTCCCTGTTTCTATATACAATATATTACGTAGGATAGGCCGAAAAAATGAAAAAAAAAAATCAATAGATTTTACTTCAATTCAGTAACTCTTTTTTTTTTAATTTTTAGAATAGAGAGTTTAAAAGTCATTCAGGCATCGGAGCGGTCTCTATTAAAAGAGACTATATCAAAATATTTTCGACCACTATTTCCTTACGAAAATCTTCTGTTTAGATTTCTCTTGCTTATGTCGTAGAAACACACTTCGTACAGAGTCTTTTCTTGCAACTGTTGTAGAAATCTACCGCCAAAATAGTTTTTAAAAATTACCAGTGGACTGCTCCGAGGCCTGCATACTCGATTGCAAAACGCACCCAGTGAAATGAATTCCATGTTGGAGAATAAAAGCTTGCCTTAAGATCTTTGTAAATAATGTTTATTTGTGTATGTGTGTATGTGGAATATATATGAGTGTGTATTTGCATGCGTGCTGCAAAGTGTGCACAGTTGTACCACAATTTTTTAACAGAATCTTTTGCCTTCTTTAATCACAGAAAATTTTTACAGATTCTAAGATTAAACAAATGTGAATAAAAATTATGCGATTGAAATATTAAGTAAAAATTATCTAATCTGAAATAATGGGGATAGACTCTATGAAAATTCCAAGGAGTGTACGAACCTTAGTGCAGGAATTTGGACAAACGGTTGTGTTTAAAACTAATAAAATCAGTACGTATGTAGCTCTAAACCTGAATTTATGTCCCTTGAAGCATTTCTTTTATATAATCCCTTCGCGAAGAGGTCTCTTTTAGAAAAGAGTAAATCAAAATTTTGGCTACCACTACTTCCTTACAAAAATTTTTGTTTAATATTTATCGTGCATATGTCACAGAAACTCAGTTTATGATGAGCATTTTTTCTTATAATCGTTTCTACTAATCTACCACGAAAAATATTTAAAAAAATAATAGTGGTGGTTAAAGAATAGACCGCTCCGAGTCCTGAGTGAGTATACGTGACGCATTAAGTTCTCTGAATTCTTGATTAATCATACCATTAAATTTTCAATTGGAAGTTTTACCTTATTTTATTAAAGCATTTCTAATATTAAATTATACAAAAATTTCTATTTTGAAAACCTGGTTGCAAAAGATTACGAAATCTGTAAAGGGTGTTAGCCGCGTAGAGGTGTTTTGTTATTTTTTTTTGTTTTTCTTCTATAGCTTGCTATCTAATTTTTATCAAAGAAAAATGTTTACACGGTTAGTTAGAAAAGAGCTAACACAGTTTGTTTTACATCTCCAAAACTATTTTCTTGATTAATGATAAATTTTTAAACAACCAAATTCGTTCGTAAACTTCGAAATGGGATTTAAAAAATGTAATTAATGTATATACGAGGGACGTTCCGAAAGTATGTTTCGTCATTTTTTGAAATAGAAGATGGTACACCAGGTCAAACAAACAATTGTCAGAAGAATCCACACCGGTATCTGGTTCAACGACGCTATTAGCGTCAGCGGAGGAAAAATGACGAATGGGTAGAGCGCCGAAGAGCAGCATACTGACGTGCCCGGGATTATTAAAATACAAATCACGATGGCAGACAGACTACTGACAATGTGGTCACCAATGGATTTGCGTGTTGTGCTCTTGGAAGACAACGCAAAACCACACACAACAAGCCTCACACATGATCAGATTCGTCGCTTCGGATATGAGAGATTGGATCACCAGGCTTACAACCCCAGTCATGCCACATCGCACTTTCACCTGTTCCCTGCATTGAAAGCCGCACTCTCGGGACGTCACTCCCAAAACAATGCTGAGGTAAAGCAGGCTGTGGAACAATTCCTCGTATCGCAGTGCACACAGAGTGGTTTCATCAAACTGATTGCACGCAACGAAAAATGTCTCAGTGTCGGTGGCGACTGTGTCGAATCATAGTGCAAGATGTATAGTTAACGATGCCATGGTGTATTTTTTTTGGCAAAAAGTTTCCGTGTGGAAAAAAATGACGAAACTTACTACGGAACGTCCCCCGTACACACACACACACACCTATATATATTTATACATATGTTTAGAAACGACTCCATTTTGAATAGTAAGTTTCAGGTAATCTAAAATGAGCAATTCGTCTCCGTTCGGAAGCAAAATTTTTAACAAATGTTAATTGGGTGATTTTCAGTTTTTTGTGAAATTAAGTATAACGAATATTTTTGTTTCTTTAGCGCATGTTAGAAGGAACTGCAGAAGATCAACTGATTAATTTCGATTTCCATAGCAATTAATTTTGCATATAAACGTATAGATGTTTAGCATTACTGTGTTTTTAATTAATATTGTACGGAAAAGTCACTTACACTTAAACAAGCATGACACAAAATGAAAAAAATGACATATAAAAAAATCTTTAATGCAATAAAGAACATAAATTCAATTTAGAGGAATGAAAATGCTTATTCAGTATTCGTTTCTCGCAGTACACACCTCAAAAATGATAAATTCGTTTCGTGAAATTTTATTAAAAAACGTAGTATGTTACATGCAGAAAATTTCATCCTATTTATTCTATTTTGGAACTACTACAGAGATGCAAAGTTATTCTTTTTTTTTGTAAGACTGGTCGGATGAACTTAATAATTGTCCAATGATCATTTTATAAAAAACTTGTTTGCGGATAAAATTCTTTTCAAATTGCATTTTATAAGGTCGAGAGTTTTTTTTTCTGAAACGGCTACTCAGTTGATACACACACATATATATATATAATACCTTTGAATCAAAAATTATCTCACAAGTTCACATAACAAGAATAACGAAATCACTAAATAAAGATGGCATGTAATAATAATATTACACATTCATGTTGTAGTAAAATAAATAATAATGTAAAACCAATTGGCAAATACAAGCCACCAGGAAATACCAATATTATACATGTATATATATATATATATATATATATATATATATATATATATATACAAACAGAATTTCTTCACTTATTCAATTATAAATAATAAATAAATTTATAAATATATATAAAGTTCAGAATTCCGCTATCTACTGTATGAGTACTGCGATCACAAGTCTTATCCACCAAGTGTCTTAAATCACTAGATATACTTGAAGATACAAACGCTTTGTTCAAGTTTAGAAGTTCAAATTGATAACAACAACATGTATAAGTCACTCTGCATGAGTCATCTATTGGTTAGCTGAAATAAAAAACTTTCAAGAATTCAGCAAGAATATAATAGCGGCCGATAAACACTGAATGTCGTACAAAATAGAACAGTTCGATTAAGTAATGAATAATACACTCATGTCCAAAATTAAGGTCATAAACATAAAATCTGTGAAAACTGATGGACTATTCACTGTGTTACCACGAAATTTGGCACAGAGGTATATTACAATGAGAGAAAGAATATAGCAACATAAAAATATGGAAAAGATTTTAATTGTGAATTATGATACAGGGTATATTAAAAAGTGTTAAATCATGAATCAAAGATAAAGCATTTATCTCGGGAAAAATTTGCCTAATATGGAGTGTAACCACTGTGCACCACTAAACGAGCCTCACAACGAGCTCTCATACTGTTTATGAAGGTGTCAATAAATATTTGTTGTAATAAAGCCCATTCTTCCAAAAGTGTGGCTTTTAACTCCTGGCGGGTCATGGCAGGGGGGTTACGCAATGCAATGACTCTTTCGACACCATCCCAAGCATGTTCAATAGGATTTACGTGCAGACACCTCGAGGGCCAATTCATACGGTGAATATCCTCTTCTTCAAGACAATCCTAAAAGATTCCTAGACCATTCCAATGTCACCAGACAGGCCGGCCAAGACGGCCACAGAGCAACTAAACTTGCACAGAATAGTTACTTGGCGTTATGAGTACGACGGCATAGGCTGGCAAAGACTCTTCAGATTGCTCGTGACCTTACTGCTGCGTCTGGAATAAGAATTTCAATGCAAATAGTATACAGACATCTAGCAAAGAGTGCCCTTTACGCCCAGCGTCCAGTCGTGTGTGTCCCTTTCACTGTATTGAACAAGAGAGCCCGGTTGTTATGGAGCCGAAGACATCAGTCTTGGACAAAACAAGAAGAGGGACGTGTTCTTTTCAGTGATGAGTCGCGATTCACCACGCAAATTGATTATCGTCGAATCTTCATCTGGAGCGGACGTGGAACACGCTATCATCCCTTCTACGCAAAAGGAATCGATAGATTTGGTGGCAAAAGAATCCTTGTCTGGGGGGCATAATGTTGGGCAGCCGTACCCCACTGTACGTCTTCGATGCGGGTACTGTCAAAGCACATCACTATAGGGATGGGGTCCTTGAAGCCTATGTGAGGTTGTTCCGAGGTGCTGTAGGCCCAGACTTAATTTTTATGGACGATAATGCGAGGCCACACAGAGCTCACATTATTTAGGATTGTATTGAATAAGAATATATTCACCGTATGAATTGGCCCTCGAGGTGTCGGCACCTCAATCCTATTGAACATGCTTGGGATGGTGAAGGAAGAGCCATTGCTCAGCGTAACCCCACTCCCAGGACCCGCCAGGAGTTAAAAGCCGTGCTTTTGGAAGAATGGCTTTGTTACCACAAACATTCATTGATACCTTCACAAACAGTATGAGAGCTCGTTGTGAGGCTTGTATAGCAGTGCACGGTGATCACAATCCATATTAGACATGCTTTTCCCGAGATAAATGCTTTATCTCAGATTCATGATTTAACACTTTTTAGTGTTAAACCCTGTATCTTAATTCATCACCTTAATTCATCATCTTAATTAATGACCCTGTATCTTAATTCACAATTAAAATATTTTCCATATTGTTATGTTGCTATATTCTTTCTCCCATTGTAATAAACCTTGGTACCAAATTTAGTGGCAACACTCTGAATAGTTCATCAGTTTTCACAGATTTTATGTTTATGACCTTATTTTTGGACATGAGTGTATATTTGTGTTTTTTCAGATAATTGTACTACCAGATGTTTATAAAATTAAATAGCACAGGATGGTTCTACTTTGTATCCCCTAACGGAAATTTCTTTAACCTTTAGATAATGGCAGATTCAAATGCTGACCCGAATGTATATATATTTTAAAAGACGGGAAAGTTTTAAATATCTAACAAGAAATCTTTTCCTATTTAGTTATTGTTGGTATGCGTTGCGTGGTGAGACAGAGGGTTGTTCAAAATCTAACGAGAGTTCTTCAGTAGCGTGAATGACTTTAATTCTTGGATGTGGTGCCACTTATTGCCTATTCACGAACGAAAAGACACTTTAAGTTGATTGGCAGAAAAAGTGCCAAAGATATTTCTGGATCTCCAATCAGTGGCGTAGCCACAGAGGGGGTCTAAATGCTTTGTATACCAGTAATATTGTAAAGTTTTCTACTCCTTGATTATTGCAGAAAGTACTACAATTAGATAAGGTAAAGAAAACTTAAAAAAATTCGTGGTATCCGAAGCATCTGGTCCCCACCTTGATATGCCACTGTCTCAAAGTAAAGCTCTTACAATCCGGGATGACTCACGTCGCCATTTAATTGCCCATAGTAGAAGAACGGTTGGCCACGTTGTGACGCGCCGGGAGGACGACAATTGCTGATTCGTCTATGTGGGCATCCAAATGCTTGATGATTCAGCTTGTATTATAGTAGCCCTATCTCCAACCGTTGCGTTATTAGCCTCCACGTCACCGCCCTCTGTAAACTAGGCTTGAAAGCTAACACAAATATGGCGGCTGTCATAGGCGGATTTATTTAAGCGTTCGTACAGTCTCCTGAATTTGCACACCAGTAATTTCTAAAATCTTTCTTTGGCTTTTTTGATCTCAGAAAAATAAGGCGAAGAAAACTTTTAGAAATTATTGGTGTTCATATTCAAGGTACCGTACAAACGCTGAAAAAAATCGACGATACGATAACTACCATTAGCCATTAGTAGCTACGATAGCTACCATTTTTGTGTCAGCCCGCAGACCTAGTATTCTGGAGCTGGTGTCGATATGGCTAAAAGACACTGTCGCGTAAAAATTAATATGGAGAAAAGAGAATTTTAAAAATGATAAAAAATGATAAAAAGCCTTGAGAGGAAATGAAAATCTTCTACAACGTGATACAAATAATGTGAAATTTATTTATTTATTTAAAATATAGTCGATATTTTCACAGTCTTTCTTACATGTTGGAATAACATTGCAAGCATTCATAATTAATCGCAAACATTGGATAGTGTATCAAATAAATTCGAAATATTTCTGGTTCAGAACCAATATTATGTAAATATTAATTGCAAATGTTTATTAGAGAAAATATTCTGAAATTTAAATCAAACATACTCGCTGATTCTGGTTTAAAGTTCATGAATAAGGTATCGAAACATTGATATCTCACAGTTTAATTTCAAAAATCAATTATAAAATGTTGTAAGAAACATTTAATTTGAAAGTTCTCCTAGAAAACAGAACCTTTCCAATAAATTTAATAGATTTTAAGACAGTCGTGTAAACTTTCACAAGTACCTAGTTAGAAAACTAATCTCAAGGAAGAAATGACGAGTGAAAAATGTTTAGTAAACTCTTTAGTTAAGAATTGATGAATATTCACGTAAACTTTTGTAGTATTTCCATTAAAAGATATTAGAATATTTTTATAATATGTTAACTATGTGTATGATATAAATTTAAATTTTATAACAAGCAACTCTTGGCAATATTTGATCAAATTTTTGAAAATTCTTATAAATACGCAAGGGTTTTTTTTTATGCAATCCATTTATTTTACTTTCAGTAGCTACATAAATATTACAAAACTGGTGTATAAGCGATAAGATGTATTTTTTAAATAATGACTCATAAAAAAGGAACACATTACAGAATATGAGATTGCAAGGTAATATAAAATTCAGCATAAATTACTTATTTATTTATTACGCATAATTTTTAAGGCTTTTTCGAGATTGAATAATACTTCTAATCGAATCTATTTCAGGATTAAAATGCGTAATATTTTGCATTTTAGAATTGCCTATTGATAATCAGCACGTTGTTGAGCATGAGGCTTAACACATTTTAGACGAGAAAAAAACTGATTTACGAAGTTTAACTCTTCCTTATCCCGCGATTTCAACGGTCGAGACATTTGTGGAAAAAAATTATATAATACGCGATATTTGAAGTAATTTTGTTTTAAATTCCAAAGTCAAAGGATGAAAATGCAAGTGATAAATTTACTACATATTTCAAATACATAATGATGTGAAATATGTAATAATATAGAAGATACCGGTCTATTACATGTTGGTCAAAATGATTTTGAAACTAGTTGGATGTGTCAATCCCAAAACTTTCTTCTATCTCACACAGGTTTCGCATATACTAAAAATGAATCAGCACCAATTTATATCAATATCTAACTCAAGCTCAAGTTTTATTAAATTCCGTGCATGATTTCTTGAGATATGAATATCGCTAAAATCGTGTAAATCCTTCAAAATGCTGCATAGCAGCGCCACCTGCTGGGTGATTTTTACCAAAAACTAATCAGCACCAATTTATATCAGAGACTAACTGAATCTAAAGTTTTATTTAATTCCGAGCATTAGTTCTTCAGATAGAGCTATTGCGGAAATCGCGAAAAATGCTGCATAGCAGCGCCACCTGCCGGGCGATTTTTACCAAAAACTAATCAGCACCAATTTATATCGGGGACTAACTGAATCTAAAGTTTTATTAAATTCCTAACATTAGTTCTTGAGATAGAGCTATTGCGGAAATCGCGAAAAATGCTGCTTAGCAGCGCCACCTGCCGGGCAATTTTTACCAAAACCCAATCAGCACCAAATTATATCAGGGACTAACTGAATCTAAAGTTTTATTAAATTCCGAGCATTAGTTCTTGAGATAGAGCTATTGCGGAAATCGTGAAAAATGCTGCATAGCAGCGCCATCTGCCGGGCGATTTTTACCAAAAACTAATCAGCACCAATTTGTATTAGGGACTAACTGAATCTAAAGTTTTATTAAATTCCGAGCATTAGTTCTTGAGATAGACCGCCCACAAAATTTTTGTCACATACAGACAGACAGACAGACAGAAAGACAGACATACAGAGTCACAGACAGACATTTTCTAAAAATAGTCAAATCGTGTTCAGGACCTTCTAAAACGTATAAATCCGTCGAAAACCGGAAGTCGAAAATTTTCATGAATCCAATACGTTCTTCTTGTAAAGATAGAAGAAAGTAAAAAAAAAAATAAGCGGTCAGAGAATTTAATGTTCTAATGTAACTTAAAAAAATTGCTTTTGATTAGGATCTAATTTCACAATTAATCAATTTTCACAAGTTGTGGATTATACATAGGATTTTTAAAAATTGATGATTTTCATATCTCAGCTGCACTCCTTAACCTCTTGATTACGGTGTTGGGACACCATATGTCCAAGTAACTATTTTTTAGTTCTGTTGGTACCATATTTGGATAAATAACCTTTCCCAGAAACTTATACTAGGATACTTTAACACTAGAACTACCATGAGCCATCATTTTGACGGTTACCAAATGAATAAATTTAGATTCGAACCAGAAATTTCTCTTTAACCTTCCTACCCTGAATGGGTCGAATCGACCCACATCTATAATTTATTTAATTCGATTGGAACCAGATTTTTTTTTCATAAAGTAAGTTAAATAAATGCTACTGAGAACTGCCGTTAATTAATTATGTTAAATCATTTTCAAAAACAAATTCTGGTGTGAAATGTTTTTAATCAGCGTAGTAAAATTTCAACAGGGTACGAAGGTTAAAATAAATTAAATATATAACTCACAGAAATACGTTAAATGAATAAGTGGAGTAGTTTTAAATAAAATTTCTGGTGTGAAATAGTTTTAAAAAGCTTGAGTAAAACTTCCTGTAGTTCTAGTGTTAAAGATACATCTACCCGAAAGAAATGTATTTTGTAAATTGTGGCACGATTAAATATAAAATTAGTCCCAGTCCTTGTCCGTAATCAAAAGGTTAATTTACAGTTTTCTTCTTCTAAGTGTTATATTAAATATAATTCATTTATTGTATAGCTTGTCACAGATTATTTCCATCTAAAGTCTTGTGAAATGAACTCAGAAGCTGTGGGTGGGGCGACGGATACTTATATTTTTGTATAGAAATTTTCGCATTATTAAATCGAAAAATTCTGCGATTAAAAACATAGAGGATTTCTATACAATAGTATCCAAACCTCCCCATTTTTACCCCTCTGGTTATACCAAAGTTTCCTTCTAAATTCCTAATTTTAGAGTTGCAAACTCAATCGTCAGATATGACGTTTTCTACCTTCCAACTTCTTCCAACTCCTTCTCATTCCAATTTTGCAGTCCGGCGACACCACAGTGGTGTCGTCGTAAAGTAACTTAATTTTAATCCTTAAATGCTACATTGGCACCAGAATTTTAAAACGAAAAATTCCATTTTATCACGAACATGAAGAAAAGATTTTACATATTTTCGAATAAATTTGTTTCTAAATTCTGGTGTCAATCAATCATTTCATTTTTACGAATATAAGTATTTTTACGAGACATGCGACGGCAAAATGTTAAGTAACCAAATATAAATAAATAAATAAATAAATACAGTAATGATAATGTATTTATACTTTCGTCGTATCTTGTTTTATATGCAAACTCCAATAAGAAACAACTTTTTTTTATTTAATTATGCTTTAAAAGTCAGCGAAAACGGAATTTCGTATGCAATTGTCAAAATATGGGCGTTTTACTAGTTAAAGTTTACTCTCTTCTAATTTTAAGAACGTTAAATTTTAGCATCATTTTTAGCATTAAACAGAATAAAAATGGCTTATCATCAGAAAATATATTTTCTAAATCGACATATTTTTTATTTTTCAATGTGGGAATCTCTTATGAATGATATTTTATTGTTAAATCTATGGTGTGCATTTATGGTGTGTAATCTGTATAGAGTTTGAAACATGTTCAGAGAAATACAACTTATTTTTTTTGCACATTTCGTTCAGAAATGAAGAATTCAAACACGAGAAAGTCTTTAATTACAACGTATAGTTTACAATAGGCTACTTAAAACAATTCAGCACCTTGTAATTCCTTAAGTGTTCTCGTGAGTCTTAACTTTTCACTGAAGGCATCAGTGTTTAACAACATGTCACATTTAATTTTATTTCTGATTCCTTATAACACACAAATGCATAAAATGTTTACCAGTGATAGCACAATACCTGTTAAATAAAGTAGCATAAGTATAGAAAGCAAGAGAGTAGAATAATTATTTCTATATTCTACAACTGACACTGTACTTTTTTTAAATGTTTAATTTTGATTAAAAAAAATCGTTTTTTGACGTGCATGCACTGCGCGCAAGATTGTAGCAAAATTCTTGATTTTAGAGTCCCAAATAATATTGAAAATGATGTAAAACAAATGTGCCTTGAACGTATACTTCATTTTTAACCAGATAAAAATTTCCTTTTTTTTTTAATTTAAAATTTAAGTTATAAAATTTTGAAAACAAAAAACTTATGATAAAATGCTAATTTGAAATAGCTAATTCGGTTATGGTACTAAATTTTACTTGCATCAAAAATAATGCATCTGGCAATTTTCATATAAATTGAGAGGTTCTGAGAAAAAAACAAAACAATAACAGGTAAGTTTTTATTAAATATTTATTTTCCTTTTCTTTTACAATCAGAACTAGGGTGATATATATATTTGTTTCTTTAATAAAGTATTATTTGCAAGAAATAAATAAATAAATAAATAAATCATTTTCTTTTACAAGTAGTTTAACACATTTTGGGATTTTTGGCAGCATTAAAGGTGACGAAATCTACTACATATTATTTTACGTTCTTAATATTTAAAAAACATAGGAAAATGTACTTACAGAGAAATAAAATATCCTTGTGTTCCTGACACATGTCAAATTTTTTATTACTCAAAATAAGCCTGATGTTGCTATTGATATAGTTTTTAGAGTTTATGTGTGGCGAAATCTTGTATTTTCCAAATATATGTAATCTTACCTAGATTTTGTGGAAGTTTTTCTTTTCATTTAGAAGCTTTGAGATTTTTATTTTTGAAGGAAATGTGTCAATTTCAGGCAACGAAAAATAATATGAAATCTTTACCATGAGAAATAAAATTCGCCAATGCAGCTGTAAAAATTCTATTGTATGTGCATTAAGAAATGTTTCATAAAAATAATGGATGGTTTGAAAGAAAAATTATTTGGTGTATTTTTATAAAATAGCTTTTACGTTTTACTTCTTAAAAAAAAATCAGAACTAGGGTTAATTTCGTTCATCTCACGAAACCATATTTGTCCTGTTTCATTGTCTGTCCGTTACAGAGCCGGTTCTCAGAAACTACGTAACTTACAGTCATGAAATTTTGTGTACTTATATCTAAATACCTATTATGAAGCTCAAAATCATAAAATTTGAAAAAACTGTATTATTTTAATATACGGAAATAGAAAATCAAAAATCTAACAGCATTTTCCTTTTAAATTTAAACATTTTTCGTTATAGCAGTTGCCAACAATTAAAAATCCACAGTAAAATTCTTTCTACAATAATTCATTTTCTATTGAAAGATTTCCACGTGAAAAATGAATATGAAATAAAAGGTTTCACCAATTGAAAAAAAAAAAAGATTAATATGACATTATTTTGGTAATAAAACGGAATTTTTTAAACATTTCTCAATAATACGAGGAGTATGAGTATGTGCAAATAGAGAAAGCAGCTTAATATGATGTCATTCGAGAATTAAAAAGAAAATTAATCTGACGTCTAACATTTTGAAGGTCTCTATACAAGATGTTTAATTTTGAAATTGTTTTTTTTTTTTTTTTTTTTTTTTTTTTATATCGCATTTAGTCCACATGACAGATGTTATTATGACAGATCGCCCGCTATCGGGCCGGTTCAAATATTCGAAAAAACGAGAAAAATAAACAGGTAAATTTTCAATTTATAAAAAACATGACTCTTTTTTTTTTTTTTTTTTTTTTTTTTTTTGTGAAAATGAAATTTATTTGGATTTATTAAAGGAAGGATAAAGTGTTTTGAAAGTAATATTAAACGAAACCCTTTGTGCGATCTTCCATTGCACTTACCCACTTGTTTCTCGTCACTAATGTAACTTTTGCAATACTTGATAGTTATTTTTATAGCCCATGTGTGAATTTGCAATAGAGAAAAGTAATATGAAACTTTTACTGTACTGGGATCTATTCGGCTACATATGTGGTGATTAACCCTACACTGCGCAGTGATGCATATATGAATAAATTAAAACTCAACACTTATATTAAATTTAAAATATTCACCTTAGTATGTATAATTTCAATAGTCTGCTATTAAATAAGAACAAAAAATTTTTATCATAATTTGTGGTATCTAACTCTAAATAGGAATAAAAAAAAATACATACATCCAAAATAAATAAAAATCGTGCAGTTTAGGGTAAAGAAAACTAAAAAATAACTAATCCAGAATTTCCCTGAAGGTATGTCCGTAAACATGCATTATTTTGTACATCTGGAGGTTGGACACATGAAGCAATGCAGATATTATGGACAAATTCAAAAAAAGTAATTTTTTGTTTGTCTGTTTTTAACGTAACATGGAATGCTAGTAAATGTTGCAATCTATTACAAAGTCCAGTTCGCCTTTAATGCTCTTAAATTGCTTAGTAAATGAAACCGACAGACTGATCATAATGATACATGTTAAACGATTAACGCTGTCAACATTTAGTTTTGTTATCATTTGGTTTTGCGCATCGCCTACAAAGAAGTTTTGATTGTCTCTTGAGCGACTAAGATAATAGAAAAATGTTATAGAACTTGAATGTAACTATGTACATTTTTACGTTGTTTTTGAAGATGTATTGAAAATACACATACATTTTATGTTTTATTTATGCGGTGACGTTCAAATAAATGTTTCGTCCGTCTTAGTTTCATTCACAGCCCTCTGAATACCAGGCCTATGCGGTGGCACAAAAATGACTGCTCTCTTTTCCTGTTGGGGTATTTCGATAAAGTGATAAATAACCAAAAGAATGAATTTTGTTGATTTTGAAATGAAAACAAATTTACACAATTACTAATTAAAAAAATTAAACAGAGAGGTGCATAAAACAAAACAAACCAAATAAATTTTGAATAACTAAAATTAACTAAGTAAATGAATAAATTTATAAAAAGGGTGTCAACAAAATTCTCATTTATCACAATATCTCATATACTCAACAAGGGGTTTGACGGATTGGAACATTGTTATGGTAACACAAAATGAAATTCATTAAAACTTTACAAGATGAATTTTGAGTAAAAAAAAAATAAAAGGGACCTGAAATCCTTTCCAAAATTCGAAAGGCACAAAAAAAGGAAGTAAATTAATTAAAATAAGGAAATAGATAATTAATTAAAGTTGCAAAACATGGCCATAACAATGTACGAATTCGCCAAAACCGAGATCGTGAGTGGTATAGTGGTTGATATCATTTCAATAGAAAATAAGTAAACAAAATAACTTTCTTTCAATAAGAAACTGGTGTAATTTAATTATCTTAAATTCAGCAAAAAAATATTTAAGAGTTAAATGTAACTGATATTAAATTTCTTATACTCATCTTCATTTCTTTGCTATAAATAAGAGCAGGTTAACTTTACTTTATTAATTATATCTTTTTTTTTTATTACAGAAAAATGAACTTCACATTTTTTTTTTATTTTTTTTTTAGGAACTAACCGAGCATCTTTAAAAATTAAATTAATAATTATTTTCAAAAACACAACAAGAATTTAAAATTACTTATATTATTTTTATTGACAATAGAAAATTACTTGGAACCTCAATCATAGTAAAGTAATCCTGGTAAGACTTAAATATTAACTAATTAATTGCTCTTATTATTTAAATAATAATAAAATAAAACTAATTCTCTAAACAACAAATATTTAGTTTAAGTAAAAAAAAATGAGTTTTTACAATACTAGCAAATAGAAAAGAGACAAATTATTCACATAAATTTGAATTTATTAACTTATTAATAAATTTTTAATTGAAACAACAGTTTATCTAAACTTATGATGTAACATAGGTTGCTTAATAACAGGTATTGTGGTCATAGATACATTTGTACTCAATTTTTCCTTACACTAAAAAAAAATAGCAACAATAAAAGATGCAGAATTACAGAGAAGAACATTTGTTAAAATATTACTTACTTTTTGCCTACATGAAGATGTTGTTGACAGACAAAAAGAATAGTGGCAGTTTTAATTGTCAGTTGGCAGTCTATACTACCCAAAAGAGGGGCACCATTTGGTGAAATTGTTGAGAGTGTTGATTTTTGCGATGTAACCTCTTTTCTCTATGAACATAGTGGGAAGTAGTTGATCACACTATTTCTTCTTCTTTCACTTTCATTACCGGTGGAACCTCAGTGCAGAGTACAACAACATACTTTCGACCTGACATCTTTAGATTTAGATATTAACGGATACGATTGTGACATAATGTCACTAATAAGCGATGACCTTTCGATTTATTGAGTCCCGGCTTGAATATTAATAGGTGCGTATTAATTTGGATGGAGTGAACTTAAACGCCCCAATTCTCGGTAGGAATGTCATAATGAAAATGTCTTTAACCAGCGGCGGTGATAATACCTGTCCACTCCAGGTTTAAAATTAAAAAAAATTGATTACTCCACGATCAAATAATTCGAATTGATGATTCCAGGTTGGCACATTATGAAGTGCATACAAATCTTGATACAATGTTCTTTTATACACCCCAACTTTCGGTGAGGAATATCGATTCACATCCAAACTATTAGTTCATCGGTCCACCGTACAGGATATATATATATATATGTTCTCTGCATCACATTTACGATTAAAGCCGCCTCTACTCAGAGGTACTGGTCATTTTAAACAGTCCTGCCATTTCCTCAGTCCATACTCGAATGCCTACAAAATTCTATATCCTCCAACAGGAAAAAACTTTTAAGGGGGAGGGCATACGCCCTCCCAGAAACTAAAGACACACTATCCCACTTACATTCTCCCGCGTTAAGCTATACCAGGGGGAAAAACACTGCCTCCATTGGCTGTCACTCCATGCGAGTTGAACTACTATCCCATAGGGGTGGTTGGCATGTTTGCAGCTGTTCTCGCCTTCGTTTCGCTTTCCACGAAGAGATAAAAACTGCTGCCTTTGGGCGACCTCCCACGTGAATGTTGTTTACGAAAACAGAATAATTGAGCTGGTAAAAAAGAGTCATAAAACTCTGACAATACGAACTATCATTCGTCGTATGGGAAATAGTATTTTTATTACCCAAGTGTCCGAGTGTTGTAAAAATTCCCATGTGTAAAAGACCACCGTGCAAGCGAATTTAACTTACAGGGAATATATAAAAATTATGAATTTAAATAAAAGCGACAATGAATTTGTTTTAGCTTTGACATTTAAAAGAAAGAGGTATTTTAACTCCATTATTATAGAACTAATGTTAAAAATTAGCAGAGAAAAGTAGGTGGGCTATGAATAGTAAAACTTATATGGAATAAAATAAAGAGAATATTAAATGAAAAACATTACAATTATTAAAAAAGAGGGGGGGGGGCTACAACTTATATAGAATAAAATAAAGAGAATATGGAAAATTTAAAATAAATTAAAAAAAACACCCTAACATTGGCCGTTCACACGGTCCCTTGATTTTGAACACCAGTACTTTATAAAAATATTCTTCACCTTATTTAATATAAGAAAAATAAATAAAAAAATACTTTTAAAAGTTACTAACATACTAAGAAACCATACAAACGAAAAAAAATGCTTACTACAGGGTTTGTATGTTTTTACCGCATTTCTTTAATAAAAATTTTCTATTTAATATTTAAATAAGAAGACTACTCGTTTAATTGCAAGATTTGTAATACTTTTCTGCATTGAAAAAAGGCGAAAAATAATATTAAAAAATTGTGGTAAAAGTGTACGAACCCTGTATACTTACAAGGTGTAATCTGCATGTAATCTGCCTTCATTTTTGCGTCAGCGCGTAGGCCTAGTATTCAGAGGGCAGTGGTTTCATTGAGTGGACTCATTTGTGAGTGTATGTCCGTAAAATGTTTACTACTTTGAGTTAATTGATCTCTCAACAACTAGAATGAAAATAAGGCTAATTCCATACCATTTGTAATACTATTGGGTAAGAAGGAAAAAAATCATAACTTCGTTAGTCTACAAGATATAAAATCTGCTTAAATTTATTATAAATCTTCTTAATATTATCTACAACTTTTATATTGACAAGTTTTTGATAAGATTTCACTCTTAAAGCAAAAATGAATAAATAAATAAAATAAATAAATAAAATAATAATAGTAAAATCCTAATATTTCGAAGTGGGCGGTCCCAACTGCCGCATCATGACAAAAAGTTGTTTATTCTTCGATTCCATATAAACAGGCACTCCACGGTCTGCGTCTTCGAAATCTACCTGTGCCTGTAGGCCAAGCCGTCAGAGAGTTTTTTTTTTAGATAGTAATATTCACTTTATTTAATTATATATTTAATAAAGGGAACATAACTATTCAAAAAAAGTTCTACCAATTAAGCAATCTGAAATAAAAGGCCTAACTGGCCACATTGTTGCAATTGGCAAAAAGAAATAAGCAAATAAAAATTAGTAACTGCAGCCATCACAATTTTTTTTCTATATCTACACTGCTCAAAACAATTAAAGGATATTTGAAGTTTTATATAAAATAAAGATATAAACGAATTTTTTTTTGCCGAAAATAGAAGAAGAGAATCACAAATGCAAATTTTTCTGGTTTTCAAACTGTGGAGTATGCAAATTTTGAGTTCGACGTCAAAAACGTCGCTTCAGCGGCAGCGAATGAAATTTGACTTTCAACTGGATAAAAGAGAATGAAGACAAGGATGATCGGCATTCAGTGATTGCTTTGTTTCGATGAGTACGATGTCTCAGCGAAGTCATTTGACAGATTCAGAAACTTGGAGAATTGTTGGTAGGTTAGAAGGGGGCCAAACTCAAGCCGAAGTAGCGCAAGCCATTGGAGTGTCACAAAGTGTCATTCCCAGGATATGGAACCGTTTTTTGGAGAGTGGATGTGCAGGCCGAAGACCAGGGCAAGGTCGTAGACGGGCAACAACGCCCAATGAAGATCGGTATTTAGCGTTAACAGCTCGGAGACACCGAAACATGAACGCTACTCTTCTCCAACAACACCTTCGCTCAGCTACAGGCACCACGATTTCAACTCAGACTGTCCGAAACCAGCTCCATGCTGTAGGTCTGTATGCTCGCCGACCAATGGTATGTGTTAGATTAACATCAAGGCATCGTCGCGACCGCAGGGAGTGGGCAACCGAGCATGTCAACTGGAAGAGAAATGAATGGAGCAATATTCTGTTTTCTGACGAGTCCCGTTTTTCTGTGCATCCGGATAATAGGCGTATTTTCATCTGGAGGGACCGTGGCAGTAGGAATAATCCTGCGTTCGTGCATGAAAGTGTCAGATTTGGCGGTGGAGGAGTGTTGGTGTATGGTGGCATCTCCATTGACGGGCGCACTGACCTCTACATCATTCGAGATGGAGTCGCCGATATAGGGATGACTGGTCGCCGATATAGGGATGAGATCCTCAGGCCTATTGTAGTCCCTTACGCTGCAGCAATCGGAGATAACTTCATTTTAATGGACGATAACTGCAGGCCACATCGTGCAAACCTGGTGGAGGATTTCCTTTTCGAGGAAGGAATCGTTCGAATGGAATGGCCAGCGTGTTCTCCAGACATGAATCCAATCGAGCACGTTTGGGACGCTCTAGGAAGACGAGTTTCTGGCCGCCAACAACCCCCACAAACTCTCCAAGAACTGGAAAGAGCTCTTCTGGAAGAGTGGGGCAGAATACCCCAACTCGTCATTAATAGCCTCATTGAGTCCATGCCTCAAAGGTGTTCAACGTTGCTGGCCGACCGTGGAAATCATACCCCCTACTGAAAATGATTTTCTTTGAAGAAAACACCTTTTCTTATTCTTTTTTTCTCATATGCACAAATTGTGTTTTTTTCCTTTTGTACACAAATGCGCAATAAAATGCATTTTTTTCTGCCAAACATGCGTAATTTATTCTCATATAACCTACTATGTCTGTCGACCATGTATCAATCAGCTAAAAAGTTTCCCAGATACAAAATCCACCTAAAACTGCAATATCCTTTAATTGTTTTGAGCAGTGTATAATAAATTTATTTAAATAGCACATTAACGGCACTAATAATTATGAATACGATGAGCAGTGAATTATTTTAATTTAACAGCGATCAATAACTATAAAATACATAACACAGCAGTCTCACTTATTTGGTAATCAAAGTCAAGAATTTATTTAAAAAAGGTCTTGTTATTAATTAATTTCAGTTATTTTTATGATTTGCGAATTATAGTTTTTCAGTTTAAAATTAATTTTTACGATGGCATTTCCTTAGCATAAGGAAACATCCGTAATATAAAATAGAATGACAACAATCATCGAGTGAATACTTATTAGCGATTTTTAATCTGATAGAAAATAAATTATTTAGTTTGGCATTAATGCACATTATTTGGATTTTATATCTTACTAGCAAGCTACGCCCGCTACGCTGGTCAGTTTCTTTTAACGAACCTTTAATCAAACGAAATATTGACCATGAAATTGACCCCGTGTTTTAAAACCATACGGACCTTTACTTGGAATGTCCTTCCGCATTTCTGAAAATGATACTGAAAAATCATTTCCGTTTGATTTTAATGAAGCTACAATACTTCAAATATAATGAAATTGATATGCCTCACTGAGGTGGACTAAAATATGCTATTTGTCGAGAATTGAATGGACTAAAATATGCTATTTGTCGATAATTGAATAAAAAGTCTGCACTCGTGACATCATAAATCACTTTTATATTTTAACAGAATCATAAGGCTACTATAATTTGTGACTCGTGCTATAGCCAGTATACAGGCTGCCGTTATCATTATCTTTTTTACACGTGAAGGTTTCGTTATGGTACTCCATTGTGAAATTTGGTATTTTTTTTAATTCAATATTTGAAAAACGGCATAATCATTAGATTTGAAATTTATATCAAGAAAAATACAAATTTTTACCTTTCTAAAGTAGTTTGTCTAACAATTTCTGACAAATACTTTTCGAGCTATTAATTTTTTCAGTAACTTCAAATGTTTCATTTCCCGAGATTAATCTGTGGCAACGATTCGCGAAAATACCAGTCGTCAGCAACGCATACCTTTTTATTAAAGAGGATAATATTGAAAATTTACGTTTATGTTATGCAATGCAAATTGGTGTAATTGATAATTGAAGGAAAATAGTCCTTTAGTTGTCACATTAGAATTATTTTATGAATATCCCAGAACAATAAGGAATTCAGAATGATAAATAAACACAAACAACTAAACCCGTTAAACATTCATCTAGGTAGTTACAATTATACTGTGCAGTAAGCTAAAAATTATCACATTATTGTTCAAAAACAGACTTAAACCATCTCAAGTAACCAGCTTTGTACTCATGAGCAGGAAAATCAACTGGTCAATTCGAAATGATCTATACACTGAAATTTCTGTCAATAATAATAATAATAATAATAATAATAATAATAAAATCAAGTTATCTAAAATGTGGGGTAAATAACTATAATTAATCGAGTCAGTCAAAACGATTCTACAGTGCATCTCCATGCAACGTGATAAGTCTTTTGATATCGAATGACAAGCGTGTCGGAATTTTCCAGGTAACACCCCGTCCCCTGTACTACGAAATCGTTTTAAATAATTCAACTCCGGACACTGGCAAAATTTCACAAAATACTACCCAAAATAATAAAAGTTGCACTCTTTGAATGCAAAACTCTGCATAATTGCATATTAATGTCCTTAGAAATATATTAAAGGGGTTAGATACCTTTGAAACAGATAAATTGATAAATAAATAGGCAAAATTTCATAAATTACTACCCAAAATAATAAAAGTTGCACTCTTTGAATGCAAAACTCTGCATAATTGCATATTAATGTCTTTAGAAATATATTAAAGGGGTTAGATACCTTTGACACAGATAAATTGATAAATAGGCAAAATTTCATAAAATACTACCCAAAATAATAAAAGTTGCACTCTTTGAATGCAAAACTATGCATAATTGCATATTAATGTCTTTAGAAATATATTAAAGGGGTTAGATACCTTTGAAACTGATAAATTACATGTAAATGTGACCCTAATATGGATGACAATAACGCCACATCTGATTAACTTTTATGAAAGTTTAAACACACAATTAATAGAAATATATGCTAGCAGTTTATGTTCTGAAAAAGAGTCTAAATGTATATAAAAGTTTTCAATTTAATTTGAAGTTTTATGCTTTTGGAATAAATGAAATTCCATATCTTGCACGCAGAATTTCCCATAATTAAATTGTCACAGGGAGACAAAAAAAAGTATTCAGTAGAGATATATTATGTGTTTAAAATGATTTACATTGGAAAACATATAATGATTAGTTCTTGAGAAAAAAAATCTGAAATTTTTGATTTTGTTTTTCTTAAAAATACTTATAATTTATAAATTTCTTACTTGATGAACATAATAGTAGGTTATTTTGTGTATATATACCTTAGTCCAAATATCATGAAATTCTATCCAGCCATTTCTTAGAAATCATGGACGCAATCATCAAAATCACAGATTTGAGAAAATTGACTTTAAAATCAAATTACTCTTTGATCATACAGACAAGGGTCAAACTGTTTTGCGTATAACGTTCCTCCTTAAGTGAATTTTCCTATAAGGCGTTTCTTTTTAAATGTTCCTAAAAAATGAAATTTTAAAACAAGGTATTGAATACAAAAGGATTTTTTGACACCTTCAAAGGTACCTGATCCCTTAAATCATTCTTTATGGCGTTGGAAAAATGCGTAACAGTTTTTTTGGGGTCTTATATTGTTGATTTTAAATAGTAACAAGATGAACTTTTTCTCCTGTTTTAAATTCATAAACTAAAATTTCACAATTTTCTTTTCCATATTATTTTCCCCACTGTATTTCAGGAAGACTGCATCAAGATATTTTAATTGTAAATATATAAAAACTATCAAAAATGCGAATGGTTACATTTGAGTACATATTTGTATCAAAATAATTTGAAAATCCTCTATTCCGTAGAACTAATATATGCGTACATTCGTGATATTATCTTTACAAGAATAACACTAATAATTGTTTTTAAGTGTTTTTATTACACGTGTTCGATTACTAGTTATGTTTATCAGTACTTATCATATATGATGTTTTAAATATCTGACCCCCCTGGCGTTGCCCGGAAAACATTTCAAATCCCTCGCTTTCTTCTTGAACGCGAAAGGATATATTTGAGTATCTGTGAAATTTTAGCAAGAGAAATATTTCTCGAGAAATAAATTCTAATATATCGAACCTCCGCTTTTAAAATTGGACGATAAATACAACAGCATATCTCCTAAAACGCGAAATGATATCTCCGAAGACACTGAGAGAAAAAAATGTGTCAGGCGAGTGCGATAAGCAATTTTTAGAAAATATTTATTTGAAATAGTATATATTCATATTTTTATTAATGAAAGCTATAGTTGATAGCAGAAAAGCAGAAATGAATTTGATATAAATGGTACCTTTTGTTTTTTTCCTTTTGTATTTGCTTGCGGGACACGGTGATGCGAGTTTAGAACTGCAGAAAGAGCGCTAAACATAAAATAGAATATGAAGTCAAACTTTAAAAAAAAATTTTTGAAGTAGTAAATATTAATATTTTTTAAACAAAATATAACGTTACAATCAAGAAATTAGTGAGTAAACGTTCATAATATTCTTTTCTTTTCTTTTTTGCTTCCCTTTTTATTTTATTTTATTATTATTATTATTTTTAACTTAAGGGGATGGTGGACGTTAAAATTGATTTTTTTTATTTACCATCATAGCTATATGAAATTGTGTGCATATATACAGTTCACCATAAGTATATAAAATACCTTAACAAAATTTCTAATCATAATATAACTTTAAGATATTTTTAAAAAATTAAAATTTAAAAACCAAATTTTAAAATACTCCTTGCGTCTTAATTTTTAAGATATCTCCTCGATTTGGCATTCGAGTCGCTTAAAACTATATTGCAAACAAATCTGTGTTTCAGTTATTTAATCTCTTGAATAGTAAATTTTTGAGACATTTTTTTCTAAATTGCATTCAGATTTACATAAAAACTTAGCATTTTAATAAGTTATAAAACAAATTTAATTATCTTAACGAAGCCTATTTTAAAATGCATACACAATTTCTTTGTAAACCTTATCAGGATTCTTCCTTATCAGTTTCATGAATTTTGAACAAAAATTAAGACGTATGGAGCATTTCGAAAATTTAAAAAAAGTGTAAAATCTGTATTGAGAAAAACAGGTATAAAGTTTACTAAAGCACCGGAAAAATTAATTGTGTACATAATTCAAACGCTTGTAACTTTGCGAAAAATAATTACATCTGCATGCAGTTTGTCTCAAATGGTTGAATACAAACTGAAGAATAATAATACACACAAAAATAAATTTCGATTTTTGTGTCGATTTTTGATCAAGTAAAGGTCCACCCACGGATTGGCGATTGCGATTTCAAATGCATAGAAACCGGAATGCTAAGTACATCTGTGCTTGGAAATCTTCGGATTCTCCAGACATGCTCGGTAGCGACTGCCTAAACAAAGAAAACTCGTTCATCAGCGTTCGAAGAGGGTTTTAATTAATAACTAGGCTACTTATTAAAAAACGAAAAATGTGAACCTCAGGTGCATTAGGACTTGTCTTTGTCTACCCTTATCAAAATTTGCAGACCTCTGCAAATATATAAAAAAAAATATCAACAACAAATGCTAAAAGTTTTACAGTTATGTTGTTAAAATTGCATTAAAATTAACAGAAAAACTGCTGTAAAAATTAAAAAATCTGCTGTAAAATAAAAAAAACTGAATTGCTATAAAATTAACTGCAAAAAATGCTGTAAATTTACAAAAGTGCTGTTTATCCATGAAAAACAAAACTGTTGTAAATTTACAGCAAAATATGCTGGCACACAAATTGCCAGCATTTTTTTATGTAACTGTGATAACTGTTGTAACTGTTTTGTTGTAACATTTTACTGTGATTTTTTTACAGTGTACTTAAATTTAAGGGACCGTGCAAAAGCTGAAAATGTCTCCTTTAGATAGTGGCCATTTTGTGTCAGAGCGTATGCTTAGTAATCATAGGGCAAGTGGAAAGACCCTGAACCGAGAATATAAGAGAATTAGTTGAAGATAATTAATTGAATTTAAGAGAATTAATTGAAATGTCTGTAACCTCATCATAATATTTATCTGTATATAAATCATTTTACTCTTTAAATAGCTAAAGTGAACTGGATCAGGTTATTAATATTCTACCAAAACTCCGGAATAACACATTCTATCCATACTATAAAACAATTAATCTTCCTAAAAAGGCAAAAGAAATTATGTATTT
Source organism: Maratus michaelseni (assembly GCA_963931845.1). NCBI lineage: Eukaryota > Metazoa > Arthropoda > Arachnida > Araneae > Salticidae > Maratus > Maratus michaelseni. The sequence goes on along the minus strand of OZ007595.1, from coordinate 89,815,233 downwards.
GAAAAAAAAAAGAAACTTTCTTATTGCTTTTAGGAAAAAATCGGCCGCTGCCGGACAAAAAATGTAAGAGAGAAAAAAGTCGGAACGTGGTTGAAAAATAAAAGTAGAAGCATGGCGGAAAAAAAGGATATTTTTTCACTTTTTTTATTTATTTAATTTTTTTATATATATAAAACATGGAAATTTTGTTATTTTCCTTCATGAATAAAAGTGAAAGATTTCTTCCCTTATATTTTCTTTTGTCTAAAATGATAGAAAAAACATTATCGGAATAATAACATTGTTAATAGATTGTTATCATTACTAGTGAACAGTTCCTCAAAATGTCATTTAAATATCTGCCGAAGAAATGTTTTTTTTTTTTTTTTTTTTTTTTTTTAATTTTAGTAAATTTTCCTGAAATTTGAAAAATAAATGAAAATAATTTATTATGATAAGTAAGAAATAAGTTAAAAATTGTCACCTTTTTGTTGTGTTTTTAGGTTTTTCAGTGCTAGAAGTTTTAGCACTGAAGAATTTCCGGTTATGTAATATTATTCTTTTTCTTATAAATTACATTTTATGTTATTTTTGCGTTCTTTCTAGAAAAAAAATATTATGTTTTTTTATTATCCATTCATGAAAATTTTCTTTTGTAAGATTCTTAATTTTCTACATTTAAAGTTTTTGTCTCCTATAACTGCAGTTCTCGCTTCACTATTTATTTGTATAATTTTGTCAAATTTTACCTGATTAATTTTCCCCTGGAACATACAATTATCCCAAATAATCCAGTTACTTTATTAACGGATTTTGTATGGTTTTAACTAACTCCGAAAAATAGTTTTACTAAAAATAATTGGCACATTTCAAGGAATTTTAACGAATTACTTTAAATTGCATTCCATTTTTTTAATGCTTATATTGTTTGAAATTTTCACTTCTTCGTGTGCCTGTGTAGATTTTTCTGTAATAAATTACTTAATACACATAGGAAGAAACTATATATATTAGTAGAGCATTCGTTACACTTTTAGATCCGCACCAGTGGCTGAGAGGTTCTGCTCTCGAAGCTGGTTGACGGGAGGTGCTGGGTTCGATCCCAATCGCGCCCGTCGGCCTAATCGTTCGGAGTTTTCGTGGTTTTCTTCGAGCCGTGGATTTATCTATGCGTAAATACGGGTTAGGTTCCCTTAGAAAGACCCCCACGAAGGGCTCTTCTCCCGGGCCTATATCCCAAGTGTAGATAATTGGACGTCAATAATCAACCAACCAACCGTTACACTTTCAACCCTTATGATGTTGAGATTTTACGTTTCGGTTCTACCCCAGCGTTTTATTTCTTTTTGGAAATGCATTTTGAAAAAAAATTCGGAAACTCTCCATTTCTATCGGCACAAGCTACCATCTAGTGTTGCCAGATATTCGAAAGTCAATTTCCCGAAAATTTCTGAAATTTTCAAAAAATCAGCGATTTTTCCCGAAAAAGTTCCCAATTCATTATCTTGTCAATAAAGAAAATTTTCAGTTTTCAATTTACCCCTACAGAAAATATTTAACTAATTTAATCTCAAAAATATTGCCGAAATCAAGACTTTTTTGAAAAAAAAATCCGATTTAGGAAAAAAAATAACTTTTAAATTTTTATGTTTAATTGATTAACGAAAATTCTTCCATTTGCGTAACCTACTGCGCATAGTTTCTGAATCATTAACAATTCAGGATTAAAAGCGGAAAGTCGTCCATTCGTATCATGTTTATTTATGTTCAACAGATATCTAAATCTAAAATCTTATCTACTTCCATTACAATTTGTTTTGATGAAAATATAAAAACTATATTTTATTCAAAATAACATTTATTTTATTGAAAAAATGCAACAATGCTTTATGGCATTAATTATTTATACTTTCCCATAGTATATTTGTTTATTGGTCCTTTGAAAAATTAAGAAGAATTAGAGCTTCTAAAATAAAATATAAGATAAAACGAAATACTAGAATTTTCTTTGTCAAATCGTTAAAGATGTACACAATTGGTTGAAAATTATGCAAATAAACGTGTAAACTGTAATGTAATAAACGACAAGCACGACAACGAGAATAATCATTTAAAAGCGATTTTCTTATTTTATTTTAATTTTCCTAATCAAACAGAGTTCGAGACAGATCCATTGTTACCCAATGATTAAAAGTAAACTTTACGTAAAATAATAACAATTCCGCAAGTTTTTCGCCAAAAATTTCCCCTCGAATTACTTGTCTCCAAAAAATTCCCCAGAAGGTTCAAAATTCCCCAATAAGGCAACATTGCTTCCATCAGTAAAAATTAATATAATTTTTTTTAATTACTCAAGATGGCACAGATATTTCTGTTTAATTTGCTAACATATGTATATATATATATATATATATTAAAATTTCTTCGAAAACAAAAAAAATATAATTTTTTTAAACAAACATTTACATAAATATAACTATAACAGTTTAACAACTTCAGCTACAACATAGTTAACTGTTGAATAGTTGTGCAAAATTACAGACACTAATGTATAATTGATTCTATAAAAAGTACATCGAAGTTCAAAACATCTATTTTAAGAAAACTGAGTTTTAGATACATAAATGTGCTTATTCAAAACACACCTCCTGGATTACATTTTAACTTCTAAGGCAGATTAAATATACCTCAAAATAGTAGACTAGTCTCTGTTTTTTCACAATAAATTGCATCGCGTAGTTAAATTTTGCCCGTTATATAAATGGACGTAGCCAAGGATTATGACCAGATGTAACATAAGGAGTAGCTTAAAATTTTCAAACTTCTCGTCGCCGTAGAAAATAATATATGCATCGTCAGAAACAGGCGAAATAGAAGATTAAAAATATTAAAAAAATCTCCAAAATCAATATTTTATCTTTTTTGAGTTATGACTCCTTTTAAGAAACTATATCTACTGAAATAAAATTAATTTACCTTTAAAACATTGAATTATCTTATAAATTGACATTTCATTTATCTATATTTAAATATTGCATTAGGATTGCATCATAACTATAGCTGCACAGAACGGCGTAAATTGTTATGTACGTTCACAGATATCTCTCCAGTTTACTTTACACATTTCATTTTATAGCTTGAAAACTTTCGTTTACCAGATGAGTCTCTCTGCTACCCAAACAGTTTTTTAAGCTTACCTAGACCTCCGCTCCCTTATATAGACCTTCGTGTTGAGACAAAAATGGCGGCTGTCGTAGGTGGATTGTTTTCAGAGTGTGTAGGGTTTCTCGTATTCTTCGCCTTCTTTTTCTGAGATTAAACAAAGCGAAAAATACGTTTATAAAATACTGATGTCGAAATTCAAGAGACCATTAAAAAGACTGAGAAAAATCCTTCAACGACAGCCGCCATTTTTGTATCGGAGCGTATTATGCATAGACAGGAGTTTCCCTACAGGTCTTTCCCCGTGGTGTAGAAGGGTCTTCCCCATGGTGTTGAGTTTCTATGTTTTCGGTTGACTATCAACATGTGGGTGATTTTTGATTTCTGATGAGTTTCATATAAACTTATGTCTTCCAGGGTTCTTGTCTATCCTTTCTTGTTATGCTTTTCTTCAAAGTACTTCAGCGATAAAAAAATGTTTATTAAATCTTAAATTCTGACAAAAAAAAAACTTTCAAAAATATTTTAATATATTTTGTTGCATATAAATGCTGAAAGAAAAAAATTGTTGAATATATATATATTAAATATATAATAGCTAGAGAATACCACCAAATTTGTGACAACTAAATATTATTATCCAAACGTGTTACTTTCAAATATAATTGAATTGTCACCACTTTTTCAGACAAATTCGTTTATGAAACTTCGCCGAAATTTTTAGATTAGATAAGGTGAAGTTTTTATAGAAAAAATACTGGTGCTGAATTCAAGGATTTTGCACACTCTCTATAATGCACGCATTATCCTTGAATTTGGACACCGATACTTTTGCTCAAGCGTTATCGCATCATGCAATCTCAAAATTTCAGTAATAAGAGTTTGTTATAAAAAGTGGTGCGAAAAAAAAGTAAAGAATGGTACAGAATAGATAGATTCAGAGTTTAGAAAGGTGAAAGATGATGTCTAAATAAACAAGGTCAAGGTAAAACCGTGCGGGAAGACCTACCTTTCGGCTTAAGTTCAACTAGCCCGCCCATGTCTGAGTAAACAAATGAAATGACATGAAATCACCTTCTCGTGGAGATCCAGCCATTAAGCATAGGAACGTTTCTCCACGAGGGGAAATGTTTGTTGAAAATTCATATTTTAGAGTACAGATGTTGAATATTACATTAGAGATTAAAATAAAATTAGTACAAAGTCACTTTTTACAATACTGGTTCAGATGACAACAACAACAACAAAAAATATATATAAGAAAAAATATAAAAGAAAGTAAATAATACTATGTGATACATCAATAATACTACCATGATTCTGAATAATACTGAAGTAGATAATAATATTGGATATAAGTAAGTACTAAATGAACAATAATGAACGAATAATAAAACTAGAATAAACAAGCATAAAATATTAGCAAATTAAAATGTACAAGAAATTTCATTCCAGTTGGGCTGGACCAGCTTTAATACTTAAAAGACATTCAATAATAATAAGTGAACAGAATTAAAACAAATTGGAGAAGATGCTAACTTAATATAAGAATTAAAGAAAATTACCTGTGCTGTTGAAGGGCCCAGCTGGAAAGGTATATAATTACAAAATAACAAAAGGAAATATTTAAATGCAAACAAAATAGTTTCAATAAAAAATAAATTACAGACGATTAAACTTATATAATAAAAAAATATCAAATTGTATAAGAACTTTTACATCTGTTACTGATTTTAAATTTCAATTTAGTCCTACTAAATCTTTTTGAATTCCTTATTCTTACAAATTTTTATAGTCGGTTTAAGTTACAACCGACTTTAGTAAATTTTAGTAACTTATTTTTGAAGACTTACTCCTCACTTTGAAGATTTCATATTGAAATACTTCACAATTACTGCTGGATGCATCATGAAAAGTTGAAATTGGTGTAAAGTCTTTTTCATGTGAATGGGAACTGTTGTATCTTACACAATTTATACATTTATGGCAGTCAGAATTGTGTTGAAGTTGACATTGTTTGGAGTCATGGGAAGATGCACAGTATGCACATCTTATAGGATTACTTGCAGAGCATTTGTTTGCTACATGACTGCAGCGCTGGCATCGGAAGCACCTCTGTAAGCTAATATATTTCTTTACAAAGCTAAATTTTAAATCATATTTAATTCTGCCTAATTTAAGTAAAATATTTGCTGAAGAAATATCTCTTTCAATTATTTTTTTTAATATTCACCCTTGTTGATTCTCTTAACTAAATTAAGTTCTATATTATCTTTTAAGTGCTTTTTAAGGATGGATTTAAGAAATTCTTCTGTTATCGAATGTGGAATTTTACTTTCCTTTGTTGAATTTTTAATACGAATTTTCCATTTATCTCTGAGTTAAGTAATTTTGTTGTAGATTTATTAAAATCTTCAATGGTGTTTAATTGAAGTTGTAGTTTTCCATTCGCCAGTTTCCTGACAGTGTGATACTATAGTTCTTTCATTCCAATGATTTCAATTTATTTATTTATTGCTTCTTCTATTGGGAGAATTGTTTCTTTTTCTTTTAGAAAGAAATTACGTAAAATTTTTAGGGGATTTTTATTATTATTTTGTCTTACATCCTTTATTTCTTGCTTCAAGTTATATAATTTTTCACTTTTTGTCAAATTTATTCCAGATTCCATTTTCTGCTGACTGTTGTGTTACCAAAGTATTAATAACTATTTGTTTTGATGAATTTTCTTCTTCTAGTTTCCTTGATTTCTGTTCCATAAATTCCATTATTTTATCTTTTTCTTTCAGTGATTCGGTCAGTTCCATTACTGCTATTATTTTTCATCTCTTAAGTCAGCCAATTCTTCATACTTTTTGTCCAGTGCACTTTGTGTACAACGCAACTCAAAGTCAAAATTTTTTATACAGTCCGCTTTTTGCTTTCTTAGACGCTCACAATAGTGCACTAATTCTTCATAACTGTTTTTTTCTAAGTCTATTGCATGATCTTCTTTTATTTCTTCCGTTCTTTCACTCATTATTAATTCTAATTTTTCATTTTCTCGTTTTAATTGCGTTATTTGAAGTTGGAGTTTATCGATTAATTCACTTTGTTTTTTTAAAACATTTTTCTGATCTTGAGCTATTATTAATTCATATATTAGTTCCTTTATAACTTGATATTTTTCTGCTATTATTTTCTTTATCTTTTGAACAACTATTGCCCTTTCTTTTTCTAATTGAACAATACATTTATCTCTGTCATCTTCCATTTTCTCTGCCATCGATTCATTACATTTGTTCGATTTATCTAATTCCAAAATACGTTCCTTTAATCGTTTAAAATATTTTAGTAAATCCACTTTATCAATATTTATGTCATCTAGGTCTAGTGAAATCACTTCGTCAGAGTCTAATGCTGCCACCTCAACCTTTTCAAATTCTTCTGGATTTGGAAAATGCATGACACATTTCGAAAACCAATTTCGGCAATTACCGTAAATAGACGGATAAATATCCGAATTCTTTTGTGGAGCCCTGTATGTGATCTACAGATTTGTATACATACTACATAGTATGCTAAAATTTAGTTTAATTAGGAAATGTATAACACAGTTGTAAATACCCCGTCACCAATTTCCGTCAATAATCGGAAATATGCTCGAGATTTTTGTGTTGCCCTGTATATCATCTGTAGAATTTATACGCAACAAGTAGTAGCCAAAAAATTATTACCGCAATTTAAAACTCATTTCCAGTGATTATTGTTCTTAGACAGTACTGTAAACGAATTATTTGTTGTGTTTTTGAAAATGAACGATGAATGCTATGCACCCTATATACAGGGTGTTTTTTTTTAAACTGACACTATTCATAGCCGTCTGTAGCTCGTTCTAATAACTGGATTAACACAAAATTTTGTGAATGGACTAAGAAAACCATGGGAAAAATGATTCCAACAAAAAAAATTAGTTCCAATCACCGCCGATAGGGGGAAATGTGGCGCTGTACATTGAAAAAAACCCATCAGAAACAGACAAAATTAATAATTTGGATAAAATGCCACGTTTTATTCATCATTTACACTTTCCCTTTCGTTGATCGCAGTTGAAACATCCATTATCACTTTTTCTGCAACCTGTTTACGTCCTCTGCCTGACCGAACTGCTAGCGAGCCTGTTTCTGCGAATTTCAGAATCATTGCTTTTCATACATTAACGGATAAAGGTCCTTTGCGCAGTTTATGGCGTGTTCTAAGTAAACGAAGAGCGGCTGGTGCATTGTACTGGTTACAATATAAGAGCTTCACAAGTAACGCGCGCTGCGGTAACGTGAGATTCATTTTCAACCTGAACTGAAATTCTTTCTCGGTGTTTTTCGCATGCATTTATAACTTAAACTATTGGCGCTACTGTCGCTTGCGTAAGTAAAAATTTGCATTTTCATTTTTTGCCCGTATTTTATGCTAATTCCCAGTTGCATAAATGACCACAGCGCCACATTTCCCCCTATCGGTGGTGATTGGAACTAATTTTTTTTGTTGTTGGAATCTTTTTTCCCATGGTTTTCTTAGTCCATTCACAAAATTTTGTGTCAATTCAGTTATTAGAACGAGCTACAGACGGCTCTGAACAGTGTCAGTTAAAAAGAAAAACACCCTGTATTCTATAAATAAGCCTCTTGTAGTGCACCTCAGCAATATATATCAATTTAAATATGTTTGAAATAGTATAGAATCATTAAAATCGACCACAAACGATTTTCCCGCTTAAACCCTAATGTAACGGAATTATTTTGAATGACCTGGTAAATGAACTATAAACGCACCGAAAAATAACCATAATATAAAGGAAATGTTTCGTGTCTCCTTGTAAAGGATCTATAAATGCTACACACTTTATTTTCAATACCAGACACTGTACAGTAAATCACAATTTATATATGAAAATTACATGACAACCAGAGTATATTTAAGAAAGTTAAGGTAAGGTTAGACGGCCAGACTGACAGGCAAACCGAATTCATAAACACTTTTCAACTATGTTGAAAATGTTAAAAATGTAAACTAAACATAATGGTTCCGATTGAAGTAATATATTTTTAATAAGAGTAACCAAACGTTTGAAAATTAAAAATGTTTTATTTTTGTGGCAAAGAACATCAGTTTCATTTATTATTTACTCACTCACTTAGATAATGTACAATAATTCTATGTAACATTTCATTATTTAATTTTTCAAATGAGAATTTTTTGTAAAATATCTTCAAAAATAAGCCATTTAAATTTCAATAAAGAAATTACGCATAATATGTGTTTAACTAAATGCATATTGTTTTTAAGTTTAATGTAATAATTACGAAAATTCGAATTCTTTATTGGGCAACTTTACTTTACAAATGCTTTCCTTTTAAGAGTTTTTCTATGCAAATAACCTTTGAATGCAAGAGTAAGAAATAAATGCCTTCTTTAACAAGTAATGACGTTTCTATCGGAGTTTACATTATAAATGTTAAAAAAAGCGTTAACGCTTTATTCCACAAATGACAAAAAAATAAAGAGTAGTATTATTTTTTATTTCATAGGATATATTTTTCAAATCCAATAAATTTGAAATTAAGAAGGCAATGTAATGTAGTTTATTAGAAAAAAATTCAGAAGTAGGCTCGCTGATTTTTTTTATCTACCATAATTCGAAAATAATAATCTTCGTGGTAGATGTCTAGAATAATAGCAAGGGGAATTTACCAAGAAGGTTATGTTTAGAAATAGTGGTGGTCAAAAATGTGAGATCTCCGACCCTTGAAAAATATATTTTAATCAGTGCCAATATTTCAGAACTTATTATGCATCAATTATGACAGTAGTTTGTTGCCTATTACAAACGTTTTAGAAAATTAAAAAAAAAGGTAACGTTTTATGAAAAATGCATTTATAAGGAGAAACGTGTTAACTTTGTATTCTATAAATAACAAAATAAATAGAGATAAATAATATTTTATGTTTTATAGCATGTATTTATTAATTCATAGAGCATTGAAATTAATATAGAAATGCTATATACGTTTTCAGTATACGAGGGAAACATTGATATGTTTGAGAAAGGTGTAGACAATTTGCGGCAAAAAAAGTATTGGTCCGATATTTAAAATTGAACAGGTTTATATGTCCGCTGACGGTAATTTGTGGAATTAATTGCACTTTAGCTATCATTGAATAAATTTACTAGAGTTGTCTCGAGAGCGTTATCGATCTAAGATTTTCTATGATTTTAAAGCGAAGCTAAATCGAGACGTATGCCTTCAACTTCGACAGCTAGTATATGGAATTCCATTTAATTAAAATCATAACTGGTGATGATACGTACATACCTTTTATCGCAGACAAGAAAGTAAAGAATGGGTCTTTCAAGATGACCCTAAATCAACAATGGGGAAAAGGCAACGAGTAACGAAAAAAGTAATGTATGACGTGTGCAGGGAGTACAGGGCTGATCCAAGTCATTAAGCTAAAGGTAAAAAAGGCTGTTACAGCTAACTTGTACACCACTAAGTTTCTACCAGAAATTAAGAAGTAAATGCTGGAGGACTCATGTTTCCCAATGAAAATGTATCTTCTCATTTAGCAAGGACTACACTCGAATTTCTTGAACAAAAAACCTCAAAGTGATAGAACATCCACCCTATTCTCCTGATCTTACTGTATGTGACTTTAAGATTTTTTTTTTTAATTTTAAACAATACGTGGTCGTTGTTTTTATTACGAAGATGAGATTGATGAGATTAAAAAAACAATTTTTTCATATATTCCAATAAATGGATGGATTGAGATATTTAATATTTGGAAAGTTCGTCTACAAAAGTGCATTGATTGGAGAGAACTACTTTGAATACTCCTAATAATTGGTAAGTTGAACTTGTACCATTTAGCCGTATCTAAAATAAAATTCAGTCTGACCCTCATAAAAATATATTTCCATTAGCACCAAAATTTCAACAACTAGTATGTATTAATTGTGATATTAGTCTCTTATTAACAGTTTTAAAAATAAGAAAAGGTAACATTTTCAATTACACGTTTTGATTAATAATAGAGTTTCTATAAAGATTTCAAATGTAAATAAAGTAAAATACATTCATTCTGTATTTAACAAATGGCAAAAAATAAAGGATAGTAATGTTTTATATTTAATAGGATCTACCTTTCAATACAAAAAAAAAAACTTTAAAATGAAAAAAGAAAAGTAGTTTAGTTTCGGGTATAAAATTTTATTTTGATCTTAGCCAAAAATTCAGGAGTTATCAAGCATAAGATCTGACATTAAGAGAACCTGAAAAGTTTAAAACGATGAAAAAAATATTTTTATATAGTTATTATTTTTGTGATCTTTGAACCTTTAAGTATGTTGTACAGTTGATCTGGTAGGAACTCTCCCAAAACTGCGGTCGTATGAGCCTCAAACATTGAGCCGCGTACAGCAACGATATTGTTAAGGCAAAACTTTAAACATAATTATCTGGAAACACAATTTTGAGTTGTTTTCTCACGATAACATTTGAAAAAGTTAACGGATTTACATGCTTCTTTTTTTTTAAAATAAAGGTAATTGAATTCTCCATTTACTATATCTGAAAACAAACATTTTTTTTTCAAGTAATATGAAAAAATATGATAATCTTTTTTAAATTTTGAAATTTATATTATAATTTTGAATTTTATAAAATTATTTTTTGTTTATTTTCAGGTATAATAGGGCAACAACGTAATAATCTGTATAAAGAAGAAGTGATGGTTCAACAATATGGAACCTGGATCTCAAAATCATAGCATTACTAGTTTTGTGAGATTAATTTTGTCATATTGTTTTTAACAATTGATTTTTTTTCTTTCTGTGAAACATAAAATAAGTAAATAGTAGTTGTCAAAATTAATTACATATTTCCTAATCAAACTTCTGTCATTTTTCATCATTTAAATCCTTTCTACTCCCACTAACCTTCCAACGTACACACGCGCTCAAATTTTGTGATAGAAAAAATATTTTTAAGGAGTTCTGAAATACGGCATAAAACTCTATTTCTTGCGTTTTTGATACTTTTGCTTAGCATGAACACTATACCAAGGATATTAATTAATTATTTCAAGTTTTAGAGATTTATGTCTATAATAATCTAATTAGTATTTGTTACATTGAGATATTATTTTGTTTTACATAGTAAAACTAAAAATATTTAGTAGAATTTTCCATATATGTATATATATATATATATATATATATATATATATATATATATATATATATATATATATATACATTTGTGTTTGTATAGATAAAACTATCAAATGCCATATAATAAGATAGACAGAGAGGTAAAAAACGAAAAAGTTGTGCATTGTGAATGTTCTTTCAGGCTTAAAAATTTTCCGTAAAATAAACAAGATGGTACTGGTTCATTTATTGAAAATAATAACTATATTTGAAAATAATTGATCGTATTTTTATCCTCTTGCATTAAAACATGTTTGATATGTTTTTTTTTTTTTTTTTTTTTTTTTTTTTTTTATGAAATAATTTTATGATGTCCTCATTAATAATTGGTACTTTGACCTTTGAACGTATGCTTCTTCTTATAACTTTTTAAATATTCTATCTTTATAGATAGAATAAATGAATTTGACAAAAATATAAAATTTACTCTTGAAATTGAAAAAAGCGGTAGTTTACCTTTTCTTGACGCCACTTTCATCAGAAACGAAGACATCCTCACTATTGATAGAACAGCTTACAGGAAACTAATCAGGTCAAATAACACTATTCGATATAATTGATCCTCACGATTCTTGTATAAAATGCGGCTTTCAGATTTTACATTAGGCGAGCTTTTAAAGTATGTACCGAAAAACGTTTGAAAAGCGAACTTAACACTCTTAGAGACATCGCAGAGGAAAGCGGCGTTCAATTGTCCAAACTGATCTATGAGTTTGGTCATTGGAAAAGCATCAACAAAACAAATTGTAAAAAAATGAATCACCAAAATTTAACTATATTACTACATTGTACGAAAATTGGAGATATGTTTTATTGAAGCATGGTATAAATTTGATAGCCTGCCCAGCTCCTCCCCAAGAAAATTGAAAGAATTAATTTGAACTAAAAGGGACCCGATCCCGAGAGATAAAATATCTGTAGCCTATCCCTTTTACAACAGATGTCAATAATACAATGGAATATATAGGCATGATGAATAGAGAAGTCAGTGATGAATCTAAGAGAACAAAGCAAATATTAGATTTGGTTGCCCGTCTACAGCTTTATCATGGTTAAATAGAAAGTAGAATATTATAACAGATTTTAGTCAAACAAAAGTCAGTTATCCATCATCAAACTACTATACATCCATTATCAGAGAATCTATTGATATTTTATGTAAAGGAAATCAAGTGTGCAACGATATGGCTTCATACAATATACCCAATATATGGTAGAATATCCTGAATATTAGACGATAAATGCACAGTAACCCACTTTTTCACATAAAATTTCAAATTGTTTACATTTTCAATCTAGGTATAAACGCAATACTCAAGCAACACCCAAGAAATAATCGACTTTCCCACCACAGGGTGAAACAAAAGTTCGGATATGCATGCAAGACGATAGTAGAAAGAAATAAGATAACAAGATTTAAAAACCCCTGACCGCTGAGCAAAAGGGCAAATTTGTAATGTTGTTTTTCTCTAATTTTTTTTAAATGCTTAAAAAATTTGAATTTTCAAACTTGAGATAAAAAACTTAATTACGTATATAAGTATAATCCTTGAGAGTATCAATCATTACTTGATGTTTTAAAAATGCATTATATTTGTAGAATTATATTAATTTAAACAAACCTTGTATTGCTGTGAAACCTACAGCATAGTGAACGGATATATCAGGTCTCGGCGGTGAGAAGGTTAAAATATTTTAATGTATATTATCTTTTAACATATATTTTAATATATATTATCTTTTAACATCTTTTAACATCTATTTCTAGATTTGAATATCACCTTTTAAGTAAAAGTTGACCTCTATTGAGTTTCATATTAGTATTTTATGAGTAATTATGTTTTGTGTCATATTTTCTATTCTTTATTATTTTTTTTAATTATTTTTAATTTTATCTCAATAGCCTAATTATTTAATCTCCTATTCAATAGTCAGAAATTGTTTTCAAATTTATTTTCCTTTACATCAGTTATAATTAAATAAATATAAATATAAATATAAAATAGAAGAAATAAAACTTACTCTTACTATATTTCCTTATTTTATTTAATGTAAATTCTGGAAGCTTCGTTTATATTTCCTGTTCCATATCAATATAAAATGTTTTGCATAACTGGCAATGAAATCGCCTATACCACAAATTGTAAATTATATTTCATGCTGAAATACATAGTTTAGATAAATGATTACTTTTTTCGCTTTCATTTTAATTAGCAACATTTTATGGTTATACTAACGGCTACTCTCCTCTATCTCAAAAAATCCTGATCAGTTATTATCGAGCTTTTGATCAGTGAACATACATTTTGATATTTTGTCTACAAATTGTGTTAGATTTTTTTTTAAATGAAACTTTGTCATTCTACATTATTTTTATTTCTAAATATATATGACGAATTTTAGTGCTTCTACTAGTTAATAATGGTCCTGATCAGTTATTATCGAGCTTTTGATCAATGAACATACATTTTGATATTTTGTCTACAAATTGTGTTAGATTTTTTTTTTTTAATGAAACTTTGTCATTCTACATTATTTTTATTTCTAAATATATATGACGAATTTTAGTGCTTCTACTAGTTAATAATGGTTTTATTTATTTTATGTAATTATGATGCCCTTAAAGTGATCGTTAGAAAGTTGCATCGAATGCAATATGCCGGTTATTAGATGGATAAAGTCCGTGAACATTTGCACTAACTATATTTAAGATTTTTTTTTATGTGTGAAACTATGTATTTTGCTCTTTATTTTCTCTGAATGTATGAAGTTAATTCGTCATTGAAATATTTAGATTCTTCATACATTATTTAATGACACGCAGTCTAATTTCTAGAAAATAATAAGCTCTCACGTGTTGAGATTTATGCATACATCATACATATAATTTCTCTTGTCAACATCCTTTTTTCCATGCATTTAGAAAAAGCACAACAATGAATAAAGTATCATTTAAAATGATTTTGAACCGGCTTCTGACATAGTACACTCACATTGCGTTAAAGCGTGTTATTTGATTAAAAATTGCAGTTAATTTAAATTTTAATCATCATTGTTTTCATAAATGAAATGATTTTTTTTCTCAAATCAATGTTGCCACAAAAATAAAATACCGCATTATGTCATGCTCAGAATTGATTAGAAAAAAATATATTGTACAAAGAAGATAAAGTGTGATTTCTCCGCACGGGTTTATTTTATATTTATGAATAAAAAGCAAAACTAAACTTGAAATGTTTAAAAGAAAAATTTGCCATAGATTGATCGGAGCAATGACATTTCACGTGTAGCTTGAAAAGTATGCTTTATTATATTAGATTAAATTGTATTTTATATGTATACAATTTATTTTTCTTTGTCGCATATTTTTTTCTAAAGCGGTTGGTGTCATCTGCTAGTGAAGATAAAATACGATCCTTAATATTTTTTTTATTGCACGTGCCGTTTGCTATCTTCGATCAGTTTTTACTGTAACATTTATGAATTAAATGCAATCCTATTCTGACTTGACTGATGTTGTTTGCAGATATTTTTTATCCTTAATTTTTCTTTAGGAACTTAAACCTTCATCTAAAATTTTTTAGATATTCCTAAATAGAGAGAGAGAGAGAGAGAGAGAGAGAGAGAGAGAGAGATATATAAAATAAAGATTATTTGTATTATAATACAAAAGAAAAACTCTTTTAAAGTCTGCATTACTTAATATAATTATGTTATTACAATAAGAAACCAATTAATTGATTAGAGTGTTTTTTAAATAGCTAATATTAATATATTTATAAGTATTTCAATGTTTGCTATTTAAAAATAATTAATTCAAACTCACGACAAAATATCTTTATCAATTATTTACCTTTATTAGTTACCTTGACAGTAAGTAAAGTGTAGTGTAATTATTATGTTATGGAGATAAAAAATACTTACATCAACAAAATTAATAAATATTATCTATCAAAATGCCCATTATTTAAGCAATTTTCTTTTTCGTAGTTTGCTTCAACAGCCCATGCGTAAAAAATAATTATTCTCGAGTATGAAAAAAATACAAAATAAAGTAAATACATTAATCTCTGGACGACGTCTTTAATTTTTTAACAGAAAAAAAAAAAGAAACATAATGAAAAAATAAACCGATTTGATAAATGTCAAGCTATCCTTTTTGTATTGATACTAGGAAACCAGCTGTTTTCTAATTTATTTTATAATGAAATTATGGCAAAATAAGCATTGTAGATGTTTCAGATTGAAAATATTCACTAAATTAAAATAAATAGATAAAAAATAATGTGCAGTAGAAAACAAACATTTCCTTAGAAAAAAAAACTATTGCAATTGAAAGTTTCTTATTTTATTTCACTAATATTAAATACTGTACTCCACGTGTTGTGTTTTAATGAGAATGGATTAGGACAACAGAATATTTCTTGTGGCAACCCTTTACTGTTATTTCCCATTCACTATAATTCCTATTGTGTGTCCTCTCGAAGCTGGTAGACGGGAGGTGCTGGGTTCGTTCCCAATCGCGCCCGTCGGCCTAATCGTTCGGAGTTTTCGTGGTTTTCTTCGAGCCGTGGATTTATCCATGCGTAAATACGGGTTAGGTTCCCTTAGAAAGACCCCCACGAAGGGCACTCCTCCCGGGCCTATATCCCAAGTGTAGATAATTGGCCGTCAATATTCAACCCAACCCAACCTATTGTGTGTCTCTGGTTCGTTATCATCCCCAGATCACTGTGTCTTTCAATAACCACTAACAGAAACATATAGACTTCGCAAACCACCTCACTACAGTTCGACCAATGAATCTAATTATTTCTTCAAAATTTTCCTTCTTTAAGGGACATTATACAATGTGTAGACCTGCTACAGGTTAATTAACACATTTTGTAAAACAATTAACCTTATTTCCCGTCCAGCAACCGTTTCGCATTCTTATTGATACTGATGATTCTTTTGTTGGCTAGGGACAAGGACGTCTCTCCTCAACATGTGGGTTTTACGTACATAGTTATATATAATGTTTTAGTTTGTTATTAGAAGGATTTTTAACCATGTGCCCTGTTTATTTTACCGTGTGTATATATTATGTGAAACCGCATACGTGTTATGAGAATTGAATATTAATTTCAATAAAGCATAGAATATTTATACGTCCACCCATGGGACATAAGGAGTCAGTGGCTTAGCCAGTCTGGGGTCCAGATGATTTTTATACGTCTACCTTTTTAAAGTTTTTCTTTGCCTTATCTAATCGGAGAACTTTCTGCGATAATCAAGGGGAAGAAATCTTTACAATATTACTGACATCCAGAGCATTTGGACACCCTACCTGGCTACGCCACTGCATATACTCGCCTCTAGTTAATTGGTTAAGGCCGTCTCGTGAGGTGCATCTGTACATGTATGCATATGTTTCCAATATTGCTCATTTGTACGAGCAGTAGCTGATTAAAATGACTGGCTGTCTTAAATATTAGGAAAATCTGATACGCTTTACTAATATCATCTCTCTTATGGCTTTGATGATATTGGATATTCATAAAATATGTTTTTAGCAACATATAGTAGAGTATAGAGATATGATTTGCGACTATCCTAAGTTTTATTGTGCTATAATGTATTGCGGTGAAGCTCTTCTGTTGCTGCAAACAATGTATGTTACTCGCCTGGCAAATCTACAGGAGATTTCCACCCTCTATTCCGCATTTTGGTAGAAGTTTATTGGTTAGCTGCAATTCTTTGAAGCACCGAGACGTTGTTGTACGAGAAAAGCAAAGAAGGTAAACGGTTTTTCATATACTGGAACTGGCCTTTCTTGTTCCCAGAATAATGAGGCATTCAAAGTCCTTCATAGTTCCTCATATTTCTGTTATTAGAAGTAATTTTCTAGAATAGATAGTGTACGGTCGTGGTAAAAAGAAGAAAAAATCCTCATTAATTCTACCGTAAATCATCTTGTGAAAATGTCACTTTACCAATCGATTAGTTATATCTTCTACTAATTAATGGTAACATTTTTTTGGGTTGTCTACGTATAAAATCCGCAAAAACAATAGAATTTTTAAATACCAACTCATAATTGTGACATTTTATTTGGATATTTACGTAAATTATACCATATACCAAACGAAAAGTCGTACAATTCAATATTTTAGGAATTATTCAGGTTTAAAGTTTGGAATTACTAATGTTAAAGTCATTTTTAATCATTTCAAAACAAAATACAATGCGGGCAATTTTGACAGCATAAATCATAAACTACCTGGTGGAATGAGATGTAATTTTGCATTTGTACGATTGAAGCTTCTAGAAATCGATATCTGTTGAAACTTTTAAGGTCTATAATTCATATGTATAGAAGAATTATTACAAATTTTGTACATTTTCGAAATGAATTTTCGAAAAATGTACGAATAGTAACCTATGAATCTTTTTAGCAGAAATCGATTTCTAGAAGTTTTAAATATGTAAATACAAAATTACAACTCATTGCGCCAAGTAGGTTTTGAGTTATGCTTAAAAGTCTACTTTATTGCAATCTATTATGTAACGTGGTCCGAAAGGAGACGAACGTGTAACGCAGTTCTGTCTTTTTTGTTATCCTTGCATTCAGTGATAAATTTCGAACCAAATGTGAAGCTTCAAAGGTCAGCCAAAGGCAAACCGCACCAAATGAACCATGTGATTGGACTAAAATAACACTGAAGATATTTTAACTAAAATTTCTAGGAGCTTATTTTACTTTTTGGTGAAATGCGATAAAAATACGAAACGTAGCAGTACTTCACGATAAAGTGGTTAGTGGTCCTGTGTATAAATATAGAGGGTTTATTTTATTGCTGTCTGGATGCGAGTGGCAGCCGCATCCGCAATATATTTGATATAATTATATTTCAGTAAGTCTTTCGAAAATTTTATTAAAATGTCTTCATTATTGTTAAAGTTTTTAACATAAATGTCACTTCAACTTAGAGTGCAACACTCTGTATTTTGGTTTGAATAAGTAGATTGCGACCCTTGGTATTTATTCAAAAATCGTTTGTTGTAGTGTGTTCTACCACTTCTTAAAATTTGTAATCCTAGTACTGAGAACACCCGTATACCGCAGGCTCTGTCTATTTAAAGTTATGATAAACGCCATGTGTCATAAAAATATTTAATAACTGTAATTATAAGTGGAAGTATAATTACACTTATAAATATAATAATTATAAAAATCTATTGATTTCTCTTTTAAATACCATTAATGTGTTTGTTTCAGCTATTAAATCCTTTAAATAAATAATTTAAAAACTTTTTTTATATTCGAAGAAATTCTGTTAATAGTAAGTTTACTTTATCTTTAATGGGAATTAAAGCTGCATCATTATCAAAACATTTTAATCATATTCACTTTCCTAAGAAAAAGTCATTTACATTTCACACTCCGATTAGAGATGAAGTCATTCGATAAATAGAGGAACTTTGCTTTTTTTTGCAGTTATTCTGCTCCTTATCTCTAAGTTAATTTATTTCCGATGCCAGAAAAAGTATGCAGGTAATGTCACTTCACTTTTTATAAATACTTTATAATACTTTAAGATAACAATAATTTTGATGTAAAATAAAATGCATTAAATGTAGGAACAACATTTAAAGGAGATAAGAGTAAAAGTTAAAGTAGAAAAGGATAACTTATCTAAAATTAAAGACGCTTTGTAGAATCAAACTATTTAGTGCTCACTTAACAGAAAATATAAATTAAAAATATCTTCCTTATCTGTTGTTAAAATGACAGATTGGCACATTTTATTAAAAAACTTGAATCTTTTAAATTTTCAGAAATGTTTAAAACAAGAGAATTAATGAGTTAATTTAATTTATAAATTAATTTCTTTTTTATTATGTTATGTTTTTATTATTCAGATTTCTTTTAAAAGAAAACAGAATGTTAAAAGGTGAATATGTATGTAGTTTTGAATTCTTCAAGTTTGGAATATTTTTACATAGGTGATGTTTTTCTATAAATAATTTAAAAAAAAATGTATATTTTATTTTTGTATATTTAATATATTAAATTTATTGTTCATAATATTTTTTATAATTGGAAATACATTTAATGCAAGTCATTTTATTCTATTTTAAAATTTTTTGTATTGAACTTTTGTATAGATATACAATATTTACATATAATATGACTTTATGTAAAAGGTGGTCATAATTAAACAGACAGTACACAGTAGCTTGTAGCGCGATCTAATTCCTGGAATGGAACCAAATTTTGTAGGATGATTAGTAGGACAACACGGGGAACGAAAAATTCTTCAATAAAAGAGTAACAAAAGTCATCTCTAGGGGGATATGTGGCGCTATTTAATAGAAAAGAGAGTTTGAAAAATTCAGAATAAATACTGAAATAAAATTATTTTTATTTAGAACATTTAATTCAGGTTCAATGTTCCCCCTTTTGTGGTGGACCACATATTATATTCTGTGAACAGCTTTCATAAAAGCAGAAACATGTCTCCGGGAATATCCTATACAGCTCGTGATACGTTATTCTTCAACGTAGACAGGTCCAGGAGACCTCCGAGATAGACCTTGGACTTTACGTAAGATCAGGGGACGGAGTTTAGCCATGCAGTTGGGAAGCACCAACAATTGACGCCTTCTGATGTGAACTTCCTCATGATGTTCTCGCAAAGCAATGATTTGAGGGGCTCCATCTTGCATGAAAATGATTGTCTTTGCTGTGGAATGATAATGTTGTTTAACATGTGGCGATATTTCTCTCCGGTAACACAACAGGTTACCGATCTTTTAGGGATAATGTTCTAGGACCTAGAACCTATCGGCTGGATTTCTGCCCCTTCGTGCACAAACATAGAGCTATGAATATCTTGCTGTAAGCAGTATACGGCGTTTGACACTTTGGCATAGAAAGCGAACGTTTGCCACAAAATCAACACTAATGGAGTTTCTTAACACAAAAATAACACAAAATTTAAGCAGTGACTGCAATGACATGCCTTTCAAAACGGATGGAGATTTTCGCTAAGATCATTATGAACGTTACACACTAATCACAAAATCTTGAAATTTTTTAACAAACGTTTCGCTACCAGTATGAAAAATACATTATTGAAATTACACCCGGCTTGAGTGCATGGTGCGATGCCACACAGTCAAGAAAGAGAAATAAAATGGAGCACTGGTGGAAGCGTGATATCAGATTTTGTTTCTTGCATCGGAAAGTCCGGGGATAGCTGAATAAGCCAGAAGGAGGGAAGTGGAGCTCCATCTTTATCGGCTGGGAGGAAAAGGTACGAGGAAGAGGCGCCGGTATCATATCTGTTTCGTGTCGAGGGAAAAATCAACCAAGAGCTTTACGGAGAAAGCAGACAGTATTGACTTCCATTTGCTGTAGGAAAATTTCAAGACGGTGGACTGTAGCATCGAAGGTTGCAGAAAAATTTATATGCCAATCTTTGCTGTAAGATGTCTGAGGGATTTTGAGAGGGGCAGGTCAAAATAAAAATTTATAAGTTTCCAAAGTGGACGCACCAAAGTTATGTCATATCGCCAAGAGGGGACAAGGCATTTTGAAAAGCCATCAAAGTTGCATCATGAGAGGAACAGAAGACAGTGGACGTACAAGATGCTGTGAATTAGAAAAAAATATTAGCAACAGCGCCATAACAGTTCGTTTACCTTTTGGAAACTCGATTGGAAGAAAATAAACCCTCTAAAAATGTTCAGAAGCAGGCTTGAGGTGAAGTTTCCTTTATATTTTACAAATAATCTGGAAAAATGTGAGTATATAATGCAAAAAATTGCGGCTCAGTATACCTGCCTGAAATAGCCGGTTGGCCCTCCATAATAACAAAGCATTTAGCTGTGATTAGGGCAGAAGACACAGGCGAAGTGATTACAAACTCTGTGACACAACAACGCTATAAGTTACAATTATGAGCCGATGCCGAAACTCAAATTTGCCTAGAGAAAAAAAAAACGTTTAATGTATTCTAATGGGGACGTTTGAATATTTATCATAAAGAGGGGTTTGCCATTAAATGGTCTTTATAATTTGCTAAAATAGCGATATTTGTAGTGCGAGGATATTTGTATGGAAACCCTTTTAAGTAATCAAAAATATATTTATCGAAAGAATCATTAATTAACTATAATTTTGTGGAAATTTGACATGTATATTATCTTTATAAATCTCTGAGCAACCATTGAAGTGTATTTGTCTGAAATTTATGATCGCATACATTTAATTATTGCCCAATCTATTTTAAGATACAATATCTTAAATTATAGAATATCTAGATATTGAAACAGATGAGGAAATAACTTAACCGTTACTTCATTAAGTAGAAAGCTGAAAAAACATTGAAAACATTAAGCTTATTTATTGTGATGATAATATTTATCCTACATAACCTAAAGCTGTGAACTAAAAAAAATATCGTCAGATTACTTTATTTACATATAGTATAGGATTTACATATGGCCTTTCATATTAATGAAGAATATGCATAAATTTGGAATAAAGAAAGGAAAAACTTTGTGAATCGTGATTTTTGAATAACGCGCATATGCATTAGTAGCCGTTAAAATAATTTTAATATTATTATTCCTTTTGACTTTCTGCCGTAGTGAATTTTGGCAGAAATAAAAGACGTTTCTTAAAATAAAACAGATGCATTAAAATAGGGCATCGCTTTTAACTTATTAATAAAAGAGTATGAATTTAGAATTAAAAAAGGGAAAAGATATATATATAAATATTGTTCATATAAATCTTTGCAAAAGATGCATGCTGCATCACTTTCATCCTTCTCCTCGTTTGATGTCAAGGGTGTTTTCTTCTTTGGTTTCTTCTTTTTCACCTCAGTTTTCTTTTCTGTCATCTTGAAAAGTTTTCGCTTCAATGCTAAGTCTTTCTTGTCTTGTTTTTTCATCCTTTCTTTTTCTTCTAGTTCGAGTTCTAATTTGTAGGGTGTTGAAGTAAGGATAGCTGTTTTCCCTCGACGCTTGCCGGATTTCCTAATGGCCCTAGGGCCGGTTTGTACTGGAATAGCCTTTATATCCTGTGGTAAGACTGCAAAAGGACGCATGATATCTCTGCCCAGACCTTGAGAAGACGTAGACGGTTGCACAGGAACCTGCAAGCCGACGTCGTCGTCTTGCACGGGAACTGGAGCCTTCGAAGTCGGCGTTGACAGCTTTTCTATAGACTTCCCTTTCTCAGGCTGAGGTTTATAGGTTCTTACAGACATGTTTACATCAGGATCTTGCTGTTGTTCAGGTAATACTTGAAATTCAGCCAAATGATTATTTTCCACTTCTATGGGTCTCTCGGTTCTCTCAGCGGGAGTAAAGAGGTTATCTGGAAATCCGCACTGTTAAACGGGTAGATCCCCGTCTTTTCAAACCCTTTTATAGCAGATAGAGCGTCCATAAATTTTTTGTCACATACAGACAGACAGACTCACAGACAGATATTTTCTAAAAACCATCAAATCGTGTTCAGGACCTTCTAAAACGTATAAATCTATCGAAAACCCGAAATCGAAAACTTTCACAAATCCAATACTTTCTTTTTCTAAAGACAGAAGAAAGTAAAATTTATTTGTAGTTTATTAGGTACAAATAATTTGATACAAAGAAAATTAAACACTTAAAAACTACCATGAAATTAAACAAAAGGTTAATCTCGCGAATAAATTAATTTAGCCCCAACTCGATGATTTACTAATTTTTTTTCAGCTTAATTTGGAATATAAATGACTAAAAAACAGTTTTCTATGTAACAACTTAATTTAAATAATATGTTTGTATAGTTTTTAAATATTTATAGATCGTAAAAGAATAACTAAACAAGACAATTCCGCTCCAATCATGCAAATAAATGAGTTGTTCAAAACCGGGAACTTCCCGGTTATGTCCGACGGCCGGCATCCCGGCTTTGTCCGACCATGCCATTGTCATGAAATGTTACTCTAGCGTTGTTCAAACAACTCATTGACACCAATACAAAACGTTAAAAGAACAAGCAAATAATGGGCTATCATACGTTTTACTTACCTAAACTAAATCCTTAGACATTTAGGATTGGTAAACGAAATATTACAAACGCTGAATTGTTAACTTTTTCACGTGAAAAATCCCCACTGCGAAATGAGTTGTTTTACACAACTACTGTTTACTGGGTGCTGTGAAGCCGCCCACCTAGAAGTAATTCTAGAAGTTTCCGCTAGATACTGCCACAAATCAAGTCTGAATAAATCTGAATCTCTGTTTTAACCACCTACCCGGTTTTGTGCAACTCTCCCCTATAATTGCTTTTAATTACTTCAGAAAATGACATATTACAATTTGAAAGATATAACATGCCGGTATTAGAAATACTGTAATTTAAAAATTTACTTTCAACTACAGACTCCATTTTATGCAGTTTCGATAGGAAATTAAAAATCAGCGAAAAAAACTATGAATGAATTTGCAAAGTTAAGTTTCAATTAAAAATAATTAAATGTACGCGACTAGTTTTGTGTTTCTTACTTATCATGTGGACTTATTTTTCCAAAAACTGTTGTTATCAAATATATGTGTATATGTATGGTTTCAATGGAATATACGACATACTTATCCAATTCGTATTGTTTGCAGAAAATTCACGAGTTCCATTCACATTTGTTTTTTAATTATTTTACCCCGTATAAGACGTATTGATTGAAATAATAACAAAAAGTCAGAAACAAAGGGGATTAATAATTAAATATACTATAAAATAAACAATAGATTCGTTCGTCGTTCCCAGATCGCATTTCGCCTCTATGTGCCAGTTCATTCATATTTTCCATCTGAAATTGTCGTGCCAACTACTAATTGATTATTAGCAATTTTTTTACTACTAGGTTTTTTTCCACTCCATTTTCCATTCCCTCTTATATTTCCTTTCAAAATTCTTTCCAAAAAATCACAAAGTACAATTCATATGTGTACTGATCGCTTAAAGGTTCTAAAATCCGTTTATTGTTGTCTAGATATTAAAAAAATAAACCCACATACTGCAAACGTTTTCAGCCATCCTCAATAAAACACATACTCCAAAATGAGGATGGCCGAGTGACGGCTGAAAATGTTTGGAGTATGTGTTTTTAGTGTTTTTAATATCTGGACAACAATAAATGGATTTTAGCACCTTTAAGCAATGAGTACAATTGTGAATTGTACTTTGTGATTTTCAAATTATTTATTCAATGTGAATTTTGCAATGAAGTTTATAATTTTAATAATATACATTTTTGGAAATTCTCTGTGTTAATAGATAGTTTTGCATATAAGGAATACACATTTTCTTTCGATACCTATTACACTTTTCTGAATTTGTGTATCTGAATCATGCCTTTCCTGTAATATTATCGTTGAGTATTTTGGTTAATAAATTTTTTTTAGGTGAGCATTAAAAAGAGGAATCTGAGCACCGCCCACAATGTACAAGTGTTTTTTAAAAATGTGTATTTGAGTTATCTTTTAATAATATCTGATAGAAGTCTAGAATTAATTTAAACTAGAATAACTGATTTAAACTCTATTTAAACTCTAATAAGATGTAATATTATGCATCGTTATAATGTTATGTTATGCATTATTAAGAGCAAGAACAGGGTATTAAGGGATAGCTTTAGCTATATATTAATGAATAATAATGCGTTGCTCTATGCGGACAAAAATACCTATACATTGACGTCGCTTTAAAGATAAATAAATAAGAATATATTACAAAAAATGCAAATTATTTAAAACTTCACATATTTTGTTATGTTTTTATTCAATTCTATCAGTTAAATAAAATTATATATACATATTTTCGGTTTTTTCGATACCATTATGTCAATAGTACAAATTAAGACGTGTTCTACCCTAGCACATTGTTCGGAAGCCGTTATTCTGTAAAAAACACAGGGTATCTACAGGAACACGGAATTTTTTCTTAACTTTAGCGATAGTAAGATGGAATTACATTATTTTTATCACATTTTCTCTCTGCTTGTGGAATATCATGACATCGCGAAAATATTTGAAGCGCAAATAATTGTTCGTGGTTGTCCCTTACATTCCTAAATATGAGAAGTGTGGTTCATTCATACATTAAACTCTTATAATGGTCACTTTTAGTACTTTTCCTGATGTCATAATATTTCATAAAAAAATCGTGTATGTCTCTTAAAAATACTCTGACAAATAGTTCGTAATTGATAGCATTATGATTGAAAAACTAGGTCAGTCATATAATAAGACATTTATGACCACTATTTTGACTGTAACCTTAGATTGCACAGAAGTTTCTGTAACAAATACTTTTAATCTTACTTAGTACTATCGGAAATAATTAGTACTATCTCAAACTTTATTTTTTATTTATATTTCGCGTATATTTCCTATAAATGATTAAATATGTTTACTCATTTATTTAAAATTGAAATAATATTTTAATGTTACGTATTTCTATATATATAATTACTAGCTGACCCGCACAGCGTTACCCGGGCCCGTGATAAAACCGTAAATAAATCCAAAATTTGTATTATTTTACATATTATACACGATTTTGTATGAATTTATATCTTTAATGACAAATCGTAAAAAAAAAAAAAAAAAAAAAAAAACATTTACTTCTTTTTTCAAGTGGGATCGTTACATAGTTTTAAAAAAATATCTTTTGTTGTCCAAACCCTTTGAAATTTGCAATAGTCATAAATATAACGGTTTTACAGCCCGTGTAAAAATTGCATCAGAAATATTGTTATCTGGTTGTAAAATAAATATTATATTTTCTTTTCTTGTCGGGTCCATTAACATAAAAAAAATAGTATTCGTCGAATACGAAACGTTTAGTAACTTTTAGCGTATTTTTTTTCTCGTGAGGCGCGAAATGACCTGCGTTCGCCGGTGTTTTTGAAAGGGTTAAATTTCTTATATAAAAAAAATAATTATACCGTCTATTAGAAGAAGGTTTCAGCTCTAAAAGCATGTGTTTGGTTTGTCTGTATCTCTAAAAATTAGTGCTCCCGATGCGATACGTATTTCAGTTATACGTTTAACCGATATACGTATATACGTATAATACGTATTTAAGAAATACATATACCTTAAAATATACGTTTAAACGTATCCAGATGCGTATAAGCGTATATCGGTTAAACGTATAATTCAAGTACACGTTTAATTCAAGTATACGTATATTTCAAGTATCGTATTTACTTTTAATGCTAATGAATCTCGTCAGTGTTACGTCACTGAAAGGAGAAGAAGTAGGAAATCGGTGGCATTGCTTTAGTAATCTGTATAATATATTTCATACATAGAATCTTGTTATTTTTCACTATAAATGATTATCTATATATATAAAAGCCGTTCTTGGTATGTATGTTCCTTATACAAATCTACAGTTTTTGTCCGATTTGAACGAAACTTCATGTACATACGTTTTAGATCTCCAGTAAAATCACTGTCAACTTTAAAATTTTCTCGGACGAATCATTACCACTTTTTTTCAAACATCTCCCATAGTTCATCATTACAGAAATCTTTTTTTTTCTCAATTTCTAATGCAATTTCTTTCCCGTTACCATTCAAAGGAACTGCGTATGGACAATATTTTTATAAGCCAATTTCAGATTAACTCGCTATAATTTGAAATCCGAAACTGATGTCAATTTTGGGAGTTGTGATTTTTTTTCGCATAGTACAAAGATTACTATAAGTGCTTTAAACGACATAGTACATATATTTAAATGTGTTTGGTGAAAAATAAATAACTTAGCTCCTAATTTTACAAAGGCAAATCATTTCCACTGGTTTGTTAATATTAAAGTAATTTTCTAAGAAATAAAAAGATATTTTTGCGCATTCGAACTTCATGATTCATTTTATTCTACATAATCAAAAATCGTCTGTCAAATATTGACATTTTGCAATCATTACAGCGTAACTTATTTCAGCTTGAGCCTCAACCAAGCAGGCATATTTAAATTCCTCGGATGCAGGAGGACAGTAGATGCCCTATTAATAAAAACTGGATTTATAAAAAACAATGCAGTATTTTCGATTATTTTTTCTTCACAAATGGGTGTTAAAACAAATGGGATTAAAAATAAAATGGTTTATCGGAAAAAAAAAATTAATGCATCTTTGAATATAAAACATTAATTTTAATTTTAAAAATTAATATATTTTTTATATGTTCGACAACGTGGCGACATTTTCATTTCACCAGCTTCGAAATTATTATTCAATTCTTAAAAGAACACTATATTTTTGAAAAATAATGTTTTGCATCAAAAATCACATAATTTCAAAACGCAATTTTAGCAAATTCTGTTTAAATTACATTGTAAATATAATTTCGGAGTTAAATTTAGTATTTAATAATATTGTTTAAAAATTTTCTATGAGTACAGTAGTATTGGATTTCTTTAATCGCTTTCATGTTTTAAATACAAATGTGTATGTGACGTCACGCACTCAAGAAAAGTCGTTTTTCTCAATTAACTGTAGGCGAAAAGTAACAATTCTTGCGGAGTTAGTAATTTAAAATGTAATATTTCCTACACATAATATAATGTATTTTAACTATTTGAAAATTACGAAAAACTTGGCGAAACTTCAAGCCATTTAGCTCAACGTTTGACTAACATGCACATTATCTATAAATATAAATGCATATCTGTGCATGATTCATGAAGTAAAAGAATTTGTTTTAACGAGACACGTATCGGTTCAGAGGAAAATCTACCTCGGTGAAAGTGTTGTCATATTTTAAATCATGTGCCTGTTTTCATTCACAAAATATTAGTATTTTATAGCAATTACACAAAGTAGCATAATTTGCATAGAATGTATTGGTCGCCAAAGTATATGTTTAACATTCTTTTTCCGTACAATTTTCGAGAAAATAAATTACTTTAAAATTACTTAAAATCCATAAAACATCAGTAAATTGAGATACGCTTTTCAAACGAATAACATTGAGAGTACATGTATTTTATTCGACTGCATAAAAATTGAATGTGCTATGTTTAGAAATAAATGTCTTTACTTTATAAAGATCAAATAAGTTAATCTATCGTAATTGGATTAGACACAGATTTAAAAATATACATGCTTTAAAATTACTTTAAAATCCATAAAAAATCAGTAAATTGAGATAAACTTTCAAACTACATTTGAAAGTGTATTTTTTTTCTAATTGATAGTTTAAAAAATGAAATTATGTGATATTTTGTAGTTACAAATATGCAGTACAAACCAAATTTAGTGGGTAGGTCGTTGCTACCGACAATATGATGTCGCATTACTCACGGATATGTTTTTGTTTTATACTTATTTGTTTTTACCACTTTTTTCAAACATCTCCCATAGTTCATCATTACAGAAATCTTTTTTTTCTCAATTTCTATTGCAATTTCTTTCCCGTTACCATTCAAAGGAACTGCGTATGGACAATATTTTTATAAGCCAATTTCAGATTAACTCGCTATAATTTGAAATCCGAAACTGATGTCAATTTTGGGAGATGTGATTTTTTTTCGCATAGTACAAAGATTACTATAAGTGCTTTAAACGACATAGTACATATATTTAAATGTGTTTGGTGAAAAATAAATAACTTAGCTCCTAATTTTACAAATGCAAATTGTTTCCACTGGTTTGTTAATATTAAAGTAAATTTTCTAAGAAATAAAAAGATATTTTTGCGCATTCAAACTTCATGATTCATTTTATTCTACATAATCAAAAATCGTCTGTCAAATATTGACATTTTGCAATCATTACAGCGTAACTTATTTCAGCTTGAGCCTCAACCAAGGAGGCATATTTAAATTCCTCGGATGCAGGTGGACAGTAGATGCCCTATTAATAAAAACTGGATTTAAAAAAACAATGCAGTATTTTCGATTATTTTTTCTTCAAAAATGGGTGTTAAAACAAATGGGATTAAAAGTAAAATGGTTTATCGGAAAAAAAAATTAATGCATTTTTTTAATATAAAACATTAATTTTAATTTTAAAAATTAATATATTTTTTATATGTTCGACAACGTGGCGACATTTTCATTTCACCAGCTTCGAAATTATTATTCAATTCTTAAAAGAACACTATATTTTTGAAAAATAATGTTTTGCATCAAAAATCACATAATTTCAAAACGCAATTTTAGCAAATTATGTTTAAATTACATTGTAAATATAATTTCGGAGTTAAATTTAGTATTTAATAATATTGTTTAAAAATTTTCTATGAGTACAGTAGTATTGGATTTCTTTAATCGCTTTCATGTTTTAAATACAAATGTGCATGTGACGTCACGCACTCAAGAAAAGTCGTTTTTCTCAATTAACTGTAGGCGAAAAGTAACAATTCTTGCGGAGTTAGTAATTTAAAATGTAATATTTCCTACACATAATATAATGTATTTTAACTATTTGAAAATTACGAAAAACTTGGCGAAACTTCAAGCCATTTAGCTCAACGTTTGACTAACATGCACATTATCTATAAATATAAATGCATATCTGTGCATGATTCATGAAGTAAAAGAATTTGTTTTAACGAGACACGTATCGGTTCAGAGGAAAATCTACCTCGGTGAAAGTGTTGTCATATTTTAAATCATGTGCCTGTTTTCATTCACAAAATATTAGTATTTTATAGCAATTACACAAAGTAGCATAATTTGCATAGAATGTATTGGTCGCCAAAGTATATGTTTAACATTCTTTTTCCGTACAATTTTCGAGAAAATAAATTACTTTAAAATTACTTAAAATCCACAAAACATCAGTAAATTGAGATACGCTTTTCAAACGAATAACATTGAGAGTACATGTATTTTATTCGACTGCATAAAAATTGAATGTGCTATGTTTAGAAATAAATGTCTTTACTTTATAAAGATCAAATAAGTTAATCTATCGTAATTGGATTAGACACAGATTTAAAAATATACATGTAGCATTTTGACGAGGTTGAGATATTACGATGAATACTATTCGATGGAAAGATGGCAGTCCTTCAACGATATAGCAAGTTGCAGTCGAATTTAGCGAGTATGGCGAAGTAGTAAGGCAATGAAATGAGATCACAGAATTTCTCCAGTAAATCCAGCCAATCTCCAGACAAATAATTTTATTAGAAGACGAACAACACAGAAACGATTCCCAAAGGTCTAAAACTTATAGCCCTCGGGCTAACGTTGCTTCACTTCATTGAAATAAGATGTTACTGGGCCAGTTGAATATTCTACGGTCATACAAATACCAAACACATATTATTTTAGCTTCCGAAAACGCCAAAAATCTGCCGCTCCGACCGGTGCTGGCGAGTTTTGATCTCTCCGCGGAAACATACACAGAATTACGTCACGAGCGCTCAACCCAATGAGTGAGAAGCTAGCTCCAGCCCAACGAATGAGGCTAGAGGGCGAGGCTAAAACATTAAAGAATCCCCTTACTTGGGTGCGGACCAATTTAGAAGTTAAAATCCCAAGCGCGCGAAAAATTCAGAGCAATAATAATAATAATAATAAAAAGAAAATGGCTTTTAAAAAACATTCGAAATGAGAACGCGTCTCAGAATTTTATAGATTGGGGAACTGATAAAAGTTACGAATGATCTTAAATTTTAGATTAAGATTTAGAATAAGATAATTACGGATATTTACTTTTAAAAGGACTTTAAATAAGAATAGATATTATTAAGAATTAAGGAAATACTGACTATGACAGAAGTTAGATTAATTTTAAAAGATTAATGCGAATAAAATTGAAGGCTACGAAGGAAATAATTTTTTATATAACATACATGCTTTAAAATTACTTTAAAATCCATAAAAAATCAGTAAATTGAGATAAACTTTCAAACTACATTTGAAAGTGTATTTTTTTTTCTAATTGATAGTTTAAAAAATGAAATTATGCGATATTTTGTAGTTACAAATATGCAGTACAAACCAAATTTAGTGGGTAGGTCGTTGCTACCGACAATATGATGTCGCATTACTCACGGATATGTTTTTGTTTTATAATATAGATAAATGCCACATATGAAAGCAAATTTCACAAAATGTTACGACAGTTGTTTTTTTTCAAGAAAATCGTATATTTTTATATTGTATGCGCAAAGAAAACGCGCATTCTCATTTATAAAGCTGAAAAATTTTTCTATGGTTGAGTTAAAGTAACGCTTTTTTTTCTAATTGTCTTTTTTATCGATTTATGGTTGAGTATGCACAAATCATATTGTCGCCATTGTTATTGTCGTATTATTGTATTTTAATTTATGTTAACCCGGGCAAAGCCGTGTGGTTCTGCTAGTTGTAAATATATAACGAAAGTAAAAAGACTTTTTGAGCAAATAAGGAGAATATACACGTTTCAGATTTATTGTAAACCTTAAGTATATTATTTCTGTTTTGATTAAATATATATATATATATATATATTTGGTGCGTATACTCAAATTGCGTCCGGGGGGTCAAATGTTGTTCTTTCCACAGTGCTAATGTTTTCTACTCTGTGTTAATGTAGAACACAATTTCATTTTTTTAACCATGACACTCGTGGTATTTTTATACAAAGTGTACGTGCATTACAAAATATTACGCTTTAAGAATTGTTGTTAATCTTGACAAATTTCATTTTTGTGTTAGTACCTATAAATTTCGATTACTTATAGTCTGACAAATAATCGTCACTGCAGGTTTCAGAACGCAATTACACAAGCTTAAAATGACTTGTCTTCTCTTTTCATTTTTGCAGTGAAACGTATTTTCAAAATATTTTTAATATAGAAAAAAGTATTCTTAAATAAAATAAAAGTATGTTTAGTTAGTTATTTGCTATGGCCGATTATCGTCACTAGGGATATAGGCCGGTGGGGGGAGTGCCCTCTGTGGGGGGTCTTTAAAATAAAAATAAGATTATGTAACTTCCCAGGAGTTGGATTAATCATTGTCAGTATAAAATATGAAGTCAATGTAAGTTTATGTTCTGCAATACTAATGTTTCGGGCAAAATGCCCACTTCATAAATCAAAATAAGCTATGTGCGTGTGTTACAGATATGCGAAAGGTAAATCATTTCATAATTAATAGTTTAGATTTGAGGATGAAAAAAACAAAATCTAAACTGAGAAAAAAATATTCCGATTTTTTTTCAGGTACCGACTGCACAGGACACAGCGGGTGTTTATCAAAGTCTCTGATCCACAGACCAGCAGGAGAAAGGCATAATTTAAAGCAATGAACGAAAAACGTTTAAACGTTGATACGTTTAACCGCTGGTGTAAGATCCGTATATACGATGTACCGTATATGATGTTTCGTATAATACGTATAACCGTTTTGGTCGTATCATACGTATTCAAAATCTGTACCCCGTATAATACGTATTATACGTATACTCGTATAAACGTTTAATAGGGAGCACTACTAAAAATGTGCTATTGAGAGGCGTTGGCGTAAGGGAGAAAACATAAGCCCGGGAAAACGATCCTTTTTCAAAAATGTTTTTCAAAGGTTTAACATATATATTTTTTTAAATTGATTACTGCATTAAAGACGTAAGAGTACGATCTCTAAGAATATGGTTTTTGATTTTAAGCAAACCAAACGGTTTAGTCGATAGAATTTAAAACAGAATTGCGAAATAAACCTATTCTTCATGTAAATGGTTCTTTATTCTCGTATATCTTCGTTCTCTGTGATAAATCGGGTTCTGGACATGCGCGAGTTCTGAAAGCCGACTCTCAAAAAATATATGCGTTATTGTTCAGTTTTAATTAATATTTTTGTTAATTTTCAAAGTAATAAAATTCTGAGACTCAGGTGCACCAGGCCAGACCTTGGACTATCCACATCTAAATTTTCAGACTTCTAGGTGGGCTAGATTTTGCTAGCCATCGCAGGCAAACAAACACACACACACACACAGAGAGCAAAACTTTCTTTTATTAGTATAGAAATAGCTTAATTATGGTAACCCATTCACGACGAGAATCTTTTACACTTTTTTAATTCTTCAACACCAGTTGACACCAGTTTTTCCGTGCTGTAATTTGGAGTTATTTAATCTATCAAAATTCCATATTAGATAAGGGTAAAATTTCCGTGCTAAAATACTGGTTTTCAAATTTAAATGTTTCGTGAGTCTTAAGTGGAAAGTTTTCTTGCCAACCGGCGTTAATGTGTTAATTTAAAACGAACTTTAAATTTATGGTTATTAAACAAATTGAAACAAAAACGCATACCTCTTATAAATGATTAAATATGTTTACTCATTTATTTAAAATTTAAATAATATTTTAATGTTCAATATTTCTAAATATATAATTAAATAGCTTAATTATATTAATTTAAAACGAAGTTTAACTTTATTGTTATTAAACAAATCTAAACAAAAACGCATATATCCTATAAATGATTAAATATGTTTACTCATTTTTTTAAAATTGAAATAATATTTTAATGTTGCGTATTTCTAAATATATAATTAAATAGCTTAATTAACTTAAGTTAAAACGAACTTTAACTTTATGGTTATTAAACAAATCGAAACAAAAACGCATACCTCCGATTAGATGTGTTTACTTATTTATTTAAAATTGAAATAATATTTTAATGTTACGTATTTCTAAATATATATTTAAATAGCTTAATTAACTTAATTTAAAACGAACTTTAGCTTTATGGTTATGTTATTATTAAACATATTGAATCAAAAACGTATACCTCCTATAAATGATTAAATATGTTTACTTTATCATTTAAAATTTAAATAATATTTTAATGTTAAGTATTTCTAAATATATAATAAAATAGCTTAATTATATTAATTTAAAACTATATTTAACTTTATGGTTATTAAACAAATCGAAACAAAAATGCATACCTCCTATAAATGATTAAATAGGTTTACTTATTTATTTAAAATTGAAGTAATATTTTAATGTTACGTATTTCTAAATGTATAATTAAATAGCTTAATTAACTTAATTTAAAACAAACTTTAACTGTATGGTTATTGAACAAATCGAAACAAAAACGCATATAACGCAAATTCGATATGAAAAATCTAATGCTTATTCTAAAAGTAGATAAGCAAAAGAAAAATGTTAATCAAATGATAATCCAATTAGTTAACTGTTGTCAACACCCGTACTTAGATATGCTATTAGCATTTCTCCAAAAATAGAAAAAAATATTTCATTATCGTTTCGACATACAGGATTAAGTGCATTAGCATCTAATTTGTGGCTTCGACATATCTCTGTATCATCTCTTATCATGGTGAATAATATTTATTTTACTCATTCATTATATATCTACTGTAATAAGGAACTCGTAGTTAGGACATTTGGAAATATTTTATATTTTATTAAAGAAAATTGAATACGTCTTTCGTGATTTATCACGTACAGATCTTTGAATAAACTTCGTATAATGTTAAAAATATATATCAATTACATAAATACAACGTAACCTAAAAAGAAAAAATACATTTTCTGAATTTCGTGAAAAAAGTTCATATTGTACTTATTAAACATCGCTCTGAAATGCTACATGCTTGTAATAAATCGAAATATATAACACGTTGGGAAAATCTACAGGGATTACAGGAATTTTTTTCCACATTTCATGAGAAAAATTGAGGTGATTGGCTGAATTGTTTTTATCATCAAATGTCTGGCATTAAATAAATAATAATAGGAACGCCATTTTAGAAAAATCCACCTTAATGTTACAAGTTACTTGTTAGAAGCTGCGAATCGAATTCACAGTGCGATTTAATAAGTAGTCCATTCAAATAAATGTTTTTTTTAGCAAAATTCTAACATTTATTAGCATTTTAAAAATTTAAAAATAAATTAATACGTAAAATTCTACTTTCTGAGAGTGTGATTGTTGTTCTTCTTTCACCTTAGTAATAGAAGAGCGGAATAAATTCTGTCAATCATCATATATTTTATGTGCTTTGAAAAAAAGAGTACAATAAACAACATTACCAGTTTATTACAGTGAGGTTTTCAAAAGAAATATCATATATTTAATATTTTGTTATGTAATACATTTTTCTACTATTCTGATGTTTATAAATACGTAAATAAGTGTATATAAAAAGACACAAATCTCAAATTTCTACATGCAAAATAAATA
Organism: Maratus michaelseni; assembly: GCA_963931845.1. Lineage (NCBI taxonomy): Eukaryota > Metazoa > Arthropoda > Arachnida > Araneae > Salticidae > Maratus > Maratus michaelseni. The sequence goes on along the minus strand of OZ007595.1, from coordinate 89,779,635 downwards.
TTTTAAAATGTTTACATATTTGAAATACATATATTGAAGTTGCGAAGTCATGTGATGTAAAATGTAATCTTTAATTTATTTTTTCATTTCTTGATAAAAAAACATATTTGTTGTTACATTATGTTTTGCAATGAAGCTATCCTTGTTATGATTGTAGCGGCTTGTTCTTAATAATTCCCCTTTTAATATCGTTCCCAGATCCTTCCCAAAAAATATTACACATCATATTAGTCTTAAAAATTGACGGTCTTGCTTACGGAAACGCATTGTCATTGCTCACTGACTAAAAACAAGTTGGAAATTGTACGTCACACGTGAAAAATGCGGTAAGTTGACTACTATGCGGTACTATGACTACTTTTATAAATATTCAGATCTTGGTGAAATAGCTGTTGCACTCTTATGCAAAAATGCATGAATACAAAATTCACTTTATGTGCAGATTTTCATATTATAGATATTATTTTTATTTTATAAAGTTAAAGCTTCAATACACTTTTACAAACAATTTATTGCAATTCTCTTACATTAAAATAAAAATATGCGCAAATATTCAATACAAGACAATGTTAAAAAAATCATCGTTATTATTTCACCGAAAAAAAAATATTGCCTGTTATTATGATATGATTAATTTCCGTAATAAAATAAGCACATTTTATCTTTTGTTGACATTTAAAGAAAATTCCAAAGGTAAATTTAAGCCTAGCTTTGAAAATTTCAGAACTTGAAATCCATATTTAGACACTTTTCCCATTTAATATCTATTTCTCTCGAAACATCGATCCAAAATACTGTCGGTAGATTATGAGATTGTTATAATTAAACAAGTTTAGTGTACAAATTCGGTTTTTAAATTCAGTAATACGGAAATAATATGACTCCATTCTAAGTAGGACGTAATCACTATGGCAACCTAGAGTCATTACCTGTCATGGGATAACATTGAATTCATTAGGTATGATGGGATTTAATAAAATGGAGAGAGCTTTTATAATTATCTCTTTAAGTTTTGATTCAATTTTCGTAAAATTTGAAATGACGCGACAAAATTCTGCAACGATTATATATATTAAATTTCAAACCATTCAATTGGGTAGTTTTTGAGCTTTTATATGCGGGCAGAAGAACGGACGGACGGACTAGGCGACGACTGTAGGTACTGCGAATTTATATAATTACGAACGCACTGAAATATAAGTGAAAGGACTGTTAAATAAACATGCACGTAATTAATTTGAAATGAAAATTTACACGGGTATTTTTTCAGTTATTTTATATCAAAAGAAGGCTCATTGTTAAGTGTAATAATATTTTCATTGTAAGATTTTTAAAATGCTATGTTGCATGTTGTTAAAATACCGACACAAATGCCGGGCACAAAAATGTTTCCTTTATATTAAAATAAACTGTTGACAATTAGCAGCTAGAAAGTCAAAGGTTCCAAACAATTAAATACTAAAAAATATAAATTAATAACGTGAAATAGCACAAATAAAACATATAAACTGGCAAACAGCTGTTTCGGAGCCCTAAAGCTCCATCACCAGTGCCAATTCAAAATATTAAAACCGATTTAAAATACTAAGTCATGTCAATTTGCCTGCGTCTTTTGCACGCACCAAGACGGAATGGTCATTCAATTGGCACTGGTGATGGAGCTTTAGGGGCTCCGAAACAGCTGTTTGCCAGTTTATATGTTTTATTTGTGCTTTTTCACTTTGTTAATTTATTTTTTAATATAACGCACAGAGTTAAATCCACAAAAATTTTAGAATTAGGAATCCTGCAAATAGTAGAAGTAACCTGAAAATTCATACAAATTATTAAATAATACAAATTAAAACGGCATGGACATGTGGAAACCACTTACCAGAAATGACTTGCGAACTAAGATCTACACGTAGACGAATGAAAATTAAACCAAGAAAGAATATGAAGAACATGATAGACAAAATTTTAAGCTAATACGAAGACAATGAAGAGTTAATTCTGAACGAAAAAGAGCGAAGAACATTGAACCAGATATTTCGTTGCGGATTTCCACTATTAAATCGAAGTTATAGTACAGAAAAAAATTGATGTATACTGTTGTATTGTTGTTAAAGTGTTTCTTTTTACAGTATACAAACATACGCCATAAATAAGCGACACAGGTTGCTGTAAACGATTTTCTCAAATTATATCGAACATTTGCTAGATGCACCTGAAATTCGCGAAACATTGAATTTAAAACAAGTTGGAAATTGTACGTCAAACGTGACAAATGAGGAGCGTTCGTACTATAGCTAGTTATATAAATATTCAGATCTTGATGATTTTTAATTCTGTGAAAGGAATTATATCGTCTGCAGATTAATTTCTGTCATAAAATAAGTATCTCGGTCGCTTGACGATTAAACCTCGAAAGCTCCTATAACAAAAAAGAACCGATTTAAAAAAAAAAAATTCAAATTTCTTAATAAATGTTTTTATTAATACCTTCTAAAGTTTTGATTCGATTTTCATAAAATTTGAAATGTCTCGACAAAATTCTGCAAAGATAATATATCTTAAATTTCAAACCATTCGGTTTGGGTAGTTTTAGCGTTGTTATATGTGGACGGACGGACAGACGGACGGACGGACAGACAGACAGACGGACCAGACGACGACAATAGGTGCTACGTATTTATATAATTACGAACGCACCTAAAAAATGTGTATTTATCAAAAAATATCCACAGAGATTATAGTGAAAAGCATTTATACTAAGTTAGAACAGTTAAATTTAGAACTGCTTCATTGTTGTTTGTAATATAGTTAAATTTTTCTTGTTGTCTTAATCAAAATTATTGTTTAAAATTTTTACTTTTTTCTCTTCTTCAGTGTTCTTTATAGGCGAATAATTTGTAAAGATAATTTATTCATAGTTAATATACGAGTACGGAAATTTTTCTACCGCATTTTATAGTCAAAGAAGTCTACTAATATTTTCTTTAACTCGTTTTGGATATTTGTATATTGATACTTTTAGAGATATTTACAATAAATAAAGGATTCTTTCAGTGTTTTACAGTTAACGTAGAAATGCCGTTAGCATTACATATGCTAACAGCACATATATACCTTCTATTTAAAGTATGTTAATGTTTAAATTTTAACTAATATAAGAGTTAACATTGATAAAATTTCAAATTTTAAGTATATTTTCATGCATTTAGACATTGATTACTATATACGTTTAGCGTGAAAATTAGCTTATATAAACATAAAAAATCTTTCTGATTTATATATATATTTTACCTTTTATATAAAATTATATTTTTCTTTAACTCTTAAAAATATATACATAAATGTGTTTATGTAAAATTTTGTGTTTTCCTAACTGCAATAAAAATGTAAAAAATACATAAAAAAATTAGTAAGAAAAAAATTATTACACAAAAGTGACATTATTACTTTTTATACAGAATACAGTATATTTCTGACAAATAATAATAATAAAAAACCTTTAATGATTTTTACTTTGAAGTTATTCTGCTAGAGATAATGAATCATTTCTTGCACGTTTCTTTTTTGTTCTTTTCTAAAAACTGAACTGTCAAACAAAGCGATCAAATATTCTTTGAATCAAAGAAACATTTTTTTCTATATTTAGGTTTGTTTATCTTCTTGAGATAAATAGAAAGTAAATGAGAAATTTCTTTTTAAAGAGAAAGATTCTTGAAAAGTTTTTTTGTTGTTGTTTAGCCGCATCCGTTTTTGCCATTGTTCTTATTGTATTTATTTTATCTGAAAGAAAGTTTTATATTGTCATAAAAACCTTCAATACAGGACAGTATTTTTTTTTATTAAATGTATTTTTTTTCATCTCAAGATTTATACTTTTTGTTGTATTTTCTGGTAAATATACTGAATTTTATATAATTTTTACTTGAAAAAAAAGACCCTGAATACTTCTTCTTAATCGTTTAATTCTGAGAGAAATTTTGTCAATTTACTAAATTAAAATATACTGTAAAAAAATTTTGAATAATATTGATAGTATATATTTCACTCGTTTTCATATTCACATAATACATTTTTGTATTATTGATTGTGAATCTATTTAACCCTTACCAGAAAAATTCCTGTCTGCTACTTGACGAAGGGAGTCGCTGATTATTCCTTCCGAAACTCGTGAATATTATGATATGGAAGAAAAATATCACCGTCTGTATATTTATTCATCCCCTATTAATTAACTAACATAGAAAGAAAAATATCGTTACGTTTATATGTAGCATTTCCAGGGAATTTACTGACTGTACCACCTTATTTATTCCAGTAAACACATTTAAATTGTATACAAGCAGAACTAATTTGTATATATGTATATATATATATATATATATATATATATATATATATATATATATATATATATATATATATACAAATTAGTTCTGCTTGTATACAATGGCAGATAAACGTCTTCAAAATGTGAAATAACTTTTATAAATATTGAACACATTACTTGTGTGAATAGGTTGCCAGAATATATGTTACCTTTTTTTCACACATTGTTGCTAAAGAAAAAAAAAAGAAAAAAAAAATGATTTACGTTTTTTTTCACACAATTGTTGCTGCAAAAAAAGGCTTTACCCTTTTTTAACACAATACTTGCTACAAAAATGGCCTTTGAGTTTTAAAATTTGACCTATTCAGGTAATAACGTGAATTTATTTTTCGATATTGAAATGAATGTGATTATATCACTCTTGAACAATTCGCATGTCAACAATAAAAAACCTTATAACAATTGCAATAATATTAACTTTAAAAAATACGAGAGTAAATATTTTGTAAAGCAACGAACATTTTTGATGATATTGCTGCCGCAGCCAACGAAAGATTCAGACCGCGATACTTCCGCCCTTTCTGGCTGTCATTTTATTATGATAAACTAAAACAAGTGGGTTTCGTTTAATATTCCTTTCAAAACACTTTATCCTTTCTTTAATAAATCCAAATAAATTTCATATTAAAAAAAAAAAAAAAAAAAAAAAAAACCTCATGTTTTTTATAAAGTAAACATTTACTGGTCTATTTTTGTCGTTTTTTCGAAAATCTGAACCGGTCCGATAGCAGGCGAAGCCCGCTATTATACTCTCTCATAATAATATCTGTCATGCGGACTAAATGCGATATTAAAAAAAATTAATTTCAAAATTAAACATGTTGTATAGAGACCTCCAAAATGTTAAAATATGCCAGTATTTCCAAAATTGGGCTTTTATCATGATTTAATACGTTCCTTAAACTCATATGACGTTATAATGACTTGCTGACGTCATATCTACTTGTATTCTCTATTACTCATATTAATACTCACTTTGTATTATTCTCAAACATTTGAAAAAGTCCGTTAAACTTCCAATCGGACGTCATATTAATTTTCTTTTTAATTCTTTAATGACATCATATTAACCTGCTTTCTGTGCTAACACATACTCATACTCCTTATATTATTGTGAACTGTTTGAAAATTTCCGTTTAATTACCAATATGACGTCATATTAATCTTTTTTTCAAATTGGTGAAACTTTTTATTTCATTTTCATTTTTCACGTGGAAATCGTTCAGTAGGAAATTAGTTATTGTAGAAAGAATTTTATTGTGGATTTTGTTGGCAATTGCTATAACGAAAACTGTTTAAATTTAATAGGAAAAGGCTGTTAGATTTTTGGTTTTTTATCTCTCTATCTTAAAATAATACGATTTTTTCACATTAACACCTAACTGTTACCAAACTGTTATTTTTTCAATAATTTCCCATCTATCTCTACGTGCAAATTCTCACATTATATAACAGTTTATTTTCAGCATTTTTTGGGGATTTTTAGTTGCACTTAGTGTTAAGTTTGTTGTTTTTTTCACCTTACAAAAAATACTCAGTAAAACTCATCAAAATTTGTCAATTTACTTCCCAACACATATTATTCACACTCCAATAAATATTTCTTTCATACTTTCTTTTTTCTTCTCCCGAGTACGGCGTATTGCCTTCCACCGGACAACTGGGATCATTTGCCGGCGCCGGACCAAGGTGCTGGGGTAAGGCTGAACCCCATTTCTCTTCACTAGTTGCTTCTAACTTGTAAATAATTCATACATATTTCATATTAATTAGCTTTAGTAACCCCCAAGTTTTTAGTCCCCCCCCAAAAAAAAAAATTCAACACACCTGCAGCAATTTTAGTTTTAGCGGATTCATTTTTTTTTCTTTTCTTTTCTTTTTTTTTCCTTTTGTGTGTGTGTGTTTGTCGCAAAACACACTTTTTTCTACATAACTAATCTTCCTCACATTCAATAACTATAAAAATTCTTTTCGTAAATTAACACATTTTGCTCTTCATACCCCCCACTTTTTATTAAGTTTCTTTGTCTAGTTTTCCTAAATATATGCATTTTTCATCATTTGTTTACACTCTTTTTTCTCACGAAAATATGGCTAGGTCTCGCAATTTATTCCTTTTTCATACTGTTATATACCGTTTTTTTGTCCTCTCATATAAACTTAAGTGAATTTATGTTCTCTAGCGCTTCTAATAAATTTTATCATTTTTTACACAATCTGAAATTCTCTTTTTTTTTTTTTTGGGGGGGGGGGCAGTTTTTCATCAGATTCCATTTCCCTCTTTCACTATCTTCTTCAAATTAGAATACCTATCTGCGGACTTTAACATTTTCGGACCATATAACCAATTCTAACATCTAACTGTAACCAAACTTATTTTTACAATTATTTCCCATTTACAGTTTTTTTTTTTTTTTTTTTTTTTTTGCCCACATATTTATAAGCTTTAGTGTGTTTTTTTTTCCTTTGTTGTATTAAAGCCTTATTTTTTGTTTTATTTTTATTTATTTTTCTTCATTTTTCTTACACTCCTGAGTAGAATAATAATGTTTTTATTTACTTTTTAATTTACTCTTGCATCAAAGTACGTTCTTAGACTTTCTCAGACTCCCCTGTGTTCGCAAAATGCGACAAGACTTTTCTCTCTTGCTTTTTGCACAGCATTTCCCCTTTACCACTCGTCGGTCGGGGTGGCGCGCTGCGGCTGGCCTTGGCTGGCGCCTGAGTCTCCCGTCTCTCCCTCCAATAGCAATCATCATCAACAACAATCCTCCTCATCTATCGCAACAAGTTCTGCTCTACCCATATTTAAACATGTACTATTAATAAGTTACATAGCAAGGAATAGCAATTTGTCTTTCATCACCTTAGCGAGCCCCAATCGTTTCATTTTCTCTTCCCTTTCTCACCCAACAATTTTTTAATTCTAAGCTTTTTGATACTGGTCAATCATTATTCTTTACCCTAAAGTCGAACCTAATAATTCCAGTCTAATTTTCAGCGCAGTCACGAGTTTTTGACAAACGGCAAGCTTTTGTTCCTACACTTTTCCATTTTGAAACATGCTGCGAGACCTGTAGAGCCATTCATGGGTTTATTCAGTCAAGTGGCGTGAGTGCCCAATGACCTAGTTTTTGACTTAGTATAATTTTCTTTTGTTTATCGTTTCGTAGTAGAAGTTTCTCATCCTGTTCCTTCCCTTGCTAACATGTCGCAAGGCAACGGAAGATTTCCTTCTGACAAAAACTCTAGCTCTCAGTCAGCAGCTCGAAAGAGCAGGTCATCAACTAGAAATACCAGAGCAAAGCTGTCTAGAAGCGTCAGCCACAGCTCAGCAGCATCCCCAATACATGAAAACACTGATGCAGAAACAGAAACATATACGATGGCAGAACTTATTACGATGGGAAAGTGCTACGTAACAAGAGCTGAAAACAGCATTGCTACAAAAAAACTCCCCACAGAAAAAACACTAAAAAATCTGAGATATGTATTTGAGTTCCTTCAAAATACAGAAGAGGCACTGCAGTCCAGGATACGCCAACTAGAAATAAATGAAGCAAGCCTCCAGACAAGCTGCCAGCACCTCCAAGAAAGCCTAGATCACGCACGCCAAACGAATGAGAAGATAATTGAAAGGATCCCAGACACCGTCACACTTATAGAAGCAGTCAGATCAACACTAAAACAAAATCAAGCAGACCAAGCAGCGGCAATAGAAAGCACCACCATTTCACCAACAGAAAAAGCAACACCTCAAGTCCCACAAACATACAGTCAAACAGCCGCACAACCAGCCAAAAAGTTTGTTCTGGAAAGCTCTAACCGCAAAACCCTCATCATTAAAGGTACATCAATAACACCGGGAAAAAAAATCGAAATAATGCTATCTAAAGAGGCAATTGCAACGCCAATACACGAGGATAAGGTGGCCCCCAGGAGAAATCACGTAGAAGTTACCTGCAAAACAGAAGAGGACCTAAAGCGCCTACAAGCAGAGCTGCAGCACAATCAAGTTCTCAACAAAAAACTTAATTTTCTGCAGAAGGCAGTTCCAAAGCATAAAATGATTCTCCTGGGTGTCCCAGAGGCGCTGACGAAGGAGGCCCTCACTAATATTCTTGGCAAAACATACCACATAACTGAAGAAGACATCATCGTCCTCAAGGAGTTACCTAATAGACACAACGAGGCGACAAAAGATTTTATTCTTCTGCTGCCTAAGTCACTTGGCATAGAGCTCATAAATGATGGAGGCATCGTCATCGGCCTAAAGACCTGTCGCCTCCGACCACATACTACCATCCAGCGCTGTCGCCGCTGTCAAGGCCTTACCCACCACGAACGGAACTGCAAGGCGGCCACGTCTGTGAGTGCATGCTGTGGCGAAGCACACCATGAAGAATCATGTGCAGCAGCTCCACGATGCATCAACTGCACCAAACATAACACACAACACAACACACATTTTCCAACAAGCCACAAAGCATCAGATTCTGGTTGCAGTGCCTACCGCTCAAAATATAGTTCAGAACGGGAAAGACTTAACCTGCTTTTCCAAATTGGTAACAGTTCGCAAGTTCACCTAACACCAGAAGAACCAAACAGACATCAACAATTCAACACACAGCACCCAACCATACAAGATGCAACACCAGCAAATAGCCCCTATCATCACGATGAATGGTATGGTAATCGCTCATATAGAAATGAATACCACCCACTCTATCAAGGAGGCCACAACGGGCATCACCATGACTGGCAAGGTAGGCCCTTCTATTGAATCTAACATAATTTTTGTTACTAACTTAACCAAGAACCCTTTATTTAAGTACCTTTTAATTAAGTACCTTTTCAGAAAACCAATATGTCTCTTCTAGCACCTTCGGACCTCCCTCCATTTGGCCACATCAAAATCATTCAGGTTAATTTAAATCACTGCAAGGCAGCTAATGTCAGCCTAAAAAATTACATGATATCAGAAAATATAGACATTGCATTGCTGCAGGATGCCTACTGTGGCAATGATGGAGCGCTGCTGTCAATTTTTCCGAAAAATTGGACGAAGTTCGCGTCCAAAGATAACAGCGCTCATCTGGTCGTCCAGAATACGGATCTGGCATACTCACACCTATTCACAGGAAACAACTGTGTTTTCATCACTATAATGGCGAAGGAAGGAAAACTAATTATAGGCTCTACCTACGCAGCACCGCGTTTCAATTTTGATGAAACCCTTATGGAGTGGCAACACTTAATAACTCATAAGCAGTACTTCATTTGCGGAGGTGACTTCAACGCAAACTCCACTGTTTGGGGTTGCCCACAGGAAACCATCCGCGGAGACAGTCTCATCGAGCATCTCGCAGTCCATAATTTAACCATTGTTAACATTGATAACAGAACACACACATTTGTCAGAATGAACAACACAGGTATTATAACACACAAAGGATTCCCAGATCATACGCTGGCGAATCCGAAGGCGGCACAAAAAATCAGGGACTGGCGAGTAATGGACATCCACAATGCCTCGGACCATAAATACATACGTTTCGGCTTTGACATTACACCACTGACTACAACTAAACGATGTTTCAACACAACCAGAGGAAATTTTAAAAAGTTTACACAAATCATTAAAACACACAGACCACTCCTTGCACAACACCTAAGGGATGCAACAAACATCACCGACATTAACTCCTTCACAAAAAAACTTATTGCTTCCATGCAAGAGGCGGCACGAGCATCCTTTAGAATAAAAAATACTCGGAGGACTCCAGTATTCTCGTTCTGGACCACCGAACTAAAGACACAACGAAACAAACTCACAGCGCTAAGGAGAAAGATTAAACATCTACGAGAAACACACGGAAACACACCTTATTTTGAAAACCTTGGCGCTCAGTACAAAATACTCTCATCAAAATTCAAGAAAAGTGTTCAGGATGCCAGAGTCAAAACCTGGCGCAATTTCTGCAGCAATCAATCAGAACCTTTTGGCACGGCACAAAAATTTTTTACAGGAAATTTCTTCACACCAGACGAAATTAAACTTGAGCTTCCACCCTCCATTTCATCCAGGCAAGCAAATATGGAGCACCTAACTGCAGCACTTTTCGGACCATCCTCGTATCCCAACCAATTCAGACCTCAATTTTTCGACACCTAATGATAAACCCTTTTCTAAAGCTGAAGTAGCATCTGCTCTACATACATATAATGATAAAAAAGCCCCTGGCCCAGACTGCGTGGACTTCAAAATTTTAAAATTAACTTTCAAAATCATCCCAAAGTTGTTCACCAGATGGGCCAATCTGTGTCTCAATCACAATTACTTCCCTCAAACACTGAAGCAAGGTGAGGCCGTCTACTTCCTGAAAAAAGGAAAGAATGCCTCAGAACCCACATCCTATAGACCTATTTTTCTCCTACCAACTCTGGGGAAGCTGCTAGAAAAACTACTAGTCACACGACTGGTGCACTTCATGGAGACGAATGGCATCTTGCATCATAGGCAATATGGGTTCAGAGAGCGTCGGTCATGTGACAAGGCCCTTTATGACATTCTTACCACTTGCAATGAAACCATCAGCAAAGGAGACTACACCTCACTTGTTTCACTAGATATTAAAGGTGCTTTTGATAATGTAGAATGGAGGGACATTATCCAGCAACTAATTGAAATTCGCTGCCCGGCTAATATAGCTGGAACCATCGCATCCTACTTAAGCCTTCGTAGCATAATGATCAATTGGGGTTCAGGCACTTCGGTACATCAGCTCGAAAAGGGCTATCCCCAAGGCTCCTGCCTTGGCCCAATACTTTGGTTACTCATAGCTAACATAATTCTAAAAGAGCTAGAATCTAGAGGCTTCATTCTCTTTGCATTCGCTGATGACTTCAGCTTTATTTTCTCGGGCAGGCGGCGCATGGACTTGGAGGCAATGGCGGCTCAAGCCCTCCCCGTATTCTGCCAACTGCTAACAAACTTCAACCTCCAGCTATCAAGCCAAAAATCACAAGCAGTCACATTTTCCAAACCACGCAAACTTGAACGTAAACCAATCATAAGATTGAACGGGGTTAGTGTCGAGCATGTCTCACACCTCAAACTTCTTGGCCTCACCATAGATGAACACCAAAGCTGGACAGAACATATCAACACCCTCAGGATTAAAGTAGGAAAATTACACTTAAACGCACGTAAACTAACGTCAAAATCCTGGGGAATAAAGCCAAACAATGTTAAAAATCTGGTACCACACAATAGTGGAGCGGATAATTTTCTACTGTGTGGGCGTCTGGGGAGGTAACCTCACGCAAACCGTGAAGGACAAATTGACCTCGATGCAACGGCTCTTTTTGCTGCAAATTGCTCGAAGATACAGGACAATCTCAACGGACGCACTCACAGTAATAACAGGTATTCCTCTCATAACAATAACACTCCAATATGAATACCAGAAAAACAGGATCACACACCTAGAACATGAACCAACGTGTGCAGCACTTTTTCCACAAATACAACTACAGAGGAAGGTTCCCAGTTGGAGAATACATCCCGCAGAAGAGACATCTCACTTACAGATAAACACAACCAGGCACGGTTTTGAACACAGCTACTCCCCCCGCTGTCCGACCATTTTCACTGACGGATCACGCACGGAGACTGGCGTGGCAGCAGCATTCTGTGCCATGAAAGGAGAGGTCGTGACCCATAAGTGGCACTGCAGAATCGGTGATAACAACACTGTCTTCCAGGCTGAGCTGTTCGCGATTCTGCGGGCATTGGAATGGATGGTCTCTAACCCAACAGTATAATTTTACAGGCTATATTCAGACAGCCTCTCCAGCCTACAAGCAATCTTTACTCACCGCACAAAACATCCCATTGTACTCCAAATAAAACTATTTTTAAAACACCTTGCACGGCGAGTAGCCCTGGGCCATGTGAAGGCACACATTGGCATTGCTGGCAATGAATTAGCTGATAAATTGGCAAAAGAAGCTACGGGAAGCACAAATATTGATCTTTCCCTCCCTGTTCCCCCATCCTACATTAGAGGGTTTTTAAAGTCCAAAATCATTCCTCAGTGGCAGGACCACTGGGATTACTCGGATAAAGGTCTACATACCCACAAATTGCTCCCTTTTGTCTCCCTAAACCTGCTTAACCTCGCCCCCCACACCTCAGCGTTCCTCACAGGACATGGTCCATTCCCTACTTACCTCAAATATTATAAACGTGCAGCCTCCAATGTGTGTCCATGTGGCCAGCGGGGCTTGCCTTCTCATTACTATTTTGACTGCCCACTGACCGTTGCCTGGCATCTCAGATCTCCCGAAATTCCCCCACCCTCTTGGCTAACCAATATTCTAACAAGACCAATCTTACTAAAAAATTTAAAAAATATTTTTAATTTCTTAATGGATTTATCGAACTTAACAAATTAAGTAACCAACTCTAGCTTTTATCAAATTTTTAACTAAACATATTAAATTCTTCACCACCAATCAGTACTGTAATTGATCTGCCTACCCTCCTTCTCCTGACTTTTCCTTATTTTGGCTGTACCTTGTCAGTGTTTGAGCACCTTGCTGTGCTCCCTTCGCAGTCTTTAGAAGCGGCCTCATCTCTCCAACGCAACAACTTTTGGCGCCATCTGTCGCGTGGGAACTGAGCTTCTCAGATTCCGGCGCATCATTATTATCCAAGGACCGCCTTGGCCGCGAACTGTGTGTCATGACGCAGGAGCGTTAAGGACTGTTCACCTACAAGTTCTTCATCACTGCACCTGCCGCTGTCTGTCGCGAGGGAGTGCAGGCTCCAGCGGTTCAGGCTTTTTTCAGTTTATTTTTCTTTTTTTTTGTTTTTAGCTTTCTTGCCTGCCCCTTGTCGCGCTTCGGCTTGTCCTGGCAGTTCCGGCCTTTGGCCTAGTTTGTATTTTCTTTCTTTTCTTTTTTGTTGTTGTTTGGGCCGTTTGCGCGTGCGCTGGCGGTCTCGGCGTCGTGCCTTCCCTTCCGCCGGTGGCTGGAATCACCCAAAACGAATCCCCGCGTGCCGGGGAACATCCCGGGGGAGGTGCTAACGCTCTACTGCCTGGCTTTGCTGGGCCGAGTGGCCCCCCTTAGGCATTCGATTTTTTCACATTTTAATATTTTGCGCTTCATAGTAGGTATTCAGCTATAAGTACATAACATTTCATGTCTGTAAGTAATATAGTTTCTGAGAACCGGCTCTCTGACGGACAAACAACGTAGCGGGATGAATAGGGTTTCGTGAGATGAACGAAACCCTAAAAAGGACACATGTTCCTTAATCTAGGAATATAAGTACGAACGTCTACAATAACCTCTTCCGTGTTTCTCACTATTTCTTTATCTTTAGAAATGTCAGAAACCAATATATTTTGGATATTTAAATACACAGTTTCTTAATGAATTATTTGAGACAAATCCTCCTTCGGCGTAGCATAGGTCTCCTGCTATTGCAAAAAAAAACAAACAGTTTCTTGTTCTTTCTCCGGTTTTCGGAAATATTTCCTATTAGTGTTTATGTTGTATTAAGTTGTTTCCCTAATTTAGAATATCGGTTTTCAGAATACTCTCAATTCTCAATTAAATATTTTCAGCTACTTAATTCAATTCATACATTCAAGAGTAACAAAATAATATTAATTTTAATGTCAATGATAATGTTGTTAATTTATCATGTTTGTTTGTAAAACATGTTCGTTGAACATAAAAATGTTTACTTTAGAATTGGTAGCATCCGAAAAACCTACATTTCGGCTTCAGTATATACGCTATAAAAACTGCTCAGAAACGTTTCCGAAAATCATTGGTTGCAGTTGAAACTTTGTTTTATAAAATCTCCTTAAAATTTCCAAAATATATTGGTTTCTGAGGTCTTCTAAAGTTAAAGAATGGTTTTCGGAACCAGGGGTAACTTGGAAATTGTAATTTATATGTAATAAAATTATGTTCAAGGGTATGTTTTCGATGACAACAGATCATTTTAATATTTTTAGAACTTAATTATAAGAAGAACTTAATAATAGTAGCTTTTTAAATACTATTTTCAGGTTTTTAATCACAGACATCTGCGGTTAAATAAGATGAATATTACTGTTACATGTCCGTAATCCATTAACGTTTTGCAATTCACTGACACCTATACGATGACATATATTAAGTTTTACCTGAAATTATTGATTGACACCAGAATTTAAAAACAAATTTATTTGGAAATTAGTAAAAGCTTTTATTCACGTACTTAATAAAAGGAAAATTTTCATTCCAAAATTCTGGTGTCAATCAATCATTTCAGGTAAAACTTAGAATATGTTATCGATCACCAAATATTCTTTATAGTTACAATTGTAAATGAGTTACAAGAACAATGGATTTAATTATGCGCTAATCCAAGATAACCAAAAAAGGCCAAGTGACTTTTACAGCAACAGCGAAATATTTTAAACACTAAAAAGTAGAAACTATAAATAAAAAATAAAGCGCTTATCATGTTAAAAAATACTCTTTAATCAATTAAGAGTTTCATATTAATTAAATTATAATTATACGTAGTAAAATCAATGTAGATGCCATAAAATATAGTTAAATAATAAATAAATAATAGTAAAATATACATACATTGCTAAATTGATGTACTGATACATAAACTGTGTGCTTTATGGCAGAGAACTCACTACTTACATAGTTCCTATGAGAATTTATTTCACGAAGTAAATATTGATTTTATTCCATTTTGTGATAAATTTACAAAGTTTTAGCAAAGAAGGGAAAATAATGAAAAATTTGTAAAAATAGAAAAATTCGGAGGAAAAAAATTGCTAAATGTTTGTAAAAATCGAAATATCCGGAGGAAATATTGCTAAAAGTTTGTAAAAATGCGAAAATACGGAGGAAAATATTGCTAAAAGTTAGTAAAATTAGAAAAATCGTGAAGAAAAACTTGCTAAAACTTTGTAAATAGTAACAAAACGGAATAAAATCGATGTTTACTTTGTGAAAAAAACTTGTCGTAGGAAGCATGCGTTTTGATTGGGTAGAATTTGGAAGTTGCCGATTTTTTGGCTGGCGCGCGTCAAAAAAATCGCCAATTCGGGCGTCTCACTTGTTCTAGGATTTTGATTTTTTTTTTAATTAAAAGAAAGAAAATATGAAACAGTTTTTCATTATTAAATGAATTGTTAGAGCAACCAATAACCATTTTTGGAAGACAGATTTCATGTATCAGAATAAGTAACGAGGTTTTAAAGAATCAGTTTTATTTCCTATTTTTTAAATAATGCTACTGTTTTAAATTTTTGAATTTTCAAAAATTATCTTTCAAAATGCACAATAATGTCAGTTTTTAATTTAAGTTAATTTTAAAAATTATGATTATATACTCAAGATGTGTGTTTATTTATGCATGTATGCATCTCTCTCTCTCTCTCTCTCTCTCTCTCTCTCTATATATATATATATATATATATATATTATATATACATATATATAAACATACATACACAGGGGCGTTAACTCTAAGCCCACTTCATGTGTGCATTAGCAATTCTTTCTTACACACAGTTACTCGTTAGCACTTGGTAACAATACTCTGTACTAGGCAGAGTTGTAAATAGCCGACAGCCGAGTACTCAATACTTGGCCAAAGTAACATTGCGTTTTTATGTTTTGAAATAAGTTAGACATGGGATTGTGAAATCAGGGAGTTTCAGTGGAGCGGCCCCTTAATATAATATTACTATATATTATTAATTAATATGCTTAAAAAATAGTAAAATGTTATACTACTATTTCTGATTGATTCAGCCAAGCTGCTGAACAATTATTCTGAATTAGCCTAGTACCAAATATACACAAAGTATACTTAGTCCAGATACATGTCTAATTATTTTCTATGTTTGAAAATAAAATAAAAAATTGTAGCATTATGAATTTAAAATACTGATCGAGTACTGTTTTGCCAAAATAAACGAGTACTAGGACGTGTACAAATGTCAAATCATAGCATGCAAGAAAAAAAAAAGCACATAGAAGCGAGCCCAGAGGTAACATTCAGAAGATCAGAAAAATAATCTTACAAACCAATTGCATTTGCATACCTAATTGCACACACAAACTTAAATGCAAAAGTTCTGCAGTGCTATTGTGAGAATACAGTTGTTTAATTATGCATCATTTTAAGAAATTTTCTACATAACTCATAAAACAGCAACATTTGAAAAATATGAAAAATGAATGATAAGAAAAATTTACAACTAAGTAATTTAACCAAGCTAAGCTATATGTGTAGATATACCTATTAAAACAAAGTGTTAATCAACATTTATAGCATTCACAAACATTTAAAATACATTTATGCTTTCTATGCCTCTATATATATATACTGCATTAAAATAGTGTATTACTTCAGGCAATCAAGAATGTCGCAGCGAAAAAAAAAAAACATTTTCGTTTTAGTGGAACTCATTTAAATGAGAATGTATATTTATTTATTTTAGGAGTTTAATTTTTAAAATAACAAAATTGAATTAAATTACATCTTTTCAAACTGAAGCAAAACTTCACTTTACAAAGACCAAAATAGGCTTGAGAACATAGTGTGTGTCGTTTCCATCTCAAATCAGAAAGTAATCACATTACATATTACCGGTTCACCATTTTGTTTAACTTTACACCAAATGTCCATTAAACAATGACGTTTCATACAGTTACATCTTCATTAAGAGGATAAATTGTAAGAAGTAGAATTAAAAACAGAATATAACTTAACTAATCACAACATAAGAACAATAATAGAACTTTGAAACTGTCAACATGCAAGAGCTATTATTAGAACATATTTTTAACGCAATTACTTAAATCAATTAAGAATACATAAAGGAAAAAACAGATAAATACATACCTAAATAAATTCAGTAAACGGCGCTCTGTGAGCAGTACAAACTTCTATATATTAAATGGAGAGTCGATGACCACAAACACCCAAACATCACGCTTTGCACCTCACGCCAGACGCCAGAGAAGTAAACATTTCAATGGCGCTTTCAACTGTTGCCATTTCTTCAAAATGAAGATGCATGCTTTGGAATACCATACAATTTATGGTACAAATAATTACCATATGATTTTATCAACATCATGCTACGGAATACCATGCAATTCATTGTACAGGCAATTACCATATGATTTTACCATACATCATGCTATGGTATACCACACAATTTATGGTACAAGCAATCATCGTATGATTTTACCATACATCATGCTATGGAACACCATTGAATATATGGTAAATTTCATTACCCTATAATTTTACGATACACCTTGCTATGGAGTACCATAGACAGAAGAATGTTTACCATATGAATACAGTATGTTTACATATAATGACATAAAGTTTTTATGATTTTCCATGCAAAATCATATGTTTCCATAAAAAGTCCTATGCCATTTTTTGCTAAGGGTCACTTTAACAAATATAAAATCTACATTAAAAAACATATCTACAAGTTTAGGCCTACATCTGAGGCTATCAGCAGGATAAAAGTCAATCACAAGATTATTGTGATTGTACTGTCGTTGAAAATTCTAAGATCCGAACACTTGACCAATCAGCTTCAACATAACTAAAATGTATACAAGACAGCCAATGCCATCCAAGTGTTCGGATCTCGGAATTTTCAACGACAGTACAATCACAATCATCTTGTGATTGACTTTTATCCTGGTGATGGCCTCAGATGTAGGCCGAAACTTGTACACATGTGTTTTTAATGAAGTTTCTATATATTTTAAAATGTTACATCAATTTAGCAATGTGTATATATTTTATTATTATTTCATCTATAAAAGTTTTATATGGTGTAAATATGTGTATATATTTTACTTTTAATTATAATAGTTTACTATTAATTATATTTTAATATTTTACTATTATCATTTATTAACATTTTATTTAGTGTAAACGTCCAGGACTTTTTGATAGTTAAATAGTGTTTTTTTTCTCATTCGTATTGCCATATCTTAAAAACGAAAAGAGCAAAAAATATATTTTAAAATAAATTCACTAGCTTGCACTTTCTACCAAGCATAAAAAAACAGTGAATCTTCAGTAATCGGGTACAGTGCCAACACCTAATTAATGTACTCTTGCGGACATTTTCAGTAAAAAACATGAATTGCCGCAATGCAATTAAGCGTGATTTTCAAGATAAACATTGAATGCTTATGAAAGAGTGATTTTTAAATTTTTTTTAAAACTTTTATACTCATTTTTCAATTATATATTTCATTAGTAATAACAAAAAGCATCAGAATATATCATATATACTAGTAAATCTGCAGATCAGGAGCTTCAATATCAGCTCTAAAAGTCATTGTTTTTTAATCTTACTTTTCATATTATTTAGCATCTTGCAATCTGCAATAGAATTTTTTTAAATTACACATATATTTATAGGCATATAAAATACTTCGGAGGTTTCAGAAATTAGAAGCGTTAAATTAAACATTGTTTATGCATTGACATTCTAAAATTCTTATGAACTTTTTATTCATGTAACTTTTTAGATAAAAAAATAAAATAAATAAATTTGTATTAAAATAAATTCTTAATTTATGCCGATAGAATACAAAAATAATTTATTTTGATAATAAAATATTGCAGCAAATGAGTGTGAGTTACTTGAACTTTATTAATTTGATATTCTTTGCAATAGGGTTGCTAAGCAACTAATAAATTAAAGAGTTAAGTAAAAATAAACGAATTTTAAAATTTGTAAAAAATATGAAAATGAAATGTTTTAAATTTCCCGAACAGATGATAAAAATTTTCCAGTAGTTTAAACAATTAATTTATAATTTCTAATGAATGTATTGGCAAATTTTCAAAGCTATCGGATATATTTAAAACCTCCATATCGAAAATTTAGCAGTAATAATTTTACGTTTAAATCCATTATTCAAATGCGTGATTTTTATTTCAGTTAAAAATGAAATTTGAAATCGTCTGCATTCCCATAGGAAAGCATTATGACCTAAAAAGAAATGTTCTATATTTTTCGAACGAATGAACCAAATGTAACTAAAACTATACAGCTAATTCCGGGTCACCAACATATCCATCAAAAAGCGACCTAATAGGACGATTTTTACGGCAGTTATCGTGGAACAGACAGACAGACAGACAAATGGAAACCGAAAACTTTTCGCGTCTCCACAGTGAGCCTCAACTGATGTTTCGGCAATTATTTCTGTTGTCAACATCCCTTTTTCTATGCATTTACAAAACGCACAACAACGAATTACGTATCATTCGAAAGGTTTTTGAAGCGGCTTCTGACATAGTACTCTCACATTTCGTTAAAAAATGTTTTCTGATTACAAATTACAGTTAATTAAAAATAAAAATTAAATCAGAATTGTTTCCATAAATGAAATGAAATGTTTTCCTCCAATCAATGTTGCCACAGAAATAAAGTACCGCATTACATCGTGCTCAACAATGAATATAAAAATCAATAAATAAATAGTACAAAAAAGATAAAGTTAGGACTGTAAATAAAATAACGGGCTTATTTTATATTTATGATTAAAAAGCAAAATTCAAATTCAAATGTTTAAAAGAAAAATACAATAACGATCAAAGCAGTAACATTTCACGTGTAGACATCATACTCTAATAAAGTTAAAATACGATTGTTATTCTTTTTCGCGCGTTTGACTTTTGCTATCTTCGGTCGGTTCGTACTATAACTTTGATGGAATAAATGCGATGATATTCTGGCTAGATTAATGTTGTTTGCAGATATTTTTATCTTTAATTTTTCTTTAGAAGTTTAAACCTTGCATCTAAAAATATTAGGTATTGCTAAACAATATCAGACTGTGCGAAATTATTAGTGCGAAATCCTCGGACGAATACACTGGTTCTGTTTTATTTTTCTCTCTTCATTTCAAAAGAAAATAAATGGAAACATATGGTTTGCCTTTGTTTTTAGGAAGTGAAAATTCTTAATGTTTATTCTAGAACTTTTTCTTATCTCAAACTGTCAAGTAATAGTAATATCTATCTTAAAATGTGTTACATTGTAATAATATATTAGCAAAAAACCACATTAAACTAAAAATAATATGATAAATTGTATTTTTAAGATGTTTGGAGAAAAGGGACATCGGTTGAAAGTGTATATATATATAAAAAAGAATAGTAGAATAAACAAAAACTTTTTGAAATATTTCACGCGCTTCATTTGTTATCTGGATGCAAGTTTTGAAGACGCGCAGCTGTTACAATTATTTTTATCATAAATTGTTACAATATTAGCATTATTAATATTGTTTTATGCTTAGATTTAACCGAATTTGGAACAATTAATAATTATTTACTCTAATGATTGGTATTAGAATAAATTTTTCAAATGTTATCGGTGTTTTTATTATTAAAAATAAATAAATACTATAAACATGCAAATTTCTCAATCGCCTGTTTTAACGATTAATTTACACATACATTAACTGTGTTAATTATTAAATCATTAAAAAAAGACTCTTAAGAGTCAATTTAGGAAACAGAAAGTAGGGGAGAATGTGGCAGCATGGGACTCCTTGTGATTCTTGTGTTGTACTACGAATAAACACTAACTAGTTGGCCCGAACGAGGATTGCACTGCAGTCTAATATTTTTTAGCAATATCTATTTTTGTAGATGCAGGTTTAAATTTCTAAATATGCAAACAAAAAATATGCAAACAACACTAATCAATCCAGAATATCATCTCATTTATACCATCAAAGTTACAGCAAAAACTGATCGAAGATAGCAAAAGGTACGCGTGAGGGAGAAAAAAAAACAATCACATTTTAATTTCATGGGAGGATGACGACACCAGCATTGGTAAAAAAACCGGACAGAGAAAAATTGAATAGGTATGAAGTACAACTTAATTTAATATAACAAAGGAAACATTTCAGGTTACACGAGAAATGCTTCGGTCGCTCGATGGCGTCTTTTACTTCTAAACATTTGATTTTGAATTTTACTTTTAAATCATAAATATAAAATAAAACTATGCAACAAAAATGTCCATTTTATCTTTTTTGTGCTATTAATTTTTTTTATGGTGAGCACGCTATATTAGGGTATTTTATTTTTGGGGCATCATTGATTAAAGAAAAAAAAACCTTCCCTTTCATTTATGGAAACAATGCGGATTTATTTTTTAATTAACTGCAATTTTTAATCAAAGACTTTTTAGCGAAATGTGAGTGTACTATGTCAGAAGTCCGTTCAAAAACTTTTCAAATGATACACCTCATTCATTGTTGTGCCTACAATTAATTTATAATTGTAATTATTGTAAATCCATAGGAAAAGGGATGTTAACAACAGAAAAAAATATACATGATACTCATAGTTAGTGATAGGTGACCGTGCAATCAAATCCAAAGTGTGTTATAAAATATATGATTTTACAGATATTTTTATGCGCATATTATTTCAAACGCATATTTATAATATTTAAACCTTTAAGTATGTCGTACAGTTTGTCTGATACGAAAAATCCTAAAATTACGGTCGTATGAGTCAGAAATGTTAAGATTTGCAGACCACCAATACCTTCATAGGAGACCTTTAAACTCAATTATCTGAGAACACTCTTTTTCAGCGGTTTTAACACGTTAATAATTGAACAAGTTAAAGGATTTACAACTGGAGATTTATAGGATATCCGAGAAATTTTGACACATTGCGAAATTATGAAAAAAAGATAAGGACAGTGGTGGTTTTTCGATGTCACTTATTATGTTTCCGATTTTTTTTTAACTCATTGTTATTCCTACAATTTTCCCCTAAATATAGATTAGTCGTGATTGTCCCATTCTTTGGCTCCCTCGATCTCTTGATTTAACCCCGTTGGAGTTTTTCATGCGAAATTATGTGAATGATTGTGTGTATCAGACGCTTTGCATTAATTTCCAGGAACTGAAGCAGCGTATCTCAGCTGTTGTTCCATACATAACTCCTCAGATGCTTTCAAATACATGGAATTGAAATCAAGTATCGCATGGACATAGCTACTGTTCGTTACCAAGGGATCTCGCATCGAGATGTATTAACTTTTGTACTTATTCTAAGTTAGTAAACACATTTTGGTTCTATACTAACTAGATTTTGTTTTAAATAATTTTGAAATGTGTCCAATAATTTTCGGACACCCTGTATATGCTTAAAGTGATAAAACAGAACACATAAAGGCTTATAAATACTTTTTAGTCGACATCTCCCGAACGTATATAGGCGGCGACATTTTCAAGATGAATAATGATTATGATCTCATGGTTTATTTTTATTAATTTCATTTTCAAAAATGTTTGCGAACAATATTTATTTATCATTATTCATCTTGAAAATGTTTCCGTTTATGCTTTCGAAACATGTCGATCTTTACATTAAAATATATTTATAAGCCTTTATATGTTCTGTTGTATCACTTTAAGCATGTAAATCTATAGTTTAATCATAACGAGAGATTTTCTAATGTAATTACGTAGATTTACATGTTTTTTTCTCCTTTAAATAGATGAAATTAGTTTTTTAAAACTATACCTGAAAATCAAACATTTTATTTTTTAAATTATAATACAAAATCTGATCCATTTTTAGCGACTTTGGAAGTTTTATTATACAGAATTATAATTAAAGTGGTATTTTCAAAAGGCTGTAAAAAAAAACAAGCACTGGTCAGAATGACCCGATATTTCATCTGAGTAATTCGTATTTGTTTTTCGAAATAAAAAAAAGTTCAAAAGTTGATTAATAGAGGGCGCTGTACTCGTCATAAGAAGCTAATTAAAAGACGTGACATGCTGCTGTGGCAATCTTTGTTTAAAGCCTATCCACCACGACAAAGTAGTCCCACAGCGAATAAGAAAAAATCGGTTTTTAATGGTCAATAGACCAAAAACTATTTTTTTTCTTATCCGCTGTGGCACAACTTTGTGGTGGTGGATAGGTTTTGAACAAAGAGTGCACAACAGCATTTCACGTCTTTTAATTAGCATCTTATGACGAGTACAGCGCCATCTATTAATCAACTTTTGAACTTTTTTTTTCTTTCGCAAAACTAATTCCCATTGCTTCACGTGTACTCAGATGAAATATCAGGTCATTCTGACCAGTATTTCTTTTTTACAGCTTTTTGAAATTGTAACTTTAATTATAACCCCCCTGTACTTTTAAAAATTTAATTATTTTTTGTTGTTGCAGATAATTGAAGGATAACTTAGTAAGCAGTAAAAAAAAGAAACGAAGACTCAAAAACATGGAACTTTTAAAATCGTCGTAAAACTAATTTTCCCAGTTCAGTTTTGATATACAATGTAAAAATTTATTTATTATTGTTTTTTACAATTTAACCAATATTTATTTTCTTTAATACAACTATAAATAAATTAAAAATGAAGAAATGTTCTAAATTAATTGCAAGCTTCGGCCTGTTTTCGTCATATCAACCCCCCCCCTTCAATGTTAAAAATTCAATTGCATTGCTAAGCCTAACAAGCAGAAATCATAAAATCAGAAGGCAGTAAACTGGGGCAGATTTGGTCCCATAGTAACACGGCAAGGTGGGATACAGTCTAACATGCTCAACATAAATAAAAATTTCTTTTAATTCCTAAAACGCTATTAAATCTAATTATGAAAAATGAATATAATATACATTATCTATTCGTATTAAAAACATCACAGCGTCTACCTAATTAAGTTTACGTAAGGTTATTCACGTCAAATTATGAAGTAGTTGAAAACTGTTTTTAGAGGCGATATTGCTCATAAAAGTTTATTTTCAAATAATTTCCTTACAATAGTTGTTATGTACCATATTTAATATCATGCATTATGCTCAAATTTTAAATATTTAAATATATATCAAATTTTTAAATTGCACAATACTATAGAATGTTAATAAAGTTTTAAATTTTATTGTAAACGTTTTAATAACTCTGATTTTTGAAACAGTAGTAAAAGTATTTAAAATTCGATTACCAACTATTTTTAACAAAATAAAAAGAGTTAGTTTCTATCGAATGAAAAGCAATTTATTATTAGATACTTTATAAATTTTTGGAACCCTCCTTGCCTTCAAGATAGATTAAAATGCGTTCGTGAAATTGAATTTCTTTAAAGGCATTTAATAATTTTAGAAAATATTGAAAATGGAAATTATAAAATTCTCTGCATCAAAAAAATTTCATCATCCAATAGTATGATTTTTTTTATGGAACAAACTTATTTCAAACTTTTCAGCAAGCACTATTTAGAAAAAATATATATATTTAGAAATAATATATATTTAAATGATTTTCTAAATATAAATTAATTATAAAAACAATTTAGTGCCCTTTTATTTTAAATTTATTAGCGTTTATTAATGCAAATTAACTGTCATATAGAAACCGTCTTTTCGGTGAAATATTCATTTCATGAGCTGCCAATTTTGAAATGTTTTATTGGTAGTATTTTAAAGTGTCATTCGTAATAACTTTCGCTACATTTTGTTGTA
This sequence comes from Maratus michaelseni, assembly GCA_963931845.1. Lineage (NCBI taxonomy): Eukaryota > Metazoa > Arthropoda > Arachnida > Araneae > Salticidae > Maratus > Maratus michaelseni. The sequence continues at coordinate 89,754,651 of OZ007595.1, read as the reverse complement.
TTTTAATTTACCAACTATTAATGAATATTAACGATGTTTAGGATTGTAGTATAAATTTCTCAATAAAATTTCAATTAGCTATACTTTTTGGATATTACATATCTCCTATATACCGGGTGATTATAATTAAAGTTACGATTTCAAAAATCGATAATTTTAAAACTACTGGTCATAATGACTTGATATTTTAGCAGAACAATCATGAGGCAATGGAATTTTGTTTGGCGAAGGAAAAAAAATAGTTCCAAATTGTGCCGATAGTTGGCGTTGTCAGGGTAATGTCAGGGGAAAGACCAAAAATGTATTCTTGAACCCTTTCCGGCGCGGTGTAAATTTGTTTGCAAAATGATGAAATAATACACCGGAATTTACAAACGAATCCATTAGTAAAAAGAAACTTGCTTATTTTCTGGTTCTTAATGAAAGGAAAATTTTAATTAAATATTCTTGGTGCCAATTGTCAGTTTTAGAATTAAAATTGGGTGTCCTTTTTTGTGACCACCGCCCGTTAAAGGGTTAAACATAGGAATGATGTTGCCAAAAGGAATGAAATAGAGTTCAGAGATTTACTAAAAATTTATTAGCGAAAAGACAAGACTACGTGTTTACAGCGACGACAGCGATAATGACAAAAAATGAAAAAAAAAAAAAAGAGCTTCATGGAACAAACACCTTACTGATTATTAAGGCATAAGTTGCTCAATATGCCCTCCGCCTTGTTCCGCTACTAATTGGAAGCCCAAAACGGCATGCTCCACAACAGATCGGAGGGTATCTGTACTAATGCAATGGGTGTGTTGTGTGATGCTTGCCTTCAAGTCGGCTAGATTCTGAATCCGCCCGCTATAAACAACATTCTTCAGGTACCCCCAAAGCCAGAAATCACACGGGTTTAAGTCGGGGGAACGTGGCGGCCACGTTGTTGGAAAATGGCGGCTTATGATCCTATCATCTCCGAAATTATCACTTAGTAGCTGCTTCACAGTAGTAGCAATGTGCGGAGGAGCGCCATCTTGCATGAATATTATGCGATCCACACACTGACGCTGTTGAAGTGCCGGAAGAACATGGTTACGCAAAAGTGCTTCATACCGCTTGCCAGTAACTGTGCAGGTAACGGGACCCGCAGGTGTGATCGCCTCGAAGAAAAATGGACCGACGATAAACGCTGCCGTTATTCCGCACCACACAGTGACCTTTTCAGACTGAAGAGGTATGGCTGTAGCTGGGACGGATTCTCGGTCGCCCATATCCTGCAATTTTGCGTATTTACAGAACCTTGCAAATGAAAGTGGGCTTCGTCAGACCACAGAATGTTCCATGGCCATCCGTTGTCCACTTCCATCCGGGCAAGGAATTGTAGTGCAAAAGATTGACGTGCTTCCAGGTCAGCAGGTAGCAACTCCTGCACATGAGTTATCTTGTACGGATAACAGCGTAAGACGTTCCGTAGGACTTTACGCACCGTGCTGTTTGGCATATCCAGCATTCGGACAATCCCCCTTGCACTGCTGATTCCAGCATCACTGTCAGTATGTTCCTGTAATGCTGTAGCCACATCTTCCACTGCCGCAGCTGAAACTGGTTTCCTTCCTCTACCCCGTTTAACGTCAAATGAACCGGTCTCTTCGAATTTAGCAATCATTTTTTGCAGACCATTTGTTGTTATTGGACCTTTTTTTATGGATTTTAATGTCCGAAACTTCCTAATAGCTGTAAGTGCACAGTCATCGTTCTTATAAAAAAGCTTCAAGAGCACAGCGCGATCCTTCATAGTCAGAGTCATGATGAAGCATTCAGGCAAAGAGCTGCTGCTCTGCATTTTTATGGTTGCTATGTCTGCGGTGCGCATGTCACGTATTAGTAATTTGCATATCTTCAGACAATGTGAACCCAGACAGCGCCATCTATGGGCACATTTTGAAACTTTTTTTTTTCCTTCCCAAACAAAATTCCATTGCCTCACGATTGTTCTGCTAAAATATCAAGTCAATCTGACCAGTAGTTTTAATTAAAATTATCGATTTTTGAAATCGTAACTTTAATTATAATCAACCGGTATTTAATTAAAATTTTCCTTTCATTAAGAACCAGAAAAATAAGCAAGTTTCTTTTTACTAATGGATTCGTTTGTAAATTCCGGTGTCAGTCTATTATTTCATCATTTTGCAAACAAATTTACTCCGCGCCGGAAAGTGTTCAAGAATACATTTTTGGTCTTTCCAGTGACATTACCCTGACAACGCCATCTATCGGCACAATTTGGAACTATTTTTTTTCCTTCGCCAAACAAAATTCCATTGCCTCACGATTGTTCTGCTAAAATATCAAGTCATTCTGACCAGTAGTTTTAAAATTATCGATTTTTGAAATCGTAACTTTAATTATAATCACCCGGTATATTTAAAATATGACTACTATCTACGCAGGTAAAACAAAATATTAGTTTCAACTGGAGATAACTTACAAGGGGACCGCCAAACATGATGCGCACAGATTTTGATGATTTTAAAGTATGTTGTAGGGGTCATACCCCAAACTATTCAGGTCAAAGGTTTCCTTCAAAAGGGCCTTAGTTTTTGAGAAATTTGGGGTAAAGTTCAGCATGCGTTTCAAATACCCATCAATTTGAATTTCTCTACGTGAACTTCGTGACGCTGAGGTAGGGTTCGCGCTTACTACACAGGAGTTCGCGGGTTTGAACCCACCTTGTGATTTTTTTCTTTTTTAATTAATATTGTTTTTTTATATGTTACAAGCTTTAAGCACAGTTATGAATTCTGCAGCTTTGAACTTTTTTATATACTTAAAAAAAATAATTTTCGCTTATAATTTTTCCTGAAATTTTAAACTGGTATTTCTGTTGAAGAATGTCCTAATTTATAAACTAATTTTTGTCTAGGTATGTCATCTTTTTAAAACTATTATTGATTTCCGTATATATATATTATATATATATATATATATATATATATATTTGCGGCAATTTACATTTTTTCTATGATAAAATGTATTTAATTTTAATTTAATAAATGTTTTTTTCAGTTGACTAAATATTAAAAGTATAACGTCGACAGTGTTTTTATTTGTTAGAATGAAAAAAAAATTCGAAATTATATCTGTAAACTTTACAGAAAAATGTAGTTTATAGGTGACATTAAAAATTTACGCTTGCAAGAAATACATTTGAAAGATTCGACGTGAAAAATATTTTGTAAAAGTTGTACAAGAAAAAAGCTAAAATTGTATGTAAAATTTAAAAAAAAAAAAAAAAAAAAGTATTATTTCAGAACTGCGCTAATATATAAAATGATAAATAATAATAATAATAATAATAAAGTTGGAAATTGTACGTCAAACGCGACAAACGAGGTGCGTTCGCAATATAGCTATTTATATTAATATTCAGTTCTTGATGATTTTTAATTCTGTGAAATGAATTATATCGTATGCAGATTAATTTCTGTAATAAAATAAGTATCTCGGTCGCTTGACGATTAAACCTCGCAAGCTTCTATAATAAGAAAACACCGATTTTTTTTTTATTCAAATTTCTTAATAAATATTTTTATTAATATCTTCTAAAGTTTTGATTCGATTTTCATAAAATTTGAAATGTCACGACAAAATTCTTCAAAGATAATATATCTAAAATTTCAAACCATTTGGTTGGGTAGTTTTTGCGCTGTTATATGCGGACAGGTGGACGGACGGACGGATCAGACGACGAATATAGGTGGTACGTATTTATATAATTACGAACGACCTAATATAAAAAATCTAGACTTAAATTAGTTTATATATTTGTCAATAAAAATATTAATTTAAAAATTGTAGAAAAAATATAAATTTTCATAAAAAATTAAACAATGTACATGTTTGACACAATTGATTAGGAAAATTTCAAAAAGTTCAAAGCTTCAGAATTCAGAATTCTGCTTAAAACTTGTAACATGTCAAAAATATAAAATAAATTTAATAAGGTAAAGAAACTCACGGTGGAATCGAACCCGCTAAATCCTGTGTAAAAAGCGTGAACTCTACCTTGGCGTCACGAAGTCCGCGAACAAAAGTTCACACTAATGGGTATTTGAAACGCATGCTGAACTTTAACCTCAAATTTCTCAAAAAAAGACCCATTTGATGGAAACCTTTGACCTGAATAGTTAAGGTTATGATTCCTACAACATACTTTAAAATCATCAAAATCTGTGCGCATCATGTTTGGCGGTCCCCTTGTTAGTACTTTTAAACCATTTGTTGTAGAAACATAGTTAGAACATTGGTAAGTGTTCCCTCACTAAAGTGAATCGGATTATTACACATGATTGTAGAAGCAACCTGCTTTAATCATAAAAATTATATCATCGACTGTATTATTTTTACGATAAAGGGCATATAGCTATATGTAATCTGTGATCGTGAAAGAGTTCCCGATGCTACGGAGAAAAAAGGCTTCTAACAGGTACAAATGCAGCATAAAATGCATTATTGAATTAAAAAATACATTCCGGTAGTTCTTGTGCCGATTATCACCTTAATTAATGAATGCAATCACCTGAATTTCCCAAGTAGTACAAAATAGTTGGGACAACGTTGGTTAATTGTTGTAACGTATTTGCCCACTTTCAGACATGCCCGCCTTGCCGTACACTTGGTCGACGTACCATTTGCCAACAAAGACTCAAGAGTGGTCCAACCGTTAGCTGTTTTAAATCCTGCTCAGATACCCTCCAAATCAGAGGTATCTCTGTACCCAACTCTACCATTCTCAACCCTACCATTCCTAACTCTATTATTTTACAGCGGTTTCCTTTGCCAACAATGCGCCAATAACCTGTGCTACGTCGGTTGTGTTACTCATGCGCCAAGTTATCGTGAAAAGACTATATATGTAGCGTCGAGACTTTATTCACCATGCCGTATCACGTGAATATTACAATTTAGTTTTAACATTATCTGCTGCAATTCATATTCTTGCAATAATCATTCATTTAAAGCGGCAGGCATTATCCCTTATTGTTTTAGTCTAGTTGATGGCTGCTCCTAATATCTGTAATCTCCAATAAAAGAGTCATTGCCAAATATTGTCCGCTATTTAGCATCCTGAAAATGCTTTAGAAAAGTTCACTTCCTACAACTGGAAATTTATTTCAATGGAGTCATATGATTCGGTTTACAGAACCGATTTACTGGACGAATTTACGATTTGAATGGAACATCCTGCAACGTCATCTGTCGTAGTTCAAAAGACTCACAATACTCCAGCCAAGTGTAGAATCTGAAAATTTTAATAAAAGAATTGTATGAATTTAAATAAAAGATGATAATTATTAAATGTTAATAGTTTTATATATATTACCATTTATACTTATGAAAATGAAAATTTACGAAAACAGCTGATGTAAAAAATACATGAAAACAATACGTGATGTAAATCAACAGATAATTATTTCATTTGTGAATATTATTGAAAGTTTCAATAAAAAATTATACATATGATAAAAATATTTAATATAAATAAGTGAATTTAATAGAAGAACATTCACATAAAATATACCAAACACCGGTCACTAGACTGGTGCCAAACGAAAATAAATCGATTTAAATTACGCCGAACAGTTGATGTCGGTTAAGGGGCTTCCGAGTTGCAATAAACTTTACTCCCAGTCTATTTGTGAGTAGAGTGTCTTGTATTAAATTGAGCCGTTGGGAAAAGTTAAGATGTAGTATTCACTACAAGATAAAAGAACAATTACAATAAATAGGATAAGAGTTAAATAAACTATTTAAAAGTTTCGAATATAAAATCTGGTGTGAAGTACTTTTATAAAACTTGAATAAAAATTCCGGTATATTTAATCTACAAAAAAATAACTTTTAAAAAGTAAAAAAACAGCCAAGCTTAAAAAAAAAAAAAAAAGAACGAAAGTTGTGGCTAAAAAATGGTGTGATATCAAATTTCCAAGCTTTTATGATAGTACTTATTTAACTTTTTTCCATTAAATAAGTTATCATATATATAAGTCGAGTGCTACGTATATGTTAATAGGAATCGTTTTCTCCTGTACTAAATACATCCTAACGTGTTTCTGAAAATTCAATTTTTTTCAAATTATGCATGATGGGCTTGGCGGCCATCTTTCCATATTATACACAAAATTCTAAGCACAGCTATCCGTAGTTAAAATCCGAAGTTCAAAATTGCAACTTAAGCAAATATTTTAAGCGTTTCGTTTATGGACTTGTATGTTCTGAAAATTGTGTTTTAAAATAATGATGACTGATCTTAAGGATTCATCTTATGATTTATTTTTTAGAGTAATTAATCATTTCAAAGTAGTAAAAATCAATTTATCAAAATATCAATCTTCCTCAATTTATCTCTCCGTAATTAAAATCTGAAGTTCGACATTGTTATAAACATATTTCATTGAAAAATATTACGCTTTTACTTTAGAAATTTGGGTGCTTAGAAATATGGAAAGATGGCCGCCAAGCCCATCATGCATAATTTGAAAAAAAAATTGAATTTTCAGAAACACGTTAGGATGTATTTAGTACAGGAGAAAACGATTTCTATTAACATATACGTAGCACTCGACTTATATATATGATAACTTATTTAATGGAAAAAAGTTAAATAAGTACTATAATAAAAGCTTGGAAATTTGATATCACACTATTTTTTAGCCACAACTTTCGTTCTTTTTTTTTAAGCTTGGCTGTTTTTTTACTTTTGAAAAGTTATTTTTTGTAGATATCATTTCTTTTTTTTTAAATAGATTATACATAATATAAATAATCTACTCTATGAAATTAACATGAGAATGTTATGTAAAATTACATTTTACTTTCAGTTATTGTTTAAAGGGTTAACTAGAAATACCAGTAGATTTTTCAATTAAACTAATTACACCCTTAAAAACAACATACTAAATGTGGCTTGTTATAATACTTGTTATCCTTCATTAAAAAATATCACTGACTAATCCAAGAGATGAGCAAAAATGGAATATGTACATAGCGCGTCAGCGCTGCTTTTGAAATCAAACGTGATATTATGCTCTTTTATTATTAGCATTAAATCCTATTGATTGGCGAATCTTTATAAAACGTAGTTAATGGTGAAAAGTAGCAAAATATCTTAGCAATTTCTTAGATTTACATTATTTTATTCAGTTAAACACTGTACTCTTACAATAAATTTAAATGGAAACTAAACTTCTAAAACAAAAACAATTTAACAACTGGATTCCATTAATTTATAGAAAAATGACGTCAAAGGATCACAGCCTGCGAACGAAATGCTTGTCCTTTACCGTGGTTTTATAGAAATAAATTAATCATATTCAATTCCTTTTCGAAAAGTTCGTTTACGTTTGGAAAGAAATTTTAAATGCCTATAACTCTTTATGTATACATTTTAGAAGGTACCTCTTCCCTCAAAATTATTTTTTTTAAGATCTTTCTAAAAATGTAAATTTTATATATATTAAAAGCACGAACACTACGTCTGATTACTTTATTTTACAATATTATAAGAACACACATTTTATCAGAAAATTAAATGCACTAAACCAACACGAGTGAAAAATTGACCGCCAGGACTCGAACCTGGGACCTTCAGCGTACCATGCTAACGTTTTACCACTAAGCCACCCAGATTGATATTCTAACTAAGCAATTTCTCATTCTTATTCCTGTTGGAAACAGTCATCGGCCACAATTTGCAGTTATATTTAATTGTCTGATAAAATGTGTGTTCTTATAATTATGAAGTTTTATTTAAAAAAAATATCTTCAGAAAAAATGGCTAACTTGCAGATGCAATTTGATATGATTAACCCGTAACTGATTTGTGCTATTATAATACAGATGGAACACCGTCGTTGGCGGGGTTTTATCTCTGTTTTGGCATAATTTTTTAGTTACCAAGTTAATTAGCAGTTTTTTGCTAATTAAGGATAGAAATGTATTTATTTTTTCACTGTATTTTATAAAAGCACGTAGATTAGGTTATTACTTGTCCAAAAATGCAATCCTTTTTCATTTCTGACCAATATTTAAATCTGTAGTAGGTTGTTTGAAAAAAAAGTTTGACGAAGAAAATAGTGATTATTTTAAGTAACTCGACGTTAAAAAAAAAATCTATATCTCTGTTTATAAATCACTTATGAAGATGAGTTTGGTCTCAAATTGAAGAATTTCTTCATTAGATTCTTTTAGTTTTCGTTTTTTTTCTATGACGCTTGGTTCATTTGATATCTGATATTTTAATCTGGCATGTTTGGTCGATTTAACATTGCGAAGTTGATTCCTGTAAGTAAGCAGTAGCGGTCTAAAGTCCAGTTCTTGGCGTTGTTTGTTTGGCGCTTTTTTTTATAGCTTGGCTTGGCAGAGCGACCGCCCTGCTTGATATTAAATTGAAAATATCAGTGAAACATTTGTAAATTAAAATTTTTAATTAGTATGGGTACGCTGTAATTTCGAATATCTATTTTAATAGAAACAGTTCAATTTATGCTTATTTTCGCTTACGTAAAATCATTAACGTTAAATTCAAAAGCATCCGGGAAACTTGTATGAGACGTGTGCTCATGAACAGTATATATTTTCAAGTATTTTGAAGTGCTAGCTTGAAAGTGCTACTTTTTAATAACTTTCATCGCAATTTGTTATAAGTTTAAGATAACAGTTGCAATAGTTAATCATGTTTAACTAAAGTTCTTAAATATAACAATTAAAAAAAAACAATCTTCCTTGATGTAAATAAACAAATTTATTTTTAATTTGTGGATAAAATATTTCAAGAAAAAATTATGCAGTTTGTTATGCAGATAAATAAATGCATAACAAAACTAACGGAATTCAATACAACAGCATTTTATTTGAAAATATCGTTGAAACATAAGTGAATTTAAATTTTCACTTATTACGTGTGTATTCTAACTATCACATTTAATAAAAAAAGTTCAGTTTTTGTTTATTATAGCTAACTAAAAACCATTAACGTCAAACTAAGAAACATCTGGAAAACCTCATGCGACGAATGTTCATGAGCAGCATATTTTCAAGCAGTTTGTTAATATTAGCTTGGATGTGTTATTTTTAATCATTTTCATTACAATATGTTTCAAGTTTAAGAAAGCTGAGTGTTACGAAATGTTAATATTCTTAAAAGAAAAGTTCTTAAATATAAAAATTTTATTATTTTTTTTTTCTACAATGTTTAGGAAATAATTATCTCATTCAATAACTTAAGAAGATTCGGTACTCTTTGAACTATTTTCATTATTTGAGTATTTTATAATTTCTTTTTAGACACTCAATTTGTTTTATGAAAACAAAATGATTTAATAAAGATAAATGTTGTAGAACATTTGAATTTTTTTTTAAAGAAAATATAAGAAATTTTTAAAACTATACTTTTAGAACAATTTTGAACTTTTTGCAACATTTTTTTCATATATTTTCACAAGTATGCACTATAAAAAAAAGACCAAAATTCCTAAAATCTAATTAGTATAAAATGAAAGAAAGAAAATACCATGGAATATGTAAAAATATATAATTAAATGAATATTTATAATTACAAATTTTATTTTCATTTAATTTTATTTTCAGTTACAAAAAATCCGATGCTTAATTTAATAAAATGCACAATAAGGATCACCCATTAAAAAAATTAGACAGTTACAACATATGCGTTGATGATGTAGTGTATTGGGAATAGAGATGCTTGGATGCCAACAGCGTTTTATGTTTTTTATTACGTATACAGCTACAGAACATATAGACACATAATTTTAGACAATATTATAAAACTTAAAAAGTAAGATAAAATAAGTTTAGACTGTCAGGACCTTACAACTGATCGTGGGTCACACAATTCAGTGACTTAAATTTTCCAAGCTAACAATCATCATTAGCTGTCCAAGAGAATATATCTCTCATGCATGTATAGTATTTCGCTAGACTAACTTCGCTTCCACCGAACATGGGAAGCTGTGTACAGCAGCATATCTAAAGTAAAAGTCTCTGTTAGTAACGCTGGTGGTATTTAACGATAGTGTTTTTTGAGGGGTTTCTGAAGAGGACATCTGGTTTTTAAGTAGACTTTCGATCTTTATAATGTCAAGTAAAAGGTTTTTGTATTACAAGCAAAGGAGTTTATGGAGTTTATGAGTTTGTGATAAAAATATATTATACTGGATCAGTTCGCTTACGCAGGGAAAATAAAGGACTTCTTCAGAACTCGGTGACATTTCTTTTGTTAAGTAAAAAGAAAGAAGAATTCAGTTATTCACTATAGTTTAGCATCTTGATCCTACATACTGAAAAACTAAAACTGCGAAAAATAAGTTTTAATATTATATAACTGAATCATTTAAAGGGATTTGGATGCAGTAAAAAGCCTTTTTCGCATATTTTTATTTATCGGATATTTACGATACTGCGTCAAAATATACTATGAATTTCTAAACTCATTTTAAGCAAGAAATTGGAAAATTGATAACTTCGTCATTTTTTAGAAAATGAAGTCGAACTAAAATCTGATAATTACCCGTATATCAAGCATGGTGGCAGTAATGTCACTGCTAGTCACGATGATCACGTCCCATCTGTGAACAATACACGTCCACTCAGTGAGGGCTCATTGTGACTAAAATATGAACTGCTTAGAAAACCTTTAAAAAACACAAGAACACTTTCAAACATATTATTCACGCAGTGAAAAATATTTTTTTTCGCAATTTTATAAATTTTTTGTGACGTTGCGAACATGTGTAATCAAAAACCAGATATTGTGAAGCCACATTGTCACCAATATGTGACATTTAAAAACCTTTGAAAATGAAGAGACCAACCGCCGTCAAACATTTGAGTGTTAGGATCCGATTGATAATGTAGGTCTCTTGTAAATTTACCTATATTCATTAATATATGTAGTGACCTACTGGAAAATTATTTCTAGGTAGATCAGTATAACTAAAGATGTAATTGAAAAAATATATATCTGTCGTGAAATTGGAAAATAATCTTTGAAACAGAAACCGCTACAATTGAATTTTTTGCTTTTGTCGACACTGAATCTAAAAATTAAGTCACTTTTTCTAGTCACATTTTTGTTCTGCAACATATAGAACATCCTAAAAGGTATAAATTTAACAAAATTACCAAGTTTATCTGAATAATAAATTATAAAGAATGTTAATTAAATTTGAAATACTCATAATTTATTTACCTTATTACATAAAAGAAATCTATTAGAATATAATAACTATATGAGATAAAATGTAACTGCAATGCGTTATATCTGGAATCGGAGAATTACAGGGAACCAGATTTATAAAATTACGTAGCTAGAAAACTTGTGTAATAGAGAATTTTGAATTACGTTTTCAGAGTTTCAGCATTGCTTTATAAAACACTCACTCACTTATCTATCTGGAGACGCGTGCAGATGAGTGTTTTTTTTTTGTTTTTTTTTTTTGACAAATAAAAATAAGTTAAATGTTTGTATAGAATGAGAAAGAAAACTATTAAATACATTTTAAACCTTTTTTTTTTTTTGCTGTAATAACTAATTGAACATATGCGTTCGTAATTGTTAATTTCTTTGATTTACAGTGAAGCTCTAATTTTTCGGAGAAACATGCTTTAGGCACAATCTGTATATGAGAAAATCCGTATAGTTGGAGTTGTATATATATATATATATATATATACTAGCTGTAACGCGTGACTTCGTTCACGCAACATTAAAAGAAGAATAAATACATTAATTAAGCAAAATATTTCACTCCTGATAATTAAAAACGCTAATAATTAACTAACTATTTATCACATTTCATAGGAGACAATACGATATTTTTGTTATAGGGACCTTGACATAACTCAGTCTTAAAAAAGTGAAATTTTGTGCCAAATAATCGCGAAAATGAAATTGCAATCAATGCAAAAAGGAGGGCCAAATAAAATCGTGGAAATAGACGAATTGGGTAAAAACAAATGTCAATTTTACATGATAAATAATTTTACTTTTAACGCCTTTGTGAAACGTTTTAACATCCACCCTTCAAAAAAACATTAATTGGAAATAGTAAATGCTTTTTCTTTAAATTCAATTCTGCCTCCTTGGTTTAATGTATAGATGAAACAAATCTTGTTTTCTAAATGACAGTATGTTGACAGGCAATCTTTGTTCTACAGAATAAATTGATTCATGAAGTTTGAATATGTGAAAATATGTTTTTATTTTTCGGATAATTTACTGGAATCAAGATTTTGTTTTCACCATCTATTCAAAGTGAAAATAAATTCTGTTTTTCAGTTTTAATGAGAAAATGGTGTAAAAAATATACTGATCTGATTTATTTCTCCTTTTTTATACACAAATATGGAGTAATTTATTTTCCGTTTTTAAAGAAACTTCGTTAAAAATTACAAAAAAAAAATATTTTCATCTAATTTAATTTTTTAAATTCTGAGAGTTTGTGTGACATCCTCGGATCAATGCTAACCGGTATTAAGTAATTCGCGTTGCGTTCGACAGTCTAGGAGTAGTTGCAAAATACAAACACACGGTCAGATTTTAATATAATAGATTGGTGTTCATTTTCCTTTTCTTAAAAATATGATGTGATTTTTAGAAGAAAACTCTCATCTGTATATAACGGATACTCATGCTTAATAATCAGTATAGATTAAAAAAAATTAAATTTTTTGTTATAAATATGACGTGAAACTCATCTACTTTCCATACTTATTGATCCTTGTATTATTAATGTAAGGAATTGATTCACAATCATTTTAAAACATATTGGAAAATTCCCGTTTTATTTCATATAGGACGTCTCTTTTTCCCCAGAGAAATCCCTTTTTAATGACATAATTCTTGTTAATTTTCTTTTCCAGGCAATTAATTTCAATACTGGAATAAGGGAAATTATGTTACTTTAACGAAATAATATTAAATCTTTAGGTTTTATTAATAAAAATGGAACTATTAACATTCGTCATTTTTTTAGGTAATCGAGTTATTTCTTTTAGTTTTATGAATGGAAATAACTATTTCTCGTTATCCATGACATCATTTTCGACATGGATATTTTTGCGGAGCATATTATTGACATTTGCTAAACATTTTCTTTTGAAACTTCTTTTTACTTTTTTGAAAATTAAATAAAAAATACGGTATAGTTATATTAGCCGTGCGCAGACGGTAAAACGACAAGTATTGTTACCATACAAAAGAAAAAAAAAGTGAAGGAAAAACCCCGAGATCATTTTATTTCACCAATCAAAGCATATCCGCTTTATTTTTGATGTATGACACGTCATATTCGCCTGTTTCCAATGGTTACGCATATTGAAACCTTGTATTATTATCAAAAACTAAAAACAGTACGTTTTATTTCTAATAATATTATTTAATCTTCTTTTCAATTATTTTATTTTTTTATTTCATTTTCATTTTTCACTTGAAAATTTTTTAATTGAAACTAAATTGTTGAGTGAAAATTATTATTCCGGTTTTTGAATTAATTTTGGCAACGATAAGGTATTAGCAACGGTAAAGTAAATTTAACCATTTTAAAATACTATATGAAAAAATGTTCATTTATTCTCTATGAAAATAACGAAATTTTGAATTATTAAGAAAAATATTTGAATAAAATAAACAAAAACCAGCCTATGTTCATATGAGGGTTATAATTAACCTATATGCAAAGATACAGGATCATTAAATGCTCCATTTTGACGCTGGTTTCAGCCTAACATTTGCACACAATCAGATTTATAATATTATTAGGATATGTATATATATATAAATATAAATAAGAAAGATTAAGTTATGAAAAAAAATCCTAAAATCACTTTTGTATCATACAAAAATAAGCTACTTTTATCTTGAAAATAAAGTTATTTTATTTTAAACAATTAAAAAGTTTTTAGCAGTAAAAACATTAAATATTATAATAAAAACATTATAAGTATTATAATTACTATTAATATAAACAATTAACATTCATATTTATCATCTTATTTACATTTATTATCTTTTCTATCGTTTGTTTTATTAATTTTATAACATATTATCATGCCATTTTTGTGACAATAATATATTAGAAAATTTGTATTCATTTATTATATTGTTATTCCTTTTTAATATCCATTTTTTCTATAATTTAATTAAAAGAAAACGCAAATTTAAGTACATTGGCGTTCGTTTATTAACGCATGAACTGCAGTAGCTAAATAAGTACATGCTCTATCAGCGTGTAACATATGCAACTTTTTCATAATGAAACAGAGTGTTATATCAACGGCGACAAATGTAGAAATTGTTCAACAAAAAACTACAATATATGGTAAAGGATGTTTTTAAACTGATATTTGAATTATTAATTTAATCCAATCTTATTTAGTGAATTTCATCTTATATGCTATATGAATTCTTCTTTTGATTTTTCATATTCTAGAATTATTAAAATATTCTTAAATAGTAACAAGGAAGGTTTCCTTTAAGCGCACACTCAGAATACTTTGAAAAAAAAAATGCTAATGAAACTACTCATGTACATTATAAAGGAACAGTCAAATCTATCTGCGGAATCCCAGTAGAAAATCTGAAAAAAAAAATGCTTGCGCAAAAATACATAATACATGATTTGGCTATCAACACTTTTTCCGCGCCAAATGCAAGCGATTTAATGCGTTTGAAAATTGCTTAATTAAGTGAGTGTTTAAATACGTAGTAGTTTATGAATTTGAACTTAAACGTTTAAATAGTTTATTATTTTTTCTATTAGATTATAACACAAGTTGCGTATTCCTGAAGTTATTTAATTTTGTACGGTTACGCAGGCTGGATAAGTTTTAAGTGTATTTTAACAGTACCTGCCCGATTGAGAACGCTCTCATTAAACATTTTGATATTGAATAAGTCTTTGTTTCCATGGCAACATTTTTTTTTCTCTTGTTGTCTCTGACACTAACACTATCGAAGTCAAATTGACAGTGCTCAGAATCAGACATTTTTTTAGTTTGAAGCATTTTCAATCATTTTTTTTTCTAAACCGTAGAATACGATCGTTAATTTTCTTTACAGATAGATATAAATATATATGGCGAAACCGTAGTTATAAAAGTATTTATTTAAGTTAAACTTACTTAAACTAGTTCAGCATGAAGAGCAGGAAAAGAATGAATTTGAAGAGTTGGAAAAGTTTTTCTTAAAACAGTATTTAATATAAAAGTGTTTCTTTTTTATTCCATTATCTCGCCATCCTGTGATAAATGGCCAAAAACACAAGATTTAGATACTTTTTTTTAACAGAATATTCTGTATTTATTTTTCAAAATTTTATGAGCATGCGCTTATGATGTAATAAGGTATTGCAGCGCATTATGCAGTCCAAAATTAAACTAAAATCTTCGATAATTTCTTCTCAAACATAATTTTGCAGATAAAATGCATTTCTGGCTCGCGATTTTTGAAGAACTTTAAAAACAATCCCTACTTTTTTTAAAAGGTATTTATAATTGGAAAACAATTCTGCAAGATATTGATATAAAGTTACCCTTACAAGTTTATAGTTCCCTTATGTTTCTTAAAGATTAATTTATTTTTATTTAAACCCTTTCTATTTTAAAGATTAAAAGTAATTTCATTTCATCAAATATATTAGTTTCTTTCTTTCATTTTATGTCTGGACTTTATGTAACCTCGAAAAACGTTAACTTCTTTTCCAGCATATAAATGCAGTTGCAATTATTCAATAAGTACGTTAGATATTTTTCATTTATCTTTTTAACTTTATTCTCTGTCTGGAAAATTTTATGATAATTATAAAATGATTTTTACATCTGCGCTTTTGTCCAAGCTTAACATTAACTTCCTTGTTTAATGTAAATACAGTCTCCAATTTCTTTCCAACCACCAAACTTCTTTATGCTCATCAAATGATTCATGTCCAGAAAATCACAGATGCCCTCATCTCATAACATTTATTGGGTTGCCTGACAAAATTACGAAAAATAGCCATAAGGCGCCTTACATTGCAATTCTTTAATTTCTTTCCCCCTCTAAATTAATATGCCAGAAGACTAACTGCTATAATTTTTTCTGGCGAAATTATCCGATGCACATATATATTGGCCCTGTAATTAAAGTTTTGGCCCACAAATGTACTGCAAAATTAGATCAGATCTTGTCTATATTTTGTACGTAGAGGTTAGTAATTTTGAAACAGTGGCAGGCCACCCCCTTTTTCCAATCTCTGGATGCGTCTACAATAAGACGAAATATGCCCACGAGACAAGATGTGCTTTTATTTCTAGTATCATTCTTTTGACTGATTTTTCTTTCGAGAGGAGAGCCTTTGGAATTATTGCATATAAGGCAACGTGGAGTAGACTTCGCACTATCATTAAAATCCTTTCAATCACGCAAAATCTATGAAATATCGGTACCTGCTACGGCCAAACTATTTCACATAAATTGGACGTGACACAGGAAATCTGTCTTGTATTGACATGAATTAGAGACATATGGGGGTGGTCTTCAAAAAGGAACTATTTAATAACAGAATTTATCTAAGGTAAAGCTAGGATAGTCTGCGCACAATTCAAAAGAATAGCAATAAAAATCTAAATATGAATTTTTTTCTAAACTATTCATGAATAATTTTTACTTCATTTGTTTTTTATGCATTTCCATTGTTATTTTGTTATTATGTTGCAATTTAACAGAACAGTTGTAATAAAACCAAGAAAGTCATTTTGCGCAATCTGTCCTTACAGGGTTGGTGTGATTGCGCACATGGAGAGATTGTTACTAATAATAACTACAATTAAATTGTTAACAATAATAATTACACTTAAATGACATTGCTGTAAGGTTTTTGTGAACAAATATTTTTGTATTAGGAGTGAATATTTCAACCTAATGATTAAAGAATCAGAAAAAGGAAATAATTTTAAAAACGATTAAAATTTTTTAATTGAAGGAAAAAAAATAAAGAATCAGAAAAAGCAAGTCCAGAAAAGATTACAAAATAAAATTATGTTACTTAATAACACGTTTAACTTAAAATTAGTCCATTTTCATTTTTCATTTTTTAATGCAAATTTACCAATAAGCTGCGTAATCTCTCCTAGCATGGAAACTAATGGGAAACACTGCGCCATCTCTCCTAAGTAGCAGATGCGCAAACTCTCCAATTTCGGTAGGAGAGATTGCGCGGTCTTTTATTTAAACATGACCTCTTCTAAAACGAACCGTTGATGTTCACATTGTTAGTCTAGATTAGTAGCTTATGAGAAATCGTTTAAGTTTAAAATATTTTGTACTATTGACATTGTATAGAAATTCTGATGAATAGCTATGAAAATTCAAGCACTTACTTTGAGAAAACAAAACAAAATAGCAAAACTTTATCTTAGACGCTCGAAGCAATCAACGTGCACTTTTAAGTAGACACTCCACTACTGTTGTTGTACAACTACCTGGAGTCGCTGCGCGCTCACTCAACTCCTTCCCCCCGAACCTCTATGTGCGCAATCTCTCCGACCGCGCCATCGCTCCTGGCTTTACCTTATGCCAGAAGCCTAACTTCTATAAATTCTTTTTGACAAAATTATCCGATATACATGTGTATTGGCGCTGTAATTACAGTGTTGGCATACAAATGTACTGCAAAATTAGATCAGATCTTATCTAACTTTTGTACTGAGAGGTTAGTAATTTTGAAACTGCGGGAGATCAACCCCTCTTTCTAATCTCTGGATGTCTCTACAATAAAGAGAAATATGCTTATGAGACAAGACGTGCTTTTATTTATAGTATTACTCTTTTGACTGATTTTTCTGTCGGGAGGAGAGCTTTTGGTGTTAAGGCATCAGACGCAACGTGGAGTCGAATTCCCGCTATCTTCAAAATCCTTTCAATCACGCAAAATCTATGAAATATCGATACATGCTACGGGCAATATATTTCACAAATCGGAAACTGATTGATCTGGAAAGTAGAAGAATAGAAAATAAGCAAAAAAAACTGTTTTGAGCACTTTGATATTATTCGTTCTTTGTGCATAAGATTTTATTAGTCCGAGATTCAATAATAATATAAGTGGTTTTTATTTAGTTTCGTTCCGTTACTAATCTTCCAGCGAATTTCGCTCGGACGATAATCCGCTGAATCCTTCCTACTTTGTAGATTTGCAATCCCTAAGACGGATTAATGAAACTATTTTTTTTTAAATCTGTAATATTTAAAATGGAGTAAAATGAGGTACTATTTATACTTATGTACAAGGAAGTTTTAAATTAAATATGGTTATTTACATTTGAGAATTTATTTCTTTCGTTTACAATACAATAATATTTAAAATTAAAAGTAGATTCAGCTACTCATTTTTCTGTAGCATTTTTCGTTTAACAGTGTGCAAACATCTGGTTGAACTTTCCTGTTCTAAAAGACACTTAAACAATTCATATTAAACAAACTATTCGAAGTTAATTTTTCGAATGATAAATGTTCCCTAAACCATCAACTGGTAAAATGGGAATATAATAATTGATGATGATTTAAATTTAAAATTCATGTATGAAATCGATAGAGTTCAGTGGAAACAGATATCTGTTTGACGATGCATGAAAAATTCGATATAATAGATGTAAATGCTAAAATAAAATCCATAAATAAATATTTATTTACGTATGTCTAAACATTTCTGCTACAAAACAAATTTCAGGCAAAATATATTCAGTATAGATGCTTTGAATACTGATTTGAGCAACTTTTGTTTGGGAAAAGAAACGAAATTCATGTGTCAAGCGTGAATTATGAAACACATTTCAACACTTCAAGACCACTTTAACAAAACTTCGCAGTATAATAATGTAAAGAAGATACCTCAGTAAACATTTAAAAAAACGCATAACATATTTGAAAACCAGATTTACTGCAATTACCGCCCATAGCCGGAAAAGATTTCAGTTTTTATTGGCGAGCTTTGTAGTTGTACTATAGATATGTATATATTCTACATAGTATGCTAAAATTTAGTTTTATAAGAAAACGGCAAAACACAGTTGAAAATTCATTTTCAGCAAATACTATCAATAGACGGAAACGTACTTTAATTCTTTTGGACAGCCGTGTATACTTTGTATTATTGCCTGAAGATTTTTATACACGCCATCTATTAAGCTAAAATTTAATTCCCTCAAAAACACGATTAAAACCTCTGCAATAATATTTTCAGAAATTACTATTCATATGCTGCCTTTTTTCCAGATCTTTTCATAACCCTGTATATTATTGCATTTATATTCTAGAAACATCTCTTAGTATACTAAATATAGTTGAGCTTAAATATAAATAACTCGAAAAACAAAATATTTCTAAGCAATTCTTACTGAATCTCAGCAATGCTTACGAATGCTTTTGTGTAGGCCTGTATATGATCTATAGAATTTATACACACCAACTTGTATGTAAAAATTTAATTAAACTTAAAATCGCATGTTATAACTGAACTCATATTCCAGCAATCTTTCCTAATAGACAATATTTCGGACTCAGTACTGTATCTAAAATGTTCATGTACTTCTGTAAATAAACGATAAATTCTATGCACGTCATAGTCTTCAACAAACATCTTGTAGTAAACCTCAGTAATGTATATAAATTTCATCATGTTTGAAAACGGCAACATAATTAAAATACGCTGCAAACAGTTTTTTTTCCCGCAGACCATTATATAACAGATTTCTTTTGTGTGACTCTGTAAATGAGTGATAAATGCTTTGCACTCCATATTCTACAAAATGCATGTTTTAGCACACTTCAGAAATCCATATCAATAAAATATGTTTGTAACAGTGTAATATCAATAAAATACACAGCAAACGATTTTTCGTCATAGGCCAGAATATAACGGAATTCTTTTGAGTGTCCCTGTGAACGAATTGAACGTGCTACACATAACATATTATACTGTAAATATTTTGTAGTTCACCTCAATAAATTTGGAATATTAGGTCATTATGTTTGAAATAGTATAACACCATTAAAATACACCGTAAATATTTTGTAGTTCACCTCAATAAATTTGAAATATTAGGTAATTATGTTTGAAATAGTGTAACACCATTAAAATACACCGTAAATATTTTTCCCGTAGACCATAATGTAACGCAGTACTTTTGAGTGCCCCTGTAAATGAACTATAATCGACACACACTTCATTTTCATTACAAAACATGCCATGGTAAACTTTTAATAAGGTATATCAATTACATGGTAATCCGAGTATATTTACACGAGTTAGAGTATAGATAGACAGACGGACGGCCAAACAAACTGGCAGAAAAACCGAATTCATAAACACTTTTCAACTATGTTGGAAAATGTTAAAATTAGAAATTTTACTTTAATTAATCGAAAATTTTCCATAGATAAATTTTTTGGTTTACTTTGGTTTATATTTTATTTAGTACAATAATCGAAATCATTTAGTAAATTTTTAGCCAATTTCAGTGCATTTATTTGTTTAGAAAAAATTGTTATATCAATATGTATTTTTAATTTCTTTTTATCTTCCGATATAGATGAAGAACTAACAACATCGATATGCTGCGAAATTGTTGAAATATATCTTGGTGCATGTTTTTTTAATTATTTATCTTCTCTAGTGTACCTGGAATTTGAAGTAAGTCGGAGAGGATCTAAACTGTTTAAACTTTTAACAGTAATTGCATCTAAATGTGCTGTTTATCTATATTAAGAGAAATGTTAAAAAGGTAACTTTTCAAATATGATAAACAGCTTTAATAAGCTAACCTTAGCAGTGATTTTATTAGTGCTCTTCAAAACCTCTATATATTTTATTGATTCATGCAAAATATATTATATAATGATCATCACATTGAACTAAACATATCATCGAGTTGAAAGAAAAATATTTCAATATCACATAATATACATAAATAATTAAATTAACTCATGATAGAAAGACTGTTACATATATACTAGATACATATAGACTAGATTTTTTCGTCCAGTTGGAAAATTACAACTCGTATGTTACATATGTAGTATTAAAAGTTGATATATAAACATTTTCTTCAATAACCTATACAACTTCGCAGAAGTTTAAATCGGATCAAGAGTTATATTTTTGCGAGTGACAACAAGATGTTATAGTTGCTACAGGCCTCCCTCTCGGTCCGTTTTTTGAGTACCATTTTTTAAAAAAATCTTCTAATTAGATTTTTCTTGCGAATATTGTACAAAGCTGCAAGGAATGCAACTTTTCTTGCAAATGTCATTAAAACCTACCAGTCTCTTCAGAAATAATGGTATTCCAAATGGTATTTCAATAATGGTATTCATATTTTTATTATAAAATATATGATTATGTGTACAGAGTGACAAATAATAAGCGCCTGAAGTTGAAAATTCAAAAATTCATTACTATAATAAATATGAAGATGAAAAAAAAGTGACATTTTTATCTGGTAGCTCTTACATTGCATGAGCTGTAATTTAAAAAATAGTTCAAATTTTCGTCAATAGAGGGGACTGCACTATCTCAAATAGTATAAAGGCTCAAACTAACCAGTAAAATTGCATTACAAATCTCTGAAGTTTTATTCTTTACTCCAGCGCTTCCCAACCTTTTTTCTTTAACGTACCCCTTGCTTAGGCTTTTCATTTCGGAGGACTCTCATTTATCACAAACACCCACCAGCCCCTTCTCCTCCCCCTACATATTATTAAAATCTTCATCGCCCGTGAATGAAAATCTATATTTCAAAAATTATTCAATATTATATTTTCTGTTCATTAAGGGAGCACTGATGTTTTCGGTTTTATTTTATGTATTAGGGTTATCCGAACAGGCCTATTAACAGCTTCGTTCAGGTTCTCTTGCAATTCTAAATAATCAGATTGTTTCTAAGAACTTGTAGCTCCCGAATCATCAGGTTGAATTTCAATCGCACTTGCAAAACTCTTAAAAGTTCCGGATTTCAACGAGTTATCCATTTTAATCATAAAATCAAATAATTCAAATAATAAGTAAATACTTTAAATTAAATACTCATTAAAAGGAAGGAAGCTTTCCATTTAATATAAGTTAGTGATATAAGTCCGCCTATTCGAAAACGAAAATAAGGGTCTGCTTTTCAACACGTTTTACAATAAAACGTTAAAACCAAGAGCTCTGGTGTAATTTAGGAGTTTTGCAATTATTATTAAAAATGGAACATTAAGAAAAAAGGGGTGGGAAAAGAACGTTGTATAAGGATCAATGGCAGTATTTGCGAAGATTGGGGGAAAATATATAAGTACTCATGCACTATGATTAGCAATGGGCGCAGCTAGTGACATTGAATTATCAATGCATTATTAGGCCTAGTGAGCCCTTCATTTTGAGTGTAATGTATTAGAAATATACATGAGATTAACTTTGTAATCCAAAAATATCAACTTTCTTTGTGTTTTCAGTTAAACCATTTTTTTTAATTTCCGCAATTACCGATATTAGTTTTACATACCCCCAGGGGTACGCGTACCTCTGCTTTACTCTATTTAGCGATTGAAACCCAAAAAAAGGCTTGAATTTTGAAATTTATATAAACTTTTTTAATGTATCAGACGCTGCAGCGCCAATTATTGACGAATATTTTAGCATTTTTAAAAAAACACAAATTGCACAAATTGTGCTTATTAGTTGCTAAAATCAGTGTAAAAATTGTTTTAAACTCATAAAAGAGCTAAAATCCTACATGTTTCGGCTTTAAACTTAAAGCCATCATCGGGGAAGAGGAACAACACAAACGACTACTGATCTTTTAATCCAAATTATATCCAAATTCTTAAAAGACGATATCTTTATCACATGGAATCATGGAAAGCAGGAACTCCTATCTTTCCTCTCAAAAATAAACGAAATAGATGAAAATATTAAGTTTACGTTGGAAATAGAAGAAAATTCATCACTGCCGTTCCTGGATATTCAATTAATTAAAGATGACAGCAACCTAAAACGTAAAGTCTATCGTAAACCGATGAGAAGTAACACAATAATCCCATTTAATGCCTCTACAACTTTCACTTATAAGATTGCTGCCTTCAATTCATTCATCAAGCGTGCTTTTCTGGTTTGTTCAAGTGAATTCATCCAAGATGAACTTAATTTTATCAGAGATATCGCCATTGACCATGGTTTCCCCGCTCATCACGTACAGAAAATTATAGAAAAATTCAATGGCCATTTAATTCAGCATCCTGTCCCTAGCAATAATAAACCAAACTATCGGAAATTCCAATATGTACCTATTATATTTGAAAGGATTAAAAGGGCCCTCCGTAAATACAATATCCATCTTATTGCTGTCCCTCCCAGAAAATTGGCTGACTTAGTTTCATATAAATTAGATCCTATCCCCCCTGATCAATTCGCAGGTGTTTATGAAATCCCCATTAGCTTAAATAATAATAGTATAATTTTTTACATTGGTATGACTAAAAGAAAGTTTTTGGAAAGGTTAAAAGAGCATAAAAACGACATAAAATTTGGAAAGTTATCCACTGCACTCTCCCGGTTTTACGCTAAAAATAATGATATTGTAATTAATTTCGATAAAGCAAGAATTATCCATAGGTTCAATAACCCATTTAAAGCCGCCATTAGGGAATCATTGGAAATTAAAATTAGAAAAGATTGTATTTGTAATGATAACTTTTCTTTCAGCATACCTGGTTTATGGGATACATTTTTAACCCCTGGTTAATTCATTGTTTTGTTTTTCGCTCTTTGGCAACAGAGAGCGCCCGCTTATTTTATTTAAATTTTTCCATACTGTTGATTTCAATTTTCTCGTGTCGAAAATTAAAAGATCAGTAGTCGTTTGTGTTGTTCCTCTTCCCCGATGATGGCTTTAAGTTTAAAGCCGAAACATGTAGGATTTTAGCTCTTTTATGAGTTTAAAACAATTTTTACACTGATTTTAGCAACTAATAAGCACAATTTGTGCAATTTGTGTTTTTTTAAAATACTAGTTAACAGTGTAGTGTCCAAATAGATTCAATTGTGGAATATTTTAGCTTTTTTGAAAATTGCAGCATATAAAATTTATCAGGTACCATGTATAAATGTCATTTTTTTTCATCCTCCTATTTATTATAAATAATGAGTTATTGAATTTTCAAATTGAGGAGTCATTTCTTGTCACTCTGTATATATAATGATTTTTATTAATATTATGACGATTCTACCTTTCCTTCTTGTATGATTATTAATCACATTAATTCCATATTTATAATCTGTGAATTCCAATACTTATTTTATCTTTTGACATTAACATAAATGTGAAGTCATTATTTTTTATATATTTTTTTATGCTGAAAACATTTAGAATGACATTCGTTTTCATGGAAATAAAAAGAAAGTAATTTGCAGTCGGGAAAATATTATTTTCAGAAAATGTGCAATAGCAAAGCAAAAGTACTTAAACAAATATCCTCTTAAGTTTTATGTCTACTTCGAAATCTCGTGCGCACATTAAATCAACAGAGAGAAGTTTATAGCTGTCATTTCCCTTCCAATTCCATAATATTGATCTTATAGAAAAATAGAGCGTCTGTAAAATGAATAATGATAGTAGTTCCGTGGAATTTGACAGTGAAATAATCGGCATTCCAAAATGAGTACAACAGAATTTTGTTTAGACAATTTTATATTTCGTTTTAAATTATTGCTACTCGATTTATCCGATGCTTTCTAAAGGACTCTAAATTTTTCTACTCATGTAATATTTTCTAAAACAAAAAGTAAGTGCAATTTAATATTTTATCTAAACTAAACATAATCCGTTTTGTCCATTTTACTTTTTTTTAAAAGAAAAAAAACTTAAAGATATAACATTTTTTTTAAATCTTTAAATTTTGGCAATTTGGAGTTTACAATTTTAATAAAAATATTTCTTTCGAAGAAGTATTTAAAATTTAAAATGATGTTTTATTTAAAAAGTTATTGGAGTTGGGCCAGCTTCGCTGATAATTTTTTTCCAAACGAACCGGGGTAGAGGCTCAATTGTTTTCTTCAGCGTACGTCCTCTCTTGTCTCAAATCGAACGAGCATTGAATTATTATCATATTATATTTCAACACAGAGAAAATTCAAATTTTCAACATCATTGTTGACGTTCCTATAAGAACCGATTTCGCCTCTTCGCCACTAGAATTTTATCACGGCAGTGGAAAATTTTACTGGAGAGTTTTTTCCGTTATAGAAGACAAACGCCAAAAATCTCAAAAAATTGCGCAAATACTTCAATAAACTCATACAAATTTTGAAATACTTCAATAAACTCATAAAAATTTCGGAAATGCTTCAATAATCTCATACAAATTTTACACATACTTTCAAAACAGCAGAGGACGAAATTTATTATATTGGGCGAAAAGATTGAATCTGGGTTCATTTGAAGAATGTGAAAAAACAGCCACGGGACCCCAATAAGAGGTAACAACAATAAAAATATTCGCGAAAAAATACTAAATTGCAGAAGACAAAATTTACTATATTGAGCAAAGAATTCCATTTAAGAATGTCAAAAAATTGCCCCAAAACATACAAAAACTGTAAAAATTATATAAAAAATTAGCGAATAAATCACAAACCACTTCTCGAATTCCAAATAAACTTTATTAAAAAGGGAACAAAATTTAATATATTGGTCTAAAAGATTGAAACCGGATTATCTTTACTAATTTGAAAAAAATCGCCGCAAAACGCGAAGAAACTCTAAAGATCGCATAAATTTTTTTATCATAAAATCCAAAAATTGGCTTTGAGGTGCATAACTTCAGAAATATAGGTATTTTCTTGTAAACTATCGTGGACCATCGGTCTCACATAGCACACTGAGATAATAACCCACACAGACAATGAGACACACAAACATCTATGTTTATTATTACAGATAATACTGATAGAACTTGTTTACAAGTATGATGACATTGATTGTCGATGATAACATATAAAATAAAACACAAGATATATTAAACAACAAGAAATAAAAAACTAAGTAGTTAACCATCTGCAATAGATAAAAAAAAACAAGAAATAGTACATACAACACACCAATAAAGAAAGGTGTAGTAATGATCAAACCAGATGCTAAAAAGAACCCCCCATGCAAATCCTCACTCAGTGCTAAAAGCTGAGTCATATATCTATATATATAATAATGTGTATCTATTTTAATGTGTCTATATATTTTTTAACGTTTTAATAGATTAAGATGAAACCTCCCAGACAAATCTGTGAAACAGCGGTATACTACACATTGGAAAAAAAGCATTGAGAAAAAGCGAGTACAAAAAACACATTAAAAAGAGAAAACTACGTAATTTAAAAAAATTTCGAAAATGTGATTTTTATACAAAAACCTACTAATTTCTGGATAATTCTTACGCTAAAAAATATCATAATATATATTTTTTAAAATTGGGGAAACTCCAATTATCTACTAAAATATGGTGCATGTGGGATATCTTTTCAAAATTTAGATTTATTTCTTTTATATTGAAATCAGAGCCACAGAATCTGATCAACTACAGATGTAAAGTTATGATATTTTATATTAGAATGGCACCATAGATATATTTACCGCAAGTTATAAAACTTATTTGGAAGCAGAACTTTTACTTGGTAATATTTAACAAATTTCTGTGTAGTACGAGTATATATTGTTTAATTTTGTTTAGTAAATTTTCTAGTTGAAAATACGATTATTTGTACCAAATTGACAAAAATAGGTTTTCTTGTGTCAACTTAAAAGGTGAGATAACTTTCTTTTATTTATAATATTTTACATTTAAGCACACAGAAAATTGCATTTAGAAGCTATCAGTAAATATTGATTTCTATTTTAGCAACTTTAACTCAAAAAGCAGTATTTATTTACCATATATTAGACTAAATATTTATTCATTAATAGATTTTATAGAAAATATTGTAACAAAAAACATAATTTGCGTTATAATAATAAAAACCGTTTTCAAAATTGCATTACTTAATAAAATTATGTTATCACAATAAGAAACCAACTAATGAAAAAATATTTTTTTAGTAATTAATATATTTCCAAACATTGTAGCGCTTGCTAGTTAAACATAATTAATTCAAAACCTATACAAAAAATATCTTCCACCTATTTTTTATTATTTACCTTGACAAGAAGCAAAATGTAATTACTATGCTATGATGTTAAAAAGAATTACACCAGCAAACATTAATAAAAATTACCCTCCAAAATGTCTATTATTTAAGCAGGTTTTCTTTTATGTACCTTCTACAGAAAAAAATAGTCTGAAATATATATATAAAGTAAAGTAAATACATTAATCTCAAGAAAAGATATCTTTAATAATTTAACTGAAAAAATTATGTCACATAATGAAAAAATAAATTAGTTTAAAACATGCCAAGCTATCTTTTGTATCTTTCTAATACTAGAATAAATCATTTTTTCGAACTTTTTTTTAGGAAACTATAGAAAAATATGCAGTGCAAATAATTTTGATCAAAAATCTTCAATAAATAAAAATAAATAATGTAAATTTGAAATAAGTTTTTTTAGAAAAAATAAAAATAAAATACAAAAGAATGAATTATCACTTTACTAATCAGCGCACAACCATTAGAGTGAAAAATGTTCGGACCGGGGTTCGATCCCGGATCCCTTAGCATAGCGCACCAAGTGCTTTACCAATTAAGCTATCCAGACGACACCCAGTCTAACATTCTCTCACTCTTATATGGCAATGCTACAAACACGCAGCACAAGATGGAAAGTCAATCATGAGCACAACACCGTAGGCATGCATGAGACAAATTAAACCCAGTATCGATGAATATTTATACACCAATTAATTTTTCAGCAGAGCTGAAATTACGCTGTAAATTTTTAATGAAATACAAAGAATGAATTATCACTTTACTAATCAGCGCACAACCATTAGAGTGAAAAATGTTCAGACCGGGGTTTGATCCCGGATCCCTTAGTATAGCGCACCAAGGGCTTTACCAATTAAGCTATCCAGACGACACCCAGTCTAGCATTCTCTCACTCTTATATGGCAAACATGGAGATAGAAATAAGAAGGAGAACAGTGAATATAGGCTTTCAAAATCTGAACATGGACCGGTAATTAGTACCCAGTTCGTGGCGCTGGTGCTCCCAAAGGCCGGTCATGTGACCTGTCAAACATGACAAATTGTCGTCTGCGCTTCCTGCATTTTGGTTTCAAGCATGGTAAAGAGTTGTCAGTCGGAACCGGAAATAGAGGGCGCTACACTCCCCAAAGGCCCAAAAAAACGGAAACGCCGCCATACTAGGTACCGCTTTTAGTTCCATAAGTAGAAACATTATCGTTGTTCTCCTTCTCTCTATCTCCATGATGGCAATGCTACAAACACGCAGCACAAGATGGAAAGTTATATCTGCTCTGCTGAAAAATTAATTGGTGTAAAAATAAAACCGTTATCAAGCGATTGTTTCTGACCTTATTTTGCTTATATTTTCTTATTGCAAGTCAGTTGGCGTAGTCTAAATAGACTGGTTCACCAAAACACAGTGTTTTGAATCAACTCTTTACTCTTATTGTCGTACACCTTAGCTGCTATTGATGTCAACATACAGGGTGACCATAATGAAAGAGCGCGTGTTTGAAGGGCTCTACAAGCACGCGCTATTGACTATTTGAAAACACGCTGTAAACTATTGGAAATATTTAAAATTAATTCATATATTTATTGTTCAGAGCAGCGGTTCTTAAAATTTGGGATCTCATGGACCCCCTGTGATGTGAAATACATTTCGGGGACCCCAACAATATTTTACGTAATCTCTATAATAAAACCGTAAGTCATGTGACTGTCATCAACAGTTCCGGAATGTCCGTTTCACTTTTTCATATGCCAGGCGGCCATTTTTATTAAAAATTATTTTTTCGAATAAAACTTCATAAATGTGACATTTTTAGAAAGATCGTTCAAAATAAATTAATATTTGAGAGATTACTTACGTTCAATTATGTATATATTCTCCAATAACTTCAGTTGAAATTAGCTTCGCAGTCCAAATTTTTTATCCATGAAAGTAAACAACAAAAAAAAAGATTCATTCATCGTGAAGGTTTAAAATATTAAACCATTAAACCATGGAAATAATCATTCGTAAAGTTAGTTTTCCATGAAAGATTTTTTGGAGAGCTGCCTGGTGTCAAAAAAATAATTCGTACCAGTGACACAATCAAAGTTTACCATAATTATGTGCTATACAACTCAACTTCATTCTTTATCTATTCTTGATGTAAGCTGAATGTAAACAAATACAACTCATGTAATGATATTTAATGAATCAAATTTCGAAACAAATTGTCAGTTAAATTGGTATTTATGTGTTATACGTGAAAGGAAGAGAGACCACCGAAAATGATTGTTAATCACCAATCATATTTACCATTATTAATGAACAATCGCTTTCAAAACAGTAATTTAATATACATTTACAAAATAGATAACATCATTAAGTACTTTTGTGTTATTTGGGCGCAAATCTCGCCAATAGAATTTTTAAAATCGCCAATACCAGCTTTTATTTTTCGCGTGTGCAAATTAGAAACGATACTTTTATTTTGAAATCAAATGTTCTGATGGAACAGCTGTCGTAGACGCACCGGGGCACTATATTAACTATGGAGTTGCAATATAGAGAGAAAAAACGGGTTGCTGTAATTAGAGTTATAGGCGGTAATGTTGGTGTGACATATTTACGTGATTATCAAAACTGGCTTCCAAAAGTTCAATGTTTCACCAAACCATACTCGAAAATTACGTGTATGCATTCCGATTATGTCACATTATTCAAGACGTTTTAAATGAGAATAATGATAGATTTTCTTCTTGATTCTCCCGTAATCAAGTCTACAGCCAAAGTTAGCGAGAAACAAACAAACAAACAAAAAAATATTGGCAACAATATGGTTCAGTGTAAATGGTGGATATCATTAAAGACTTTCACAAAATAGACTTCATTGCACCAAATCGTATTAACTAAAATACGCCATTTGGCAATGGATACAATTACGGAAAACTACTTAATATGTTTAAGAATCTCCTCATTAGCAAGCATATTGCAACTGATAAGCAAACGGATATGAAGCATAAATGCTTAAGTTGGTTAAGCGGTTTTTGTCAAGAAAGATGAAATACATAACAACAAAAAATATGCGAAATGCTACCATGATCGAAAAAGTTTTTGATTTGTCTATTAGAATCTTCCGGTTTGGCGAAGGATTGCGGAAAAAAAATATAAATAAAAGTAACGTGTTACATTGCTTAACATACATTTAAGGGAGACCAAACTGGTCGCCAGTGGCGGCTAGTATAAGATAATAAATTATTTTAATGCAGCCTATTTAATTTTCATTACGTATATTCTATAATTAGTTTACAGTGTTGGAAATCAAATAAGCTGCATTCATAAGTAGAAAAATATTTATAACACATATTTTATGACAGTTAAAATACACATACTAATGTTTGCTATGGGAAGAATGCTGTTGCTTTATTTCTACTAGATGTGCAATATTTGGTTCAATGTTTAAAACATGTTTCTGTAAGTCTAGTTCGACATCCAGGCAATGTCTACATTCGTTTCTTATTTGATTTCAGTATTCTAGAAAGTATTTTCACACAAATATGCGGCGCAGAAGGGAAGTAATTGCTCTTGATAGCTTTTTTTGCTAGTTCTACAGAGGTATTTCTCACACACAGTCAAAAAGTTTGAAAGGCAATGGAAAGCAATATCCATCCACCCATCTCCTGGTAATTTCAAATGTTGTTCCTGCTCTAAAAATATCAAGTTTTTAATTACACAAATTTCTTGGAAATTAAATGGATTCGTCATACACTCTGTTTCTGAATTCGAAAGGGGAAAATAAAGCGTGGAAAGTTTCTTTAAAGTGCTTCAGGTGTACAGCAAAATGTTCAGTAATATCAGGGAAAATTGTATCGTCAGACGTTTGTAAGATATCGAATAATGTTGGGTATTATTCAAAAATATTATTTTCAATTCGAAATCTAGCAAATATATTTTTTTTTTATTGTGGCATCTAATTTGAATTTTTAAATCGTATTTTTCCTCGTGACAACCACCTAATGCATGCATAGATAGCTGTTTGTGTTTACTTCCAATTTCTTCTCACAAGATTTTGGTGTATATTTCAAGTTAATTTAGTTGTGTCAATAGTAAGTTATATTAAAGTTAGTTTAGATATAATTTATTACTGAAACAACTTCGATGAATGTTGTCTTCAAATCGTCTAGAATTTTCAGGCAAAACGCGTCTCACGATTAATACAACAGTGTGTTCATATTACATGTAGTGTTGTAGTTTCAACGAAGACGATCAAATATCAAATCATTAACAGTTCAACTCACAGCTCAAGCCTCATTTTCACTTATTGCAATTCATATTGACCAGTTTATTTCATTTTCTTGTATGAAACCGTCTAAATAGTACACCACTTGTTGTGCGAGTTGGAAGGCGTTTGCAAAAATCTGCACATATCTTAGTACCAAATTCATAACAAGCTAAAATTATCAAATTAACCTTATTGGATATATCTAAATTATCATACAGTTGCAATGAAAATAAAGGACTAATATTTACATGTTATGCAGATTTGGTGTTTTATGCTTATTAATGATCTAGACAAGAAGTTCTTGTCTTGCAAAACTCCCCCTAAAAGTACTACAGGAATTACTTGAGGAGAAAAAAAATCTGAATTTACCACTGAGCTGGAAGACCCCCGGCCGTAGACTCACGGGCCCCAAGGGGTCCGCGTACCACAGTTTAAGAACCGTTGGTTTAGAGCATGCGTAAACGAGCTCTTCTGCAATAAAAAAAATAGTATTTTAAAAATTGTGCAATAGATGGCGCTGTACACCATTAAAAAAAGGAAAATATAAAAGAAAAATAGAGAATTTCCTATCACCTAAATTTTAAAACTTTTTTATCCCAAATTTCACATGATTTAGCATAAGGTTATACCAATGAAGAGCCTTATGAGAACCTACGAAAATTTTAGCCAAACAAAGCCGCGCTTTATTAATAAAGTGTTTTATTTTTATCCAAAATGGTAGCAATTATATCTCTGCTATGAAAGAGTAGCGTTGTCTCAAAAGATATTCATTAAAAAGGAGTCATTTTTTATTTTTATTAATATTTGCTAATAAAACATACCTAACTTGTAACTGTCATCTATTGGTAAAATTTCGAACTAATCATTCACTGTTAAATATTTGCAGCAAACTGTCCAGTCATTTGACCGTTTTTATATAAAACGGTTACATAACCGTAATTTAACTGTATCCTGACCTTAATATACGGTCAAATGACTGCACAGTTTGCTGCAAATTTTTAACAGTGTTTGTATTGCAAAACTCGTTTCGACTTACTCTAAATAGTGTAAATAACAAAGATTTTAAAATATTTCAAATAGTTTATCTTGTAGAGCCCTTCAAACACGTGCGCTTTAATTATAGCCATCCTGTACAGATCGTTGTGATATATGATCATTATGATGTATTGGAATTTTCGACGTAAAGAAACTATACGTAAGAAGCTATACATGATACCACAATTATTTTAAAACTTTTGTACCATACTTTTGTACTTACTATACAACTTTTGTACTTAACACCATACTTTAAATTCATTACGACTGGCTAATTTTCAAGAAAAATAGAGCATATAAAGTCGAACACAGACAAGAAAACAGAAAATAACAAACGTGTCATTTTTTGGGTTCTAATGAAATTAAAATATGACAACGACCATATCGAGCTCTTCTCAACAAATACATATACATACATACATATATATATGTATGTATATGTATATATGAAAATCAAAGCACACATTTCTTATAAATAAAAAAAATTGTAAGACTTCAATTCCTAATAAATTTGTTATCCTATAGTAAAAATGAAAACACGTTATAAGATTGAAAATCAAATTTAAACAGTAAACATTCACTCGTGATGCCACTTGAAAGGATATATTTTTTATGAATAACAATGGAGTCATTCTCAAGAGTAATTCACGGCTGCGAACAAAAAATTAAAACATCCCTAATATAAAAATTCTAACGGTATTGCATTTTATACACATATTAGCTTGCCTTAAATTGGCATTTTTAAAAAATGTTTTAATGCATGGAATTCGTTCAGATCACTATATTGCCAATGAGCTTCATGGTATATATTTTAATGAATCTCAAAGGAACGAATCGAAAACATTCATAATCAAACAATGTTTTTGAAATCGTGAAATGATTGCAAAAATGTTTTTAGTTTCGTATGTTTTAATATGCCATTGAGCAAAATTATTGCACTCATGGTCTATATTTTAATGAATCTCAAAGAAATGAATAGCATTTTTTTTGCAATCACTGATTGCTGTCTGATACTATTTTCAACTCAAGATATATCGAAAAACATGCATATTTCGACGTAGCTCATCCCTCAAGTTATTTTTTTTTCACAATCATTCTAAAAAGGGTAAACTTATGTGGCTTTATTGAAAAAATTAAATCTCTGAAAATTAAAATAAAATTGGCTGATTTTAATGAAAGATTATCGGAATCCGAATGAGTTCTTTCCGGAAGTGTTATACACTTAGCGGTATTATATATATAATTGGAGAGAAAAGATAGAATGCGGTTAATTCATTTTCTAATGTAAAAGGCTCCGTCTTTCAAAACTATACACTCATCAAAAAGGAAAAAATACATCTCCTACTAACTCTGCCACAAATTAACCTATAAAACTTCAACCGATTTGCAATGACCTCTACTAACTAATTCTATACACTAAGTTTTTTAGGAGGTCGTCTACATACAGAAATTGTCAGAAACTTTCCAATTTTTAATGCTAATACTTAATTTTGACATCGTAATTGTATTTGTATATTGTAACTTTGTATATCAAACAGAAAGTCCTCCGGTCAAATAGTTTAGGAATTATGAATAGTTAAAATTTGGAACACATAGTGTTAAATTCATTTTTAATCGTTGAAAAAGAATTGCAATACGAGTAGTTTTTTAAGAATAACTCAATAATTGCTCAACATAAAGCTCAATAACGGCTTTAAAATCAATTTTCGAAAAAAAAAATACGAATTGTATCATATAAATTTTTAAACTGAAATACATTTATAGAAGCTTCAAATAAATGACTTCAAAATTATCGCCTACTCCACGAAGTAGTTTTTGAATTGTAGATAATAAATGTCCCGCATTGCAATCATTTTTCGACTATAATAAAAGGATTTAAAATTATGAATTCAAAAGTTTAAAACATCATATTTCTTAAACTGTTTTACCCAATAGTTTCCCGCTTAGTATCCGACAATAAACTGTTTTGAAAAATCCAAATATGATGTTAAAATTTTCTTTTAGTGTTTGAAATTTCAAAGTTTGTTACACTTTCTATCTGATGAACCCTTAAGCAAAATTTAAGTATTATCGTAATCAGTAAGCTATATTACTAATTGATTGGCATTATACACTTTTATACGATTATTTGAAGCAGAATTAGTAGGTAGTGTTCTTTCTCTCTTGTTTTTTTTTTTTTTTTTTTTTTTTTTTTTACGACAGTTCATTCTGTGACATAATCGTTTACCTCCTCAGAGAATTACGAATAAAATTAAAATAAATGTAGGTTTTTAACATCTTAAAACAAATCTTGTCCCTCGAGAGACTAAATAAAAATGTTGATAATGTTGGAAATAGTCAACACGGTCATTAAGGAGACCTCACTGTGACATAGATATCGAAATTTACAATCGCAATCACAACGGTGAACAAAAGATCAATTCTTTATTTCATCACTTCGTGACCCCACACAGCCCTTTGAATGCTAGGCCTACGCGCTGACACAAAAATAACAGTATATTTTTAGGCAGATGTTTTTTAGCGTCTTTACGGTACCTTGAGTTCGAATAACACTAATTTTCAAATGTTTATCCCGACTTTTTTTTTCCGAGGGAATAAATGCGAAAATATTGATGTTCAAAGTCAAGTTACCATGCAAATTCTGAATTAAATTCGCGTAAGATAGCAACCATTTTTTTTCAGCGCCTAAGCCTAGTATTTAGAGGGCTGTTGAAGTCGCTATGGTCAATATTTAGTCATCTGTAACTATTAACAATATACACCGTATCGACATCACAATGACCTGGGAAAAACTTGTACTTCACATCACGTGTCGACGGTATTTTGGTCATAAGGCTTTCACATTTTTGACAAATTTGCGTCACAATGCCATTTGAGCAATATGTTTCAGATGTAATAAAATATTTTTTAATCTGTTCGGCAGAAAATATCATTTGTAAAAGAGAAAGAAATACTGAATACACACCTAAAACCGGTTGATACAAACGGAAAAACACGTTTTTATTTTTTTAAACCTTCTGAAAATTCAAACAATTGAAAGTATCAAAACTCCGTGAGTTTTGGTCGTGGAAAAGTAGAATTTTTACAGTTTTACTTATTAGAGTGTATATAGTGTTTTTTCTAAATGTAACTTATTGAACCCCGGGAGCGTCTAAGAACCTCAATTTCGTAACCTAAAACACTATTTTTATGTAAACGGATTTTAATGTCATGGAGACAAAATTTCAGATATTTTTGCAATTGGTACTATACTTCTAAAATTACCCGTTTAGAAATTAGCTAATAGTCAATGATTAAAAAAGATGCTCTGTATATCCACAAGAAAATTATTTTCTTTAATTCCAATCAATTTAAAAATTAAATTAAGGTACTTGCACTGATAGTACTTTCAATAATATAAACTACCATTTACAATACACTTAATCTACTAAACATATGAAAGAAAATAAAACATGATTAACAATACATTTAATCCATTAAACATATAAAAAATGAAACATACATTTAAAATTTTTATTTTATTCTTAGAAGAGCTGCAAATAAAGCAAAACAGTCCAAAGTTGACGAATTTAAAACTTACATATATGAATGTATCGTTTAACATTCTACTTTCTTCCTGAGGAACGCTGAATTTTTCAAGCTGTAAAATATATTTACACCAACATAATAAAAAAAGAATTATTTTCCAAATTAAGTTAATTAATTATTTATATATTTTAAACATTTCAGCAAATTTTAAATGATTCTACTTTTTTAATAGCATGTGCCAATCTCTCAACTGATATCAAAAGATATGTTTTATCAGTATTTCCTGTAAAATATTCTTAAAGCGTATATTTCATTTTAGAAGCGTTCATTTTTAGCGTATTTTCATTTTTTTAGCGTATATTTCGTTTGTTTTAAGTCACATTTCTTCGTTTACGGACTATATTGCAAAAGTCAGAAATGTGTAGTCTACTTATGACGGCTACCAAAAACTAGAAATGTTCACTTCGGTTTGGTTAAGAATGGTTCTACATAACATTCTTACTGGCGCATCAATTCTCAAGTGTTCATTTAAGAGTCGTCTTCAATTATCGAAAAACTGAATACGAATACAATTTATCCATTTCACTCTGGGGTGTCGTATACTACCAATGACATTCATTTGTTTCTTCGTTGAATTGTTTTATTGGGATTTCACGGTGATATTTGTCTTCTACAGACATATTGAGAAAAACAAGCAAAATGTCTCTGACAAGGAAGGTCTCTATAAGCGCATACTCAGAAATTTTTGAAAAAATTACAGAATATTCTTGTCATGAGGATATATACGTTTATAGAAAAAATTGCTGCGGAAACTCGATATAACGTCCGTAAAAAAATTATGAAAATTTCGTGTTTTGGCGATTTATCGCTGGGTTGGCGACACAATGAAATTAAAAAAAAATATATATACGCATTTACAATAAATACTCTTTTAGGAAAAACGTTTTCTCCTCTTTATACTGAACTAACTTAAGTAAGTTTAAATTAAATAAATTCACTTTTGTAATTATGGTTTTTCCATATACATTTATATGAACATATAAAGAAAAATAACGATTTGATTCTAAGATTTAGAACAAAATTTAAATTGATTAAAAATGCTTCAAACTAAAAATTAATTGTCCGATTCTGAGCACTGTCAATTTGACCTCGATATTGTTAATGCCGGAGACAACAAGAGACCAGCCTTGTTCTCTTGGATATCGGATCTTGGATATTAATCACCCAGGATATCGTTTGGATAGCTCAGTAGGAAGAGCATTGGCATGGCAAGCCAAGGTATCCATGTTCGAGTCCTGGACCGCGCATTTTTCGCTCGGTTGGATTAAACCTCGACTATGATACTTCAACCATTGACTATGATTTACCTAGTTAAAAAAAAAAAAAAACTTTCCTCTCTCCATATTGACCTAGTTACATGGTATACAGGAGTTCATGTTATATCACACTTTCTTCATGAAAATGATATAGTTATAGCTCGGGGGACTGAAATTAGCGCTGCAGTTCACAGCCATGTCGAACAAATAAGAATGAGTTATGCCAGCGAGGATATCGTTCGGGTAGTTCAGTAGGAAGAGCATTGGCTCGGCAAGCCAAGGTACCCAGGTTCCAGCTATTGCCAGAGCATTTTTTACTCTGTTGTAATAAATCTCAACTATGATACTCCAACCACTGCATATGAAATTTATTGCATGTCTTCATTAACTTTACTGCAGTACTCCATCTATAGGATTGCATATATATAGTATATGTTGTCACAATATCTTCTCCAGCAAAATTTGACTACATTGGTCGCTTGATTATTAAACACGATTGTGTCATACATATTCTATGTAAACTATGTCAAAACAAGACATTAAATGTATTCGGAAAGTTTCCAGAACAACTGCATTCAAGGTGTTTTAAAGTTTATCACTCAAGTTACTGGTTCGGACCAGCGGGTCGCATACGATCCATAACCTATTTTTATTATTATTGATTATAATTCACAAAACATTTGAATGTACGCATAAAGACATGCCAAATAAAAAATAACTAAAAAATAAAAGTGAGTTTAAAAAATTTTCAAATTTTTTGCGTAAAATAGTTAAAGTTTTTTAAAACACTCTTAAGCTAAGTCACATATACTAAAATATACCATTTGACAATAGATCTTATTACTGATGTTTAATCATGAAGTATATATGCTATTTGTTTGGAAACTGAAGACTGTCATCAAAAAGGCAGATTTTCATTTTCTGATTAACATAACATTAATACGAGTTAAGTGAAGTTGGTTGAAAGATGCATTGAATTAGAAGATGTTCGGAATTGTACTTTTATTTTCTTATATTTTTCTTGATATAAAACCATTTACTTCAGAAAAAGTACTTAATAACAATTTATAAATGTTTCGAAAAAGTATTTATTCTTTATTTTTTATTTTTCATCTTTAAATGGTGTTTTTAAGCTCAATTTTATAGATTTTGTTATATATATAAACAAATTTCTAACCTTAAACCATTACAAGATAATTATTAAAAGTGAAATTACCTGCATGTTTTATTCTCGAATCGGAAATAAATTAACTTGGAGATAAAGAACTGAACAAAGGCAAAAACGAGCTAAGTTCTCCTATTTATCGAATGAGTTAATCTTCAATTACACTGCGAAATGTAAATGACTTTTTCTTCGAAGAATGAACATGATTAAAGTTTACCGAAGAGATGCATCCTTCGTTCCCTTTAGAGAAGATAAAATAAATTTACTGTTAAGAAAAAAAGACACTTAGATACGAGTATAAATAAAGGATTCTTTTAATTTTATTAAAAAAAAAATATGTTTAACAAAAAATACATTTAGTGTAATTAAAAGGGCAATCGCACATTTTTAGACAGCTTCTATTTCAGAAAGTAAGAAGTTATACAATCATCCGGATGAAAGCAATTCCAGAAAAATCGGTATATTTTCCCCCAAAATCATACTTCCTCCCGATTTATATATATATATATATATATATATATATACTCAAATTCACACCAAATCACACCATGTAGACGAAAAACAAATAGCAATAATTCATCTAAACTTTAAAATATAACCAACATAAATTATAATTCGAATATAACCAAATTAAAAATGCTAACGGTAAAACAAAACGAGGAAAAAACAAACCAGAAAGCAGGAGGGCATAGCTAACGACAAGCACAGAAGGGTTAAAAATCGTTTTTATGCATGCAAAATACCCCTCCACCTGCTGAGACCAAAATAAATTATACAATCAAGTGAAACTACACAGCAACACGCAATAAAACCCAACCCTAACTAATCTCAACGAACAACTGCTACAGACAACTTTTAGCATTTAAAACTGAATTCAGTTCAGTTCAATATTTACTTCTCCCTATGAAATCAAGCTTATTTCACCTTACAAGCTTCATAGGATAACTCTGCATCAATTCTTGGGTATTCCACTGTATAAATTCGCCAATAACATCGCTATATATATATATATATATATATATATATTAAATATTTAACCTACATCAAATTTATTCTAAATTTTCCCCATTTAATTTTACTATATTTCGTCTTAAATGCCATTATTCTATATTTCTTTCATAAGATCGAATTGTTTTTCTACGCGTGGGTTTTATTCTCATTTCTGACATTGCGCAGGAATATTTTTCTTTCAATGATCTTCGATCGAACATTCTATTATTCTGTTTTGACACGATTCTACATATTTTCAGAAGCTTTCATTTCCCATGCTGTTAAAACAGAATTACTCAAAATTTTAATCTGTGGTCTTATTCGGCGAAGTTAGGATCTTTTAATGTTTAAAAATATATTTAAATCACGCATTTTGTAGACGTACGTGATGCCCTTAAATTCTGTAGCACGAATCTCGAAACTCAGATTTTGTGTGTTTTCAAGTTCTTCTAAACATACATCATCTTAGAAGTATGATAATATTATTACTGAATCGTGCGAAATAATATTTTAAGTCTAATTATGAAATTCTAAATTCTAAAGTGTGTATGTTTTTTGTAGTGAAAGCACTCTTGAAACTGTTATCACATCTAGTGCATACAATCCATGACGTACTTGACAAGATTAAAATTGAAGTTAGTGTTAAATATAAAACGATTAACTTGTGCTAGGATATCAGCAAATACTAATACTGCGCGAACAACAAGAAAAGCAAACAGTGCTGCGTCTTGGATCAATCATTTTACTGTCATGCGATTTAAAATGAATTGTCGATATTTGCAGCAGAAGGACACTACAACAATTTGAAATCTGTAATCACGATCCGTACAGCCAGAAAATGCTTGAATTGGAGACCAAAGACTCTGAAGTAGTTTCAAAATGGATTGCGTGCATCAGTCAAAGAAATCCATTTTGCGTTGGTCTGGGTTGTGACAGTGATTGGGCAAAAACGTATGAGGCATCTTCAAACATCAAACTATTTAACGCATGAAAGCAAGATAACGGAAGATCAGCGGGAATTGGGGACAATGTCAACTATCCTCTTACGTCTGAGTAAAATATTGTCATGCAAAACTTTAATGAACTCACATACACTGCAATCGAACAACACACTTTTTCAGTGTGGACCAGTAATATGAAGTCTCGATCAGTGTCCGAAACTTGCTTGCGATTGGAGAATTTCTGGCAGGGCTGGCCGAAGGCCGATTTTATTTCATACTTGTATTTATGTAATTGTCGCCCATTCTCGCGTTTTCTGGCGGCTTCAGAAACCGCTGAACTCTGTATTTTTAAGACCTTAATAAAGGGACCGGGAGGGGTATTATGCTCTACATACTTGGTTCCCCTGTCTGAGCAGTCTCTCTTAGGCAATAAAATCAAATCGAACATAACAACGATCCCATAATCTCAAGAATTAATCTCAAGACGCTATCATTATTTTCGCCTTTTTCTGCTGACCCCAATTTGAGAAACATCGTCAATGGTATTGTTGCGAAAAAAGTTGTCAATGAGCAGGAGTACACGTAGTGCACAGAATGCTTGGACAACATGTATTTTCCTTCGCTTTTAAGCCAATCGACAATGCAAAGATTCCGAGTAGTTCATGAACTGCTATGGTTGCTTCGGGAAAAGCATCGATCCTGGCATCAACCCAGGAGTCACCTGACTCCGCTGTTGTTTTTAAAAAACTCACCATCTTTCTATCTTGGTCGCGTGCGGAGACGCAAGTATATTTGCATGGCTTAGACTTTTGGATCAGTTTTTAATCTTTTAAATTTGGCACTGATGATCGAGCTTTAGGGGCTCCGAAAGAGCTGTTTGCAATTTTATATATTATTTGTTCTATTTTCGCGTTGATCATTTATTTTAATATAACGGCACAAAGTTCAATCCACCTGTTTTAAATAGTTATTTTATTTTTATAATAACCTAAATTTATTTTGTTTGCAAAGTTACACAACTGTTGCATTTTCTATTTTCATATTTGCTGACCGATGAAATTATAGGTTAGCAACTCTTAAAACTGTTTAAGAGATGCGCTGGTATTTCTTCAATAGTGTTTGAGATAATCGTAGATCAATGTCAGTTGTTTAACGCGGGATTGTTTATCGTTTGTCTGCGCATTCGCATAAAATATCGTATTTTCTTTTTCTTGCAGAACGACCAATTTAAAGTTTAGGGTCTGCTAAAAATTATTGAAAGCTGTCCCCGCGGGAAAGTTAAAGAAATGACAGCTGTTTTACATATAATTTCGTAATTGTTGTCACCCTTTTAAACTTATTTAATTTTTTCTTATTAACGTTCTTGTTAAAAGAGTCACCAAATAAATTATTGTAAGAGAAATTTAGTGTATCATTAGCGCGGTCATCAATTTTAGATATATTTATACCCTAAAATCTGTTATGATAGTTAAATATTGTTACTGAAATTAGTCCTGTGAACTAAAGTTGGAAACTCGATGGTGATGAACATGTACCAGTAATGTTTGATATCTATGCCACACTAGACACTTTATTGAAAATTATACACTGCAATTGTAAAACTAATTGCAATGGTAACCGTTGCAGTTGCAGAAATTTCGGACTTCAATGCAGTTTTGTATGTGGATCATGTCGAGTTACAATATATGACAACCGGGTGTTACATGAACTACAGAGCAGTGATGAGCAGTAATCGATCAGTAATGTGTAATATGCTATTGTAGGATTGGAAATAATACCATCTATAAATGAATATCAGGAATAAAAAGTATAAGAGTAGAATATTGGAGAAATTTCAAGAATATTATGAGGTGAATTTAAAAAAGAAAGCGAAAGAAATGCTGTGTTCCATAGTTTTTGTCTCAACAAGAAGGCTGGAAATCCGATATATGCCAAATAAAGGATACCAAGTAGAATTCTATGTGAATTCTAATGTTTATGTTTGCGAAGGATGTTATATTATTGATGTGTATGAAGTGTTTTGTGATCTCATCATCATATAATTTGTTTAAATAAGTGATAAATGTTGTATAAAATTGAAAAGTGATCATATATCTTCATTTATAAGCCGAATCATTATTTAAGTAACTGTAAGATTATAAGATAAAATACTACATTATTGTATATGACATGTTATTGTATTCTGGCTGTTTTCTTCTACATGGAAAAAAATTATCATTAAAAATACAAACTAATTATTAAAAGTCATTACCTGCATATTTTATCCTGGGACTGAAAATAAATAGAGTTATAGATCGAAACTGAGTTCTCATCTTTTATTTCACGTCTGAATTAAGCCGTAATTAGATTGTGAATTGTAAATGACTTTTTCTTACATGAATGAAAACGATTAAAATTTAGAGAAAAAAAGATGCAACTTTAACTCTCATTAGTGACGATTAATGAAATTTGTTCTTTTCCATTATCTTTCCAAGAAAATTACTTCTGGATATAAAAAAAAATTATGTCAATACTATATTTCAATAACTTTATATCTAGAAAAACACATTAATATACTTTTTAAAATATATTCATTGATCTTTAAAGCAAAATAATTATTTAAATTCGAATTAAATCTACTGAAAAGTATACATGAAAACATTTTGCGCAGAAACAAAAGTAAATGCGAAATATTATATTTAAAAAAGAAATATACTCATGAGTTGCTATGAGCAGCATGGCATGTGTTAGGAAGGAATCAGCTTATAAATGGTCAACAAAATTAGTTGAGGTACCTGTATTTTAACGACAATTTATACATCTGTTAATCTATACTACTATTATAAAGAAGTAACGTTTGTTTGTTAAATTGCAGGGAGTAATCTCTCGAATTACCAAACCGATTTCAAAGGTAATGGTGGCAAATTGATGATGATAGTCTCTGCTACAACATAGACTATATTTTATGTCGGTGACGCTACTCCCAGGGGGAATCCGGAGCGAAAAATGTTCTAAAATTGCGATTTTTGTGATACTGAATGGGATAGAAACTTCAAATTTGGCATGGTAATTAGTTATAACATGAAAATGCTCTCTGAGAACAGTTTCTATAAAATTCGAAATTTAACCCTTTAACGGATAAAGCATTTCAATTGCTAAAATGTTGAAATAAATGATTGACACCGGAAATTATGAAGAAATTTATTTCTATATATATAAAAAAGCGATGTTTCACATATATAATAAATGGAAAACATTTCTATTAAAATTCTGCTGTCATTGTTGAATTTCGTAATTAAAGTTTTGTGGTTTCACAGGGAAACCAATGAACGTTAAAGGGTTAAAGGGGTGAAATGAAGGGAAAGCACTCTTAATTACGATTTCTGTGAAATTGTCAAGGATAGAAACTTGAAATTTTACACGGCTGCTACTTTTAAGACGAAAATACATACACAGAGCAGTTTTTTTAATAATTCGAAATTTAAAAGGGTTCAGGAAAAAAAAATGTTCTAAATTACGATTTTTATGATATTAAAAGAACTAGAAACCTGAAATTTGGCATGCTGGTTACTTTTAAGATACAAATGCTCGCTAAGAAAGATTTCTAAAAAAATTGGAAAATTGAAAGAGTGAAATTAGTTAAAGGGTTCCACAAACTTTGTAAATTACGATTCCTATGGAATTATTAGGCATACAAAAATTGAAATTTGATATAGCTGTAAATTTTAAGACATAAATGGTCGCAGAAAAGAAAAAAAAATCGAAATTTAAAACTGTGAAATGCGCGAAAAGCTTTTTAATAAACCGGTTCCGAAAGTAAAAGTATCCTTATAAAAAAAAAAAACCTACAAACAAAATTGAAAAAGTAAAAAAACGGCGATTGCAGAGTTCGATCTCAGCTATCCAATGCAAAATAAATCGTTTTAAAATATCGAAATTTGTAACGAGATACTATAAAAGAACTGTCCCATAGGATTAACATTAGCGAGCGGGTGTTTACGCGTGAGTCAATGGGAACCTTGAGATTTGCATTTGTTTTGGTCCCCTTATAGGAGTGTTGTTAGGAGAACGATTTTTATAATATAAGGGAATTAAAGAATTTTTGTATAATGGGACGTCCTAATTCTTTTTTTTTTTTAATACAAGAATAAAAAACTCCCAATATGTTGGGAAAAGCCTGCAGATATGAAAGAACGCTATCTAGAAAAACATGATTGCTATAATTTTGGTAAATATTATCTTAAAAATAATTTATTGAAAAAG
Organism: Maratus michaelseni; assembly: GCA_963931845.1. Taxonomy (NCBI): domain Eukaryota; kingdom Metazoa; phylum Arthropoda; class Arachnida; order Araneae; family Salticidae; genus Maratus; species Maratus michaelseni. The sequence goes on along the minus strand of OZ007595.1, from coordinate 89,709,915 downwards.
CCTCGTCTGTACTTGATCCATCCTCATTTAATACTCTGATTTGTAATCGAAGACCTGCTTCTATGTAATATGGTGTGCTTTTTTCTTAATAAAGAATTTTTAATATATCATAATAAAATTTGATATGTCTTTTATTAATATATAACGACTACTACTAAACTAATTTCACTTTGGTACATAACTAGCTATTTTGAAAATATTGGAAAAATTTAGAGCTACATCATTAGAGCTAGAATCCTTACTAAAACACACGAGTTCCTATTTATGTTTGAAGGTCAACTATATGATTTAATAATATACTAAAAACAATTGAAAAATGAAATGGAAATGCATTTGATATTATAATAGTAAAGGCTATAAAAGATCCTAAAAATAAATATGTGACATGCACAAAACTACTGTTATATAAAATTCTTCAGATATTTTAAACTTTCAATCTTATTTTGGCGAGTAAAACTGTCTAATCCTAAAGCTTTGTGAAATTGATGTCAACAATAACATTTAATGAAAAGTTCAAATAAATTGGAAAAAGAGATTTTTCCTTTTATTTTAATGCCCCATGATTTAGGTAAGAAGATTTCAGAGATATTTTACAATTTTTCTGGACTAAAGTTTTTCCGTCGTGCACTTTTATAGTTTGTTTAAAATATAATTTCTTAGAACTAAATAATACCCTATAAGTAAATAAATCTTAGATCAATATTGTGTGTATTGGCATGAATTATTTCACCTATAATAGGGTGTTTACATGTTGGCAGTATTTCTGCAACATTGGCAAGAACTGCCAATATTTCGGCTATATTGAAGTTTCATTAAAAGTATATCCAATATAAAGCAAATATTTTTCTAATATTGACATCTTATTCCACACATTACATAAGTGCATACTTAACCAATACTGGAATGACATTTTAATTAAATCTAATGAATGCAATAATGGTGCAATAGCGTTTTCTGCCTGTATTGCTCTAATGTTGGCACGAAAAATATTTCGCCACTTCATCGGCAATATTTGCAAATTGATTTTAGCGTATTGTGTATTAACGTTTTTTCATAATTTTACTAAAGTCATTACCACTTCATTATTATATTTAATTCAAAATATCTCAAATACAAACACATTATTTAACTCATATTGGTATTTCAGCGAAATAATTTCAATGGACGCAATGTGTGCGCAATATCGAATCATAATAAAATTATTTCTGATATGCTACTGGAGACATTTGTATTGAATGTTTAATTAAGACGAGAAATAAACTAAATTAAAACAAGAAATATAAATCATGTTTCACGCATATTTTATAAAACTATTTCCAGCACTATCAGAATATTGCTAATGAACTTTATGTTTTCATACGATGAAAGGAGACAGCTAAATACTGTAGATTATAACGTGAAATTTTACACGGCTGCTACTTTTAAGACGCAAATACACATACAGAACAGTTTTTTAATAATTCAAAATTTAAACAGCTGCAGGAGAGAAAAATGTTCTAAATTACGATTTTTATGATACTGAAAGAACTAGAAACCTGAAATTTGTCATGCGGTAAATTTTAAGATACAAATGCTCGCTAAAACTGCTTTGTAAAAAAAAAGATATTTGAAAGAGTGAAAGAAGCAGAAAGAGCTCTAAAAAGTTTTTTAATTACGAGTCCTATGGAATTGTTAGATATAAAAATTGAAATTTGCCATGACCGTTAATTTTAAGACATAAATAGTCGCATAAAAATGTAAAAAAAAAAAAAAAAAAAAAAAAAATCGAAATTTAAAACAGTGAAATGCGCGAAAAGCTTTGTAATAAACAATGAAAACACATCGTTTGTAATACAATGTGTCCCAATAAAGCAGCTGCCCCAATTAAACGTTTTTCACAATAAGTCTGTTGAGCTGTATAAACAATTTATAAAACCCTTAACAAAAATTTATTTTCGACAATTACCATCCATAGACGGTAATGGATTCAAATATTTTTGTGAAACTTCGTATATGAGCTATAGATTTTGATATATACCAAAGAGAGTTGAGTCCAAAGTTAGTTCAGTGTAAATTATTAAATAAATATATTAATGAAATTAAAGTTAAATTTAGATTACAAATATTTAAATTGTTAACAATACGGGTGATACCGAGTTCATGGTATAAACTTTAAGGGTTGGTACAGGACAATGTAACACCCATTTATTGTACAGGAAACCAGGGTCAAAAATCCATTTATTTAATCAAAATTACAGCGTATCTCACCCGTTCGTCACCAAGTCTCGTTTTTGTTCCTAACTTTACCAGAAGTGACGATATTTTAACAAAATTCGCAACAGACTCATTTTTGTATGAATTATAAGAATATTGTGAGAATTTCGTTAAAACCTTATCACCGCTGTGAACTGATATATCCGTTCGCTATTCTGCAGATTTCACTGTAATAGAAGCATTAAATTAATATAATTCTACAAATTTGATGCAGTTTTAAAATATCGAGTAATGATTATACTGTCAAGGAATATACTCATATACGTAATTACGTTTTTTACACAAAGTTTGAAAATTTATCTTTTTTTGACATTTAAAAAAAAACTAGTCGTTGGGGGCCACCGTAAAACTTACTCACCATGGATATGCATAATATAAAATATTAAAATAAAAAATGTGTAAACTACTTATAAAATGCATTGCAATTCGAATAAAATCGTGGTTTGATGACGTCATAAACTTTAAAGGCTCGATTACTGAATTGCTTAAAAGAAACATCCTTATAAATCCAAAACACATAATCCTATTAACTAGCGGTTTACCGCATCTGATTAAGCGTCTCATTTCCAATTAAGATATATCTTTGAATTGAAATTTACAAATATCTCGGCAACTCATTATCCGATCAACTTCATTCTTTATGCAAAATTTATGTTTTCTTATTTTCTTTAATATTCTCTCCTTAAAATAAACAATTTCGAAAATTTTTATATACCTTTTATCAGAACGAATATTTAGAGTGTCCGAAAAAAATAGTTCCGGATAATCGAGGTTACTGAAATTCAATAAGCTTCTTCCCATTATTACATACTAAGTACATACCAAATTTCAAGTCTTTATCTCAATTCTTTCGGGAGATAAAGCGTTTACAGACACACAGACACACAGACAGACGGCAAATTTTTTTTTTCTAAAAATATGTTTTTCGGAATCTCCAGTGTCTGAAACGTGGAAATCCGTCAAAAAAAAAAAAAAAAAAAAATCGATTTTCAAAACGATTACAAGACTTACCCTATACTACGTATGATGGGTAAGTACTAGCAGAAAAAAACATTACAAATTTGCCCATTTGCTCGGCGGTCAGAGGATTTTAAAGTATCTTCACTACTATCAAAGTTATGAGCAAAAACGCGACTTCGGATTGAAGTGAGACGCCCTGTAATTTTGACTAAATAAATGGATTTGTATATGTTGAAATATCTTAAATAATTTACAGAAAATTTACTTACAATTTTAGGATTTATAATTTTTAAATACGAAATTTCGAAGAGTTCAATAACAAGCGGAGTTCAACATGAAAAAAAAAATCTAGTGCATACTCTGAAAATATTAAAGCAAAGAAAGAAAATAAAAACAAATGATAATTCAATTAGTTTACCAGTGTCAACACCTGTACTTAAAAAAGGCTATTAGCATTTTTCCGGAAGTAGAAAAAACACTGCATTATCGTTTGGACGTAAAGGATTAATTACATTTGCATCTCATTTGTGGCGTCAACATGTCTGTGTGTCATCTCTTATCTCGGTGAATAATAATTAATTTACTAGTTACAGCTATCCTTTAAAGGAGGATTCATAATTTGCGTTTTTTTTTTTTTCAAGGCATTAGACATAAAATAAATATTTGAAATTTAGGATGTGTTATTCAAGCATGCTGAAAATGTCTTTCAAGGTTTTTTTACATATAGATCTTGGAATTAATTTCACGAAATGTTAAAAATCATCATAAATATTATTTTTGTTGTTCTTTTTTTCTAAGAAAATACAAAACGTAGAACGATAAATGAGATACTATATGAAAGGATTTTGAACAGCCTTCTGACATAGGAAACTCACATTTCGTTAAAATGGGTTTTTTATTAAAAATTGCTGTTAATTAAAACTTAAATCAGCATTGTTTTCATAGTTGAAATTAAAGGTTATCCTCAAACTAGTGTTGCCACGAAAATAAAATACAGCTTTATATGATCCTCAACAATGAATATAAAAAAATAATAAATAGTACAAAAGCGACAAAATGTGACGTTTTCTTATGGGTTTATTTTATATTTATGATTAAAAACCAAAATTGAAAATTGAAACGTTCGAAAAAAAACATATATTATTGATCGGTCGAAGCAGTGGTATTCACGTGTAGCATAAAAGGTATGATTTGTTGTTATATATTAAATTGTTACTTAAGTGCATTTCAATTTATTTTTCTTTGTCCTGTGTTTTTCCCGAAGAAGATGACGTCATCCTCTAATGCAATTACAATACAGTTTTTTTTTCTTTTTTTTTCGGGAGTGTGACTTTTTCTATTCAGATTTTACTGTTAGGAATAAATGAGATGATATTATGACTTGGCTGATGTTGTTTGTAGATATATTTATGTTTAACGTTTCTGTAGAAGTCTAAATTTGCATCTAAAAATATTAGATTTTACTAAAAAATATTAAACTGCAGTGCGAAATCCTCGCATTGTTCCACGGGTCATATAAATTGTTTCTTTTGTCAACATCCCTTTTCCTATGAATTTACGAAACGCACAACAACGAATGAGGTATAATTCGAAAGTTTTTTGATGTGGCTTCTGACATAGTACACTCACATTTCGTTAGAACATGATTTTTTATATTAATAATTGCTGTTAATTAAAAATTAAATCGACATTGTTTTCATAAATGAAATGAAAGATTTTCTTCAAATTAGTAGTGCCACAAAAATATAATACCGCATTATAGGATGCTCAACAATGATTATAAAAAAAAATAGTAAAAAAAGCATGAAGTATGATTTTTCCGCACGGCTTTATTTTAGATTTATGGTTAAAAGAAAAATTGAAATTGAAATGTTTAGAAGAAAAAGACACCCTCGATCGATCGAAGAAGTGGTATATCACGTATAGAATAAAAGGTCTGCTTTGTTATATTATATTAAATTGTATTTTAAATGCATTCAATTTCTTTTTTTTTGCTTAATGTTTTTCAAGAAGCGGATGACGTCATCTTCTAATGCAGTTAAAATATGAAAGTTATTTTTTTTTCTAGCGCGTGCCTTTTGCTATCTTCGATAACTTTTATTGTAACTTTGATGAAATACATTGTAAAGTTCTCAAAAACAGATGGTTTCTAAGTGCTAATAAACATTCTAAATTGCATCTGCCGAGTTCCACATATGGGCACTCGAAAATCTTACAAAATCCAGCTGGATGACGTTATAAACAATTTTAACGAGATACTTATTTTTCAGGCCAAAGGGGATTGGTGACAGTTTAGCACTAAACCTTGTTAATAAGACCCCAGATATACCACGTGGTCATCCAATTAAAAAACTCAGAGAACATGAATCGAAGCAGCCCGTGTGAGATGTGCTTTTGAAACGACAGAGTTCGGTCGCTTTTGGTTTTAGCACCGAAAAGTGTGTTGGGGCGCCATGCTCCTAGAAACTCTAAGACATTAAGTTTCATGTAAATAATTTGTGTGTGGTTTGTGTGTGTTTGAATGTATTGTAAAATAAAAGTGATTAGAAAAGAACTCTTAGTTCTCCATTAGTAATTAAGATTACTGTTTGTTTAAGAAATTTTACGGTACAGATTGGTTGTCAGAAGCGGGATGCGAGTTTGTTTAAGAAAGTTTTTAAATACACACACACACACATGGAACTAGAAGAAGCGAAGCAAGCATTCGTCTTATAAGAGAAGTATAATCGCGCCAGCGAAGAAATTAGCTAATCATTAGTTAAGAAGACCCACGAAGAAAAAAACAAGCTCTGTTTTTTTTTTGAAAAAAAGTGGTGGATGAAGCATTTGTTTCGAGAAACAAGAATTATCCTGGACATTCGTGGATCAGAAGGAAAGAAAGAATCTTGTTGTTGGGACATCCCTTTAAGAAGAAGAAGAAAACGGAAGTTCCGAGATTTCTAGTGGACACAGAAGCAAGTTCTGAGGTCGTTGGCCCTGACTCCCCGTTTGACAAGTAACGGAACCTGAGATGTTGTCCCCCTAACAAGAAGTAAAGAGGAAATAAAAGTTTTGGTTTCGACGCATCTTTGCGGAAGAAAGATATTTTCGATGCCTCGTTATCGGAAAGGAAAAGACGGAAGGGTTACCAGTGAAAATAAGAAGAAAAAGAGGGTTGGATTCGGGTCAGTGTTACGCGTGATAATAGTGGTGGGCAATAAATTGCCAAATGTGTGGTGAGCCGGAAGGCTAAAATTGTGTGGTGAAAAAGCTGAAGTTTGTGCCAATTGGATTTACTACTCATAAGAAGGGGTAAGTCAAAACTTTAATTAATCTAAGAGATATTTTAATTTTTGTAATTTTGGAAAATTACGGGTTGTTGATTTTTTGGTTTAAATTCAGAATTTTTGAAAGTACTGTTGTATTTGGGAGTGACTCAGCAATTATATTGTCTGTGATATATTTTTTTTAGTGTATATATATATGTAATATATTTATATTTTATCTAAAGAATTTTTTTTTCTCGGGTAGAAAAAAAAAGCGATTTAGAATGGCGTTCCTCGGGAAGGGAAAAAAAGAAAATCTGGTACAATTGGTTGACGAGTTAGAAATTGTTCGTACAGGGAACGAAACTCGAAGCCAGCTAAAACATTTAATTATGGAATCTGACGATTATGACGAGGCATACGTACAAACGGTTTATGAGACCATATTGTTAGCCGCGCAGGAAGACTTAGAAAGACAGGAAAATGCACAGGCCCGTTTAGAGGCAATAGCACGCGAGGACGCGTTACGTAAACAGACACAAGAAGTTGAGGAATCCGTTCGCAGAGAGAGATTTCTTCAAGAGAAGGAATTAAAGGAAAAAGAGAAGGAATTAAAGGAAAAACAGATGCAGTTAGATTTTGAGCTTGAAAAACTCAGAATTGAGAAAGGTCTGCCCCAGGCCGCGGCAAGTTCAGCAAATGTCAATTCGCGTTCCCCTGATCATAATTTAAAGAAATTAATTCCGGAATTTAACCCTGAAAAAACCGACATTAGTTTGTATTTGGTTTTATTTGAACGCCAAGCAAAACGAGTTGGGATGCCGAAGGAAAATTGGGTCTCACATTTAATCGGCCTTTTACCAGTGGACATCATATCAGTCATTGCCAGACAACCCGAAACTGAATCCGAGGATTATGATAATATAAAAGGTATTTTACTTAAAAAATTTAAATTAAATCCAGAAACCTTTCGTCAGAAATTTGTGATTCATCAGAAATTACCGTCTTTAAACTGGCAGGACTTTGCCTTTGAACTAAGAAATTATCTACAGGGATGGTTGGAGGGCCTAGCCATAACGAATTTCGAGCAATTAAAAGATCTGTTGGTAGTTGACCAGATCAAAAGACGAGCGAAGTTTGAAGTACGCGAACACTTTATAGATAAATGGCCGCTGTTGAAAACGGAAGCCGAAATAGTTGACCTATTAGATGGATATGAAAGTGTCAGAGCAGGAATAAAAAATTTTAAGGAGAATAAGTACGAGTGTGGGGAAGATAAGAGTAAATTACCGGACCCAGTACAAAATTCGGAAAGAAATCTGCGGTTTAACTCCAACGTTTCATCTCCGTACAATGCGAAAAATCAAGCTAAAGCATTCGAACGTAGGGTAAATCCTCGTTGTTTTCACTGTAATTCGCAAACGCATTTACGAAATTTTTGCCCAGAATTACGTCAATATCGTAATTCTAGAGATGCAGTGAATCAAATAGAAAGTGGGGAAACGTTTGTGAAAGGTAGGGCTAGTCATGTTAGGACGGGAAGGCTAACTAATAATAATTTGCATACTAATCAAAGTAAATTCAGTAAAGATAATTTACCCATAGTTAATTTAAATGTTTTAGGAAAATAAGTCCAGTGCATTAAAGATTCTGGAACGGAATTATCGATTTTCCATAGTAAGTTTGTTCCAAGTAAATATAAAACGGGAGAACAGATAGAATTAATTCCGGCCATAGGTAACATAACAAAAGCGGATCTTGTTAAAATTCCAATTTCTCTTTGGAGCGAAAATACTTTAAATTCGCCAAAGTTACATATTACGGCCGCAGTAGTCAGTAATCTAAATAGTGATGCGCTAGTTACACCATCCGTGTGCAAACGATTGAATAACCTGACGACAGTAGATTATGGAAGAGCGAATTGGAGAAATTTCCCGGAAAAGTTGCGCACATCAAACTCATATGCAGAAAACAATTGCGAAGTTAAAGGGATTCAGATATTGAACTCGGTTGAAGAATGGCGTGTTAGCAAGGGTAAAATTGTACCAGAATCGTACAAAAATGAAAGAGTTAAGAGTTTAGATAAGGGTAAAACTGAGTTACGTTTAGAAAAAATTGAAAATTGTGGACGAACGGTAACAGAAAAAAGGGAAAAAGATAAAGTTACCTTTTCTGGAGTAGAAAAGATATGTAACGTATCAGAAAATGAGTTAGTTAAATCGGAAAGTAATGGAGAAATATATCCAGGAGATAAGCTACCAGAAGTGAGCTCAGAAAAAAATGTCTCTAAAATGGTGACCTTATCTAAGGAGGTTGAGAAAATTAGAGAAGGGAATGCCTATTCAGAGAAAAAAAAGATTTCATTAGCTAACATTATACACTGTGTAATTTACCTGTCAATGATATCGTGTATGCTAGGGCAAATTAAGTTACTAAATTCTGTGTGCGGTTTTAGAAATCGAGAATTAATGCCCGTTTCTCACGAAATTGAAAAAAGCATTAAAATTGAAAGGCACCGAAATGGAAAGGAGGATGCGGAAAAAGATTTTTTATCTCGCCGCCCCCCTTTTTTCTGGACTTAGAGAAATAGTATCTAGCGGAGGAAAATTCGTGTTCCCCTCGCGCCAAACAAACTGAGGAAGTCTTATCATAAGCATGAGTTTTGAGAGAGGAGCACTAATATATTTCTTTTTTTGTTTTGTTTTTGTAGTCTTACGTGAAGAGTAAAGAAAACTGTTAGAGATAAAATAATCCTATCTCTGTTTGTATGTTAAATGTTGGTAAAAATACATGTTTTGTTTAAAAAAAAACAAAGGTTATTAAATGTAAAGATTTTTATTATAATTGTAAAAGTTATTGTATTCAAGAAATCTGGAAACTTGAAGTAAAAAGAGTATATTTCTATTTAGTTGGTCGAGAGAGTTAGGATTATAATTTTCATAACATTAAGAATAATTTAAGTGTATTTGTTTTATTATGGTGTTAAAATTCTTTAAATTAAGTATCCTTAAATAGAAATTATTGTTGTTGAAATATGTAATTGTGTGAAATAGAAGTCTTACTTAAAATACTTGTGATGGTTACTTTTAATACTGATTATATTAAAAGGAAGTCCTTGAACGAAATTGCGGGATTGTCATGTTTATTGAAATGCATATATCATATTATCATATAATTATTGTTAAAATTGTATTGTGTTTATTTTGTAACTGCTGAATCCCTCTCATACTATTGGAGTACTTTCAGATATAAATGTTTTTAGTTTTGAAAAAAAAAAACCTTTTAAAATGGGATTAGGTTGCTTTGTTTGGAATAAACATGGACTCCTGGATTAATTTTGTTTTGCACCATAGTTAGGAAAATTTTCCCTGTAAGAAAATTTTTCCTTGGGGCCCGGAGAAGCTGTAACGTTCTCAAAAACAGATGGTTTCTAAGTGCTAATAAACATTCTAAATTGCATCTGCCGAGTTCCACATATGGGCACTCGAAAATCTTACAAAATCCAGCTGGATGACGTTATAAACAATTTTAACGAGATACTTATTTTTCAGGCCAAAGTGGATTGGTGACAGTTTTGCACTAAACCTTGTTAATAAGACCCCAGATATACCACGTGGTCATCCAATTAAAAAACTCAGAGAACATGAATCGAAGCAGCCCGTGTGAGATGTGCTTTTGAAACGACAGAGTTCGGTCGCTTTTGGTTTTAGCACCGAAAAGTGTGTTGGGGCGCCATGCTCCTAGAAACTCTAAGACATTAAGTTTCATGTAAATAATTTGTGTGTGGTTTGTGTGTGTTTGAATGTATTGTAAAATAAAAGTGATTAGAAAAGAACTCTTAGTTCTCCATTAGTAATTAAGATTACTGTTTGTTTAAGAAATTTTACGGTACAACATGATATGATATTCTCACTTGACTAATGTTGTTTGCAGATATTTCAGAAGTTTAAACTTTCATCCAGAAACATTCGACTGCAGTGTGAAATCCTCGCAAGGGTCGGGTCGTTCTGGTATACATTAAAAATTTTTAAATATTATACAATCTTTTAAAAAAAAATCTAAAAAAATCTGTATTTTACAGAAAAGCTGATTTTTGTGCGTATTAAAATCGCAATGGAATGCTACAAGATCTTAATAAATGGGTATGAATGAAACATTGGAAAATTCAATGCCGGATTACAAGGATTGTTTTTGACATTTCAGAAAAAATATTCAGGTGATCGACAGAATTGATTTTATGATCGAATGTCTCGCATAAAAAAATAATATAACGCCATTTTTGAAAAACGTGTTCAGTGCCTTTAAAGTTTACGCTATTGTAATTTCATAAGTAGTTCAACACCGAAATAAATGTTTTTACACAAACATCTAACCATCAGAAGCATTTAAAATAGCAAGATAGATAGAGCGATCACAATTTTTTGTCACATACGCATACAGAGAGAGAGAGAGAGAGACAGACAGACAGACTCACAGACAGACATTTTCTAAAACAGTCAAATCGTGTTCAGGACCTTCTAAAACGTCTATACCCGTCGGAAACCGGAAGTCGAAGTTTTTTATGAATACAATACTTTCTTCTTGTAAAGACAGAAGAAAGTAAAAATAGAAATTAAAATACTAAAATACAGGAAACATTCGAGGTAATATGAAATATCATTCAATTTATTGAGTTTCGTACATTAAAATAGTATGGCCATGTGCAAACGGCGACTATTGATCCTCACCAAAATATGACTTGAGGACAAAGAACTAGTACATATAGCCGAAAGAGGAGCAGACCAATGAAGAATCTGAAAAGCCTGATAAACAAAATATGAAGAAAACAAAGAATAAACGCTGAACAGAAAAGGGTTAAGAACGTTGAAACAAAAATTTTTAAATGGAAATTTAAACAAAAATATTACTTTAAGATATAATATTGTATTGGTGTTAGAGTTGCAAAGAACCGGTTTATTCCCAGGTTTATTTCCAATAGACCCATTTTATTCCCAGGTTTATTTCCAAAAGACCTGGTTTATTCCCAAAAAAACACGGTTTATTTCCAAAAATCCCGGTTTGTTCCCAAGTTTAAAACGGGTTTATTCTAGTTATTGCAACTCTAATTGGTGTTAACGTTTTTTTCTTTTTTTTTTCAGAAAATATAAACAAATCCGCCACAATAAAACTACACAGGTCACTTTAAACACATTTCTCTAGAATCCACCAAATAATATTGAAAAATTGTTAGACGCATGTAAAATTCACAAAATATTGCATGTTAAAAGGTTGTGTATTTGGTAGAAAATATCAGCATAGATAACATCAAAAAATGATTAAAGAACTGTTTTACGAGTATTTATAATTCTTTGATTATTTTTCGAAATTGAAACAGCTATTTTCCGATGTTTTTTTTGTGTTTTTTTTTTCACAAAACTTACTTTTTTAACAATTTTCAACATAGTTAAAAAGAGCTCTCTATTTCTCTGTCTGGCTGTCCGTGTTCTAACTCACTTAAATACACTCAGATTGACATGTAATTTTTATATGTTAATAAAATTCACTACAGAATGATTACTATTGAAAATAAAGTGTGTACCATTAATAGTTTGCTTACAGAGACACCAAAGATATTTCCGTTACATTGTGGTCCATAGGAAAAAATCATTTGCGGTGCCTTTTATTTAAATTGCTACTACGGATATCTCATTTCATAGTAGGAAAAAATGAAGTTTCTTAACAATATTCCGTTATTGTTAGAAAGGGTTTCATAATCTATGCATGATGCGGGATTTTCCGTTCTGCTTTCCTTTTCTTGTGCTTTACAGGGAAGTAATTCTCAAAGATATTGCAGTGATAGTTATTATATCCCCGTCCAAAGGATGTTCAAGTGTAAGTCATAGCTACACTGCAAATCCCTGAAACACATTTTACTCTAAATACAACGCATTATAAACGCTTGAGGTGTCAAGATGTGTTTCCAATCTGTTTAAGGCATTCTCATGTGTTTGAAAATGTGTGATAAAATGCGTTTCCCAAACCCCGGCTGTCACTTTGGTAAAGATTTAATGGAAAGCGAAACACATGCGCATAACAGAACACATTTCAGTAAACGCCATATTCAATGCTATATTTAGACATTTTTCTTCGCGTAGGATTCATGAAACTCCAGGAGGAAATTGCACTTTCAAAACAATAAAAATTTTGAAAAAAAAAATCTGAAACTTTTTGCTGTATATTTGTTTTAAATGTTTCTACGTGGAGAAAAAGTGCGTAATAACTTTATTTCTTACAGCCAAAGATGACGTCATTGTCGGGGAATGTATACATTTGATAATCCTAAAAATAAAAATGAATTAAAAAAATAAATATTTAAAATATTGCAAAAAATAGAAGATTTTGGGAAATTATAATTTTTTACATTAAACACTAGTGAAAAAATATTTTTTTCCACATTGTTATCTATATTTTATGTACTATGATATATAAAATTTAAAAATAAATGTTATTAGTGCAGTGTTGCAGTGAGAGACGTTGGGTCTCGCTAAGTAGTTAAAAGTGCTTTGCCAGGGCCCCGCGCTATGTTGCGCAGGCCGCACAGTCAACCTCCCCGAAATAAAAGATCTGAAAGCACTGATCGTGATAGGTCGCTAATTTTTTACGGTCGCAAAAATGTTATTGCATAAAAAAATGATAGTATAAGAATTTTGTATATCGTCTAAGGAGGGGACCAATATTTTCGTGCTGATACCCATCACCAGTGTTGAATTCAAGGGGTACCCATGCGGGGACATTCAGCCCCCCCTCCCCGGGAGCATTGAAATCAGTGTTGAATTCAGGAGGTGGCCCGGGGGGGCATTCTCCCCGGAGCTTTGAAATGTCCCCCCCTCCCGGAAGATTCGAGATTTTATTATTTCAATGGTAAAAAAGTGGACCCCCCCCCCCCCCGAAGAAAACTGTCTGAATTCAACACTGATTGAAATATCCCCCGCCGGAAGATTTGAGATTGTATGCTTTTAATGGTTCAAAAGTGCAATTTCCCCCTCCCCCAGAGCCATAGAAATCCCTCCCAGAGAAAAGGTTCTGAAAAAAGCTCCTACAAAAATCGTCTGATAAAAACGACTCCAGTTCACTGAGCCCTCAGTGCTCCAGTTAGCTAAGTTCAGACGCATGCGTACAGGTACTGTTATGGTTTTCAAGCATCCGTCCGCTTCCGGTCCGCCATTGATTTGCAATCGTCACGTGTTTCTGTGTTTTTGTGTACCCTGTTCGTTCTATGGGATACTGTATGAACTACTAAACTGTGTGACCCTAAACCGTACCCAACACAGCTAATTTGATTTATTTAATTTTGTTCGAAGCGTTTCCCAGAAAAGTACAGAGAATCATCAAGAATCAAGACAAAATTTGTTCAAAATATCCAAAGTTGTGATCAACCGTCACGCCATGAAGTTTTGATAATTTCCCGGGAAAACATTTGCAGTGTAAGTTTTTTCTATATTATTTAAATTTTTTGTCGTAGGAATTATATATGCATGGATATTAAAGTTCTAGATTATTGTTTTTTGATAAACCGATGTATTTATGTGTAGGATTTTTATAAAATAGTGTTATTTTTTGCACCTTGTGACTTATGTTTTGATGTTGGCTGAAATTTAACAATCGTCAAAATGCATGCTGAAGTTAATTACTTTTTTTTTTAAATTATTTATTGACTTTTTAATATTTACATAGGGGTATAAATACACATAATATGCATGGTTATTAATTTATTTTTAATTTCTTGCAAACTTTAAACAATTATTAATTAATATTAGATTTTTAACTATGTTTATCAAAACATTATATAGGACCTATTTCTTTTTCACTTTAGCTTACGTATTTATCCAACTAGAATGCCGTTCTTACTCGTTTTAATTTCTAAAATATCTGTTTACAATTTATCTGTTAATTAGAGATTGTCCTTCAAGCACTTTATTTGTCAATAATATTTAAATGCATTATCTCTTTGATTAATTAACTAATTAGATTTTTTATTACTAATATTGCTTTTGTTCTTTTATCATAGAAATTCATTTAAAAATTACTATTAATTATTTTCCCTTTAATTTTTTTTTATTAAATGAAAAATAACGAATGTAATTAAATATTTATTTTTTGCATAATATTTATTTTCTGTTAATTACGAAATAGAAATTAATGATCTGAATTTGAAAATGCACCTGCACACTCTCAGTAACGTTTATTAAGACTTCGGTAACAATAAATTATTTTTTGTTCGAACTTCCTTTTGCCTTTCCTTGATGGAACTTTGCAGAAGAATGTGTTTTGCAGGTTTTTATTATTTTAGTATGAAGTGAAATCTAGCTTAGTATTATAGCTATCTATATATAGGGTAGATGTGCCAGTAATGGACACCCTTAAGGAATTTCTTTTAAAATTCTTTTTTAATTAATAGTTATAATTGTTATATTCCACATTTTTTAATATTATATTAATCTACTAACAATATTTAACCATGCTCATAGTCACACTTCCCAATGTGAATTGAAATTTAATTGTAAATAACAGATATAAATCAAAACACCCTAAATTCCAGTAATGGACACACCACAAAAAGTAATAGATAATTTATATTATGATTGTATTTAAAACTAAAATTTAAAGAAAACATATTAATGAAATTAAAAAAACTGAATTTTTATTGGTTATTTCTTTGTAAACCAAAAATGTTGAAAGTGGCCCATTACTGGAAGGCGGTCCATTACTGGCACATCTACCCTATATAATATATCAGCATTTATATTTTATTTTTAAAAAGTCTAAAAAACTGTGGAATAAACACAAATAATTTAAATTTTAAGGAGGTAATTTAGAAAAAAAAAAACATTAACAAAACGAGATGCAAAAAAAAGATTGCATTTTATGAATCATTTAGAAATGATAACTTATAGTATTTGCACATAAGAAAAATCATAATTTAAATTTAATGCATTATGCACACATATTTATTATATTAAATTTATAAACTTTATTTATTATTATATACTTATTATTATTACATTACCACTTTGGATTTTCTCAGAATACAATACTAATATGCATAATACTCATATCCATAGAATAAACAATAGTAATATGTAAAAAAAAAAGTACTATTGTAATTTAATTACGAATTTACAACAGTGTTTGCAGATTTAAAATAATATGTGACATAACTTTGATTCTTGAAGTAGTTTTCAATTCTTTATTTGTATTGCTTATAAGTAGGAAGGCAGAGATACAGTGTTAGTTGCAGAAATTGCTTGAGAGTGAATGATACACCTGTTCTCTCAAAAATTGTCATTTTTGATGATTGATATTTAGTAAAAAGTGATCTGCTGCTTTTTTTTTTTTTTTTTTTTTTTTTTTTTTTTTTTTTTTTTAATAATTATTTTCAAAGCTGTTACAACAGGCTGGCAATATTTTGATTTCAGCTAAATAGAATGCCTGTGTGTTCCAAAAAATTATTATTATTAAAATGCTAATGTTAGTTCTAACTACAATTTAAAGAAATCATATTAATGAAATAAAAAAAGCTGAATTTTTATTGGTTATTTTTTTTATAAACCAAAAATGTTGAAGGTGGCCCATTACTGGAAGGAGGTCCATTATTGGCACATCTACCCTATATAATAACATATGAGGGGGTTACAATGACAGTGGAGTAAGTCAATATATTTAGTAATTTGAGAATTGAAGGATTTTGTGAAACTTCTTGCATTGCCGTTGCATTAAGTGGTCCAACTTGTTTTTCCCTCTAGTGATTCCGTATGTTAACTATGACTTATTTGACTGTCACACTGAATAGAAATTAATATATACGCTCAGAGAAAATATGGTTTTCTAGATTTTTTTTTTTTTTTTGACTTACTCCACTGTCATTCTAACCCCCTCATATATGGCACATATATGATTGTTTGATTATATATATAAACTTTGTGATGAACTTGGCTAAATCATAACTACAATCTTGGCATAATTCATAATTGTGGGGGCCACTATAACCCTTAAGTACGAAAATCATTATTTTATATATATTGTATTTATATTTGTAATATATTAATCTAAAGTGAAAAAAAAAATCTAGTTTGCATTAATTTTAAAGTTACTTTTTATTTTATTTTTTGTAAAAAAATATTAGAACAAAATTTATTATACTAAAAAGCTAAATCAATTTTTGCAGAAAAGATTCTTTTTCTTCTATCACCGTTAGATTTTTGGAAATTTTACATCTCTAGTAAAAGGACGTACATACATATTTATTTACACATATATGTGTATATACATATACTATATATAATTCACTGGTGCCCGGCTAATTGAAAAGTACCGTAAATTGTATATATATAAAAAGCATTTATAAATATATATATATATTTATATGTATAAAATATTTAATATATATATATATATGTGTGTGTGTGTACATAAACATATATAAACAAGCATAAAAATTAATCAAGTTTGTTTTTATATATGTTTATATTATTTGGCAACAAATCCCACTTTCTGTAAACCCAAATTGTGCCAAGCTTTTTAAAAAAAGAAAACAAGGTTCCGGTACTGAGAGAAATTAAATATCCGTCAAATCAAAGTATAAATCTAAGCAAATTGAAAATGCTGTTCTCAGTCTTGTTATTTTATATTTAATAATTTTAATATTTGTGCATTATGTAAAGCCTTTTATTATTTATTTATCTGTCAGATCACTTTGAAAAAGTTATGAGCTAGTTTCAAAAGGACTGATGGAAGCAATTAAAACAGACAGGTATGCCACATTTGTTTAATTTTCCTAGCCCCTGGAGAATGCAAAGTCTGAAGAGTATGACATTTGGCATAAAGGCATTGGCTGATCTGAGCTAACATCTTTCATCTAAATACTGTCCACTCGGTAATTGTTTTTCATATCATTAAATAACATATACTTATGTGTACTATTTTATACATTTTTATTATTTTATACATGTATTCCTTCGATATGTCATGAATGTTAGAATATTATTTATGGAGGAGCGAACAATTAAACATATATGCGTGAGAGCTTCTTCAAAAGGTTGAAATTTATCTTTTTAAAACCATTTTGTGTATTTTCTTAATTAATGCAAAATTATAAAAATATCTGTTATAATATGATTAAATTATAAGAATATTTTATTAATGTATTACTTGAAATAATTTCTACTGTTTTTTCATTCCTGACGTACCTTATTAATGCAGATCTTGTTTGTTACTTGTATTATTGGTGGTACCTACATATTATCCGGGCCAGGTCAGTTACAATTGCTATTATAAATAATATTTTTTTGTTATTTATTATTGCTCATTTATTATTTGTTTATTTTATATTTACCATTTTTAGCAATGTTATGTACCTAATAATAAATTACTGTTTTGTACATGATTGGTAACAATAAATAAGATTGGCAACCATTTTTGGCAATCTATCTCTCCTGGCTAGGATAATACGCAAGTAACTCTATTATTTCTTGGTAACAATATTAAATTTAAAAATGATTAAGGATGTTTGAGTTATTGTTTTGAATTGAATTTTGGATACGACAATATAGGAGAGGAAAAACATTTGTCAAGAAACAACAATCGTTTAGAACTTGAGTTGTAATTTAATGAAATATATTTTTAAAAAAATAAACTATTCAATTACAAATTATTTCAATAATGCTTGCAAGCCTCATGCTTTTTCGTTTAAAAACTTGTCAACTAGTGTGATATTATTCAACGTAAAAATATATATTTTTTCTTTGGTCGCAACAACTTGGTCTGTTTGCAGCCTAAGTATTAAACCTCGGAATAGTGCATATCACATTGTTCACTATTCAGAGTTAAAGTCATACGAATGGAATGTTGTCATATAAATTTTCATTCCTAGTAAATGTTGTGAAATGAAAATGTGTTTGCAGAGACATCTGCTTTTCAAGAGTGTTCATTACAGAGATTTTACTATATATTAATCAAGCATCTCCAAAAAGTAAAATTCTACTTTTTTAAAAAGCAATTTTGATTATTTTTTAAATTAATGCAAAAATACGAGGAAAGCATTGTAAGTGTATAAGAGGGTGTGTGTGGAGAAAGGGATTTGATCCTTAGACAGCTGTCAAATTGAAGGCTTATATTATGAGCACATGAAAATGATGTTAAGAAAGTTGTTGTCTCTTCTTTCCAAAGGGATATTTTCTTTGGAATTTAAAAGGGAAAGGAAGTTTGCTTAAAGTTCTTTTTGGAAAATAATATATTTTGTCCCTTTTATACAGCACTCTTAGATAATTTCATTTATGTATTTCTGGAGCAAAGATCACTTTGACATGCCAGGGGTCGATCCAGGAAAAATTTGGGGCCTGTTTAGAGCCCCTTCACAAAAATCTATTTAATAAAATGGGCCCCCTCACAAAAATCTATTTAATAAAATGGGCCCCTTCACAAAAATCTACTTCATAAAATGGGCCCCTTCACAAAAATCAATTTGATAAAATGGGCCCTTCACAAAATTCTATTCCATAAAAACATACTATTTAGTATTTATTTATTTTTTGTGATGTTTTAAAATGTGTAATTTGTAAACAAACAAGTTCACCAGAGAGGAAAACTTCAGCAAAAGGATTTTAAAAAGTTTTTGTTTATAAATTCTTGGTTCGAATTTGATTAACTGGATTTCAACTTTCGTTACAAAATGTTATTTTTCACAAAAATATAATAAATTTCACAAAAATAACCTTTATTTTTCACAAAATGGGCCCCAAGAAAAAAAAACCTGCATCAACCCCTGCATGCATATATTTAACTGAGAATTTTATTTTTTCCAAAAAAAAAAAAAAGGGTGCAGAATCTTACCACTCAAGCTATCCAGTATATTTGTTTTTAAAAATTAATCACTGTTTCAGTCAACTGGCTTTTTCGGATGAGGGGGACTGGCCAAATTCTGGTAACCCTGTATTTATGTGACCTCTTTTTTTCAGCTAAGTGTATTTTGTAAAGTAAATTTCTAAGAAATGTCTGTCACATATTATAAATGTTTTATGTCTGGTGACTGATGTGTAGGACTTAACCAGTTTATTATAAAAATGCCAAATGTATTGTATGATCATGTAGCAATAATGGCTTGGTAGTAATCAAATCTGTAATGAACATTAGGTACTTCTTTGTTATAGGTGTCTTGGTATAACTCAGTAGTAAGAAAGTGCAATTTTGCACCAAATATAAACAATCATGAAAATGAAACAGCGACCAATGAAACAAATTTTCTAATCTGCACTTAGCTTGCTTTTCTCCAGCACATAATTTGTCTCTGATAAATTAAAAAATTGACATTTCTAAAATTTCTAACATGTTTACTATTTTTAATTTACCAATGAACCCCCCCCCCCCCAAAAAAAAAAAAAAAAAAAAAAAAAAAATCATTTTACTATTTGAAAGAATCTCTGTGAAACTCATCATAATATGCAACTTATATATTAGAGAAAAAATATCTGGAAATACAGTAGACTCTTCTTAAATCCACATAGCTTAAAAACAAGAGATTGGGCAGATTTTAGAATTTTGCAGATTTCTGGTCAGTTTTGTTTATATTTTTAAACAGTAATTTGAATTTAATAATGCACTCAAAAGTATAATAAATGCTTACAATAAAGTAAAATAATAAAAATTAACAAAATTATTATTTTTTAAATATTAAAAGTAAAGGTCAAGTAAATAATTCATAATACATAACTAAATATGCATAGTGATGAATATTTTTTCCTTGAATCATTCAGTGAAATTCTCCTTATAAATATACACTAATAATTCCCATCAAAATCTTAAAATAACAAAGTTTTCTTTCATGTTTAGCCATACTTAATAACCAAAAAGTTTGATTAATACATAAATGTATTTGTTAAAAAGATAAAGCCACTGATATCAGGACTATCTTGAAATTCTTCAGAAATAAATTTATGCTTCCTTCATGAGAAAACATGAGAGTTCAATCATATTAACTAGAATTCCATATTAAAATGTGTACAGAATGTTATAAATTTTTTTAAGAAAACTTCATTTTTTACATCTTAAGTCTCATTGTTTAAGTCTGAAATGATGTGCGGATTTGAGGGAGTCTACTGTACTATGTTGCAAAAAGAAGAAATGTGTGCACAAGGCAAACTAGTTCAATGGCTCTTAAATACCTTTTTCTTTCGGAATTGTGATTTATGTAAGGAACTAGAGTTAGGAACTGACTTTAGTCTGATTGTGGAAAAAAACTCTTAAATCTACTTATAAAGATTTAACAATATGATGAGATTTAAAAATGTGAATAAAGATTGTCAGAAAGTGACTTTGAAAATTTTGCTTTTCCTGCCAAATTTAACCTTTATTTCTAACACACCCACGGCATTTAAAAAATTTTCAAAAGTAAAAGAATATTCTCAATTTTAACTTCCCCCCCCCCCCCAAAAAAAAAAAAAAAAAAAAAAAAAACCCTCTAATTTTAGTTGTCATGAGGTCTGTACCTAAATCCAATCTTGTTTATATGAAATAGAGTTAAGTGGCAGTACATTGCATATGTTTTTGACTGTATGATAATTGTAGACACCCCCCTCCCTTCCTTTAATGATGTCGCTATCAATATCTACAAATTCTTTTTTATTTTACAATTTTTTTTTTTAGTTTTTTTTAAATGCCAGATGTTGGGGGTATTCCCTATTTTGTAATGAAATTACTTTAAAATCATTTAATGGCTTTAATAATAACTTTGTATTTTAATAAAAATACATAAAACTCTTTTGATGTAAAAAAAAAAAAGATTTTGGTTAGATAAAAAATAATAAAGATATCAAAGAGAATTGTTTCACTTCTTCTTGGAGATAGCTTTATAACATTATATATGCACAGCCCCTAATACATAAAAGTATCTAAAATTAAAAAACTGGCAATCTTGTATCATAATTTGCACATTGAATGTATAAGGAAAGATATTAAGTATACAATTTAATAACTAAAAAATTAAATGTAGTAGTTTTTGTTTAATTGATGTTTAAAAAAATACCCTTTTTTTACGATGTAAAGTATTTGCATGTTTTTTATCATGTAGAGAGTTTTCAATTTAATTGATTACTTATGGTTTTAATTTCAGATAGCAATGACTATTTGCAGAATATAACGAAGTATCCTACAAATTGGCCTTTGAAGCACCTTAGGTTTTGTTTGTATCACTATTATTTTAAATATTTTGTTATATAATTCATTCTTATTGTAGAACTTTGGATTTAATAAAATGTTTCGTTTCAGTAATCTATGAAATTTATCTGATTTATTGAATAAAAAAAGTGTTTTTGCATTCATTAATTGAATTTACATTCATTATTTTATATAATGCAGGGTTCGCGCTGTTAAACCACAATTTTTTAACTGTAGAAAAATATTGTAAATTCTGTGAATAAACAAGGCCGTTACGATTTGATGTATTTAAAACTTGTATTTGGATTTTTTTTTTATGGAGTATGCGAATCTTGATATTGTATATGTATATATTGCATTTAAGCTTTGTATACATATCTATTATTTTAAGTGATTAGCATTTTATTGTGTAATGCATATCTTTTTTTTTTTTTTTTTTTTTTTTTTTTTTTTGAAAAATTTAAGAACTGTTCTTGCACTCAAATCATGTTTTGATAATTTGTTCTTAATGTACCTTTTTGAATTTATGAATACATTTTAAAATATTGTGTAAATTTATTTAAATATTGAGTAATAGTAATAACCATTCTTAGAGACTTTTTTTGTACTATTGAAGGATACAAATAAACAAACAAAAAAATAAATATTGAAATGGCCAATATCTTGAATAAGTTTCCTAATAAACTACAGGTTTTTATATTTCTCTTTTCTAGAAAACTAATATTATCATAAAATGTTACAATATTTTTTTTGTCATTAATTTGTACTTAAGCAATGTATGTTTATTCTTTATAACCAGGGACCGATTTACAAATTTGGAGGCCCTGGGCACAGATGCGTATGGGGGCCTCCTTGCACCGATGCTTACAGCAGCCTTGAGTAATATATATATATAATATTGAAAACAGTACTTATTAAGATAACCGCTATTAACTTTAATAATTTCTTTAAAATATCAGTTTAAAAAAAATAATTTGATAATCATTAATTTACTTTTAAATAGTTATTTCATAATTATGAAATTTCAATTGAATTTTATTATGAATTGTGTGGTGCTGATTACCTTTCTCTATGCAAGTCCACATATCTGGAATGATAAAGTATGCAGCAACTAATAATAAATTTACTGCAGTACCAAGCTATAATTATTGAAAATATTAGCATATCCTATTAATCAAATAAATTTTTCTTTCAAATACAAGATTTCACTGAAAAAAAAATATATATATAAAAGTAACTAGCAGAACCACATGCCTTTGTCCATGTTAACCATAAGGCATAACAGGTAAAAGAAATAAAAATGAAATAATATGGCGATTCCACAAACAGAGTTCTGTACATTCTTGCACATAAATTGTTAAAAAATCAGGAAAAAATAAAGTTACTTTGACAAATCGTAGATAATCTTTGACAAACACATTTTTCCATATTTTGTTTTTTAACCATTAAAACTGTTATGGCCAGTAATTGAAAAATCTTCAGTAGCATTTGGGGGCCCGTGTCCCGAATGCCTTGCCGTAAATCAGATACTGTTTATAACTATATTTGAAACTTATATTTGGATATATATTTTTTTTCTTTTCTTTTGTGAGTGTAAACAGTAAAACATAAATATTGGAAATTATTTAATTTATTCTCCATTTTCACTCTAAAACAGTGGTTCCTAATGTGGGGCATCCCCCCAATTTGAATTTTTAGGGTGGCAATTCCATATTTGCTATACTCCCATTCCCTTATTAGTTATTTTGTAAAAGTAATGTTGTAGACTAAAAATAAATGTTACACATTCAAATTTCAAAAATAAAATGAAAAAAAAAAGTTTTTTTATCCAATTTTTGGAAAGTATACCTTCAAAAGTTCAAAATACAATCACTACCAGAATAATTATATGAAAACATTTAGACACTTGTATATTTAAAATTACTTTATAATTTTAATGATCTTAGACAACTTTTTTGACTTTGCATTTAATGAGTCTTGTATGTCTTTTCATTCTGCAATATATTAGATAAAGAAACTTTTACAAATGAAACTATTCAAGTGTATATTTAACATGTTTGCGACAAGTGTCCTTTACAGAATTTTGAATTTTTTATTACCAGTAATTTTGGTAAGAAAATTTTGCCTAACGTAATTACAAATATAATCACTAAGTCTAATTTATTCACTATTCTGTGATTAAATAAGAAAAGTTTTCAGGATTCTGAGTGCTGTGTGTGTCACATATATGCAGGTGGTTAAAACTGACTGTTTTAATCCTTTATGCTCAGAGTCCTTTTAAATTGAATCATAATGTTATAAAAACTATTTGATTCATCCATTACCTACAGTATGTTTCAGAATCAGTTTTAAATACTTTACTCTATTATAGATAACAAAAATAGTCCTGTGAATCTAAAAATGAGATTTTCTCGCCTATGTCTCATTCTAGTTTCCATTTTCCTGCGTGATATGCAATGCTAAGTTTCTGCTGTGAAACATCTCAACAATTTGTAATTTTTTTACTTACATTTCAAGGTCTGGGAAATAATATTATTTCTCTAAGTATGTTTTTTTTTTTTACTTTATTTTTAAAATGTTTTATAAAGTGGTATTTATAAGTACCAGTATTAAGAAGAAAGAAGCAATTGTTAATATGTATACTTGTAGCTCAGGTATATCAGAATTTAACATAGCCTAAGATGATTTGTATTTCTTTCAAATGAAGTTTTTCGTACAGATTTTTTATGATAATGTTTGGCAAAATACTCAAAAAATTCTATTAAATGCAGTTTCGACACAGATCATGGATTTCTGTTTGATTCCTCAATTACAAATTTAGTGCTAAGAACATTAGGATTTTCGAATGAAAAGTTATAAATTTAGTGTACGGCAGACACTAATATACATTATAGCAGACACGACCTTTTGCTGCATAGGAAACAATTGCAAACAGTGCATAAGGTGGAGGTAGACAATAGACATATTTCTTCGAAATGAAGAAAATGCATTATAATAATATTTAAAATACTGCTTAAAATTAATAAAGTTATACAGAAATGATTCTTGTTTAGTGCTTAGCTGCCAACTGCTCTGATTCTTTGGCACTAATAATTAAGGACAGAAATTTCTCCCTTTTCATATCGTAGAATTCTGTGAAGAATTCTTATGAAGAATATTTTAAATAAAAAAGTGATGCTAAAAAAATCTTAGCAGTTGGCAGCTATGATTGTATTATGCAAATAGAGATATTAGCACCCAAAAACTTTTCACATGTATAAACGAGGTGCTAAAATTAATCACAAAATATATCATTGCTATCACATTTAATTCCAAATGCGAGAGTCTCTTCAAGAAATTTTGTCAAGATAAAAGTACAGACCATGAAATACTACTTTGGTTTCACACTAAGGTAAATATAAGAAACAAAAAAAAAGACTCTTTTAGATAAGAATGCGAAAATAAAGTTAATTTCATTTATAAGGTTATATTAAAAATATATTACTGATAACATTATTACTTGTTTTATAAGCTTAACACTATGTGACATTACTTGTCATTTGTATTACTTTTTAGGCTTCCACCATGTGAATTTACCATGATGAAAGATCTTTTTGATAAAAATTATATGTTACAGCGGGTAAAAATTATTTTTATCAAAATATAGCGAAAATACATATTTACTAATAAAAGCTTTGAAAAATGCGTTTGTTGGTAGCAAATGTAAATATTTTCTAACTCTTCATTTATGCATAAAAAATTTAGAAATACACCTTCTGTGGAAAAATCAGCAAAGTTTGTGAAGTTAAATACAACGATGTCTATCTGAAGTAAATTTTTATTTAAAACTTCTATGCTTTTACAATCTGGTTTTACATTTTGTACACCAAAAATTTACCATACAAACACACCAATTTGTATTGGTGTTCAATGTTTTTGTACTTTCAGTAAAATTTTATGTAATCAAGTTGAATTGAAAGAATACTAGTTATTTTGATTTGTGTTTTTTAAGACAAAAAGGCTTTAGAAACATTGTTTAGTGCAAGGTTTTTTTTTTTTTTTTTTTTAATCAGCTTGATCTTAATCATGATTTAAATCAACCACATATTAAAAAAAAAAAAGAAAAAGAATAAAACATTGCTTTCACTTAACTTTTAAAAATTATCAAGGTATTTTGTAATAAATGTTATGTTTTGCCTAAAATGCATTGGAAAATTTAGGAATGTGAGAGACCAAAAACCCAAAGTCGATGCTTTTGTAATTTAATTTAAATTAAAATCTTAACAGATTACCATAAGTATTTACCTATTAGAAAATATTTAAGTCTTTTGGGAATTTTAGAATTAATACAAAAACATGGAGATTTTTTGCAAAGATATAGAAAACTTCAGAAAAAGTATAGACCTTTCCAAAGATTTTTTATTTATTTTTATCTAAAATTTTCATTACAATTTATTTAGTTATTATTAACATGTAAATAACAAATTGTTCGATTTCCAATGCAGTTTATTTATAGAAAGATTTGGAAAATAAACTATTGATAACAAACTTTAAACGTGTGCTATTTAAAAAATTTTAATGAATGAATTGTTTTAATGAACGGTAACAATTGTTTGATCCCTGACCTTTTTTCACTAAATTTTGCATATCTATTGGTTTCACACTATGCATGAAAATATTCAAATTCTTCAGTATTACTGTTTATAAAAGATAAATGTTCCTCTGTAGTATAATACATTAAAGAGTAGGTTATTAGAATGCACAATAGGTCTGAAAGGATTAATTGTAAAAACTATTGTGAATGGAGAAATTTCCAATCAAAGTTGTTTCTTAAAAAATAAAAAATGAGCGATATATATTGGATTAAATTAAATCGAATAAAAGTTAAATTTCTGAGTGTTTGTCATTTTTATTTTGAGAATATATGTAACAGAAGTTAAAATTTGTGGCTTAGCAAAAATTTCCAATAATATTCCTAGGTTCTATATAAAAGTATACATGGAAAATTAAATAAGGTATATTTTTAAAATCTTGATAAGACAAGCACATTTTTGAAAATTTAATGGGATTTTATATATTAAGTGTTAGTAGTAATAATTGAGCTTTATTAATAAAATATATTTTTAATCAAAATTTTGAAAACATACATAATAAAATCTTTGAAAAAATTCCTCTGTTGGCAGTAAGTGTGAATATTTTCAAACATTTCATATATTTATAATTAATTTAGTAGCACACGTAAATATTTTAAATACCAAATTCAGCATTTTATTTAGTTTCTATAAAATATTACTGATTTTTGCCATTTTGAGGATTTTTTTTTTTTACAGCTAGAATTATTTTCTTTAAAGCTAAAATGCTGAAAGTTTATAAGGTAAGTACTAAAAGGATACGCGAAAGCATAGATAATTGATGACATTGTACAGGCTATTTTAAAAATTTGTCTGCAACACAGATGATGCACTTTAGTGTTGGGCGATGACAAGAATGCTTTTCAAGAAGCATCATTTCTCTCAATTGTATGGACATCTCGAGTGTGTTACTTGTTTCTCAATGATACCAGTCTATAAATTGTTATTTCTATCTGATTCTCTCTCTAATTTTAAGTCATAATTTCTCATTGAAATGGCTTTTCCCATCTTTTTTGT
The DNA here is from genome assembly GCA_963931845.1 of Maratus michaelseni. Taxonomy (NCBI): domain Eukaryota; kingdom Metazoa; phylum Arthropoda; class Arachnida; order Araneae; family Salticidae; genus Maratus; species Maratus michaelseni. Next base: position 89,682,644 of record OZ007595.1, on the reverse strand, counting down.
TATTAACTGAAATATGAGGAAGCAGAGTGTTTATTATTCAGGATAAAGGGGATTTCGAGATACAGTTCTAGCTTTGGAGGGTTTTTCCCTTTAATTTCTAACTTTCTCTGGTTTTATCACCCTGGATTGGCTGCCCACAATGAATTTATCCTATAGTTGTAGGCATATGCATTTTCTATAGATACCTTTCTTATCAGCATTTGCACAGTTTCTTCCAGCAGTTTTCCAGTTTATCCTCCTTCTCCTGTTTATATACACTTTAACACATAATGTTATGCATTTTGGATTGCATTTAGAGCAGATAATCTGATGCATATGCACCGGGAGGCATAGTCTCTGAATACAGTTATAGCTTTATGGGTTTTATTTTCTTTCTTTTATCTAATTTCTTCTGGTTTTATGACCTTGGGTCGCTACCCACAGTGAATTTATCGTACAATTGACAATATTGTAGGCTTATGCATTTTCTATAGGTACCCCCTTTTTTCAGCATTTGCTTCGTTTCTTCCAGCAGCCCCCTCCTTACTTCTATAGAATTTATTTTTCATCTCACTCCTCTTTCCTTTTCTCCGTTATCAAGACGCTGACAGCTTAGCTCCTCCTTACCCTTATATACACATTATCTTTACTCTTCACTCCACTCTGTTTCTGGGGTATTCGGAACGAGTACCATTAGGTTGTCCTCCTTAAATGTACCTTTACTTTTTCGATAGGGTGCCTTAGTTTCTGAAATATGAAGGGCTTTTGTTCCTTATTTTCAAATTTACTCCTTTCCCTCCTTTATATTTTTTTCTATGCTGGGTTTTTACCTTTTTAGGTTCATGGTCCTATGCCCTATCTTTCCCTAATTTTCTGTTTTATTTGGACAACATTTGTAAGCTTTAGCAGATTTTTGCCCCCACCACCATGTGGCGGTTTTGTTATTTGTATGTTGTTTGTACACATATTTCTTGTCTTCTAATTATCCAATTTTTATGCAACTTTCGTCATTGTATCTGTAGTCATTTCGTCCTCCACATTACTTCCCATCTTCTGCAGTAGAAGGCGCTCAGTATTCTCTTTTTATTATCTTACCAGTATCTGTCCGGCTAGTTCTACTTGCATCTGGCATTATTGACTTTGCATATTTCCCCCCTCCCCTCCCCTCACCATCTTTATTTTAGTTATCATTCTGCCCCCTAGAGGGCGCTCTCTTTCTTGCGCTTAAAAAAAAATAAGATCACAGTTGGTTCTTAGAACATACAGTAATAAACATCATTAAAATAAGTAAGAAACAAATGTGATCTTAAATGTTTTTTTTAAAAATGCGCAAGAGGGCGCCCTCTGCCGGGGAATATGCAAGATGCTAATAGAACTAGCAAAAAAAGGCGAGATACTGGTAAGATAATAAAAAGGAAAGAATGAGTTTCCGCTACTGCAAAAGATGTAAAGTGACGTGAAGGAGGAAAAGATTACAGGTACAAAGATGAAAGTTGCATAAATAGAAAACAAGAATTACTATGTGTACAAACATACAAATAACAAAAGTGCCACATGGTGGTGGGGGCAAAAATCTGCTAAAGCTTACAAACGATGTCCAAATGAAACTGAAATTTAGGGAAAGAGAGGGCATAGGCCCATGAGACTAAAAAGGTAAAAACACAGCATAGAAAAAATATAAAGGAGTCAAGGGGTAAATTTGAAAATAAGGGGCAAAAGCCCTTACTACCTCAGAAACTAAGACTCCTATCGAAAAAATAAAGGCATATTTAAGGAGAACAACCAAACGGTACTTGTTTGGGATATCCCAGAAACACAATGAAATGAAGGGTAAAGATAATGTTAAAAATATATATAAGGAAAGGGTAAGGAGGGTCTAAGCTCTCAAGGTTATGACAACGGAAAAAAAAGGAAACGGAAGAAAAGTGGAGTGAGATGAAAAGAATATCTATAGAAGGAGAGGGGGGGGGGGAGCTGCTGGAAGAAACGGAGCAAACGCAGAAAAAAGGGCGTACCTAGAGACTGCATATGTCTACAATTGTCAATTGTAAGGATAAATTTACTGTGGGCAGCGACCCAAGGTAATAAAACCAGAAGAAATTAGGGAGAAAATAAATAAAATATGCCTCCCGATGCATACGCATCACGCTATCTGCTTCAAATGCATTCCAAAATGCATAACATTGTGTTTTAAAGTGTTTAAAAACATGTGTTGTGAATGCGTTTAAAAAAGCGATGCGTGTAAAAAGTGTTTAAAACTACACCTCACGAACACATTATTTAGCACCAGGAGTAAAACATATTTCACCACACGAGAACACTTGGAAACACATTATGAACGCATTTTATGCGTGCAAAAGTCGGCCCGTTTTTGTGTTAGTTTTGCGTTCTGTATTGTGTTGCCGGGATTTGCAGTGTATAGAGCAGTCTTGCAATGTTTTCTTTAGCACTTTTGGGATACTTTATATGACTAATTTTAGAGATATTTAATATTTTAAAAGCTACTTTCAATCAGCACTTTACACTTAACTTAGCAATATTGTTAAAATTACATTATATATAATAAAATTCTATTTTAAGTATGTTAATTTCTTTAAACTTTTGCAAATATGAGAGTTAATTTATAAAATTTTCAAGCTGTAACTATATTTTTCCTAAAATACATTTAGACACTGATTTGCATATATGTTTAAAATGAAAATTAGCTTATATAAATAGCAAAAATGTTTCTGAATTATATATATCTATATCTTTTTTACTTTTTGCATATAATTATGTGTGTATATCTTAAACTCTAGAAAAAATTATACATAAATATATTAAGAGAAATTAATAAGAAAAATAAATGCTTAAGTACATAAAAGAACGCTTTTTCTTATTCTGCAGAATACAGTATACTTGTGACAAATGAAAATAAAAAACAATTTTTAATGATGTTTCCTTTGAAGTTATTCTTTCAGAGGTAATGAATCATTTCTTGCACGTTTCTTCTTTTTTTCTTTCTATAAACTCAACTGTCAAACAAAGCGTCCACAGATTCTTTTAATGAAAGAAACTGTGGTTTTTATTCCTAGCTGTTTATTTTCTGAAGATAAATAGAAAGTAAATGAGAAATTTCTTTTTAATAGAAAGACCTTTGAAAAGATTTTTTGTGCCTAGATAGATCCGTTTTTTCTATTACTCTTATTTTGTTTGATACATGCGTAAAAAAGGAAAAGTTTTCATAAAAAATCAAATCATCAATGCACGACTGTACCAAAATTCCATATTGAGATATATTTGTTTATAGAAACATATGACGTTTTGTTCCATTAAGAGATTAAATTGTTTAAGTTTTTCATAACTTTATTGGATATTTTTTGTTATATTTAACGAATTTTTAAGTGCAAACTTCTTCCTAATCATTTTCACATAAGAAAAATATGTCATGTTAATAAATAAAGCTATATTGTAAATAATCAGAATGGAAGTTGATTTAATCAATCATTATAATGTCATTTTTTTAAAAATTTTTACACGTTTTAATTACAATTGATATACTACTTATTGAAAATCAGTTTTACTTCCTTACTAAGATAACTTCTCTCTACTAATAATCACTTGGAAAAGGTGAGTTAGTAATTAATTTCTCCTAAACTATGCATTAATTAATCATAACATTCTTATTCAGCATTTACATTGAAAAAAATGTACTTTTCTATACATTTTCTCAACTTCAGTCAATTTATTTTCACTGAAAGTGAGATCTAGTTAAATTTGCACGTGGTATTTGCATTGTATTAAACTACTGTCCTATGATGCGATTTCGTCCATCTAATATACATTTTACACAGCAATTGTGCACACATGTAAAAATCTGCATACACACAAAATTTTTGATAGAACTTAGCGTTCTTCAATGCCCGAACCTCGACCTCTTGAGGTAAAACCGTGAGTTTAATCATAGGATAGTGTCACAAATGTAGCCACATTACTCTCTGAAGAATCATCTAACTCTTATGGGTAACGTTTATTATTATGGGTAACATACATTAATTGTGGTAATTTTAGTTGTAATAAAATACGGTAGGAGGGGAAAATTTTCTCAATGTCGGTGAGTATTAGCGGGCGAAATGGTAACCAGTAACTAAGGCGTCCAGAAATTGTATGTTGTCGACTGGAAGTCACCATACATAACTATTATTTTCGTTTCACGAAGCACTATTTTTACTCCCATCTATCTTTACAAGAATAAAGTATTGTATTTATGAAAAATTTCGACGTCCGGTTTTCGACAAATTTATACGTTTTAGAAGGTCTTGGACACGATTTGACTGTTTTTAGAAAACGTTAGTCTGTCTGTCTCTCTTTTTATCTGTGTCTGTGTTTGTATGTGACAAACATTTTGTGGGCGCTCTATCTCAAGAACTAGTGTACGGAATATAATAAACTTTAATTTCTATTAGATCTTGACATAAATATACGCTAATTACGTTTCGTTGTAAATAGCCCAATAGGTGACGCTGCTATGCTGCATTTTTCACGATTCCCGTAATAGTGCTATCTCAAGAACTAATGCTCGGATTTTCATCAAACTTCATATTCTGTTAGACCTTGGCATAAGTTGATATGGATTAGGTTTTCGTGTAAATCATGTAACAGGTGGCGCTCGTATGCTGCTTTTTTTGGATTCTAAAATGGATTATTTAAAAAATTACGCTTTTTGAAAGATTAACATGTATAATAGAGAAGACAGTTTTGGGATTGACACATCTGGATATTTTCTTTCTTTACTATTATTATTATTATCATTATTATTATTATTATTATTATTTTATTTATTTATTTTTTATTTTGCATTTTTCAATCTTAAATTATTTACGCGAAAAATTGATAATCATCACCCTCCACATAATTTCCCGTTTTTCTTGTTTTGTTAAAAAAAAAAGAGTATTTCTCACCCCTTAAGAACATTCGCTAGTAACAGAGAGATACTCGTAAAGTAATGACAGCTTTCTTTTTAAATTAATGATTTGTATTTTAATATTTTTAAAGTTTTTTTGTTACAGGACACCTGAGCTCGATGTCTAATATCGTACTGTCGTATATTTCAATTTTGGTTGCAGCTTTATTTTTAAGGATACTTTCACTTTCGAAACCGGTTCTGAAATTTTGAATGTTCTCAAAAAACATATTGCAAGAAAAATAGAACAGGTTTGAAAGTATCTAGTTAGACACCAACCTATAATGTACTACGCCAAAAAAAAAAAATCGTTTAAAACCGTTAAAATGTAAAGAAGAAATTTCATATAAACTCTGAACTTCGTTTAACATTAATTTGCCAGTGTCTTCGTGTTATTAGTGCAGGCTCTCGCTCCAATAATTTTCATAAACGTTATTTCTAAATATAATAAACGAAATATTTTCTTTATTTTAGAATGAAATTTTGATTTAAATTGTATGGTATATTTTTATTTTCTATAACTGGGTGTGCCTGCACATCTAATGTGTAATTTGTAATACAATGCTGTCATATGTCATCATATTGGTCCTGATTTTATCCATGATTTGATTGAAAGTTTTACAACTTTTTATCAAATCATGGATAACACTTGAATAATTTTGTTAACATAAAATGGTTTTTACATTTTATTTAAATCCAGTAAGCATTGCTGGCATGTAAACTTTTTAAATGTCCGAATTGCATCTTCAGACGATGAATAAAGGATTTTATCTGGTACAAAACTGTTGTGACGAGTATTTGTAGTCTAACGACAGCAGTTAGACTTATAATTTCTTTCTCTGGTTTAGAATATAGGAAAGATGCATTCAGAAATTATTTCTAAACGAAAAGTATCCCTCATATTGTTCTCGTAAAAAGAAAAGTTCTGAAAAACTTGTGATAGCATCCCACGCAGACACCGAGTTTATGAAGCCACCACCACAACTGGCATGTAACAGATTACTACACGCACGGAAAGTTTAATAAATAAAAATATGTTCCATTAATCTAAAAATTTTTAAAATAGCTCATATACAACGTTTGCTTCAGCGTTAAAACAATTAAAAAAATGCAAATTGTTTTTATAAAGCGGAAACCTTGAGAGAATGCAGTTAGAAATATTATCATATATCGTATCTTATTTCATATTTGAAGCTTTGAAAAGTCATTATATGTACTGTGAAGTATAATATTTTCTACTATATTTTATTTTTCTCATTTACAATCGAATGTATATGGAAGCATATTGATCACAACATTCTTTCGAATTAACAATTCTTCTATTTGATTATTGAATTTTTATTACCAAACTATCATGTGGCAGCTATTTATAAAGAGTTAAATTGTAATCATATTTTACTAAACCATCACTTAAACAGAAAATAATATGATAAATAGTATTTTATGACACTAAGAGAAAAATGCATCGCTCGTAGGTGCATAAAAAGATAAATAAAAAGTAGAAGAAACAAAACGTTTTGGAAATATTTCCTGTGGTTCCTTTGTTGTCGCAAAGTAGATTTTGAAGAACCACAGCTGCTTCATTTTTTAATCCTACTTTCGGAAGATATAAATATGTGTGATTTTTTCTTCTCTTTATAATTTGTTTTCACCGTGTTTGCACTACTGGATTATTAATAAATGGATAATTAATAAATAAATTACGTTCCATTTATATAAAAAGTTTTAAAATAGCTCGTATACAACCTTTGCTTGAGGGTTAAAACAATTTAAAAAATGCAGAGTATTTTTATAAAGCGAAAAACTTAAGAGAATACAAGCCTTTTGACAATTATGTATTGCACTGTGTTTAATTTGAATAAAATTTCAAAGGGATACTAGCGATCTTTAATTTAACAAAGAAATTCAAATTGTCGTCCTTTTTGACAATCACCTTATATATACACTTAATGTATTAAATATTAAATCAAATACTTTCTTGATAGTAGTTTGGAAACATAAAGTGAATTTAAAATGCTCCACTCTAAATAATTAAACAAACATCTTAATTTTATAAATATATATATTGCAAATTTAAAGCTGAAAGTCATTTTCTAAAATTTTTGAAAAAGCGTTTTTAAGAAATAGCCAAAACTATTTTACTTTATCTATCACTTCGTCATCTTGCTAACACATGCTACTTCAACTGGAGAAAATCCTCGACTAAGAAAAAATTACTATGAATAAATCTTTACTTAAATTAATAAACAATAAACAACAAAAGAAGAGGAAGTATAATAACAATCAATGTGAAAAGAAGACTACAGAGAGATTTTGCAGTAAGGGATAGTATTTAAAAGGGAAAAATAAAAAGAATATGAAACGTTAATAATTAAAAAAAAAACAGAAACAATAATTGTTGGTTTGTGTCAATGATGAAACTAAATATGAACTCAGTTTTCTCCATCATTCATCACATTTTTGTTACTCAACCTTGAGAAGTTTTTGGTAAAGTATAAAATTTGCAGTGACCTAGTTTATCGGTATATGAAATTATACAAAATGAAAATTAACAAAATTTGCGTAATTAGAATAAGTATAGGAAACTTAATAAGCTTACATATTTAAATACGAATTAACACAAACAACCACACCCGACAATGGCTTTAGCTTCATTGACGGAGTTCGTGATTTCAAACAGGTCCTTGAATTATCATTTATTAATCCCATGTGGATGAGACTTTATTGCTTATGGTCGCCGGTTGTTGCTCATATATACCAAAAACTACAAAATAGGTATATTTAAAGAATATGAATAGAAAAGTTGAAATGAGAGAGCAGTTATGATTGCATTTTTTTATTTCAACATTCAAAGTATTCTATCAAACACTCATTGATTTATCGGTTCCGATAATTGTTAGATCAATGTTAATAATTACAATATATATATATATATTGTTGGAAAAGAATGGCCAGTAGAGCCAAAACAAATAAAGCTTCGGTAGATAAAATCGCGCTATCTCATGAATAATTAAAATAGTAGTTCTGACAAGCGGCAATTAATTTATAATGCACAATAATAATAGAAAGTGAATGAATGGGTTTACCTTCTATACTTCACGACTCGGATGGTCATCTGGTCGTCAATCATCTATAATCCATGTTAAATTATGAGCTGGGATTCACCTATATATTCCTTATATTTGTAATTATGATTTATTTATTAATTGGTGAACGCATATTAATTGTGTTCTTTATTCTGGTGATTTTTTGTTCATTAACTGGATGAAATAAAATTTGATTAGTTGATGTGGATTTCAAAGAAGATATAGACACCATTTTTAGAGTTTAAAATTTATAATTAAATCAACATTTTCAGGTTGTGACATATCAACCCGGTTACAGATTTTAAGTGAAGTACAACAACTGTGGCGTTAGAAACACACGTTCCACAAAGTAAAAATGTAAAAAAGAGTCTGTTTTTAATCAGCTAAATAATTGCTGAGATCAGTCTTTCTATATAGTTCAAAAACAGTCATTAGAGTAAAATGTTGCACATACGCTTTTCACATCTGTTCGTTAGTGTTTTTCGTTTACTAATTGGATTCTGTTTCATGAGTTAATCTGGATAATTAATTTAAGACCCCCCTTAAAAACTTCAGATGCATAAGGTAACAGTTTCATTGTTTTTCTGTGGTACAATAGTTGACGTTTGGGTATGGGTTTCGTCAAACAATCTGCATTTATGTGTTCCGTAGGACAATACTTTAGTTCAATAATTACATCTTCCCTTAACATTCTTACCGCCGCGACCTGATATATCCGTTCACTATACTGTAGGTTTCACAGCAATACAAGGTTTGTTTAAATTAATATAATTCTACAAATGTAATGCATTTTTAAAACATCAAGTAATGATTGATAGCCTCAAGTATTATACTTATATACGTAGTTAAGTTTTTTATCTCGAGTTTGAAAATTCAGATTTTTTAAGCATTTTTAAAAAAATTACAGAGAAAACAGCATTACAAATTTGCCCTTTTGCTCGGCGGTCAGGGGGTTAACTGTCTTATGGCGTGAACTTTTATGCCAATGCGCTTCGTCCTCTTCGAAAATTTTTCATTCTCTATTATTTTATTACTGCTTTGATTATCATGGTAAATCATAATGGGTGTGTCTTGATGTAAATTAAAATCTTCGAGCAGTTTTAAAAGGCACATATTTTCTTGTCCAGTGCTTGCTGGAGAAACGCATTTTGTTTCAGCTGAAGAATATGCTATGCTTGATTGTAGTTTCGTGTTCCACTGAATGAGATTTTCACCAAGAATAAATAGATTCCCATTCGTAATTTTTCTTGTTTTCGGGTCCCCAGCCCAGTCAGAATCCGCGTATGCGATAAGTCCGGGTTTTTTATTTTTTCTTATTGTTAAGCATAAATTTTTCGCACAATTAATGTAACTTATAATTCGTTTTGCTGCTTTCCGGTTTTTTTCACGTGGAGTTGCACTCCTCCTACTTAATATGTTGACTGAAGCCATTATGTCCTGTCTTGTGACGGTGGCAATATACAGGAGCGAACCGATCGCTTGCCTAAATTTCGTGTTGTTTACAAGTAAATTATCATTATCTTCTAATTTATAAAAACCTACTTCCATCGTTGTACTTATAGGTTTTGCGTCTTTTAAATTGAATTTTCTTACTAGATCTTCTATTTTTAATTTTTGGTTTAGTTTGAAACCATCATCGGTTTTTATTATGTTAGTTCCCAGATACTGACTTATTTCGCCTAAGTCTTTTACCCTGTACTCCTTTTGTAATTCGTTAATTACTTCTTGAATGAATTCATTTTTACTTGCGATCAAAATGTCGTCAACTTAAATAATGATATATGTGAAATTTTTCTTTTCTTTTCTTGTAAATAGACAAGAGTCAGTAGTGCTTTGCACAAATTTCATATTGTATAGTCAGTTTGCGAGTTTTTTGTGCCAGGCTCGAGCTGTCTGTTTTAAACCATAAATGGTTCTGTTAAGTTTACATACTTTATTTTCAGAATTTTTTTCTATAAACCCTCATGGTTGTTGCATGTAAATATCTTCTTCCATTTCCCCGTGAAAAAATCCGGCGTCAATGTCTATATGTTGAACAGTTAGATTTTTATAAGCCGCAGAGGCTAAAAATGTTCGAATTGTTGTGTGTGAAACTACGGGTGCGAATGTTTCATCATAGTCTTCGCCATATTTTTGGTTGTATCCCTTTGCTACTAAACGAGCTTTGTACTTTTGTACGTTTCCTAAATTGTCTAACTTTCTTTTAAAAATCCATTTACAACCGATAATTTTCTTATTTGGTGGGGGAGCCACTAAATCCCAAGTTTTATTTTGTTTTATGAAATTTATTTCCAATTGAGTGGCTTTGATCCAATTTTCTTTTTCTACTAAATTGTTTATGTTGTTTATATCGTTCCAGTCAGTTGGTTCAAATGTGTCATACGTTTTGACGTGACAAACGTATCTGTCGTGTGGTACTCCTCTATTTGATCTCTGAGATCTTCTCGGTTCTACAGTGGGTTGTTTGGACGCAGTTATTTCTTCGTCCGTATTGTTGGACTCTGTTTGAAAGTAGTTTTTGTCATTAGTGGAGTTTTCTACCTCGTGTCTTTCTTTTAAGTTGTTTATACTATTTTCTATTAACTTTACCGCTCTTGCAATTACTATTTTGTTTTCCTTAGTGAATATTCGATAACCTTTTGATTTGTTATCATAACCTACTAGTATTCCTTCCTGCGCTCTGTCAACTAATTTGTTTCGCAGGTGTTTGTGTATTTATGCATAAGCTTTACAGCCGAATGTTCGAAAGTAGTGTAAAGTAGGTTTTCGATTGAACCATATTTCAAACGGTGTTTTGTTTGTTATTTTGGTAGGTAGTCTATTCTGCAGGTGATTGGCAGTATTTATAGCTTCGCCCCAGAATTTTTTAGGTAAGCCTACTTCCAAAAGTAGACTCCTTGTAATATCTAATAATGACCTATACTTTCTTTCGTCTATTCCGTTCTGGCTCGGACAAAATGGTACCGTAAATTTATGTTGGATACCTCTTGACCTAAGATATTCTTCCGTTTCTTTATCTAAGTACTCCCCGCCATTATCGGATTTAATTGCTTTAGGGAATCTGCCGAATTGGGTTTTCACCATGGCTACATAATCCTTTAATATTTCGTTAACTCCATGTTTGTGCGAAAGCAATTAAATTACTGTGAATCTTGAATAATCGTCTATAAAAGTGACGAGCATTGTTTTCCCGCCGATAGTGGGTGTTCCTATAGATGTACATACATCTGTATGTATTAGATCAAGCACTTTGTCTGTTTTGGGTTTGTGTGTTGATTTTGGATATGGACATTGCTTAATTTTGTTTTGTATACATATTTCACATAATGCATTATGATTGCAATTATTTAATTTTATTTCGTCTGCTCAGTTTTTATTTATCAATTCTTTTATCGCATTATAGTTACGATGGCCAAGCCGCTTGTGCCAAATTTCTATACAATCTTTATTTTTGCATTCATATGCAATGTTTACTTTGTTGGTTTCTGCGCTCTCTAATAATTTGACTTGATATAAGTTGTTTTTCATTTTTGCTTCAAGATAAATATTCCCGTTTTGTGACAGGGTGCATTTTTCTTTATTGAAAATTAATTCATAGCCGTTCTGTGTTGTTTTGCTTACCGATATGAGGTTTGATTCTAATTATGGAACGTATAATACCTCTTTTAATGTAATTTTATTTATCCCTCCATCGAATGTTTTTGTCTTGAATGTATTTCCTGTTCTGTGAGAATTTTGTGTTTTTCCGTTGGCAATTATAACGATTGTTTTTTCAGTGTCGTTGAATTTTGTAAATGCATCTTTACTGTTTAATATATGTGTCGATACCAGAATCAATAATCCAGCTTTGTTTACCTGGTTTCTGGACTAGAAAGGCTGCGTCGCTGTTTTTTTCTGAATTTCAATTTCTGATTTGCGATTTGTTTACTCGTATTTGTGCTCTTTCTTTGTTCTGTTTTTCTCTATAATAGTTTGAGTTTTTGTAGCACAGCGAATATGTGTAATGTTTGGGTTTGTGTGACTGTTGTTTTTGTGACGACGAGTAACTGCTTCTGTTCTTAATGTGCCAACACTCCTTATATGTGTGATTTTTTAGCTTACAGTACGTACACTGTTTTTCCTTTTTAATGTTGTCATCCGGAAAATTTTTATGCGTTTTAAACGTTTTTGCGGAATTTTCATTCTTATTTGGGGTTTTCCATCTCCTCGTATATTCGTCGGTAAGTTTCCCTTTTATAAATTCGGAAGTGAGCTCTATTTCGGGGCATCCCTCAAGGGCCGTTATTAAAGTATTGTAACTTGGTGGTAATGAGCACAGTAATAATGTAGATATATGCGAATCATTTATTGTTTCACCCATAGCTGAGATTTTATCTACAATTTCTAAAATGTTTGTAATGTGTTTTATCAAGTTTCCGTTTTCTGGTAGTTTTGCACCATATAGCTTTCTTAACAAATATAACTTGCTTGAGAGGTTTGACCTCTCCTGAAATTTTTTTATTAAACTATTCCAGGTTTCTCTGGCAGTATTTAGATGCTTAACGGGTACAATTTGTGAATCCTCAATACTTATGTTTATAATGGCGCGTGCTTTGTTAGCCTTTTTTGGCCATTCAGGAGTTATCGGAACAGGTGGATCTCGTGTTATTATTTCATAAAATTGTTCTTTAATTAATACCATTTGGAGTTTAAATTTCCAGTTTGAATAGTTATTCGAGTTTAACTTCTCGACCAATTGGGTATCTTTAATCCCTGCCATATTTATTTTTTTTATTTGTTTATTTTATCGTGACGAGTCGATTTATTTATTTATTTTTATTTACATAAAATTTTCAATTTTCTTTATTCTAATGTACAATTTTCTCTCTCTCTTTTTTTTTTGTTATTCACAAGCAAAAATTGTTCGTACATTAATGTTTTCACTTTTTAATTCAATGCAGCATTTTTCATGCAATCAATTTAAGCCACTATACAAAAATTTCCTTTTCAATAAACGCGAGACTAGATCTGTCTCATTAATCTATGTTGGAAAAGAATGGCCAGTAGAGCCAAAACAAATAAAGCTTCGGTAGATAAAATAGCGCTATCTCGTGAATAATTAAAATAGTAGTTCTGACTAGTGGAAATTTATAATATACAATAATAATAGAGGTAAGTGAATGGACTTACCTTCTATACTTCACGGTTCAGATGGTCATCTGGTCGTCCCTCATTTATAATCTATGTTAAATTATGAGCTGGGATTCACCTATATATTCCTTATATTTGTAATTATGATTTGCTTATTAATTGGTAAACGAATATTAATTGTGTTCTTTATTCTGGTGATTTTTTTGTTCATTAACTGGAAGAAATAAAATTTGATTAGTTGATGTGGATTTCAATTAAGATAAAGACACCATTTTTAGAGTTTAAAACTTACTATAATTAAACCAACATTTTCTTGTTGTGACTTATCAACCCGGTTACAGATTTTAAGTGAAGTACAAAAACTGTGGCGTTAGAAACACACGTGCCACAAAATAAAAATATAAAAAAGAGTCTGTTTTTAATCAGCTAAACATTTGCTGAGATCAGTCTTTCTATATAGTTCAAAAAAGTCATTAGAGTAAAAGGCTGAACACACGCTTTTCACATCTGTTCGTTAAGTGTTTTTCGTTTACTAATTGGATTCTGTTTCGTGAGTTCATCTGGATGATTAATTTTAAGATATATATATTAAAAATAAAAGGCAAGACACAAAGGAGAAAATTAAAGTTATTATATAAATTATCGTGATATCTGTTAAAATTATATTCAGTTGATAAAAATATTTCTTGCCAAACTGCTCATGGCAAGATCATGTTAGACTTTTTGCTCTGCTATTTCTGCACACGTCTTTCTAACTAATAACTTGTGATTTCTTTTCTATTAGCTGATAACTATTATTGATTGTATTTTTTTATTATTTCGTATGTTCTACCTTTAATACAATGCTACGCATTTGACTGTTAAAGTGTAATTACATCAGTTGTTTTGTACAATTTTTTTTTGTTGCTGTTCTCTCCACTTTCTTCCTTGCAAGCTGTTGATTTTGTAGTTTTCTTTTCTTTTCTTTTTCTTTTTTTTTCGGATGGAAAATATATTTTTATATTCTTTACATATTTAGTACACAGTACACGATTTATGTACGTAAACAATGTACGAATTTCCACTTCGGACGCAACATCTAACTGGTCATTCGTGATTTAAGAAAACTCTTAGAATTACAGCTAGTATCGAAAACGTATTAACATTAATAAATAATATGACTTCATGACAAATTATGTATTAATAATTTCTATTACCATTAATAAATCTATCACCATTTATTTACGGAAAATACTAATTATACATGAGGTTATTAATCTTTGGAATAAACTAATAAATCATCATTTTATTTGTAAATATTATGAACATATTTTAATTAACCTTTACACATATGAATTTAATACTTAACAGAAATAACTGAATTTAATAAAAGCACAATTTACTTGAAAATAACAATACAACATTTCTGAGTTTAAATTTTACCATTCTACGAGTACACATTAAATATCAATATCTAATTAATTAAAAACAATTCCGAGTCTGTTTATTTTAGCTTACAAAAGATTATTAACGTCACATTAAGGAACATCTGGCAACCCTCTAATCGATGGATATTGATAAGCAGCAGATTTTCAAGTATTTTGTTAATGTTTGCTTGAAAATGTTTGTTTTAATATATTTCATTACAATCTGTTATGAATTTCATATGAGAGAAAGGTATGGTAAGTTAATAATGTTAAAAGTCTTCAAAGGTATAACAGTTATTTGAAAAATTAATTTAATTATTTTTAATGTTTGGACATTATTCATCGCGTTCAACTGTTTAAAACTCGATTTCAAGTTACTTTTGACAAAAAAAAAAAAAAGTTAAATGTTTATATTGAATAAAAAAGAAGTCTGTGAAGACCATTTTGGATGATTGGTGTTTTTCACGTGCCATACATAAACAGAAGAAAGCACAAGAGGAAGGTCTTTCAAAGCGAACGTCTGAATTTCATCCAAAATTTTACTGGCTTAAGGACATGTCTAAAAGTCGGCAAATCTTAAAATTTAAATGCTAAATTAAAACCGAAAGAGTACAAAATATATTTAAGATCTGCTCTGGGTTCCCTAAAATAACATTTTATCGTCCAATGACTAATTTTACGTCTTGAATTAAATTAATTTGAACAAGGGTGGAATGTTTCATTTTGTAACAAATAAATTAGAGGAAAATGAACGCTTTTCTGGAATTTCTATTTCCCTTCTCCGTCTTCGAAAAAGTGTCAGAGGTAATGCCTATAATTTTCCCTCCCGGGCTGGAAAATTATAGAGCACTCAAGGTTTGAATTTTAACAGTAATTTACTTTCAAATCTATAGTTTTGTCAAATACGCTCAATTAATTGCATTTTTTATTATCAGTGTAAGATACATAATTCTAATGAATTATCTGTAAACAATATTCATAATTTTGTAAAGAAAATGATGAACTGGTGCATTGTATCTTGGGTCTTGCGCTACGAAGAGAGTTACGAAAGATGGACGACTTTCCTAAACTTAGGGAACAAATAAGAGAATTTAAAAAAAATACTGAAAGAATCTATTATATTAAAATATGCCTGTTTGTTTTTATTCCACGGCTTCTCCTTCTAGAATATAAAACGTCGGCGATCAAATAAACACCAATTATCCCCGTAGATATGAGAATGTCATATAAGATATCAGAATTTTAAAATTTGGATTAGTTTCCGAGAAATTATTATTATTATTATTATTTATTTTGTAATTTTTAACTACATTTATGTAATGATGGTAACTAAATTACTCATTTTTTGTGGATAAAAGGGAAAAAGAGAAAACGACAGGGATTATTAGATTTTGTTTTACATCATTCTACCTTTTATTTGAATAGACGGCGTAAAAAATAATGTGATTAAATTACATATTTAAGATTAAATTACATATTGGCTTTCATATATCTATATACTAACTATACTCTATGGATACACAAACGTTCACCACATTCTGTGACGCCAACCTCGGAATCTCTTCTTGTTAGAAATAAAAAGTTACAAAGTGCTTTTTGATTCTATGTATCTGATGTAACTGTTAAAAAACAGGTTTCATTTTATTTTATTTTTTGATTACCACTATTGGAAAATAGCAAATTTTTGGCATTAAATAAGACAAATATAACTTTTGAAAATTAGTGGTACGAAATCAGAAAATATATGATAGCAGAAGTCCTGCCAAGTCAAACAAATTATTTAAAGTAATTTTGTTTTCGAATTTGACTATTTCATAAATATTCCATGTCTCTCACATCATTTAGTGTGACTCTCTTTGAAGCATACGTCAGAAATTATGTTTCTAATTAATATCTGGGACATTTTTTCATAATTTGAAAATTCGAAAGCCACTCGAAAATTGTTGGATTTTTTTAAAAATTATTTATATTCGTTTCACCTTGACGTTTTCATGTACTCAGAGACGTAGATGTGAAATACAGATAAACATATACAGACACTTCACTATTTTAATATACGACATTTTAAAAAACAATAGCTGTCAAAAAATATTTTCGGTAATTGAATTTCTGTTAATATCGGAAATTACTTACTTGAGATATTATTGAATCTTATTTAAATATTACTTATTTGTTTAAATTAAAAAAAAAAAATTCTTAATTATCTGAAAATGCGACTGTGAAATATCTATAGTAATATTTATAAAATAGCTAATCAGATGATTTAGAAGATATTATATTATCTTTTTATTTCGTAAATGCAAATTAATAAAAATAAGTTTATAAATGCTGTATCCATTTGTATTTTTTTTTTATGAGCTAGTATTTAGCAACATTTAGCAATCGCTTTTATTATTATAGCTATAGCTAACGACTTCAGTGTGTTAAATAGCTAATTCTTTTTTTTCCTTTAATTTTAAATATTTTTCTGAAAATTCACATAAATCAATTCCACTGAAACAAGTTTGCTTTAACGTAAATAAATTTCCTCATTTCCTATTTATTTTGAGTGCCCCCTGAGTTCAATGTTTAGGATCATAGCCACAAAAGAAAAACTTGGGACAACGTTCTCGGGTTCTATACCATCAGTGTCTGGGCGGGATAATTGCGCAAGGTTTATGTTGTTTTCGTGCACGAGCATGATAATTCGTGTCATTTTGTCTTTAAAAGTTCGCCAGAAAAGCATATCTCCTATAGAAATATAGCAAAAACACCGTTGTTTTACAGAATCCCATCCAAATTATCTTGTGTTCTGCGTTTTATTTATTTACCATTAACACAAGCACGTATTTCACAAAACAAATGTATATTTATCGGAGAAATATAGGTAAATGAATATTTATTCAGATTATTTGTAAACATATAATGAAAAATTAAATCAGTCATATATCATCATTGTTCATAGTAAAATTTATTCTTAAAGATATTTCTTTGCATTTTTCTGACGTGTTTTTGCCTGGTGTTTCTGAATTAAATAATGCTTCATTAATAGTATTTACAATAATACAATGCCTCATAATTAAAAATAACTATTCTTTAAAGATTTTCGATGACTACTTATTACATTTATTTCTAACATATTTCTATTCAGACATATTAACTTTGGATTACTACAAATAATTTATCACATCCCAATTCTCTTAATGTATTTTATTCTGTTCTAATAACGAACAAATTAACTTAGGAGGTACAGAAAAAGAATGTAGCGTAAATTTGATAATATGTTTCTAATTGCATTTACTCTGACTGGTGAAAATGGTGTTTTCGAAGTAACGTTTTATTTACTTAAATGTTTAGTATTCTGAATTTAATTATAAATTAACATTAGATAATAAGAGTTTTATATAAAGTTAGACCACAACAATTCTAAGAAAATCTAGTTATTTTTTTTAAAAACTCATAAAACAAATATACATTTTTTTTATCACATATAAATAATGAAATGTATAAGGGAGTTCTAAAAAAACGCCATCGGACATCAGATGCTGTATTTTTATATGAGGCATTTTAGTGTATTGTAAGGATGGATGTTTGGAGAGTACTAACAAGTAGTATGAAAGTTCAAAATTTATACCCAAACAAACCATAGCTTTGTGAATCAATGGCAGTTTTCTGTCTAGTCTTTAAATTTCCGAATTCTAATTGCATTCTTTAAACGACATTTTCAAACCTGAGCAAAAAATATTCAAATCTGAGTATGTCGCATAGTCAAAATGGCTCCGAATCAAAATTACCCAAGTTTGAAACATGTATTCACTCATTTCTGAAAACATACACACACTCAATAATAAAACATCATGTGCTCATATTTGATTATGTCCATGTTTCAAAAAATGAGTATGAACCGACGTCTATGTGCTCATTTTTGAGTATTTGCATGTTTCAGAAATGAGTTTGAACTGATTCTAATCCCTTTTGGGTATGTCCATGTTTCAAAAATGAGTATGAATTGACCTCTTTGTGCTCAGTTTTGAGTATGTCCATGTTTCAATATTCTGAGTATTTCCGGTATTTCAGAATTGAAAGCATTGTGTCCTCATACTTGAAACAAAAACGTTCATAAAAAAATGAAAATATCGATTTACTCAGATTTCAAAGTGTCATTTTTCTCACTATGGTCATTCGAGAAATTTTTTTTAAAGTTGTTCAAAATAGTGAAATCTACAGCAGATTACCGATAATCTAAATTTCTGGAATTTCAGAATTGAAAGCATTGTGTCCTCATACTTGAAACAAAAACGTTCATAAAAAAAATGAAAACATCGATTTACTCAGATTTGAGAGTGTCAGTTTTCTCACTATGGTCATTCGAGGAATTTTTTTTAAAGTTGTTCAAAATAGTGAAATCTACAGCAGATTACCGATAATCTAAATTTCTGGTATTTCAGAATTGAAAGCATTGTGTCCTTATACTTGAAACAAAAACGTTCATAAAAAAAATGAAAACATCGATTTACTCAGATTTGAGAGTGTCAGTTTTCTCACTATGGTCATTCGAGGAATTTTTTCTAAGTAGCTCAAAATAGTGAAATATACAACAGATTACCGATAATCTGAACCTGGCAGATGAATCCAAATTTCGATACTGAAAATTTTGGATAAGTGGACAAACAAAAGCAATGTGCTCACTTTTAATGATAAAGAAAAGGTGACGGAGTTACTGCTATGAGAAATTCCAGTTGCAACAAGGGTTTGCAACTATTCGCAGTCAGACTACTCCATACGTTATTCTAAACATCACAATAGATAAGAACAGCTTTCATCATAAAAGACGTGTTTCTTTTATTTTAATGTTCATTCTCATTGAAACAATTTTTCCAGTGTCCTGTGTTTTTAATATCATCATCGAGTTTGAGATTGTAGATAGGATTAAATCCTTTCTATAAAGACTTGAATAATTTGAATCCACCTTCTCATTGGTATATCTCAAAATTGCCTTTGGATTAACAGTTTAACGAATCAAATGTGTGGTAAACACGATAATCTTTATTTTTCATGTAATTTCAGTTGCGTTATTATTTTTTGAGAATTGTTGGGTTTTACTGTGATTTGTTTGCTTTATTAAAGGAAAATAATCTATATTGAATTCGCAAGACTAAAATAAAATAAATATAAGTTTGATAAAAGTTTGGATATTTGGACGTTTCGTTAATTGAAGTTCAGATAAACAGTGTTCTACTGTAGTTTTTCCGACGATATTTAAAGATAATTTTTCACATATTATACCGCTGACTGTGGAGAATGCTTGATGACAGAGGCCAAATTACACGTAAAATGTTCATTTTTATCCAACTATGAATACGTGCTGCAGGGTCAAGTATAGGGAACCACAGTGAAAATATGTTATTACGGCAGTGCCCACAAGATATTTCAGGAATCCGTTTTCCAAGCAAAGAAAACTAACTGTGATAAATTCTCGTTCAATGTTGAACCGATATATGGTTCAAAGTCACAAAAAGTACCAAAAGATGGTTCAATATCAATTTGAAAAATTCTCTTTTTGGGGAATCCTGAAATGTGGTTTATCCTTTGGTCCAGGAACATTGCTCTATGGTTTTAAATTTTTTCTGTATTGTTGAAAATAAATATGTCTGAGATTTAGAAATTTTTAACGGACATTTGACTAGTTTATTTTTTCTTTATCTTTTAAAACAAAATTTTTGAATAGAACTTTAGATAGAAGACATTAAAAGTATTCAAAAAAGAAAAGAAAAAGAGCATCTTTAGACAATAATAAGGGCTCACAACATTTTTAGATGTTTTTACCTTTGTTACCACAATTATCAAACAGTAAATATTATGGTATATTTCTATTGCAGATGTCAAAGGAATCTATCAAAAAGATTCTTGTTTTTAAATGGTGGTAGGAAAAGTAGGAAAATTTAGGAACGCTGCGAGTACTGTAAAACTCAATGTTAAAAATCCATCGTACTCTCTCTTACAGAAAAGTTGTTTTATACTCCTATATCTGATACTTTTTTTTCAAATTTACCTTACCTTTTGTTTTAAATATGCTTATAAATCAGTAAATCAACATTAATGCAATTAACTAAATATATTAAATGTTTATTTTATTTATATCTTAATCTTATAAGTTATGCAATAAGTACTAATGCTTATAAGTTACATAGGAAGTTATATTAAGGAGAAACATTATGCATTTCAAAATATTGAGAAATATTAAATGTTTGTAAAAGTTATTTTACAAATAATGGTTTTTATCTAAAATCAATTTTATTTTAGGCGATTAAGTTAATTACGAACATTAATTGCTTGGGGCACTTTAGATGTAATTTTATTTTCTTTATTTTGTATTTAAAGCTATATAATGATTGTGAAATTGCTGCTAAAGGTATTCTAATATTATTTAAATTTAATGGATTTGGTTTAGAAAATAACTATGATTATCCTTTTAGGAAGCAAAATTAATTAAAATGAATGATCTAGGATATGTGAGCATTAACTTTTTATTTATGATCTTAATATTTAAGAAATATGCTAATTTCTGTTTTTAAATGTCGCATAAAAATTCCTTTCAAATTAGATGATTAATAACATAAAATTAATTAATATACTAAAATTTTAACTTTATATCATAGAATGTATTTCGAGAAACATATTGTTGTGCATAAAAGAATTTACTGAAATTCTTTATGATCTTATACAATTCTTATTATTTAAAAATTGGACTTTCATTTATGGGTAGGAAACCGAAAATGCTTTAAACGTAGTCTAAACAATATTTCAACGAACACAACTTCCATGACAGAATAAATTAAAAGCAAACAATTCAGTTGTATTACTAAAGAATAAATCACTGCAAAATATTAAAATTAATAATAATATAATGTGACATAAAAACAATAAAAAAAATCGAAACTTAAGACAGGGAACTGAAGCGAAATTATTGAAATAATTTTAATAATTTACAGGCAATTCCACATTGCCCCAGAATCATGTTAAGTCTTAAATTTTTTTTACTGAAATTTCCGGGAGAGACGTTCATATTTGTCATTAACTGTAATAGCATTGATATATATTTTTAATTTATTTTACTGCCTCATTAGAAATAGAAGAAGTATATTTGGATACCAAGTTCTTCATATAAATATCACAATGAACGATGAACATTCACAGTTTAAAGTAGCCATTCTTCTTGCTGCCTCATAGCTATTAATAACTGATATCAAAATGCTTCCCCCTCCTCTTAAATATCAATTGTTCTTTTCGGTGCATGGACCTTAGGTTAGAATTTATGAAATAACATAAACTCATTTATAGTTTTAAGCATAAAATATGAAGCATCGAGTCGTATATTATTGACTGATTATAGTATTTAAAAACACAAAAAAAAAAAAATTATACATTATGATGGTATAACATGGTTAGAGAAATCATTAGAATGTAAAACGTTGACCTCCTGGAAAATGAATGGAACATCAGGAGAAATTAGCATTTTATGCGGAAAAGTTCAGTCTCTCGAGAATAAAGAATGTGAAATTAATGTATTGTAGTGATTACAATACTGGCTGGTGTACAAGCTGGATTTTACTAATGTCAATGACAATTCTATAATATCACAATTTTTTATGAAAGTCGTTTTACCGATATTTTTAATATTTGTATATCTACAGAAAGATTCTTCGTGCCATTCGGGGCTGATTTCAATTTTCTGAATATTTGAAAGTTGCATATAAAGAAGATTCAGAATAGATATGTAACAATTGTCATTAGTGGGCGGGGCAGAAAATATTCCAAGAAAAGATCCACTGCAAGAAACTATAATTCATAGAGAATGAGGATTACAAACCAAGTATTCTGTTACAAACACAGAATGTTTCACTTCAATCTGAACGCGCTTTTTTGTTCATTACCTTAAGAATTATCAACCAATTTTAACAAAATTTAACGATGAATTGTTTCTTAATTAAAGTATAACGATATCATTGGAAGTGGTGCAAATTATCACTCAGCGTTGATGTATACGCGTCATGTTTCAATATTTAAATCACATTACACACTTTTCTGGTCACTTACGGATTTACTGTGTTTATGTTTCCTCTTCTATTCATTTTGATCAAAATAACATTAAAACGACTTGAAATGGAATATGTAATTTGTTTAGGGTAAAAAAGGTTATCTCTATTCTTTCTATATGAGAATAAATAAAATTGTCAGTTTCCGAAAGATTGAGCCCGAGCCCGCCCGGGCCCGACGGATGGTATAAAAATCGAGCCCGAGCCCGTGTCGGGCCCGAGCTCGGGCTCGGGCTTTCGGGCTCGGGCTTAACCCGTCTCATCTCTAGTAGCCATAACTCTCTCAAGTAACTCGATTTATTTGACTTATATAGCTATATAATTAAAGGATTATCATAATTTTTGGATAATTAAAACTTTTTTTTTATTGGGACGGACCAAGGTAGTTTTAAAACTGCCCCTGTCCCATTTATTACTTTCTTCTATATTTACAAGAAGAAATTATTGGAATCATGAAAATTTTTGACTTCCGGTTTCCGACGGATTTTAAAAGGTCCTGAACATGATTTGACTACTCCCTCCCTCTGTATGTGACAAAAATTTTGTGGACGCTCTCTCTCAAGAACTAATGCAGGGAATTTACTAAAACTTTATATTCTGTTACTTCCTGATATAAATTGTTGCTGATTAGTTTTTGGTGTAAATCGCGCAACAGGTGGCGCTGCTATGTTGCAATTTTCGCGATTTTTGCAATAGATTCGCGATTTCTCAAGAACTAATGCACTGATTTACATCAAAATACAGATTTAGTTAGACCTTGACATAAATAGAAGCTGATTACGTTTTGGTGTAAATAGCCCAACAGGTGGCTCTGCTATGTTATTTTTTTTCATGATTTTCACTATAACTAAATCTCAAGAACTAATGCACGGATTAATTTTTTTATCATTTCACGCTTTTTTTCAAGCGTAAACCTACACAGTGAAAAATGTCCCAAGCCGGGAATCGTACCCGGGTCCTCAGAATAGCGCTCTAAAGCCCCAGCATACGGCAACACAGTTAATTTTTAATTAATTTTCTGCAGTGAATTACGCCTGTAATCCTTGAATAATAACCAGTGAATTTTTATCCTGCTTTTTACAGGCGTAATTCACTGCTGAAAATGAATTAAAAATTAACTATATGTTGCCGTATGCTGGACTTTGTATATTCGTCTCAT
Organism: Maratus michaelseni; assembly: GCA_963931845.1. NCBI lineage: Eukaryota > Metazoa > Arthropoda > Arachnida > Araneae > Salticidae > Maratus > Maratus michaelseni. Next base: position 89,658,867 of record OZ007595.1, on the reverse strand, counting down.
GTTTGCCTAAGAAATTTGCATGCTCATGCAGGGCCTGTTTACCGAATAGTCCCGGGAAGCCCATTCTTACCCAAAGAAATACAAATGTGCCCCCCAAATTTACTTTTCAGAATAACTTTTTACAAAAAAAAAAAAAAAATCAATCAGGGTAAAAAATGCATTTTTTCCTTACGAAATTTTTATCTAAAAAACTCGCTCTTTCTAAATTGTTGTTTACTCGAAATTTTGTATTAGAAATATTAACCTCATCCGAGAAATTAAATAGAAGAAACCCACTTTTCATTTCCTCTCGCAATGGGGAAAGATGGAAAGACCTTGATCATCTAATAAAGAAATGAATGAAATAGCTTCAAAGTGATCAACAAACCTTTCAACGCATAATGAATTGCAGAGTGAAATTTATGACCACTCAACTTCATATAAATGTTCAAGAACTCTTCTAAATTGATAAACTGTTATTATACGAAATAGATTAAAGACTTTAAAACAATAATTATAGCAACAATTATATACTTTATTATTCCAATTGCGTTTCTTACGCTGAAACCTTGCAATGTGTAATTTTCCACTGACGTATGTGTAATTTCCAATGATGCAATCATAAACTCTAAACTTATTATTTTTGACTTTAACTTCTTCAGTCTTCTACAAAAATGTAAACGCGTAAACACGTAGAGCGAATAAGCTCTAAAATGTCATATAAATATAATCTAAACTTAATTGTTAAATATCATTTCTTGTAATGTCCATGTGCTCTATTGAGTAAATATAAAGCTAATCAAGACTGTGAAATATGTGAATTTATTTAGAGTCACACTAATATATAAACTTATTTTTTCAGCAAATACATGTTGTGTGTTCAGTGCCACTGGATTACTCATTTACCTTGGATTACATAATTGGATTAAGCCATGAGATGCACCTTCAGAAAAGGTAAGAAAATTTATCTTATCCTTTTTAATCTTCTTGAGACACCATCCGCGCTAGCTCGACCTCCTCCTTCAAAGATTATAGAGACTGAAATATTGTCTCAGAAGGAAGCTGTGATTTTTTAAAAACTGAAAACATTTACAAAGCATATAGAAATCAATTAGAACTAATTTCGAATGAAAGTTATATTTACAATTAATATTTCCTTATTCCTTTTTTAAAACTGAAACGTACCTCGTGCCAAATTTTAGGTAATTCAAATGAGGCGGATTCATTCCAAATATTCACGTTACGCATATAGATTTGTATTGATTCACGGGTAATAGATGGGAAATAAAGCCTTGATGGATAAATTATTTTACTATTTTTAAAATCAATTTTTAAAGTCTCGATTCTATGTAGTCTTGCCAGTGCTGTACTTCTTCTGTCATATTTGATACCTGCCACATGCTCTTTTAATGTTGTTTTAAACCTTTTAGTGGTCATTCCTATATGATATTGTAATGTTTAATCTGCTTTGGTGAACGGGATTTCATAAACACCTTTTTTTTTTATCGTTATATAGCTTGAAAATGACGCCGTATATGAGCGGTGAAACATATGTCTATCATTAAAATGTTTTTATAAGTCTTTTGTGTTTCCACTTGTATCACTTAAGCATTTTATCTATATTTTAATTATAATTAGTGATCTTATTATGTGATTATTATCTCACTTGAAAAATATTTATCGTCCAAAGAATGCCATTGTCAATTTATATATCATACCTATTTTGCTGATGAAATAACATTTTAAGGTGGTTGTAAAATACTTATTTTTCTCCGCTCAACAACACGATACTTTATGACAAGTTTTCTAACATTTTTAAACGTAATAGCATAAAAAATGCAGGCATTATAATTGAAGTGATTTGTAATCGAACATTTTATTTTTCGGTAAATTAATTATAATTTAAGTAATAAGCAATTGCTATCTCAAGACAGCAGCTTTTTTCGTTTCCCGCGTTGTCGCGTTTGGAAATTCTGTTCAAAACGCTAATTTTGGCAATATTTTCGAAATAATCTTCCGCCTTTACAAAAATAAAGAAATAAAAGTTTGATTACACAGTTTTTGAATAACTGAACCAGGAAACTTTATTCCTCTTTCAAATATCACTTACTTTTAATAAAACAGTTATGACGTTTTTTGTAATGACCTTGTTGCAGCTAAAGGATTTTTTTAATGACCAATTTTGTCTACGGGGAAGGGATACGTATAACAATTTAAAATGCTTGATCTATGAAACATTATGACAGGATAATTACATTAAAAAAATTATTTCCTAATTTATTAAAATCCTCCATTAATCCTCCATTTTTTTAATAGTCTTGTAATTTACATTGCCTATTAATCTCCAAAACTCAAAAAACTTAAACGCATTTCAGACTTTTGGAACACCATGTACATTGTTTCAAATTTAAAGAACATAGATATTCAAGCAAGAAAAAAGAAAAACCGTACATACTATAATTTAAAAAAAATACCGTTCTTTTTGAAAAAAAAATTGTAAACATATCATTGATGCAAAAGTTTGTTAATGAAAATATTTAACAGTTTTTCAGAGGGATTAATTAGTTGTATGTATGCATATATTTTATTTTTCATAAAGAATCAAGCCTTTAAATATATTCTTGTTTATTTTAATCAGTTTTGTGAAAGATTGTTGAACTAAATTAAATTTAAACCTTTAAACTTACCTAATTAAAAATGTAAATGGGAAATATGTACTTTATAATAATTATTTTTTCGAAACTAATTCAGCTATTTTGTTTATTGTTATTTCTATCTTTTTAAAAGTAGCATTTTAAATTCAAAGTAAAATTATCTTATACAAGTGTACAGTAATTTCTGTAAACGTAAACACAATGAAAGTATTTAATTTCTACAATATTTTTACAATTCACTTGCTTTAGATATAATTAAAATGTTTGTTTTTATTTTTCAAATATTTTTTTAATTAAAACTTTAAAAACCCTCTACGTGTAAATGATTAGAATACACACAAGTATTTTTAATCTCTGTGATCTTTTCTGATTTTAGGTTTTCGAGTAAAAAAATCAGAAAGACAATAGCTAAAATCATTTATATATTTTCTAATACGAGAGTGAATCAATAAATAATACCTTCATTGCTCTAAATTTTATTTCTTTCACACCTATTGGACTATCTAAGTTTGATATTATAAAGGTAATCTTACTCTACTTATATAGTATTTTCCTTTTCAGATTAGCAGATTAGAACTATGAATCTGAAGCTAAAAGAAAGAGTCGTCATCAAATTTTTGGCAAAAGAAGGCTGTGCACCTAAGGAAATTCATAGACGCTTGAAGAATGTTCATGGAGACGCTGTAATGGACATTAGAAATGTACGGCGTTGGGTGAAGAAGTTTGAGAGATTCGGAGAAACATAAATTGTAGATAAAACGAGAAGCGGCAGACGGACAACATCAGTCACAGATGCAAAGTCGAGAACGTGATGATGAACTAATTCGAGGTGACTGCCTAAGGAATGATTGCTGACTTTACGCTAGTCACGCTAAGAAACGCTCAAGCTAATGTTAAGTCTATGGGAAGGTTCTTGCGTGATTTCTCGCTCACATTTTAATATTTTTAAGTGATTTTTTTTTGCATAGGATAGCTGAGGTCGATCTCTAACGTTGTTAGTTTTTATTTTTTTATTTTGGTTTCAGTTTTTTTTATAAGCGGACATTTTAAATTTTGGAACCGGTTGGAACCTGTTCTGAAAGTGAAACTATCCTTATATAAAAAAACTGGAACCAAAATCGAAAAAATAAAAACTAACAACGTTAGAGATCGACGTCAGCTATCCTAAGCAAAACAAATCATTTAAAAATATTAAAATGTGAGCGAGAAATCGCGCAAGAACCTTCCCATAGACTTAACATTAGCTTGCGCGTTTTATCCCATGACTGATGTCGGCTCTTAAGATATCACACTTAATCGAGATATCTCACAGTTTGTGCTACGTGGATTCCCAAGCAATTGACTTTTGAGTATCGCAGGAGGATAGTGGGAGTAGAGTTGCAAAAAAAATCGGTTTATTCCCAGGTTTATTTCCAATAGACCCGCTTTATTCCCAGGTTTAAACCGGGTTTTTCTAGTCTTTACAACTCTAAGTGGAAGTTTGTCAAGAGCTCCTGGCCCTGATTTTGCCCCTTCTGACTTTTTCCTGTTTGGACCAATGAACGTCAGCCTACGTGGTTTTAGATTCAATGACTTGGATGACGTTAAAACAGCTTTAAAACAGCTTTAAGAAGAACGCAGGTCTTCTCTGTTGAGCTGATTAAAATATCGGACCAGATGCTTTGATCAATAAGGTTAACTGGATGAATTATGTCCTCCAGATTCGACCGGGATAGCTCAGTGGTAGAGCGTGGCGGCTTCAGCCAAGCGATCCCAGGTTCGAATCCTGGCCCGGACATTTTTCGTCCAGTTGGAAATTTACAACTTGAATTAGGTATATACTCTAGCATTACTCAGCGTTATTACATATTTTTATATCTTATTTCTTAGTACAATGAAGCGTTCATTTTGCATCTCCTTTCGCGGTTATATTTTGAGGATTTCTAATCTAATTTTAAAGTTTTATAATTTATCAGTGTTTGATTTCTTATTTTTCGGTGACGTGTTTTGGAGTTTCCAGTTTACCTGATTTTTTTTTACTTCGGTTGCAATAGTCAATTACACATAATATTAAATAGTGAAGAGTTTCTGATAAGTGTACTTTCTCATTTCACAAACAGTCATAAGTACTGAATGTTATTTCGATTACTTCATGGTGAAAGAGAAAGTCTATTAATCATACTTTGATTACTTCCGCATTTGCTTCAAACGAGAGTTGGGTTTTTGTCTGCCGCGATGAAAGTTCTGTTTTGCTAGACATTTGCTTCTTTGGTTTTTTTATTCATCGAGTGAAATTATTTTGGAAAATCCTGAGTATGAGGTTAATAATTCTGGCAAAACTTTCTGATTGCTGAATCCACATGGTTTATAAGATGATAGATCTTTTAGACTTGCAATATCTTTTAGTTTCTTTTATGAATGGCAACAGTTTGAAGGACTTTTATTTAAGCTGAGATTTTCGTTGTAAATACCAGAGATCTTTGCAATTAAAAAACAAAAACGATATGTTTGTATTACTTGTTTCCACTGGAAAGCACAATATATTTTTGTTACTACGATTCTCGATCTTATGTTTATGAGATTAATAAAAGATGTTCGTTTAATCCTCATCATTTTGTTTTTTCAGGGCCAACCTTCTACACGCAAACAGATTAATCTGTAGGTATAATTTTGGAGATAAATGCTTTCCCCGCATTGCCCATATTGTTAAGAATTTTTCTTCATTATATTTAAATCGCTGGCATACTTTAGAAAATAAATAACATTAAACACAGAAAATCACAATTACTTTCCAAAATATAATCTTTGAGTACGTAGATTGGCACTTGTATTTCTATCGAAAAAAAAAACCCCTCAGAAAATGATTTATCGTTTTAAATAGAATAACTTCAAAATTAACAACATTATGTATTTTTATTAATTTTTCTTTTGTGAAAATGTGCTACATTCATAACTAAAAGTACATTTTCTTCACTATGCACTGGCATTTTTTTTTTCTCCACCTGTACTTTTCTACCTATCTCAGACTTATTTATTGTATTTCCGACAATTTAAAGAAATTCAAATTCTGAATTTACATTTATATACCAAAATTAAAGTAAATAAAGTCACGAATTTTGTAATTTGACTTCTATCTCTATCTCACCAGTGAATAATAGAAAAACATGAATAATAAATGAGAGCAAACAGAATGCCAAAAAATGGTCGTTTATTTAATTCGTTTGAGATTCAAATATCTTGTAAACGTTTAATTCAATAAAAAAACACACTTTTGAAAATATATTTTGGTTAAATTGTGAACATTAAAAAAAGTTTGCTCAGAAAGCGTAATTATACTAATAACTTTTACTTTTTTTAAAAATTCAAGTACAGAAAGAAATATTTATCGTTGCTTTATGCTAAGACAGAATCATTAGATCAAGCTGAAAAAAATATAAAGACACAGAAAAATTCGCAGTTTATCGCATTTCGTCTGATGTAAATTAGTCTGTTTTTGTAAATTGCTGTCTTACTTTTAATTTAATTTCTGAAAAAAAAAAAAGTTACACACAAAAGTCGAGTTTCTTCAAATAAAAAAATTTCGAAATACGTCGTTTGAGAGTTAATTTACTATAGTACAAAATGATTCACTGTTTCTGGCAGAATAACTTCAACACAAGCATTGTGTTTTGTTCATTTTCATATATTTTTCGTGCTCTACTAATGTAAATGTTATTTTAATGCAATCTCCTTAGTTTTAAGGAAACATCTTTCTTTAGTTTTTGGAAAAAAATGCGCTTAAAGTGAAAACAAATGTCGTTTATATCTTTTAGTTGGCTTACAAAAAAATCCTGCCTTAATATCTAGTTGTCTTTATAAAATAAATAAAGCTAAATACAGTAAACCAGCGTATTTACAAAAAATAATATTTATATACATTTCTTAATACTAAGAAAACAGAAAATGATTAATTATTTTAGGCAGAATAATTTCAATGTAATCATCATAGTAGATTATTTATTCTCATTTGGGAGACGTCTGCGGCATTTTCTGCAATAAGTAATGATTTTCTTTAATGCACTTATTTTTTTCTTTCTTTTACCGTGATTTTTTTTTCTGATATAAATGTTATTTTAATGTATTCTCCTACGTTTTAGAGTAAATATATTTTGAAACAGAAAAATTTCCCTGTTTAGAACTTTTTTCTCTCTTGCATGAAGTTGCTGCCTTCTTTTTTTTATTTGTAGAAAAGAAATAAATCTGAACACAGGAAACCAGTTTGTTTGTTCTGAAAAGAATATCTAAATACATTGTTTGACACTTGAGCTTCTAGAAAAGAATAAAAAAAACACAGAAAATGATTCAGAGTTTTTAGCAGAATAACTTCAAAGTAAACATCATTATAGTTTGTTGAATTTTATTTATAAGGCGTCTGCTACAATTTCGAAATATTATAAGTAACAATGCTGCATAAGCAATGATTTCCTTTTAGGAATTAATTTTTTCTCTTTCTTTTTCTTTTGTATTTCTACTTCTGCTTAGAGCTTTTTACTCTCTTGCTTGAAGTTGCTGCGCTCTTTTCTATTTATTTGTAGAAAAGAAATAAATCTGAACACAGAAAACCAGTTTGTTTGTTCTGAAAAGAATATCTGAATACATTGTTTGACACCTGAGCTTCTAGAAAAGAATTAAAAAAAACACAGAAAATGATTCATTGTTTTTAGCAGAATACTTTCAAAGTAAACATCATTATAGTTTGTTGATTTTTATTTGCAAGGCGTCTGCTACAATTTCGAAATATTATAAGTAAAGATGCTCTACGTAATGATTTCTTTTTTTTAATTTCTTTTTTTATTTTTATTTTTTATTTTGTAGTAAATGCAATTTGAATATATTTTATTAATCTGAAGGAAACTCAATTTATGGTAGTTACATTTTTGTAGTAAGCACAACTCCAAGATACAATTCAGAAGCAGTGGCTCCAATTTATATGGGCCGGTGGGGCCCGAGCCCACCCAGTAATTTGCTATCCCAGCTTACCCAATTTCCATTGTTCTGTCATTTATTTACCTCTGAAACGAAATTTCATTTCTGTTGACGTTGTCAAAATTGCTTTCTTTGAAAAACAGCAAAACAGACAGGAGGAGTAAAACTAATTTAACAGACGTATAGTTTGATTTCATTTAAAAATGTTCTTCTTGCATATTTTATATGTGAGCGTAAGTCAATGGTCACTTGTATTAATGATCTGACTCATAACCATAAAGCATTTAGATAAATAAACTTGTTTTCTTGATGTTCAGCTTTTTACGCTTTTAATTTGTAATCATATTCATTGTATATGATATTTGTGATAAATACTATTTTATTTATAAGAAAGAGCTTATGACAGTACAGTGGTACGCTTACCAAACATTTCCTTGTGTATCATCTTTATGCAGCTTTGGTTATCTTCATGCATTATTATTGGTTTTTCTTGAGTTAATCCTAAATCTTCCAATAATTTAATTAACCATAAAGTTTCTTGACAAGCGTTTGCTGCAGCTATATATTCTGCTTCAGCAGATGATAAGGCGATACATGTCTGACTTTTTGTGATCCACTGTATTGGATTGTCTCCCCCACATGTAAATACTGCCAGAAGTTGATTTTCTCGTTTCTGTATCTCCTCCCAATCGGAGTCTGTATAAACTTCTAGTATTGGTTTCTTTTCTGTATTTAAAACTAAATTTAAATTTTTCGTACAGTGTAAATATTTGATTATTCTCTTCACTGCATTCCAGTTCTTGTTTCGCGGTGCTTCATTACGTCTGCTAAGGATGTTGACTGGTGCTGATATGTCTGGTCTAGTAACTGTCGCGATGTAAAGAAGTGAGCCTATGGCTTTTCGATATTGTGTGTTGTTTGGTAACAAATTTTCGTCATCTTCTATTTTATTAAAACCGGATTCCATTGGTGTACCGTATGGTTTTGCAATTTCAAGATTAAATTTCTTAGCTAATTCTTCAATTTTTGATTTTTGGTTTGGTGCGTAACCGTCCGGTATTTTTTCTATTTCGGTTCCTAAGTATCTCTTTATTTGTCCTAAATTTTTCAATTCATATTCTTCGTTTAGCGTTTTTACGATTTCTTTTATTATTTCCGGTTTACTTGCTATAAGGATATCGTCTACGTAGATTATTACGTATGTGAAATTTTCTTTTTCTTTTCTTATGAATAAGCATGTATCCGCTGTGCTTTGCGTGAAATTAAGTGCTTTTAATGAATTTTCTATCTTTAGGTGCCAGGCTCTTGCTGCCTGTTTGAGACCATATATGGTCTTGTTTAGTTTACAAACTTTATAATTAGAGTTTGTTTTAATGTAACCCTCTGGTTGTTGCATGTAGATTTCCTCTTGTAAATTTCCATGAAGGAATGCCGCGTTTATATCAATATGGTGTACATCTAGATTTTTGTAAGCGGCTGCGGATAAAAATGCACGAATGGTGGTGTGTTGCACTACTGGTGCAAATGTTTCATCATAATCTTCACCAAATGTTTGGCTAAATCCTTAACAACAAATCTTGCTTTATATATGGGTGATTTTCCTCAGCTATCGACTTTTCTTTTAAAGATCCATTTCGATCCTATTATTTTTCTATTTGGTGGTGGTTCTATCAGTTCCCATGTTTTATTTTTCATCGGCGCTTCTATTTCCGCATCTGTGGCTTTGAGCCAATTTTCCTTTTCTCTAGGATTTTTTATTTCGTTGATGTCTTTCCAATTTTTCGGTTCTACTATTTCATCGTTTTTTACTATACAGATATAACTGTCGGATGTATATCTATTGGGTGGAACTCCCCTGTTTGTCCTTTCTGACCTTCTTAATGTAGGAATGTTTTGAACGGGTTCTGCTTGTGTTTGTTCTGTATTGTTTATTTCCGTTTCAATATAATTTTTGTTATCAAGCAGGCATTCTGGTTCATTATTTTCTTCATTCAGAATGTGTGTGTTATTCTCTAGGAATTTTACAGTTCTCCCGATTATGATTTCATTATTGTTAGTAAATACTCTGTAACCCTTTGAGTGGTTATCATATCCCATAAATATTCCTTCCCTGGCTGCGTTATCTAATTTTCCTCTATGTATCTTATTTATGTATATATAAGCTTTACAGCCAAATACTCGAAGGTAATGTAAGTTTGGTTTTCTCTTGAACCAAATTTCGTACGGAGTTTTATTTGTAGCCTTTGTTGGTAGTCTGTTTTGGAGATGTGTTGCTGTATTTATTGCTTCACCCCAGAATCTGTGTGGTAACCCGGCTTCTGAGAGCATAGCTTGGGTCATTTCTATCAAGCTGCTATACTTTTTTCAGCAATCCCGTTCTGGCTCGGGCAGTGTGGAACAGTAAATTGGTGTTTTATACCTCTTTTTCTAAGAAAGTCCTCCGTATTTTTACCGATATATTCGCCCCCGTTATCCGATCTGAATGCTTTGGGATATCTCCTGAATTGTGTGTGAACCAATTGTGTATAGTCCTTTATTTTGTCTGAGACCTCATCTTTGTGAGATAGTAAATATATAACAGTAAATCTTGAGTGGTCGTCAATAAAAGTGACGAAGTAACTTTTTCCCCCTAAAGAGGTTGTTCTCATCGGTCCAGAGACGTCTGTATGTATCAGGTCGAGTACCTGTGTCGTTTTATTTTCAGATAATTTCGGATAAGGTGCATCAGTAGTTTTTGACTTTATGCATGTTTCACAGTGTGTAGTATGACTGCAGTTGTTTAATTTTATGCCATTGGCCAAGTTGTTTTTCATCATTTGTTTATACTTTCGTAATTCCTATGACCTAGAAGTTTGTGCCAAAGTTCTAGACATTCTTTATTTTTGCAGTCGTTAGCGATATTTGCTGTGTTTGGGATATCTTTATCTGAGAGAATTACCTCATATAAATTATTTTATTTTTCGCTTCCAGATACGTTTTGCCGTTACAGGATAGCATGTATTTTTTGTCTTCAAATATTAATTTGTAACCGTGTAGAGTTGCTTTACTCACAGAAATTAAGTTTGTTTCCAAATCTGGAACATATAACACGTTTTTTAATTTTATTTTATTTGAGTCCCCGTTTGATGTTTTTGTTGTAATCATAACTTCACCGGATCCGTAGGAATTGAGTGTGTTTCCGTTCGCGATTATTACGGATGTTTGTTCGGTGTTGTTAATTTCAGTAAATATTTCTTTTCTGTTCGCAATATGGGAAGATGCTCCGGAATCAATAATCCAGGTAGGTTTTCCGGTCTTTTCGATTATAAATGCTGCATCTTGATTTTTGTTATGATTTATTTGTACGTTTTTATTTATTTTTTCATTCGTTTCATACCTATTTTCACTATCACCGATTGTGTTTTCGAAGCAGAGCGACGATGTAAACTTCTTTGGTTTAAATGTTTGTTTTGGTATAGCTTTTTGTGAATTTCTGTTTTTTAAGTACCAGCATTCTTTATAGTTATGATTATTTTGCTTACAGTGCATGCAATATTTATTATGATTTTTGTAATCATTATTTACGAACTTTTTCTGTGTTTTAAACGCTTTTGCTGAATTTTCGGGTGGTTCTGAGTTTTCTACTCGTGTAGTATATTCGTCGACAAGTTTATTTTTAATATAATCTGGTGTTAATTCATTTTCCGGCCTGGCTTCCAGAGCCGTTATTAGAGTATTGTAACTAGGTGGAAGTGAGCGCAGTAGTAGTGCTGATATATACGAGTCACTAATATTTTCTCCAATGGCGGAGAGTTTATCGATGGTTTCAAGAATGTTTGTTATGTGACGCTGCATATTACCGCTTTCTTGTAATTTGGCTCCATATAATTTTTTGAGTAAGTAAAGTTTGCTTGAAATATTTGGCTCTTTCATGAATGTTTTTTAATGTGTCTCATGTATGTTTCGACGTGTTTAAATTTCTTATATGGACGATTTGAGAGCCCTCAAGACTTAGATTTATTATGGCCCTTGCCTTCTTGTCCCTCTTTTGCCAATCACGTGTTATTGGGTTTGGCGGTTCTTCTGTAATTAATTGAGATAAATCTTCTTTTATTAATAACATTTGGACCTTGAATTTCCATATGGAATAGTTATTTTGGTTTAAATTTTCATTTATCTGTGTTTCTTTTGAGAACGCCATTTCTTCGATTGATTTTTCTTTATTGGCTTTTATTAAGTTTTATTTAATTAGTTCTTTAAAGATGCTTATATTTATTTTCTTTCTGTTGAAATGAGTTCTAAGTGATTTGTAAATTTGTTTAAGCAGTTTTTAGTTTTTTAATTTAAAATCACACCTTCCTTCTGAGACAATTTTTCAGTCTCAATAATCTTTGAAGGAGGAGGTCGAGCTAGCGCGGATGGTGTCTCAAGAAGATTAAAAAGGATAAGATAAAATTCTCTTACCTTTTCTGAAGGTGCATCTCATGGCTTAATCCAATTAAAGAATAATCCAGGGGTTAAATCCAACGCATTGTACATATCACATTTTGCTGAAAAAACTAAGTTTAAACATTAGTATGAGGCTGAATAAATTCACATATTTCACATTCTTGATTAACTTTATATTTACTGAATTAGAGCACATGGACATTACAAGTATTCACACTAACATTAAGTTTAGATTACATTTAGATGACATTTTAGAGCTTATTCGCTCTACGTGTTAACGCGATTTTTGTAGAGGACTGAAGAAGTTAAAGTCAAAAATATTAAGTTAAGTGATTATGATTGCATCATTGGAAATTACGCATACGTCAGTGGAAAATTACACATTGCAAGGTCTGAGCGTAAGAATGTAATTGGAATAATAAAGTTTCATTTGTTGCTATAATTATTGTTCTAAAGTCTTTAATCTATTTCGTATAATAACAGTTTATCAATTTAGAAGATCTTTTGAACATTTATTTGAAGTTGAGTGGTCATAAATATCACTCTGCAATTCATTATGCGTTGCAAGATTTGTTGATTACTTTGAAGCTATTTCATTTCTTTATTAGACGATCAAGGTCTTTCCATCTTTCCCCATTGCGAGAAGAAATGAAAGAGTGATTTTTCTTTTATTTAATTTCTCGGATAAGGTTAATATTTCTAATAAACTGCACGCTTAAACTAGTGAAGTTATCAGTATCGAAAAGGCTGCAGAAAGTAGCGAAATGTTTGGCGATTTCTTGGCCTATTAACTCCTGGCATGGGAATAGAACGGAAGTATCGTTTTTAATAAATTTCAAAACTCTATTTGGATACATTTTTGATAGCTTTCATATAAAATGCTTTTGGGTGTTCTTAGTGGGCAGTCTAAAAAACATATCAAATGGAAAAAAATCAATATAGTTTTCAATAAAAAAAATTACCCATGGTCTGTAGCTCAAGATGCCCGAGTTGGATCGCATAGTTTTTGAAAATAAGAGATTTTTTATAAATTTTGAATTATTCATGAAAAAATTATACAAAGATTTTGCAATTAAAACTTACAAATAAGAAGACATTAAATAATTCGCCTTTTAATAACCATTAAATAATACCTTTCAAAGGCAAAGCATATTTTCTGCTAAAATTCTGAAATGATTGGAAGCAGTTTGCAGTTCAGAATTTAAATTAAGTGGTATAAATATTATACAACGAACCTACAAACAGTTAAATAACTTAATATGATGAAAATAAAACTTCATCATAAATGAATTCTGTTGGAGAATTATAAAAATAGTTTTATCTTAAAATGAATGAGCTTAAAATTAAAAAATATTTTTGTTGCGTTTTTGTTTTTTCTTTTCGAGACAGTTTCTGACACGCATTTGAAAAATGAGTTGCAGAAAGTGTTATTCAATATTGGGTATGTTTTTTAATTTATATACAACAATTTTAAAAAATCTTAATTTTTACTTAACTTTGTTTCCGTAAAAGATAAATAATAATAATAATAATAATAACAATACATTTGTGCAGTTTTTGTAAATAAATCACTGATGCCTATGTTTATTCCTGAAAAATACTATCTTATTTCTTAGAGTCATTATAAAAATTATATATTCCTATATTTCTTCGAATTTTGAAGTTAGAAATTAAACGTATTTTACAAATCTCACTTAGTAAATAACTAATGTGATACCTGATATGAAATATTTAATACAAGAATGAAATATGAAGTTAATTTTGAAATTCTTCCTACAACTGAAGAACTACTTTAAGAAAACATTGTGAGAATTGTTTTTGATTCTACAATATTTTAACGTAAGCTAATTATTAAATTAATTAATTATAGTAAAAACTAAACATTTATTCATTTGGTAAATATTTTGTAATAATACTCTGCCTAATAAACTTATCGATTTTCTGTATCGCGTCTTTAGCAAAATAATCATTTACTCGTATTACATTTTTCAGTTATTATAATTTATTATTTTCTTTCTACTTATTTATTTACTATTATTGATTTAAATGTTAGCAGGAGTTATCTTATTTTTATAAAAGCGTATGTACTTAAAAAATCCTGTGGAACTGGAATCGTTTAAATTTTTATTATATTGCATTTTTATATTTTTAGGAGCGTATATTTATTTTTAAAACGCTTCTTTATATTAACTCTTTAAATACGAAACTTTAAAAAAGTGAATACCTTAGATTCCCAACAAAATAGCCCAAAATACTCGTTTTTTCATTCCCCCCTTTTTCACTAAGTAAGTAGTGGAAATGACCCTACTGCCTTCTCCCTTTATTCATATTTCGACAGGTGTTACATACCTCTGTTTATCATTGCTCCAGTTATTGAAAACCAAATCTTGTTTTTCTTTCTGTACTGTCCAGAAATGCCAACACATTACCCCATCCAAAACTGAGAGAGATCACCCTCTTAACAGAACTTAAGGGGAAGGAAAGGGGAAGGAAAATCCTTTCAGCTATCAAGGGCTATTATGGGTTTCAGAGCATTGGGATGGTTTCGGCTATTGTGGGATTTAAAAGGTTAAAACAAAATTTAGTTTTTACTGAAGTATATATCAAAACAAGAAAGAAAAATCATGCGTCAAGCATAGACTAAGAATTACTTTTTGACACATTCAGAATAATGTAACAAAACTTTTAATAATGTGAAAAATAGTGTCTAAAACACAATTTAAAAAACTCATAACACATTTAAAAACTCAATTTCAGCAATTACCGTCCATAGTCAGATAATTATTCAAATAATGTTATTTTGAAAAGTATTCAAAATTTTGTGAACTTCTGTATATGATCATTTGTACATATACTGCATAGTATGTTAAATTAACTTGAATTAGGAAACGCATAACGCAGTTGAACATTTCCTTTGTGGAGTTTCCGTCAATAAAGAGAAATTTACTCGAATTCTTTTGTGCAGATATGTATATGATCTATAGAATTTATACACATCAAGTAACATGTAACAAATTAGTTAAATTTAAAAACTCATACCATAATTGAAAATGTACTTCGAGCAGTTATCGTTCATAGACAGTACTTTAATAGAATTATTTTGTGTGCTCCTTTAAATGAAAGATAAAATGCTATTCACATCATATTCTACTGTAATCTTTTTGTATTGTACCTCTGTGAAGTACATTAATTCCAATACGTATGATATAGTGTACCATCATTAAAATACATTGCAATGGATTTTCCCCATACACTATAATGTAATGGAATTATTTTGGGTGTTCCTGTAAACAAACTATAATTGCTACACATTTCATTTTCAATACTGACATTGCCACATTAAACATTCATCAATAAAATAACTATTTTAAAATTAATAAAATTTGGTTATGGGTTTTTTAGCTCGCAGGCTATCAAAGTCTGAGAGCTAATGTGCCCGCCCGTTCTGTATGTATGTATATATTATGTATTAAATATTATGTACGTATGTATGTAACGCGATAACGCTTGATAGAAGTATTCGTTTTGCTTCAGATTTTGATTATAAGTTCATTGTGATAAGGAGCTTCCCTGATTAGTTTTGAGGGTCATTGGTTAAGCATAAAGGGGGTAACGGGGGCTAATCCCCCTTAATTTAGATAAATGGGTTTTTTCTGCAGAAATATCCGATTTGCTTCAAATTTGGTACATAGATTCATTGAGATAAGGCGCTTCCCTGATTAGTTTTGGGTGTTCGTTGGTTAAGCATAAAGGGTGGGAACGGGCTGCTGACACCCCCCTTAATTTAGATAAATCGTTTTTTTAGGCAGAATTTTCTGATGTGCTTCAAATTTTGTTTATAGGATCATTGTGATAAGGCGCTTACGTGATTAGTTTTGGGGGGTTCATTGGTTAAGTATAAAGAGATAGAACGAGGGGCTAGTTCCCTTTTAATTTATTGTCGGTTTCTTTATTTTTCGAGGGCCAGTATTCTTTGAAATAAGGGTATAATATACAATTAGTGTGAATAGCCTGTGAGCTTTAGCATATTGTTTTATAGTTTTATTAAAAGGAAAAAGGTGTAGAAGATTAACAGAAAATTTTGCTATTATTCCGAAAAAAAAAGTTTAACTAAATGGAAGGACAACAATGTCTTTTATTTGAATGTTTAGTTATACTAAAAATGATAAACTGTTCTCAGAATTAGCTTTAAAATATACAAATGTAATAATCAAGTGAACTTATTTTTTTTTAATTAACTCATTTAGGATAACCTACTAAATTAGTAAACATTCAAAATTAATTTAATCTGTATTTTTTTTGTGAGTTAATTTGGATTTACATATCAAAAGTAAATCCAACAAAGATAATATTTAAACAAAATAAATTGTTTTTAATCAAAGGGAAACAAAACTTGACAGGAATATAAAATAAAATTTGTGTTAGCTAAAAGATTTAAAAAAATACTGAAACCTCTTGATGTGAAAGATAACAAGATAATTTTCACTTTTCGTTATATGTAATATTCTATTCATCTTCGCAAATTTTATTAAAGTCAGTGCTTTTCATAATCCTTTGAAATGAAAATCTTAAAGATGACTTCTAAAATCTTATAGTCACAATGCAAAATATATTGTATAAGCTTTTAGAATAAATCTTTGTATAATGAATTCCCTGAATCAGTTATTTAAATAATAATAATAATAATAAAAATAATAAAAAAAACATAATTTGATAGAGGTATTAAACAACAATTATGAAACCACCAAAGTTTAAAATGGAAGCAACACTGCCGATTCAAATAAATAAGTAAAAATTCTCCATTTTTATGAGATATTCTGTATTTTTTATATGAGGAAATTTAATTTCTTATGTGAAATTATACCTTAAAATTATCAGTAATAAACAGTAAAATAAGCAGTAATACGCGAGCAGTGGCATATTACTGCTATATTTTACTGTTTAGTACTGTTAATTTTAAGGTATAATAAATAAACAAATATTTACTAAGTAAACCTTTTTATGATGAATTCTGCATTGAAAAAAAAATGATTTTACGGTATAATACTAGCACCCCAGCTGCCAGAATTACACCCTATTGACAACTAGGGTACTGGTTTAATTATTTTCCAATATAGTGGTTTACCAATAATTAAACTTTTTTTTTTCAATGTATGAATTAATTAGTTGTCATGTTGAAAATAAATCAAATAACAAAAGATAATACTTTAATTGTAAGAAATTGGATTTTAATGCAAGTAAAACATAATTTAACTGAAATTTTAAATAATATTTATAAAACTAAAAATACTTTAAAATTATTGAGAGCCTCGTGGTTCGAAAAAAAAAAAGTAAATATTTGCTATTTTTCACTTGTGATATCACAAGTGAAAAATAGCTTTTGCAAATAGTATTAGTGAGAATTGTTATTCTAAGCATTTGAAATGCCATATTTAAAAGAGACATCCAAAGCATTAAGGTCATTTAGCAAATAAATAAATAAATAAATAAATAAAAATAAAAAAACGCAAATGTTTTAAGACCAAACATTTTCAATAATGAATTCTGAAAATTAATTTTATTTTGATGTTAAAATAAACCAATCAAAAAGAAAATTTAGCTTTAAGAAATTATTTTTTAATAAAAGGAAAATATAATATGACGATAATATTAACTAATACTTAAGAAATCACAAATATTTAAAAATAAATAAAAACTGGTGATTCGAAAATAAAAATAAATATTAGCCTTTTTCTTATGTAACATTTTATATTTATTATGTCATGCTGTATAATTTATCGTATGGTATTATGGGATTCCGCTTTCGTAAATACTAGTGAGAGTGCTTTTAGTAACTATCTGAACTGTAAAACGTAGCAATGACTTTAACAACCTTAAAATCATAATAAATCGATCAATTGCGAGTATAACTCGCGCTCAAAGGATTCCGTGTATCGAATTCATTAATTACTATTTATTAATTAATAAACACCTACTACCCATAATTGTTTCATAATTCAGTTTCAGTAGATTCAGAAACAGGAAGGAGGGGGGATATTTTCTCAGTAATTTCGACGATATCTCTGAAAATATAATTCCTAAAATTAAAACAAATTTATTTTTGAGTTCAATGTTACGAGATCTTTCGTACGATATCCTACACGATACATAAAATAAAATTCATTTTTCAAGTAACTCAACTAATATATTGGCAAATTACCGACAATATTTTTCAAAAATCATTATCAAATATCCTTGTATGGCTCTGCTTCGATAGATACCTTCGATAGATACATCCCCTGCTTACCGCTCGAAAAGTAAAGTTTGTGTGTAAAGGAAAGATGCGTTTTTCTCAAAAAATATGCAATCTAAGAAAATCTCTAAGAAAAGTTTGAACTTTCCAGGTCCCATAGTTTACGAGATAAAGGGCTCTGAGAGACGGACAGACAGACACAGGGGTGATATTATAATGGTTCCGTTTTCACGTTTTAAGTACGGAACTCGAAAAAAAGTAGTTTTAAAAGTAAATATTTCTATAATGAATTAAAGGAATAAATTTGTTCTCATGTTGAAAAGAACTGAAATTTAAAAAAATGTTTAATTGAAATAAATTGTCTTTTAATGAAAAAAAAATAACTTAATTGACATTTTAACTAATATTTATGAAACCCAAAATAGGTTAAAACGACTGAATGTCACATCATTGGAAATCAAACAAGGTAAACATTTGTTTTTGTTTTTCACATGTGATATTTTATTCATTTTTTGAAGATATTAATAGTAAATATTCTTATCGTAAGCTGTTGAAATACAATATTTAAAATTAAATCCAGAAAAATTAGATACAGCAAAAATTAACATAAATGTTTTAAGACTAAATATATTCAATAATGAATTCTACAAATGATTTTGTTTTAATATAAAGAAAATTTAACTTGAATAATATTTTTTTAATCACAGGAAAACCCAATTTGTCGAGAATAATAACTAATAATTATGAAAATGATAGAAAAACTGCTAATACGAGTTTGAAAAAAAATCACTCTTTTACATGCATCACATTATGTAATTAATTATGTGATATGCTGTAATTCCCCTTTAGGAAGTATTATTAGCTTTTCGCAAATGTTTGAACTGCAAAACAGAAAGATGACTTCCAAAGTTTTAAAATAATAAAGCAAAGAAAAAAAACAGTAAGTGTTTTAGGGGATAATATTTCTATAATGAATTATATGATTTAATTTCTTCTCACATGGAAAAGAACTCAAGCGAAGAAAATATTTAACTTGAACATTTTTTTTTATAAGTAAACATAACAGAATTTTTTAATAATATTTATGAAACACAGAAAAAAAAGTTTAAAATAACTTAAAACCTCCTTATTAGAAAACGAACAATGACAAGAAAAGAACCTTTTATCAAATGTTATATTTTATTTCTTCAAAAGATTATTAGTGAAAATTCCTAAACCGGCAACTCAAATATTTAAAGATGACTTCCAAAACTCATCCAGTTAAAAAAAAAAAATACAGTAAGAGTTTTAGTGGTTAATCTTTCTATAATGATTTCTATGAATTAATTTTATTCTCAAATTGAAAGTACCTCAAGCAAAGAAAATATCTGAGTTGAAAATTTTTTTTAATGAAAGTAAACATAGGAGGAATTTTTAATAATATTTATGAAACACACGAAAAAGTTTAAATAACTAAAAGTCTTTTTATTAGAAAATGAACAAAAAAATACATTTTTTCGTATGTGATATTTTATTTTTCCAAAAGATTATTAGTGAAAATTTCTAAACCTTTGAATTGAAATATTTTAAGACGAGTTCGAACAGCTTAAAGACATCTAGTAAATAAATAAATAAATAAATAAATGAAAATAGTAAGAGTTTTAGGAGTAAATCTTTCTATAATGATTTCTTTGAATTAATTTGTTCTCATACCGAAAATAACTCAAGCAAAGAAAATATTTAACTTGTAAAAATTGTTTCTAAATGAAAGTTAACATAACAAGATTTTTAATAATATTTATAAAACTAATAAATAAATAAATAAATAAATAAAATAAAATAAAATAAAATCTTAAAACTACTTTATTAGAAAACGAACAAAAACAAAATACCTTTTCTCACATGTGATATTTAATTTTTCAAAAGATTGTAAGTGAAAATTCTTAAACCTTTCAAATGAAATATTTAAAGTTGATTTGCAAAATTCCAAAATCATCTAGCAAAAGATAACGTAAAAAGGAAGATGAAATCAACCATAGCTAATAATAATCTCAAAGTATTTTTTTTAATGAAATCGCAAAAAAGTTTAAAATGATTGAAATCATCCTGATTCGATAACAAACAAAGTAAAAATCAAATTTTGTGACATGTGATATTTTATTCATGTTATACAAATACTTTTTCGTATTCGTGATTTTAGTAACAGTAAAGTTTAAAGATGACTTCTACAGTTTATAAAACGAAAAATAAATGCACGCTGCTTAAAAGTATTCTTTTTAATGAAATCGTTCTGTTTTGTTTTTACTTTTTACTGGATAGTAAATAATATTTTTAAATTCCTAACTGAATTTCTTGTTTAGTGATAAATATTTTTGTACAAAACTGCTTTTATATATAATATTTTAGAATTAAAACTGGACATTGATTTTTAATTTTATAAAACTTTTGTAATATACTTTAAAAATCAGTTATAAGTTAATTTTTTTCGTATGAAAATAAAAAAAAATAGATACAAATATTCAACTTAAAGAAATTGTTTTTTAATCAAAATGAAACTTAAGCTGACTGAAATATTTTATAATAATTATGAAAACAAAAATTTAAAAAGATGTGAAAAATTTTGATCTAAAAAGCAAAATACAATTTTCGCTTCTTGTCTCTTATATGGTATTTTATTCTGCTCTCGAAATTATTATTATAAAGAGTGCTTTTTTTAAGCCTTAGAACTGAAAATTTAAAGATGACTTCAAGAGCCTTAATGTTATGAAGCGGAAAATAATGTTCAAGGTTTAAGAGTAAATGTTTTACATAATGAAATCGTTGTATTTCGTTTACCCTTTTCTAGGATAGTAAATAACGTTTTATAAAACGGAAACATCCCTTTTCTGTTACTTTCACACTTGTATTTTTCAAACAATACAATTTAACTTCACGAGTGTCATTCGAAAATTGCGATTTTATGTTTAGTAAATCATAAAGAAATTATAAAAAAATCATTATAAAAATCATTATAAAAAATCGTTATAAAAATCATTATAAAAAAAGATTGATTGTTACCTTAAAAGTTAAACATTTATTATTTTAGTCTTATGTTTAATATGAATATTTTTCTATGAGTTGTAACTTATCGTGTCATCCTATCAAAAATAAATCAAGCAGAGAAAATATTTAAAGAAAGCGTTTTTTAATTAAATAAAACATAACCAATCTACAATAATAAATAATCATTATGAAAGCAAAAAGACGTAAAAGAATGAAAACCTCTTGGAATAAAAGCAAACAAAATAAATTTCAATTTTCTACATATATAATATTTAATCGAACTTTAGCAAATATTTCACCCAGAAAAAGGAATTGATTAAAACTACAAAACATGTTTTGTTGAGTACATTTTGGTTGTTTTAGCAAAATTCAAGTAAAATTGAAGAAATTTACTTGAATTAACAAAACATTTTTTGCTGACGATACAAAATTTGTTTTTGGAATTGCAAAAAAAAAAAAAAAAAAAAAAAAAAATTGTTGATTCAAGCAAAATTTCCATTGACCTATATTTAAACAAAAAGTTTTCTTGGGTCAACCAAATTTTTGTTGATTCAACAAAACTATTTTTTTGGGTGTAATATACATAGTACATAAGCATTAAAATGGCGAAATTTAAAGATGACTGCAAAAGCCTAAAAGTTATGAGGCGGAAAATAAATTTGAAAATATAAGAGAAAATAATGAATCTTTAATGAATTCGCAATGTTTACTTTTTTTAAGATAGTAAATAACAAAAAGACTAAAAGTTAATTATCATATTTTGAAATAATCCAAATATATTTCTTCTCAATACTTTTAAAAGAGTTCTAACTAAATTTGTAATTATATCGAAAATAAATCAGGAAGATAATATCCTACATAAAAAATTTTTAATGAAAAGAAGATATAGCTTAACTGGAATATTAGATCTCATCAAAAAGTCACCTGTAAAAAATGCAGCCAAGTCTCGTAACTCATTTACCGTAAAAAGTACTGAGATCGTATAAATCCAAGTTAAACTATCTTATTAACTCTGAAATTTTCATTCACAAATCACTCCTAGTCTCTACATCTTTAGTTAATTATTATTTTGTGACTTGGCAATTACGTAGCACGAGAATGTGATGTATATAGTTAGTCTTAATCAAATAATACTATAACATATTAAAGTATAATAACTTCCCTGTGCGTATATAATTTGCCTTAATTAAATTATCCCATCCCATCCCATAACATAGTAAGGTGTAATAACTTCCCTGTGCTGCGTAATTGCCAAGTCACAAAATAATAATTAACTAAAGATGTAGAGACTAGGAGTGATTTGTGAATGAAAATTTCAGAGTTAATAAGATAGTTAAACTTGGATTTATACGATCTCAGTACTTTTTACGGTAAATGAGTTACGAGACTTGGCTGCATTTTTTACAGGTGACTTTTTGATGAGATTTCACTTCTTTTTGTAAGTAATCTTCCTTTTCTTGATTTTGGGTTCTTTTTGGAGATCATCCACTGATTTTCGCTAAGCCCTCACTCTGTCCCTATTATTATTTACAGGTATAAAAAATTTGAAGATTTAGTTTCGTTTGCAAAGTACTGTAGATAAAAAGAGATTTCAGGTTCCTAGGCAAGCACTAAGCTATGGGAGGGGGAGTGTCAAAAGTACTCTCAATTGCTTCCAGGATAGGTGCTATCCATCTGAGATATTACTCGCAGCCCTAGATACTTGATATTTAACATAAAAGAACTTTTTAGTATAAAAATAAAGCCAAAATTAAAATTTCCGGAAATTTCCAATAAATCAAACTTTATTCCTTTTTTCGATGTTTTTTTTTTTTCGTTTTTTTAGTCTTTTTTTTTTTATTATTTACGGATTTTTTAATTTTTCCTTACTTTGTGTGCTAAACCCTGCCTTTCTGCCAAATGTCAAGCTTCTAGGACTACAAAATCGAATTATTTTCAAATTTTCGACTTTTTATAAATTTATTGATTTTTCGATTTTAATTCTAAGTTACCTGATTGTCATGCCAATATAGTAATTCTTTGATCCGTCTTCTTAGGATCATTTAGGTTCAATTTAGAGATAAATCAAGTGAATCTTAGAGTCACCATGATTTTACTTAGAAAGGACTATCAAGCCATAACCAGCCAGTAATGTCGGGAGGGTAGGGGGAGCTGTGAAAATTTTTGTGGGGCTAACATCATTTAACAATCCATGTTTCATATGTGTAGTAAAAAGAGTACAACCTGTGAAAGAAAACAAACCTGTCTATAAAGAAATCGTCTATATCGTAGCCAGTCTATAGCGGAACTTTTCTATAACGAAATTCGCAAACGAAAGAAAAGAAAACCATAATCCGGGGAAAATAACATAAAACAATTAGGGGCGTTGTACTAGCTAATAGGACAATTATCTTAAAACTAATGTTTCTAGCAGTACAAAATCAAATTGTTTTCGAATTTCCGATTTCTTAAAGATATTTCGATTTTTTTATTTTATTTTCGAATTTAACGAATATTTTAATTGTTCCTTTTATTGAATAGTAAATACTAACTTTACACCAAGTTTTAAGTTTCTAAGACTACAAGATAAAATTATTTTAAATTTTTGATTTTTTCGAATTTTTTTTATAATTTTCTAGATTTTAATTTTTTTCTTATTTTGTATCCTTTATTACAAATTTCAAGTTGCTAGCGCTACAAAATCGAATTATTTTGAAATTTCCGATCTTTTTCGAGTTTTTTATTCTATTTTCGAATTTATTGTGTTTTAATTTTTCCTTTTTCTGTATCCTAAACAATAAGTTTACGCCGAATTTTAAGTTCTAAAGCTACAAAATCGAATTTTTTTCAATTTTTCGAATTTTCGATTTTTTTTTTCGAATTTTAAAATTTTTTTCTTTCTTTCTTTTTTTTGTATCCTAAATACTACCTTTATTCCAAATTTTAAGTTTCTAACTTTACAAAATCGAATTATTTTCAATTTTTCGTTTTTTTTTTCGATTTTTTGATTTTATTTTCAATTTTTGTTGTGTTTTTAATTGTTTATTTTTCTGAATCATAAACACTACCTTTACACCAAATTTTCAGTTTCTAAGACTACGAGATCATATTATTTTCATTTTCTCTCTTTTTCTTTCTTTCTTTCTTTCTACTTTTTTTTTTTTTTTTTTTTAAAGTTTCGATTTTTTCTTTAATTATCCATATTTTTTAATGTTTCCTTATTTAGTATCTTAAATATTAGCTTTATTCCAAATTTCAAGTTTCTAGCGCTGTGAAATCGAATTATTTTCAAAATTTCCTTGGTTTTTCGATTTCTTTCGATTTTTTTATTTTATTTCCGAATTTTATTGCGTTTTTATTTTAACTTATTCTGAATCCTAAACACTATCTTTACCGCGAATTTTAAGTTTCTAAGGCCACAAATCAAAGTAACCACAGATTTTTTCGAATTTTTGATTTTTTTTTTTGAATTTTCTGGATTGTTTAATTTTTTCTTATTTTGCATCCTAAATACTACCTTTATTCCGAATTTCAAGTTTCTAGCGCAACAAAATTGGATTATTTGAAATTTTTCGATTTTTCGATTTTATTCTCAAAATTTTTTTGTGTTTTTGGTGTTTTCTTTTTCTGAATTCTAAACACTACCTTCACACTAAATTTTAAGTTTTTAAGACTACAAGATCGTGTTATTTTTAATATTCAATTTGTTCGATTTTTTTTAATTTTCGAATGTTTTTTTTTTTTTTTTTTTTTTTTTTTTTTTTTTTAATTTTCCGGATTTTATAATTTTTCCTTTATTTGTATCAGTTGATTCCAAATTTTAAGTTTCTGTGGCTGCGGGATCTACCCAATCTTTTTGATGACGCGAGAGTGAGTGAGTGAGTGTGTGAGTGACAAAAAATCGAAACTTTGAGTTCATATATCGTCTGCACTAATTTATGGGTATTTTTTGAATTATCCATATTTTTGATTTTTTCCTTATTTAGTATCTTAAATATTACCTTTATTCCAAATTTCAAGTTTCTAGCGCTGTAAAATCGAATTATTTTCAATTTTTCCTTATTTTTCGATTTTTCCGATTTTTTCGATTTTTTTATTTTATTTTCAAATTTTATTGCGTTTTTTATTTTAACTTATTATGAATCCTAAACACTATCTTTACTGCGAATTTTAAGTTTCTAAGGCTAAAAAATCAAATTATTTTAATTATTTTAATTTTTTTCGAATTTTTCGAATTTTTGAATTGTTTTTTCGAATTTTCCGAGATTTTTAATTTTTTCTTATTTTGCATCCTAAATACTACCTTTATTCCGAATTCCAAGTTTCTAGCGCAACAAAATCGGATTATTTGAAAATTTTCGATTTTTTTCGATTTTTCGATTTTTTTAATTTTGCTTTCGATTTCTTTGGTGTTTTTGATGTTTTCTTTTTCTGGATACTAAATACTACCTTCACACCGAATCTAAAGTTTCTAAGACTACAAGATCGTATTATTTTCAATTTTCAATTTTGATGGAATTTGTTGAATTTTCGAATGTTTTTTTTTTCGAATTTTCCGGATTTTATATTTTTTCCTTTCTTTGTATCCTAAACACTACCTTTTTTCCAAATGTCAAGTTTCTGGGGCTACGGGATCTACCCAATCTTTTTGATGACGCTTGAACGAGTGAGTTAGAAGTGACAAAAAATCGAATGTTTGAGTTCATATATCGTCTGAACTAGAAAAGACAGAAAGTTGTAATTTTAAATTTTGGTCCTGTATGCCGAATACTCTAGAAAAACGAAGTTTCAAATTTTTGGGATTCTCCAGTGCGGAGATATGGGGGGGGGGGGGGGTCAAAAGTGCCCTGAGTTGCTTCCAGAAAAGTATGCTTACGGCTGTCCTCTCTCGACTTGGCGAGGGCACTGCCGTGCCTCCAGATCTTGCCAAGGCTGTGGTTTTCCTATTAGACTTAATGTTAGCTATATGCTCCATTTTTCTGCAACTAAATTTCCTCATGTCAATATAGTAATTCATTCATCCGTTTTCTTAGGATCGTTTATGTTCAATTTAGAGATAAATCAAGAGAATCTTAGAATCACCATGATTTTATTTAGAAAGGACTATCAAGCCATAACCAACCAGTAATGTCGGGAGGGAGGGAGAGATGTGAAAATTTTTGTGCGACCAACATCTTTTAACAACAAATATTTCATATATAAATTAAATAGAGTAAAGCCTGTGAAAGAAAATGAACCTGTCTATAAAAAAAAAAGGTCTATAACGTAGCCAGTCTATAGCGGAACTTTTCTATTACAAAATTCGTAAACAAAAGAAAAGAAAAGCATAATCCGGGGAAAATAACACAAAACAATAACGGAAGGTGTACTAGCTAATAGGACAATTATCTTAAAATCTATCTAAAACAAACTATCCCCATCCTGTGGGATTTGTTTTTCAATGTTTTACTTTATTTAATGCAAAACATAGATTGCATCCGACAACTCATAAAAAAGTCCTCCGGCCTGTACCGGCAGGAAAAGGTAGCTTTCCTATATCTTCGTTTTAAAATTTTAGCTAATGTTACTCGAAAACAGCAAGTTAAAATGCAAAGAAACCGTTTACAAAAGATTCGTTTACACTGAATTTGAATAAGAAATTCGCCAAATTATTGAGCTATAGCCAAGTTGGCTTCATTTATGAAGACTTATTTTTGTCGCCAAATTTGGCGAGATTTCGCCAATTGTCGCCAAGCTTGGCGAGAATTTGGCGCTAACTGATATGAATATATAGTTTTATGCGTATGATTGGGAAAATGATTACAACAATGAAAGAAAATAATTTGCGAGAAATCGCGTTCACTAAAACTTATAAATTTATATTAAAATCATTAAAATTACAGACATTACAATACACTTTCATAAAACATTAAAAACATATTAAAATTGGACGTTTCGGATTTACATGGAAAATCCCTCTTCAACAACAAAATTTCACTTAGCGTAAATCATAGTTCAAAAATATCAACAAATAGAAAATGCAACGTATCGAAATTTCGAAGTCAAAGTTACAGTTATAATAACACGGAGTATTCATTCGGGATTGCACCTGCTTGACCATTATTGACTTTATCGTTGGTTTTTTGTAATGTGCTGTTTTGTTTCAAAATGTCAGCCACCCTAGAATTTCAAACTGCTCTATCTCAGCCAATTTTTAAGATAGAGGTAAAACAAAAAATGCTCTGGAATCCTTGTATCAAGTCCTAACACCTAATTAAAAAATAAACTTGATTTTTTAACTTTTTTGTATATTTATTTTAGTTTTAAAATTTTCCGTGGCCGCCATCTTGAAACAAGATGGCGGACCAAGCTGGCCAACGAACTCGGTCGAGGCATTGGTGAGCTTAATACACACAATTAGTTTCATCCAAATTAATTTATAAATACGAGCGTTATCGTATAAAATTATTTTCATTTTTTCAATTTTTTTCGAATTTTATTATTTTTTTTTCGAATTTTCTGGATTTTTTTAATTTTCCTTTTTCTGTATCCTAAATACTATCTTTATTCCTAATTTGAATTTTCTAGCGCAACAAAATCGGATTGTCTTCAAATTTTTGGTTTTTTTCAATTTCTTCGATTTTTTCAATTTTGCTTTCGATTTTTTTGGTGTTTTTGATGTTTTCTTTTTCTGGATGATAAACACTACCTTCACACCAAATCTTAAGTTTCCAAGACTACAAGATCGTATTATTTTCAATTTTCAATTTTGATGGAATTTGTTGAATTTTCGAATGCTTTTTTTTCGAATTTTCTGGATTTTATAATTTTTCCTTTCTTTGTATCCTAAACACTACCTTTTTTCCAAATGTCAAGTTTCTGGGGCTGCGGGAACTACCCAATCTTTTTGATGACGCGTGAACGAGTGAGTAAGAAGTGACAAAAAATCGAATGTTTGAGTTCATATATCGCCTGAACTAGAAAAGACAGAAAGTTGTAATTTTAAATTTTGGTCCTGTGGGCCAAATACTCTCTATAATTGAAGTTTAAAATTTTTGGGATACTCCAGCGCGGAGATATGGGGGGGTCAAAAGTGCCCTGAGTTGCTTCCAGAAAAGTATGCTTACGGCTGTCCTCTCTCGACTTGGCGGAGGCACTGCCGTGCCTCCAGATAATACTTTTAAAACAAAAGTTAAAAATAACGGAAAATTTCCTGATCTTGGAAACAAACAAAATTTCGTGTTTTATGCTTTCAAATATGACTTTACTTTGCTTTCGCAAATATTATGATAGAGAGTGCTTTTCATAATCAATTAAACTAGAATGTTTAAACGTGATTAAAAACATATTTCAAAACTCTTAGAGTTATAAAGTAAAATACAGTTTATACAGTTTAAAAGTAATTTTTTTTATTATTCTACTGATTCCGCTGCCTTCTTCCGTTTTACAGAATAGTAAATAACATTTTATTTTTCCTGTGCAATTTCAATAAAAATTAAGAAATGAAGCTTATAAGAATTGAAACTTGTGATTTATTTTACTAAAAAGTTTCTAAAAATACATAATTTTTTAAAAACATAAAAACCGTCAAAAGATATTTAAGATTTTAAAATTCAAGAGCTGTCAACTGTTACTAAAGAACCATCATCAGGGGAAATTTCAGAGGTGTAAATGTTCATGAATGTTCGTTGGTTAAACAGCCGGAGAGGTGTCTATTTCAAAAGGGGGGAGGGCGGGGAGAAAAATAAGATAATTACGTTCCAGAATCACCAGAGATATTTATTGCGCTGTACCATATCCTGGATATGTTGCACGAAAGCATTTCATTGCAAGTATTTCTTCTTTGAGTTAAAATCTCCAAAGATTCTCTGATCATTGATGCGCAGTAGTATGAAGTACGAATTACAGACTGGAATTGGAATTCAAAACCTTGTCTTAAGCTAACAATGCTCTAACAACTAAGATATCCTGAAAAACCTGGCGAACCGAATTAATTCAGAGTTTTAATAGGTAGAGTCTTAGTAGCTTAACCTAATCTCCTTATGTCCTGAGTTCAAATTCTGGTCTGATTATTCTTGGTCTGAACCTGGTATGATTTCTTTACCAATACTATGATCATGCTAAAATAATAAAATGTAAGCAGATATAATTATAAAAAATCAATATATTGTTATAAAACATAATTTTCTAAAATTGTAATTTCATTTATTTTCATATCGGAAAGAAATCAAACAAAAAGCATTTTTATTATAATGGTCGTTTATTAAAGAGAACAAGGTTTGTTTTTATTATTACAGAATAATTTTGCAGGCAGAAAACTTAAAGAATGACAGAAATCCTCTTGATATGAAAACAAACAAAACAAATATAGCTTTTTTTTCATATTTCATATTTCATTCATCTTTAGTAAATATTGCAAAATAAGTTTTTCGTAAGTATTGAAACAGCAACATTTTAAAAGGATTCCAAGAATTTTATTTTATGAAATGAAAAAAATAAATAACTAACTAAAAAAAAGACGTAAAACGTTTTAAAGTAACTATGTATTATAGTGAATTCTTTATGTTTTGTTTGCTATTTTTATAAGACAATAAACAACATTTAAAATCAGGCGTTAAATTTATTGTTTTATGTAAAGTTTATGTAACGTATTTTTTAAATTTAATCAAATCAATCAATCAAATCTAAGTATTTGAAAAAAAGATTATTGGCATCAGTTTTTTGGAGGTTTTCTTAAAACTTCGCCAGAAAACAGCACGGTGTTTCTTAGTTGAATATATATATATATATATATATATATTTAATTACAGCTGTGTATATAAAAAAATGATGCAAAAATTTATTGATTGTGCATGGATTATTTTTCGAGTAACAGATTATTTAGATAAGCTAATGTAATTGAAAACAAACATAAAAGTTTTATATTATGTAAAATATAATGACGTTTCTAATCATATCCAAATTAAATTAAACAAAGAAAATATTTTTTATGAATATATATATTTTAATAATAAAGAAATTAGTTTTAACAGAACATAAAATAATAATACTGAAAACAGAAATTTATAAATGAGTAGAAGTTTGGTCATCTTTGAAATAAAATAACGAAAAAATATTTTTTCTTCATATATGATATTTTATAATATTTTATAAGTTTTATCAGATATTATTATAGATGGCGCTTTATGTAAACGTTAGAATTGCAAAATTTAAAGATAACTTCGAAGAGCTTTAAAGTTATGAATCGGAAAACAGATTTTTAGAAATTAACAAAATAAATATTTTTCCAAATGCATTCGTTGAATTTTTTTCTCCTTTTTGTACAACAATAAGTAATATATTTCTTTTAAATGCTAAAAGGTGTAAACTAACAAAATAATATACAGTAAATTAATTTTTATTAGATTGTTGACATGTTTCGGCTCTCACTCCGAGTCTACAGTAAAATAATTTTTATTAGATTCACACTTGGAGTGAGCAGAAACATATGCCAACAATCTATTAAAAGTTATTTTACTCTATATTGTAAAGATTTTTCCTCATTTTACTGATAATAGTAAAAAGGTCATGTAATTCTCAGGTATCCCAAATTATCTCTCTCCATGAGTAAAATATGTACGTGACTTTTTATTCTCAGGCCATAAAATATTTTCGGGTGTTGGGCCGAACTTTAAATTGACAATCTGAAGTATCATAATTTTATGAACTCTTAGAAATTCTGAAGGCTGTTCTGACACGAGAAGGTAATATTTCTTTACATACTTGAGACCATCTGGTATCTACTCAACTTCCACTTGAAGTACAATGAAATAGCCTGGACATATACGCACCTGAGAGAGGCCCAAACTAGGAGTTGAAACTAAGAGAGCGACCTAGCGGACCTTGGAGCCCTCCTTTGCCGCTAGCGAGGCGGGCAAGTTCCCGAATTTACTTCGGTGATGTGGAATAGTTTTAGTGGAAATAAGCTGTCACCGGAACGCTGTACGTGAGACGTACGTGTACGCCCCTAATTGTTTAGTTGTACTGTCTGTAGATCTGACTGTAATAAAAAAGCTTTAAAAATGGCCATCCGGATCCAGTCAATTATATCACGACGTTACAATATTATATTGTTAGTTTACATATTTTAGCATTTAAAAGAAATATATTATTACAAGGTGTTATAATTTATTATATTTTTATATAAATAAGTAACATTTTAATAATCGAAGTTTAAATACATGTTTAGCGAAAAATATTTTTTCTACAACTGTAGACATTGATTTTAAATTAATGCTTTGCTTTCTATTTAACTTCTAAAAATAAATAAAGTTACACACAGAAGATGAGTTTCTTTCACATAAATAATCTCATATAGTTTGAAACATTTACAATAGAAAAAATATAAATGTAATGATTAATTGTTTCTGCAGAATAACTTAAATGTAAATATAATTTTATTTTGTACATTTTTATTTGTGTGACGTCTCCTGGATTCTCGACTGAAAGTAATAATTTGGTTGAATGCACTTTTTTTCTGTTTATCTTTCCATTCTCTACTAATGTAAATGTTATTTTATTGTTTTTCCTTAGTTTTGAGAAAACAACATTCCTTAGTTTTAGGTGAAAAAATGAGAAAAATTAAAGATAAAAAGTTACTTTTCGTAGCTTTTCACTATATTACAAAAAAATGCAGTCTTACTTTCTAGTTGACTTGAGAAAATAAATAAAGCTAAACAAAAAAAGTAGTTTACTTACAAAACAGAATACATATGTACATACTTTTATAGTAGCCAGGAAGAAAAATCAGAAATAAATTGTTTCTGGCAAAATAACTTCAATGTAAACATTATTGTAGATTATTTATTCTCTTTTGTGAGAGGTCTGCGGCATTTTCCACTATAAGTAATGATTTTACTTAATGCGCTTAATTTTTTATTTTCTTAACAGTGCTTTTTTTATACTCATAAATGTTATTATAATGTATTATCCTTCGTTTAAGGGTAAAAATATCCCAAAACAGACAAATACTCTATTTGGAGCTTTTTACTCTTTTACATGAAGTTGCTGCTTTCTTTTCTATTTATCTTAAGAAAAGAAATAAATCTAAACACAGAAAACCAGTTTGTTTGTTCAAAAAGGAATATCTGAATACATTGTTTGACACTTGAGCTTCTGGAAAAGACAAAAAAAAAAAAAAAAAAAAAAAAAAATGATTTATTGTTTTAGCAGAATAATTTCAAAGTAAACACCATTATAGTTTGTTGATTTTTATTTATAAGGCGTCTGCTGCAGTTTTGGCTATAAGTAAAGATTTCTTTTTATGAACTTATGTTTTCCTTTTCTTTATCATTTATTTTTCTACTAATGTAAATGTAATTTGAATTTATTACATTAGTTTTAGGGAACTTCTATTTTTGGTAATTACTTTTTTTTTCAAAATGAATTGAAGGGGCAATTCAGAATAATCATAAACTTATGCAATCTATATTATAAAACAAATGCATATCTGCGCGTAACGCTGATGTCATACTGACGGTGGTAACACTTGTCCATTAAATTTTCCTTTTCGGCATTTTTTTAAAACTTCTAAACATCGTACAATTTAAATTTTTACACCGTTGAATACAAAAAAGAATGTTCTCTCAAGTTCAATTTGTTCGAAAACTGTATCTCAATTTACTGATTTTTAACTACTATTAAAATAATTTTCAATCATGATTTTTCAAAAGTCTATCTCCATCTCGTGCAGCCCGATTACGAAAGATTAACTCGTATACATTAAAAAATATATAAATAGTTCACCATTTGTTTACGGCTAATATATCTCACGGAGCTGTTATCATTTATCACGTGCTTTTTGGAAGTTTTTCGTAAATATTTAATACATAGTTATGTTTTTATGGCCGTATACTGATTTTTATAAAAAAAACGCCTTTATATTAAAACAAAATTTAGTTTCACACAAGTTTTTAATCAAGCGCATATTAAAAGAATTATTCAATCTGTTTAACTGAATTTAATTAAGAATTTCAAGAGATCTCTTAATGAATAAAATATTTTAATAGTATGAAAGTCTGTCGTTTTACGTTAGCAGTTTTATATTTATCTTTCATTATGTTTAATTAAAGTTTTTAATGTATATCTGTACAATTATGTGAATATTATCGCACTGCCAGTGCAAAGATTTTATCAACTGAAAGATGCAAAATTTTATCAGAATATCTGCTTGAAATTTTATTGCATATTAAAAAAAGCGGAGAAGATCATTAGAAGAGTTTTGTTGATTCAAATAAAAAAAGGTTTAACTAATCATGAGGGAAATAACACTTTTTATTTGAATATTTAATTATACTTAAAATAATAACTGTTCTCAAAAGCAGATTTCAAATGTAAATAATCCAATAATGTAATCTAATCTAATCTAATGAATCTAATAATCAGTTGTACTTATTTTTCAAAAGAGGTCATTTACGATAAGCAAACATATTACGAAACATTCAAAGTTAATTTATTCTGAATAGTTTTCTATGAGATGTAACTTACTTTCATATCAAAACAAAAGTAAGTCAAACAGAGAAAATACTTAGAAAATGAAATAATTCTTAATGAATACTTAATAAATACTTAGTTAAATAAAAACGTAAATTTAAAGGAAAATAAAAATAAAATTTATGTAAATTAAGAGTTAAAAAAATAATGAAAACCTAAAGATATGACTGAAAACAAAATATAATTTCGCTTTTTGTATATACAATTTTCTATTCATCTTCGCAAATAATATTAGTGTGTGCTCTTTTTTTAAGCGTTTGCAATGCAAATCTTAAATATAACTTCAAAAACCTTAACGTCACATAGCAAAAAATATAGTGCAAGGTTTAAGAATAAAACTTTTATATAATGTGTGCTATGAATTAATTTGATCTCATATCGAAAATACCCCAAGCAAAGAAAATATTTTAATTAAAGAAGTTGTTTCTAGTGCAAGAAAAACATAATTTTATGGGGATGTAAAATAATAACTAAAAAACCAGAAAGTTTAAAATGGCCGAAAAATTGCTGATTTAAATAGTAAGTAATAAAATAAAAATTCAACTTTTTCTAATTTCATATTCGGTATTTCTAATATGATATTATTCGATCTCTTATCTGTTATTATGTGACAGATATTTCGTAAATAATATGAGTGAGATGCCTTTGTAAGCCTTTGAACTGCAAAATATAAATATGACTTCCAATGTCTTAAAGTCATAAAGCAGAAACAAAAGTAAAAGTTTTAGGAGTAAACCGTTTTATAATGAAATTTATGAATTAATTTTTTTCTCATATGAAAAGTAACTCTAGTAATATATATATATATATATATATATTTAATTTAAAAAAATAGTTTTTTAGTCCTGAAAGTAAAAAATAATTTACTTGGAATTTGAACAAGAGTTTTTAAAACTAAAAAAATGTAAAAAAAAAAAAAAAAAAAAGAAGAGATCTGAATTTTTAAAACGGAATTTGTTCATAGCGGAAAATTTCCCTTCCTGTCAGTGCTGCCAGGAATATTTCCGTGTTTTAAAGGAGGTATTTATGAGAGCGTAACGGAAATTTACGGATGTGTAATAGTATATATATATATGTATGACTTAGTTTTATTGTTTCCATTTTACACTTCTTTAATAAAGTTTATGTACAACTATGCACTGTTTTTAATTTTAAAATATTTCCCTTTTTTATATGCGTATTTAGTCATCTTTTCCAATCATTAGTGACAATGCTTATCGCATGTCTTTGAGCTCCAATATTGAAATATGATACCCAAACCATTAAAGTTATATGCAAAAAATAACGCAAAAGATTCAAGAGTAAATGTTTTTATAATGAATTCTATAAATTATTCTATTTTCATATCGAAATAAATCAATCAAAGATAAAATTTAAATTAAAGAAAATTGTTTTAATTATAGGGACACATAATCTGGCGAGAATATTACCTAATAATTATGAAATTACAAAATTTTAAAATGAAAGAAAAATAAGTAAATAAACATACACTCTTTTTCTGGTGTGATATTTTATATTTCTTATGTCATATTTATTTCTTATGTATAATAATAGAGGAATACTATATAGAATAATTCATTTTCTTTAATTTTAATTTTCTCTTTGATTGATATATTTCAATAAAATAGAGTGATACCTCGGTTTTCGTCGATAATCCGTACGAAAACAATCAACGAAATCCGAAACCGACGAAAACTGAGTCGATTATATCCATATGAATCTATGTATAAATTCAATTAATTCGTTCTAAACACTCCAAAATACGTATCAAAAACACAGAGAATAAGTATAGTATTTAATACCAAAAACAGTAAGAAATTAATATAGTGTTCTTAGCGTATGGTATCAAGGCACTATATCTGGTCCCTTCTTTTTACTTACCCATCATACGTAGTATAGTGAAGTCTTGTAATCGTTTTGAAAATCGAAAAAAAAATTTGACGGATTTACACGTTTCAGACACTGGAGATTCCGAAAACCATATTTTTAGAAAAAAAATTGCCGTCCGTCTGTCTGTCTGTGTGTCTGTAAACGATCTATTTCCCAAACAAATCAAGCTATTAGAGACTTAAAATTTGGTGTGTACTTAGTATGTAATAATGGGAAGGAGCTTATTGAATTTCAGTAACCTCGATTATCCAAAACTATTTTTTTCGTACTCTCGAAATATTCGTTCTGATAAAAGGTACATAAAAATTTATTTTCAATAACCATTAAATAATACCTTTCAGAGGCAAAGAATATCTTATGTTAAAATGCTGAAATGATTGAGAGCATTTGGCAGCTCAAAATTCAAATTAAGTGGTATAAATATTATGCCACCGTCCTATAAGCGGTTAAATAACTTAATACGATGAAAAATTTAAAAAAAAAAACTTCATCATAAATGAATTTGTTGGAGAACTATAAAAATACTTTTATCCTAAAATCAATGAGTTTAAAATTTATGAATATTTTTGTTGCGTTTTTCTTTTCTTTTGGTAACAGTTTCTGAGATACAATTGAAAAATGATTTGCAGTAAGTGTTATTAAATATTAGGCAGGTTTTTTAATTAATTTACAATAATTTTAACAAATCTTAAATTTTACTTAATTCCGTTTCTGTAAAAGATAAATAACAATAATAAAACAGAAAGCAATAAATTTGTGCAGTTTTTGTAAATGAATCATTGATGGCCCAAGTTTAATCTTCAAAAATAATATCTTATTTCTTAGGTTCATTATAAAAATTATATATTCCTATATTTCTTCAAATTTTGAAGCTAAAAAATAAACATATTTTACAAATCTCACTTGGTAAATAACTAATGTGATACCTAATATGAATTATTTAATACTTGAATGGAAGATGGAGTTAATTTTGAAATTCTTCCTGGAATTGAAGAACGACTTTAAGAATACATTGTGAGAACTGTTTTTGGTTCTATAATATTTTAACATAAGGAAATTATCAAATTAATTAATTGTAGTAAAAAAATAAACATTTAACTTTGAAGAGAGGTGGGCTTTGAGACCTATAGCTACAAGGCTGTCGTCTCGAATGATCCATATACATTTATTTATTATTCACAGAAACATATACATGAATTCTACAATTACATAGATCTTGACGAGTTAGTACAAGGAAACAAGACAACACAAGCTGGGGGTTCCACACAAAGTGTGTGTGCAATGGAACCAGTGGGAATTGAACCCACAACCTCCTACACTCGTAAGCGATTCGCTGCGTGGTGCCTTAACCACTCGGCCATGGAGGCCCCAAATAAACATTTATTTATTGGTAAATATTTTGTAATAATAATCTGCCTAATGAACTCATCGATTTTTTTTTGTATTGCATCTTTAGCAAAATAAACATTTACTCCTATTACATTTTTCAGTGATTAGTAGTTATTATTTTCTTTCCACTTATTTATTTACTATTATTTATTTAAATTTTAGCAGGCGTGATCTCATTTTTATGAAAGTGGATGTGTTTAAAAAATCCTATGGAATTGCAATCACTTAAATTGGTATTATATTAAATTTTTATATTTTTAGAAGGGATTGGAAGTAAATATTTTGTAATAATAATCTGCCTAATGAACTCATCGATTTTTTTGTATTGCGTCTTTAGCAAAATAAACATTTACTCGTATTACATTTTTCAGTGATTAGTAGTTATTATTTTCTTTCCACTTATTTATTTACTATTATTTATTTAAATTTTAGCAGCCGTGATCTCATTTTTATGAAAGTGGATGTGTTTAAAAAATCCTATGGAATTGCAATCACTTAAATTGGTATTATATTAAATTTTTATATTTTTAGAAGGGATTGGAAGTAAATATTTTGTAATAATAATCTGCCTAATGAACTCATCGATTTTTTTGTATTGCGTCTTTAGCAAAATAAACATTTACTCGTATTACATTTTTCAGTGATTATCATTTATTATTTTCTTTCTACTTATTTATTTACTATTATTTATTTAAATTTTAGCAGGCGTGATCTCATTTTTATGAAAGCGGATGTGTTTAAAAAATCCTATGGAGTTGCAATCACTTAAATTGGTATTATATTAATTTTTTACATTTTTAGAAGGGTATATTTATTTTTAAAACAAAATTTAGTTTTTACTCGAGTGTATATTAAAACAAGAAAGAAAAATCATGCGTCAAGCATAGACTAAGAAACACTTTTCGGCATATTCAGAATAATGTAACAACACTTTTATTAATGTGAAAAATAATATCTAAAAAACAATTTAAAAAACTCATAACACATTTTAAAAACTCAATTTCAGCAATTACCGTCTATCGTCAGAAAATTATTCAAATAATATTATTTTTAAAAGTATTCAAAATTTTGTGAACCTCTGTATATGATCTATACATTTGTACATAGACTGCATAGTATATTAAATTTACTTCAGTTAGGAAACGCATAACGCAGTTGAAAATTTCCTTTCTGGAGTTTCCGTCAATAAAGAGAAATTTACTCGAATTCTTTTGTGCATCCTTGTATATGATCTATAGAATTTATACACACCAAGTAATATGCAACAAATTAGTTAAATTTAAAAACTCATACCACAACTGAAAACGTATTTCGAGCAGTTATCGTTCATAGACAGTATTGTAATAGAATTATTTTATGTGTCCCTGTAAATGAACGATAAAATGCTATGCACATAATATTCTACACGAAGGTTTTTTGTATTACATCTCTGTGAAGTATATAAATTTCAATACGTATGAAATAATGTAACATCATTAAAATACATTGCAAACGATTTTTCCCCATAAACTATAATGTAATGGAATTCTTTTGAGTGTTCCTGTAAACAGACTATAATTGCTACACATTTCAGTTTCAATACTGAACATGCCACATTAAACATTAATTAATAAAAAAAATATTTTAAAATTAATAAAATTTGGGTATGGGTTTTTTAGCTTACAGGCTATGAAAGCCAAAGAGCTAATGTGCCCGCTCGCTCTGTATGCATGTAGGTATGTAAGTATGTACGTTAAAACTGTTTTTTAATTCCAAAATTTAAAAACATGAAACTTCTCCTTTTCTAAAACATGGGCATTTCTCAATGGGCATTTCTCTCTTATTCAATGGGCATTTCTCAATTAAGGAACAGTTCAGCTCTTTAATATCTCCTAGCATTTTATTACTATAAACACTACGATACATAACTGCAATCCTGTTAGATTTATCTGCCCTTTGATTTATCTGTCCTTTGGGGCTCAGTAATAATTATTTAAAAATTGTTAAAAAACTGAAAAGAGAAAAAGATATCCTGTTTTTACAGACAGATAAATCTAACAGGATTGCCGTTATGGATCGTAGTGTTTATAGTAATAAAATGCTAGAAGCTATTAAAGAGATGAACTGTTCCTCAACTGAGAAATGCCAATTGAATAAAATTAATAGGAAATTAAAGGAGATTATTGAAAGAGGTAGTTGGCCAGATTTTATGAAAGGGAAGTTCTGTATTAATGAACAAGGTGTGATTCCACGTCTCGTTAGGAGAGTTAAAGATCATAAAGAAGGTTATCCGTTACGCCCCATAGTAATGAGGTGTCCAGCACCAACATATATTTTGGAAAAAACGTTTGTTTTACTATTAAAGGATTTATTGCCACATTCTAACTATGTTGTTAGTTCCACAACGGAATTTGTTGAAGATATTAGGACGCTTAAGATCCCTCATGATTGCATTTTGGCAAGTATGGATGTGAAGTCCTTGTTCCCGTCTATTGATATAACTGAAGTGAGTTCAGACATTAACGATAGGATTGACATTTCAGAAAAATTTAGTGACAATATTAAAAGGACTTTAAAAAGTGTCAGTTAATAATACAGAGTAATTTCTTTATGTTTGATGGAAAATTATATGTGCAGAATATTGGGACGCCAATGGGTTCTCCCATTTCGGGTTTTCTGGCTGAATTTAAGATGAGACCTTTGGAGGAAAGAATTTTTGTAAGTTTTGAGAAATTGCCTGTTTTTTGGAGGAGGTATGTTGATGATGTTATTTTGATTTGGTGTTGGGGGGTGGAGTCTTTCGTTAGTTTTGTTAATGAGGTTAATGAGTTGGATAGTAATATTCAATTTATTTATGAATTAAAGGAAAGGGGTAGTCTCCCTTTTTTGGATACCTTTTTAACTAGAGAACTGTTTATAGGAAGGATTTGAATAGTCGGCATGTCATCCCAAATTCGGCGTATTCTCCTTTTAGTTATAAGTTTTCCACTTTCCGTTTTTTAGTTAATAGGGCTTTTAAGGTTTGTTCTGAGGAGTTTTTGAATGATGAATTAAATATTATCCATAGTGTAGATGAGTGTAATGGTTTTAAATTGGGTAGCATCAATAATTTGATTAATTACTATAGAAATGAAAATACTGGGGGCAGGGATCGGGCTGTAAGTGAAAATTACAATGGTGAGAGTGAGTATTCTAAAGTTAAAAGAGTTTCTTTTCCTTATATGAAGGGTAGTTTTGAGAGGTTAAAGTTTAAATTTAAAAAGTTTGACATTGATTTAATTGCGGAACCTCCACATAAACTAAAAGAGTTACTTAATAGACAGTTTGACCCGATTAAACAGGAGGATCTTTCAGGGGTATATGAGATTCCGTATGTTAATGAGGGGGGAGATATCAGTTATTATGTTGGTATGACAGGCAGAAAATTAAGTATAAGAAAGAAGGAACATGAGTCTGACATTAAATTTGGTCGCATGAAAACAGCTTTGTCTAGGTTATATTTGGAGGGGGTTCATTGGTTCTGGGGGTTCATTGGTTAAATATAAAGGGGAGAACTGGGGGCGAATCCCTCCTTAATTTAGATAAATGGGTTTTTCATGCAGAATTATCAGTTTTGCATCAAATTTTGTATATAGGTTTATTGTGACAAGACGCTTCCCTGATTAGTTTTGTTGGCTCATTTGTTAAATATAAAGGGGGGATGACGGCTAATCCCCCTTACATTAGATAAATGTTCTTTTCATGCAGAATTAGCTGATTTGCTTCAAATTTTGTACATAGGTTTATTGTGATAAGGTGCGTCCCTGAGTAGTGTTGGGGTTGATTGGTTAAGTGTCAAGAAGAAGAACGGGGGGGGGAGGGTCTAATTCTTTCTTAATTTATTGTCGGTTTCTTTATTTTTCGAGGATCTTTCTTTGAAATAAGAGTATAATATACAATTAGTGTGAATAACCTGTGAGCTCAATGCCATCAGTGTAACTTGGCACATTTCCTTTTTATTTATTATTACATCAATTTTATGTTTATCTTTCATCATATTTAAAAAAATAAATAAATACATGTTAGTGCAATTATATAAAAATTACAGCATTACCAGTGCAATTACATTATCATGAAATGGTTTTGACTGAATATCAGTTTAGACTGCTTAAAGGTGGATGTAAAGAGCAACATTTTATCAGAATACTTGCTTTATAATTTTATTAAAAATAAAAGGGCGTAGAAGATTAACAAAAAAGTTTGCGATTATATCAATTTTTTTTAACTAAACAGAATGATAACAATGTATTTTATTTGAATGTTTAGTTATACTAAAAATGATAAACTGCTCCCATAATTAGCTTTAATATATACATATCTAATAATCAAGTGTAGTTATTTATTATTTTTTATAACTAATTTAGGATAACCTACTAAATTAGTAAACATTCCAAATTATTTTAATCTGTATTTTTTTTTGTGAGTTAATTTGGATTTACATATCAAAAGTAAATCCAACAAAGATAATATTTAAACAAAATAAATTGTTTTTAATCAAAGGGAAACAAAACTTGACAGGAATATAAAATAATATTTGTGTAAGCTAAAAGATTTAAAAAAATACTGAAACCACTTGATGTGAAAGATAACAAGATAATTTTCACTTTTCGTTCTATGTAATATTCTATTCATCTTTGCAAAATTGTATTAACGTGAGTGCTTTTTATAAGTCTTTGAAATGAAAATCTTAAAGATGACTTCTAAAATCTTATAGTCACAACTTAAAAAATATTGTATAATCTTTTAGAATAAATCTTTGTATAATGAATTCTATGAATCAATTTGATCTTATATCGAAAAAACCGCAAACAAAAAAAATATTTAAATTTAAGTTTTTTTTTAATGAAAGGAAAACACAATTTGATGGAGATATTAAACAACAATTATGAAACCACCAAAGTTTAAAATGGCAGAAACACAGCGGATTCAACTAAATAAATAAAAATTGTCCATTTATTTATGAGATATTCAGTATTTCTGATGTGAGGTAATTTGATTTTTTATGTGAAATTATATGATTCACCTTTCGTAATTATTATCATTGAGGAGGGTTTTCGTAAACTTTTCAACTGCAATGTATTGTAACAAAGTCTGACTCACTAATTGGAAGACTTAAGTTGTATACAAGAAGATTGTTAAGCATTACTTCCTTCAACTAAAAATAAAAATCGATTCCAGATGCACACGTATAAATATTCTCGAGAGTTTATTAGACTTGCCAAGTACAAATAAATTTTATCTCGCTTTTTCTGATCTCACAATATACAGACTTTTATTGCACGATAAATTCGTAGTACTTAAAACCAGCACTTTAACATCACTCAACTACTTTAGAAGCCGCTGTAACTGCATTACATAAGTTATTAAGTCATTGAACTGCCTGAAATTCATCTACAGCAGCCGTACTCAACCTTTTTTTCTCGCGGGCCGCACACATATATTTGCGACGTTAGGCGGGCCGCAACACACTTGTATAATATTGTAAAAAAATGTAGATTTATATTGTAAGTGCCACGAAGATTGTTGTTTTGAAATAGTGGTATAAAACTTTTTGCTGACAACTTTTTCTTCGACAAATATTCAACAATAATAAGCCTTATTAGCTATATGATAAGTATAAAACGCAACAATATAACAATGCAGCAATTCCAAATTCTAAAAAAAAAGAATTAAGAGATTTATTGTAATAAATCAGTTTTTTTCTCAATACAAAAACTTTTTTTGTGTTAATGTAGAAATACATAGTGCAAATTAAATTAATTTGGAATAATGTTTGTTTAGTGTTCTGGATTAAGAAATGTATACACTACAATAGCACAAGTAAAACTACATGTAAAAAGAACTTTGGCTAAGGAAACGTCATTTAATATATTTTAAGGTAATTTTAAATTAGTAATTATAAATAACAGGAAATTATTTTCGCATGAAAACATATAAAAGAGCAGTGAAAATATTAAAAACATTGAAAACACATCTCAATTAATTTTATCAATAGGGTATAATGATTATGTGTCTCGGGCCGCACATAAAAGGTCACCGGGCCACATGCGGCCCGCGGGCCGCAGGTTGAGTATGGCTGATCTACAATATATACTCAAATCTTGAGAGGCAAAAGAGGGTAATTCTGTGCTATATCCGAGCAGTGGAGTCCGGTAATTTTTTCTCTCTTGGAAAGAAAGCGACCTTCGGCTTTTGTGCCGTGAAATCTGAGTTTTGCCCGGAAAGGTAAAGCGGGCATCCTAACATTAAAAAAAACTATAAAACTTACCAACTGGAAACTAAATGTGTGTCGCTTCTTGTATTTTGTAAATTTTCTGTGTACTGTGAAGTAGTGTTATTAAAATTAATGCCACTGCTCGGGTATTGTTGCTTATTTTACTGTTTATTATTGTTAATTTTAAGGTATAATAAATAGACAAATATTTACTAAGTAAACCCTTTTATAATGAATTCTACGCTGAAAACAAATACTGAGTTTACAGTATAATAATAGCATCTCAGCTGCCAGTATTATACCGTACTGGCAACTGCGGTGCTGGTATTATACTATAAAATAAACTTTTTTTTTGGAGGTATGAATTAATTTGTTTACATGTTGAAAATAAATCAAATAACAAAAGAAAATACTTTAACTGTAGCAAATTGGATTTTAATGCAAGTAAAAAATATGCAAGTAAATGCAAGTAAAAATTATAAATAATATTTATAAAACCAAAATAATTTAAAATTACTGAGAGCCTCGTGATTCGGATAAAAAGTAAATATTTGCTATTTTACTTACCCATTGTACGTAGTATAGGGTAAGTCTTGTAATCATTTTGAAAATCGAAAAAAAAAATGACGGATTTACACGTTTCAGACACGATTCAGAAAAACATATTTTTAGAAAAAAAAAATTTGCCGTCCGTCTGTGTGTCTGGGTGCCTGTAAACGCTCTAT
The DNA here is from genome assembly GCA_963931845.1 of Maratus michaelseni. Classification (NCBI taxonomy): domain Eukaryota; kingdom Metazoa; phylum Arthropoda; class Arachnida; order Araneae; family Salticidae; genus Maratus; species Maratus michaelseni. The sequence goes on along the minus strand of OZ007595.1, from coordinate 89,614,884 downwards.
CTACCGGTCAAATTGAGATAGAGACTTGAAATTCGGTGTGTATTTAGTATGTATTAATGGGAAGAAGATTATTGAATTTCAGTAACCTCGATTATCTGGAACTATTTTATTCGGACCCTCGAAATATACGTTCTGATAGAAGGTATATAAAAATTTTCGAAATTGTTTATTTTAAGGAGTGAATATAAAAGACAATAAAAAAAAAACCTAAATTTTTCATAAAGAATGAAGTCTATCGGATAATGAGTTGCCGAGATATTTACAATCCTATCCTGTATTTCATTCCAATTTCAATTCAAAGATATATTTTAATTGGAGAAGAGACGCTTAATCTGACGCAGTAAACCGTTAGTTAATATGATCATCGTTTATGGAGTTATAAGGATGTTTCTTTAACGCAATTCAGCAACAGAGCATTTAAAGTTTATGACGTCATCAAGCCAGGATTTTATTCGAATTGTAATGCATTTTATAAATAGTTTACACATGTTTTATTTTACTATTTTGTATTTTGCATAGCCATGATGGGTAAGTATTACACTGGCCCCCAACGACTAGTTTCACTTGTGATATCATATTCCTCTTTTGCAAATAGTATTAGTGAAAATTGTCATCGTATTCATTTGAAATGCCATATTTAAAAGGGACATCCAAAGACGTAAAGCCATATAACAAAGAAAAAAAAAACGTAAACGTTTTAAGACTAGACATTTTTAATAATGAAATCTGAAAATTAATTTTTTTTTTTTTAACTAACCAATCAGAGAGAAAATTTAGCTTTAAGAAATTCTTTTTTTTTAAAAAAAAGGAAAATATAATATGACGATAATATTAACAAATAATTAAGAAATCGCTAATATTCAAAATGAAATAAAAACTGGTGATTCAAAAATAAAAATAAATGTTAGCCTTTTTCTTATCTAACATTTTATATTTATTATTTCATGCTATATAATTTATTATATGATATTATGGGATTGCCCTTTCGTAAATATTAGTGATTTGTAATCATTTGAACTGTAAAACGTAACAATGGCTTTCACAACCTTAAAATCATAATAAATCGGTCAAGTGCATGTATGACTCGCCCTCAAAGGGTTCCGTACATCGAATTTATTAATTGCTATTTATTAATTAATAAACTCCTACTACCCGTAATTGTTTCATAATTCAGTTTCAGTAGATTCAGAAATAGGAAGGAGGGAGGATATTTTCTCAGTAATTTCGACGATATCTCTGAAAATATAACACCTAAAATTAAAAAAAATATATTTTTGAGTTCAGTGTTATCCTACACGATATATAAACATAAAATTTATTTTTCAAGTAACTTAATTAATGCCTCGGCTAATTACCGACAATATTTTCCGAAAATCCTTATCAAATATCCTTGGATGATTCTGCGTCGATATATACCTCGAGCGTTCGGCAACTCCCCCGCTGATCGCTCGAAAAGTAAAGTCTGTGTGTAACGGAAAGGTGTATTTATCTCAAAAACTATATTACCTAAGAAAATCTCTACAGCTTTCCTGAAAGATTTAAAAATACTTCTACTACACCTATTTTCTTTTTCATATTTATATTTTTTTGTAGATTCGGAAATAAAGGGGGGGGACATGCTTTTGTAGTGCATTTTCAACGATATCTCTGAAAATATAGTACCTAAAATCAAAACGAATATATTTTTGAGTTCTGTATTACGAGGTCTTTCACAGGGTACCCCATACGATATACGAAAAAAACTTTTTTTTGTATATCATAAACTAAACATTCTCTATTATATTCAATGGTTTGGTTGATCAAGGTTTTAGTAGTTTCATTTATTCCGACTTGAACCAAACTTAGACATCTTAACGTCATGAATTTTGGAAGTTGTTCTGCTTTAACAACCAATAATTAATTAGCCCCCTTCATTTTCCCTAAACATATTTGTGAATGGCTAATAATCTGAAAATGTGTGGGAATTATAAGTTTCCACGTCCCACAATTTACGAGAAAAAGGGCTCTGACAGACAGGCACAGGAGTGATATTATAATGGTTCCGTTTTCACTTTTTAAGTATGGAACCCTAAAAAAAGGAAAAGTTTTAAGAGTAAATATTTTTATAATTAATTAAAGGAATAAATTTGTTCGCATGTCTAAAAGAACTCAAATAAAGAAAATGTTTAATTGAAATGAATTATTTTTTAATGAAAAAAAAAATAACTTCTTTGATATTTCAACTAATATTTATGAAACTCAAAATATGTTAAAACGACTGAAAATCACATCATTCGAAATCAAACAAAGTAAACCTTTTTTTTTTTTGTTTTTCACGTGTGATATTTTATTCATTTTGTTATGACACGATCATAACATCTGCTTTTTTTTAATTATTAAAATTTATTTATGCTAAATTAATTTATTTATTTTTAAATTTAAATGATTTATTTCCCATTTTTAATTAATTCCCATTTTCTAAATTTATTTTCATTTGATCGGCAACCATAACGCTAATTTCTGTATTCTTTTAAACAAACGCCATTTTAATTCATTCAGCGGTTGCCAATCGTATTTTTACTTTTCTCCATCAACGCACTAGCTTTAGCGATCGCAAACTTACGTTTCGAGTCGTTACATTTAATTTTTAAGCATTCCTCTGTGACATCGTATTCGGAGAGATGTGAATGGCGTAACAGCGAGGAATCTTCCGATTGGCTAGGGAGTTTTGGCGCGCGAACGTCAACTTTAGCGTTAGCGTCATAGCTCTCTTTTTTTTCTTCAACTGGCTTCTGAGGAAGAAGGACCTCCGTAAAAAAAGATGCTGGTACGGCGGATCCGCCATTAGGCTGAACAGGCCGATGGTGGAACTCGTCTTAAATAATAAAAAAAAAAAAATTTGACTAAATCTCCATATGAAACAAAGATTATACTCATCTTATCCTGTTAAAATGTAAATTACCTCGGTCGTGACTCGAAAACTATATGAGAGTTGTCACAATGATTTGATGGAATCTGTGAATCGTCATTACCATGTTGGAGAGATGACACAGAAGGTAAAGTCTTGAACATCGCCTGCTTCTGATGCATGATTCCCAGTTTCTGCTCCAGCGACACAGTATGATGTCTACTTAATGTCATGGTAAATTTTATTTCCCTTTTTATTCTTTGCTGGAGTTCGGACATAGAGTCCCATTTTAAAGATGTATCAGAGAGAATATGTTCGACTGTTCGAAGAACAATATTATTATTATCCTCTGTATGCAGTGATCGAACATTACAGATCATTTAATTCAAAGATAATGTAATTCTACCTCATTAAGATTGCTTCTTTGAAATTCATAACATCGATTTTAAAATGTAAGAATTATGAACTCTGCTGTTAAATCATGAACTTTGCGGATAAGGAAAGAAACTCTCCAGTAGTATTTCGCTTGTATATATTTACACGAGATGTGTTTACCTTGGTTTTTTCTTTTTACAAGATCAGTAATGTTAAAATGAAATCATTTAGTTTAATATCAACATTTCCTGTCCATCTGTATCTTTCAATTACATGATATCTTAAGTAAATTTCTTTTTTGAATTATTTGTAAGGTCTGCGCAGATTTCACTTCTATTTTTTACTTCTTATATATATATATATATATATATATATATATATATATATATATATATATATATATATATATATATATATATATATATACTAATAAACAAATTTAGTCAATATCATTTGTGTTGTTATTTTGTGTACAATTTTATATATGACTGAAGGGGGGTAGAGGATTACTATTTTTAATAATATGTGCCATTAGATATATCTTAAGTAAAATACGTAGTCTATAAAGAATTCAGATACATGTTCATCAAGAAAAAGTAACTTGAAGCATATTGATTTGAAACTTTAAATAATTTGTGTTGGATAAAAATATTTTTTCTAAATTATTTGAAAGAGTACATAAATTATAAATACAGTAATATTAAAATTAATTATGGCACGGAAATCAGCACATTGTATATATCTATGTTTTCAGTGTAGCAGTTTTTCTCAGTTCAGGTAAGGATTGTTACATTTTATCATGAAGAATACGTTAATTTATTTTTTATAATATTCCAAATTTTTATCTTCTTTTCACAACGCATTGTTTTTATTTTTAATTCTTTCCACTTTCGATCATTGGCTAAATTATTGTTCATCTATTTTAGGAAATTATAAAATTGAAAATTACGTTTTAATATTCAAAATTCTTTGTTAATTTCTAGGTCAGAAAATACATTAATTCTATCTTTCCTATTATCTTCCTTTTTTTTCCTATTTTTTTTATTACATTAAATGGAGCCGTAACAAACCCTCGAACTATAAAATTTTTACTATATATATATATATATTTTTTTTTTCATCTCGGGAGTTCCTTCTGGGTTATGCTTTATAAAATTTTATTAAATTTATCCATGACTTCAAATATAAAATACTTTAGAAAATATTTTTTTTTCTGTTGCTATATTTGTACTTGTTAATACATAAGAAAAATGATATATGATTGATTACTGTTGTAATTTAAAAAATATATAAATAAATATAACTGTTATATAATTAAAGATTTTATATATTGAAAACTATTTAACATCACTTTAGAGTGCAATAATTTTACTTGCTATATTAGTTTTGGAAATTTATGTTCAAGTTGATTTATGCATGGGTTAGCGGAAATTTACCACTTTTGCATCCCATTTATAATTTTGTCTCTGGTCCAGACATCTTTACATTTTGGCACAAATCATCTTTGAACATATTTTTTCTTCTTTTCAAAATATTTATTTTTGAATAATTTTCTGCATTGTGTTTTATGTAAATAATTTTTAAGTTTTACAATTTAAATTTTACATAGTCTAATATTAATATTCAGCAAGGTACATTTAAGTTTTTGACTCTCTTTAAAAATGTCTGTGATAAAATATATTATTTTGTTTTCATTTAAATGAAATATTCTGTATTTTTTAAACTTATTCTTAAAGGGTAGATTTTGATATTTTGTTTTCTGTTACAATATTAGGCTTTATTTATTCTTCTCAGACAATGTTTTTAATTTTAATTAACTTTCTGTTTATAAAAAAAAATTATGACTGTTATAGGTGATTTTAATAATTTTGAAGGTTAAATATTTTAAAAAATTACTATTTCTACCTCTACAAGCAAAATTTCTTAAATTTTTTTTTCCATAGATTTACTTCCTCAAATTTAATTTTTTTGATATGTTCAAATAATGCCTTGGTCGGTATTATTCATTGGTAGTTTCCATGTCATCCTGGTTAAGTGGTACTCTCCTTGCTAGTTGCAAAAAAGTACCCGATAATGATGCATGGAACTATCAGTCCGGGTAAATTTTATTAATATTTGGGATTTATGTTTGAGTTTTAATTTTTTTTTATCTGCTTCTATTCCTTAATTGGTTTATGAAGGGTATCAGTTTGTGAAGAATTTTAATTTGGCATTTTTCCTGATATTTATCTTAAAATTTACTTATTTATAAATTTCTTTTCAATTTGATTTTAATATTTTCAGTATGAAGCATTAACTATAAATTTTCGATAACATCTTTTAACTTTGGCAATAAATTTTGTAATTAAAGTCTGTAATTGGTTTCTAAGCAAAATTTTTTTTTAATTGGGTTTATCTTTGGTTTTTAATTTTTCCTAATTTGTGTAATAAGCACACAGGAGGAAAATTCGGCCCTGACTATTCCTTCAAGTGCAGTTGTATATTTTGGCGGAGACTTTGAGACTTGGAGATAAATTTTATGATTTTGATGAATAATTAATAATTTATATTTGGTACAAAATTTTAAAAGAAAAATATCTTATCCTTTCAAGTACTTTTAATTCTATTTTACAGTTTACTTAAAATTTGATATAATATATTTCAATTTAAAATAAAAATAAGTTTTGGAATATTCATTGATAAAAAAATCTCATAAATTTCTGACAGAACAAAATTTTAACATTCAAAGCTATATTTGTAATAAGATTTTTGGAATGCAAAATAATTATCTTTTGATAAATACCTTTATTATTATCTCTCGTGACACCAATTTCCCTTAGATATTTTTTTTTTACTATAGCAATAATTCAATATCCTCCTTAATTTTAAAGTTTACTAGGAAAGTTTTTTTAAATCTAACTTTGCTATAAAGGCACAATTTATTGAATGTGTTCCTTGTGAATGATCATTGTGATAACGCAGGCAGAGTGAAATTTTTAAAGAATTCCGTATGAAATAAAATTTTAATTACCTATTTATTGGAGTTTTATTTTGTCAGGAGTTTTTATAATTAGATTGTGTACCTTGAGACTGATCATTTGATAACTCAGATGGAAAAATTTCCTAGATATTTGGCCACTATAAAGGCACAATTTTTTTTTCGACTCAGATGTAAGAATCGTGCATTCTAGCTGGCTTGCATGGGTTTCCGCACAAAAAGAGCATAATGCCTCTTGGAGCTCTCCAGTTTTCGGGTGGCAAAGTAGAATTTTGATAGAATCTTTATTATTAATTTTTTTTTTTTTGCTATAGTTAATCTTCAATGTAGTAGTTATTTGTGTTTCAATTTTGACAATAGATTTTAATTAATTTTTCTGGTGTCACAGTTAGAGAGAATTACAGTGCAATTCATAAACTATTTATGAGTCAAATTTTTTCGTTAATGTTAATAGATATATGCATTGCTGAGGAGTGTGCAAAATTGTTTATATAAAAAATTTTATCATTTCTAATAAGAGTACTCATTTAACATCCCATTGAAAAAATAAACAAAACAACTACAAATGATATATAATGGATTTTGAGACAAAAAATATATATATGAAATAAAAAATAAATGAAATGAATAAAGAAATAAATGAAAAAAGTGAAAAATGATAAAGAATAATGATAAAAGTAGCATGATTTAATAATTTTTTTTCTGCCCTCAGGCTATCTTGCATTCTCTTGAGTATATCTGTTTAGTCTGTTCGGATAGTATTTTCAAATTGAGGAAGAGTTACTATTTTTTTTTAATAAGGAAGATTTTGTTAGTTCTGCTAGATTTAGAGATCAATAGCATGCGCAGGCTACTCTGAATTTTGGTTGAGCATACAATATTTTTTTTTTAACCTTTCTTCACAGTGTGCACAATTTAATAAAATCAGATGTATATAGATTGAGGTACTAGTTCAAAATCATGTTCTACTTTTTTGCACCATTGTTAGGCAATGCCATAAGGAGACTTTCTTCGCTTTTTGCCAGATAACAATTGGTGTTATGCAATAAATTGATATTGGTCTCAAAAAAATTTTCGGTCCTGTTTCTTCTCAGTAGATTAAGTTTCATATGAAAAAATTTATTTAAATTATTTTAAAGTTTTCGAATGTTGTTCTTTTCTTAAAAATTTTCCAAATTTCAAGTATATATTTTGATAACTCTTTTATTTTACAAAAATGTTAGGGATGTTATTTAGGCCCGTTAACTTCTCTGGAGGGATCTCATTATGTGAAAAAATTTGATGAATTTATGGTTAAAGCTCTTCATTTTAAGGCTTTATTTATTTTTACGTGGTTTTTACAATGTCAAATGTACTTGGCAAGTTATATTGTGTAATTTGAGAGAGTCAATTGTCAATATGTAAATTTATGCACTTACCTTGTGTGATATATTCCATTGAAGTCTTGGATGAATTACTCTTGTTTCTTCATGGTAAATTTTTTTTTAACTTACCTGAACAGATCTAACTTGTGTGTATATATGTATGTAACATTTTTTTTTTGTTTTGGCATTTATTGGTTTCTATTTTTAAGTCAAATTTGCATTGCATATATTTTATTTAAAAAGTCAATTCTGATGCCAAAAAGTTTCATGGCTATTGTATGTGTTTTATGCGATAGTACTGTGATTGTTGATTTTGTTTTATATTTGTATATAGTATATATTTAATTGTTTTTATTCATGTGGTTTATAAGTGTCATGTTTTGGATATGGTTAGGATTCAGCTAATTTAAATTTTTCATTTAACTTTAAAGTTTCAGTTCAACTCCGTCAATAGTTTAAATTTTCAAAATTCTTGTTTCGGTTTGATGCCACAGCTTCAATTTTTTTTTCTATTGGCCGTGGGTAAATGTTATGACACGATCATAACATCTGCTTTTTTTTAAATATTAAAATTTATTTATGCTAAATTAATTAATTTATTTTTAAATTTAAATGATTTATTTCCCATTTTTAATTAATTCCCATTTTCTAAATTTATTTTCATTTGATCGGCAACCATAACGCTAATTTCTGTATTCTTTTAATTGTAAACAAACGCCATTTTAATTCATTCAGCGGTTGCCAATCGTATTTTTACTTTTCTCCATCAACGCACTAGCTTTAGCGATCGCAAACTTACGTTTCGAGTCGTTACATTTAATTTTTAAGCATTCCTCTGTGACATCGTATTCGGAGAGATGTGAATGGCGTAACAGCGTGGAATCTTCCGATTGGCTAGGGAGTTTTGGCGCGCGAACGTCAACTTTAGCGTTAGCGTCATAGCTCTCTTTTTTTCTTCAGCTGGCTTCCGAGGAAGAAGGACCTCCGTAAAAAAGGTTGCTGGTACGGCGGTTCCGCCATTAGGCTAAACAGGCCGATGGTAGAACTCGTTTTAAATATAAAAAAAATTTTTTTTGACTAAATCTCCATATGAACCAAAGATTATAATCATCTATTCCTGTTAAAATGTAAATTACCTCGGTCGTGATTCGAAAACTATATGAGAGTTGGCACAATGATTTGATGGAATCTGTGAATCGGCATTCTTCATTTATACCATGTTGGAGAGATGACACAGAAGGTAAAGTCTTGAACATCGCCTGCTTCTGAGGCATGATTCCCAGTTTCTGCTCCAGCGACACAGTATGATGTCTACTTAATGTCATGGTAAATTTTATTTCCCTTTTTATTCGTTCTGGAGTTCGGACATAGAGTCCCATTTTAAAGATGTATCAGAGAGAATATGTTCGACTGTTCGAAGAACAATATTATTATTATCCTCTGTATGCAGTGATCGAACATTACAGATCATTTAATTCAAAGATAATGTAATTCTACCTCATTAAGATTGCTTCTTTGAAATTCATAACATCGATTTTAAAATGTAAGAATTATGAACTCTGCTGTTAAATCATGAACTTTGATGATAAGGAAAGAAACTCTCCAGTAGTATTTCGCTTGTATACATTTACACGAGATGTGTTTACCTTGGTTTTTTCTTTTTACAAGATTAGTAATGTTAAAATGAAATCATTTAGTTTAATATCAACATTTCCTGTCCATCTGTATCTTTCAATTACATGATATCTTAAGTAAATTTCTTTTTTGAATTCTTTGTAAGGTCTGCGCAGATTTCACTTCTATTTTTTACTTCTTATATATATATATATATATATATATATATATTTACTAATAAACAAATTTAGTCAATATCATTTGTGTTGTTATTTTGTGTACATTTTTATATACGAGCAGGGAAGACCGACCTATGCTCGGTCAAAATTAAATTTGAGTTCAAATATCATGACCCATGATCAAAATGACCCACTAATTGAATTTTCTCGAACATGTGACTTAGCCCAGCAGTTTTCTCGTGCCCGAAAACCATAGGATGCAAAATTTAATGTAAATTGAGCCGCTTTTTTAGATCTTGACCCACAATGACCCAGAAATGACCCACTAATCGAATTTTCTCGAACATGTGACCTAGCCCAATGATTTTCGCGTGTCCGATACTCGTAGGATACAAAATTTAATCAAAATCGTTAGAGCCGTTTTTTAGATCAAATTAATTTGACCCGCTTTGACCCAAAAATGACCCATTAATCGAAAGTTCTCGAACATGTGACCCAGCCCAATAGTCTTCTCAAGCCCGAAAATAGTCGGATACAAAATTTCGTCAAAATCGTTTGAACTGTTTTTTAGATACAATTAGCTTGACCATGACACAAAATAACCCAAAAGGGCCCACTAATTGAATTTTCTCGAACATGTGACCTAGCCCAACAGTCTTCTCGTGCCCGAAAACCATTGGATGCAAAATTTAGTGTAAATTGAGCCGCTTTTTAGATCTTGACCCACAATGACCCAGAAATGACCCACTAATCGAATTTTCTCGGACATGTGATCTAGCCCAATGATTTTATCGTGCTCGAAACTCGTAGGACACAAAATTTAATCAAAATCGTTAGAGACGTTTTTTAGATAAAATTAATTTGACCCGCGTTGACCCAATAATGACCCACTAATCGAAAGTTCTCGAACATGTGACCCAGCCCAAAAGTCTTCTCGTGCCCGAAAATGGTCGGATACCAAATTTCGTCAAAATTTTTTGAACCGTTTTTTAGATACAATTAGCTAGACCATGACCCAAAATGACCCACTAATCGAATTTTCTGGAACATGTGACCTAGCCCAATGGTTTTCTGGTGCCCGAAAACGGTAGGATACAAAATTTTGTCAAAATCGTTAGAGCCGTTTTTAAGATAAAATTTGCATATATATATATATATATATATATATATATATATATATAACCACACACAAGATTTGCTCGTATTAGAATATATGATATGACTGAAGGGGGGTAGAGGATTACTATTTTTAATAATATGTGCCATTAGATATATCTTAAGTAAAATACGTAGTCTATAAAGAATTGAGATACATGTTCATCAAGAAAAAGTAACTTGAAGCATATTGATTTGAAACTTTAAATAATTTGTGTTGGATAAAAATATTTTTTTTAAATTATTTGAAAGAGTACATAAATTATAAATACAGTAATATTAAAATTAATTATGGCACGGAAATCAGCACATTGTATATATCTATGTTTTCAGTGTAGCAGTTTTTCTCAGTTCAGGTAAGGATTGTTACATTTTATCATGAAGAATACGTTAATTTATTTTTTATAATATTCCAAATTTTTATCTTCTTTTCACAACGCATTGTTTTTATTTTTAATTCTTCCCACTTTCGATCATTGGCTAAATTATTGTTCATCTATTTTAGGAAATTACAAAATTTAAAATTACGTTTTAATATTCAAAATTCTCTGTTAATTTCTAGGTCAGAAAATACATTAATTCCATCTTTCCTATTATCTTCCTTTTTTTTCTATTTTTTTATTACACATTTTTGATGATATTAATAGTAAATAACCTTATCGTACGCTGTTGAAATACAATGCTCGAAATAATTAAGGGCCTTTTGCTAATTTTAAGCAAATACAAAAAGTATAGTTACAATTTAATAAAGAGATACAGAATATAAAAGATTATACTCTACATTATGTACAATGAACATTCAAATTTCGTTCGTTCAAAGATAGACTTATACAGGATTTTGTACATGTTAAAACGATACATAAATTGCTAAATAATTATGGCCTCCATCAGCTTAATGCCCCCTATATTAATTGTTGAAAAAAGAAAACTTTAACATTTATTCCACCCGCCTTTAGCACTGTAGCAAGCTTCCATTCGACGTGGCAAACTTTCATATAAATCTTGAATATATTTCATATCAATAGAGTCCTATACTTCAAGAATATCTGTTTTCAAATTATCCTTACACATGAAATGTCTACCATTTGCATAAACTTTTCTTGCCACCATAAACTAAACATTATCTATTATATTCAATGGTTTGGTTGATCAAGATTTTAGCAGTTTGATTTATTCCGACTTGAACCAAACTTAGACATCTTAACGCCATGAATTTTGGAAGTTGTTCTGCTGAAACAACCAATTTCTTTCGGTCATTGGAAGTCAATTTTAAGGAAATATCTTACTTAGCATATTCAGGTAATCAGAACAGATCATTTTTCACGTAGGAATTCAATATTGCTTTTCTTTTTCCATCTTATTTCTTTCCCTATCATTATCGAACCCCCTCCTTATTGTCTAGTGGAAAACACTATAGGATCTTTTTTATTATCTTTCCAGTAGGTGTGCATACCAACTGTACCATTCAGATTAAACATTTTCTCACCAGAGAAAATAACATTTCGCCGTTCAGTGCTCCAATTCACATGGATGCGAGAGAATATTTTCCGATTAGCTTTATCAATTAAAGACAGATTTTTTTTTTTTTAGCTTTCTCGAACTAAGTCTAAATTTATTCAGCAACTGCTGTGTTTGACTATCAAATTTAACTATAAAATTTAATCCATCTCATAATCGTTCAGCTGTTAGTATTTTATTTGATGTTTTGCGCCTCAGAAGACGGTCTTCCTTATTCGTACCTGAGGGTAGTCTGCCCGTGCTGTTCTTCTTTCTATACCCTGGTGGAACTTTAATGTAATTTCGGATGCCTATTGGGTTTCTGTCAATAGCTCGGGCAATATCTCTAGAATTCATATTCATTTGCGTTCTTAAAACATCAATTTTACATTGTTCGATATCAGAAAGTCGTAAGCCAGATGGCATATTAATTATTTTTTAATCTAACACTTTGAACAAATTATTAATTAATTTTCCATTTAAACTGTAGTTACAAATTAAAACAAAATAAACGACACGCATACAGATGGACTTTCGATTGAGTAAGGCCATAATTTCTTCGCTTCGGAGATAGAGATTTCACTGATAAGCTTTCATAGCGAATGCGCGAGTACTTCTACAACCACCAATGAATGCCTGCTTATTTTGCATGTTACAACTGAGAAAATAGCACATGATTTTTTTTCCATCCTTATAATATATCAGCTAAAATTGTGAGAGGCCATAATTATTTCGTGCACTGTACAATATTTAGAATTACATCCAAAGCCGTGATACAGCAAAAAATAACATAAATGTTTTAAGACTAAATATTTTCAATGATGAATTCTATAAATAATTTTGTTTTCATATAAAAAAATAACTTAAATAAAAATATTATAATCACAGAAAAACACCATTTGTCGAGAGTAATGAATAATAATTATGAAAATGATAGAAAAACTGCTGATTCGAGTTTGAAAAAATTCACTCTTTTACCTATATCACATTATGTAATTTATTATGTGATATGATGTAATTCCCCTTTTGGAAATATTATTAGCTCTTCACAAATGTTTGAACTGCAAAACATAACGATGACTTCCAAAGTCTTAAAGTAATAAAACATAGAAAAAAAGTAAGTGTCTTAGGTGTTAATATTTTTATAATGAATTATATTATTTAATTTCTTCTCACATGGAAAAGACCTGAAGCGAAGAAAATATTTAACTTGAAGATTTTTTTTTTAAGTAAACAGAACAGGATTTTTTAATAATATTTACGAAACACACAAAAAAAGGTTTTAAAATAACTTAAAACTTCCTTATTAGAAAAAGAACAATGACAAGAAAAGAACCTTTTATCAAATGTTATATTTTATTTCTTCAAAAGATTATTAATGAAAATTCCTAAACCGGCAACTCAAATATTTAAAGATGACTTCCAAAGACTTAGATTCATCCAGTGAAAAAAAAAAAAGACAGTAAGAGTTTTAGTGGCTAATCTTTGTATAATGATTTCTATGAATTAAATTGTTCTCAAATTGAAAGTACCTCAAGAAAAGAAAATATTTGAGTTGAAGATATTTTTTTAAATGAAAGTAAACATAGCAGGAATTTCTAATAATATTTATGAAACACACGAAAAAGTTTAAATAACTAAAAGTCTTTTTATTAGAAAATGATAATTTTTTTTTTCACATATGATATTTTTTTTTTCCAAAAGGTTATTAGTGAAAATTTCTAAACCTTTGAATTGCAATATTTTAAGACGAGTACGAACGGCTTAAAGACATCTAGTAAATAAATAAATAAAAATAGTAAGAGTTTTAGGAATAAATATTTCTATAATGATTTCTTTGAATTAATTTGTTCTCATATCGAAAATAACTCAAGGAAAGAAAATATTGAACTTGTAAAAATTGTGTTTAAATAAAAGTAAAAATAACAGGATTTTTTAATAATATTTATAAAACTCAAATAAATAAAACAAAAAAAACTAAGATAAATATAAAAACTTAAAACTACTTTATTAGAAAACGAACAAAACCAAAATACCTTTTTTTTACATGTGATATTTAATTTTTCAAAAGATTATTAGCGAAAATTCCTAAACTGTTCAAATGCGATATTTAAAGATGATTTGCAAAATCTGAAAATCACCTAGCAAAAGATAACGTATAAGGGAAAATGAAATCCATCAATGAGGATATTAAACTCAAAGTATTGTTTTTAATGAAATCACACAAGTTTACAATGATTGAAATCATCCTAATTTGATAACAAACAAAGTAAATATCAAATTTTGGAACATGTGCTATTTTATTCATGTTACACAAATACCCTTTCGTATTCGCGCTTTTCCTAACAGTAAAATTTAAAGATGACTTCCAAAGGCAACAGTTTATGAATAAAAAAATAAATGCAGACGGCTTAAAGGTATTTTTTTTAATGAAATCTTCTGTTTTGTTTTTGCTTTTTACTGGATAGTAAATAATATTTTAAAATGCCTTGTTTAGTGATAAATAATTTTGTACAATACTACTTTTATATATCATATTTTACAATTAAAACTCTCCACATGGTTTTTTAATTTTATTAAAAGTTGTTATAAATATAATTTAAAAATCAGTTATAATTTAATTTTTATTCGTATGAAAATTGATTAAATACATAAAAATATTCACCTCAAAGATATTGTTTTTTAATCAAAAGGAAACTTAAGTTGACTGAAATATTTTATAATAATTATAAAAACAAAAATTTGAAAAGATGTGAAAATTTTTTTATCTAAAAAGTAAACTAAAATTTTTGCTTTTTGTTTCTTATATGTTATTTTATTCAACTCTCGAAAATATTATTATGAAGAGTGCTTTTCTTAAGCCTTAGAACTGAAAATTTAAAGATGACTTCAAGAGCCTTAATGCTATGAAGCGGAAAATAATGTTCAAGGTTTAAGAGTAAATGTTTTACATAATGAAATCGTTGTATTTCGTTTACCCTTTTCTAGGATAGTAAATAACGTTTTATAAAACGGAAACATCCCTTTTCTGTTACTTTCACACTTGTATTTTTCAAACAATACAATTTAACTTCACGAGTGTCATGCAGAAATTGCAATTTTATGTTTAGTAAATCATAAAGAAATTATAACAAAATCGTTATAAAAAATAATTATAAAAATCATTATAAAAAATCATTATGAAAAAGAATAATTGTTACCTTAAAAAATAAAACATTTATTATTTTAGTCTTACGTTAAATCTGAATAGTTTCTATGAGTTGTAACTTAATGTGTCATCCTATCAAAAATAAATCAAGCAGAGAAATTTTTTAAAGAAATCGCTTTTTAATTAAAGAAAACTCAACAAATCTACAATATTAAATAATCATTATGAAAGCAAAAGGGAATAAACGAATGAAAACCTCTTGGAATAAAAGCAACAAAATAAATTTTGGATTTTCTACATATATAATATTTAATCGAGCTTTCGCAAATATTGATATACATAGTACATAAGCATAGAAATGGAGAAATTTAAAGATGACTGCAAAAGCCTAAAAGTTATAAGGCGGAAAATAAATTTGAAAATTTAAGAGAAAATCTTTTGTTTAATGAATTCGCAGTGTTTTGTTTACTTTTTATGAAGATAGTAAATAACATAAAGTCTAAAAGATAGTTAGTATATTTCGAAACAATCCAAATATATTTATTCTCAATACTTTTTAAAGAGTTCTAACTAAATTTGTACTTATATCGAAAATAAATCAAAAAGATATCTTACATAAAGTGTTTTTTAAAGAGAAGAACACATAGCTTAACTGGAATATTAGATAATACTTCTAAAACAAAAGTTAAAAATAACGGAAAATTTCCTGATCTTGGAAACAAACAAAATTCTGTGTTTTATGCTATCAAA
The DNA here is from genome assembly GCA_963931845.1 of Maratus michaelseni. NCBI lineage: Eukaryota > Metazoa > Arthropoda > Arachnida > Araneae > Salticidae > Maratus > Maratus michaelseni. Next base: position 89,598,938 of record OZ007595.1, on the reverse strand, counting down.
TATGACTTTATTTTGCTTTCGCAAATATTATGATAAAGAGTGCTTTTCATAATCGGTTGAACTAGAATGTTTAAAGGTCAATAAAAACATATTTCAACACTCTTAAAGTTATAAAGTAAACTATAGTTTATACAGTATAAAAGTAAATCTTTTTTTATTCTACTGATTCCGCTACCCTCTTCCTTTTTACAGAATAGTAAATGACATTTTATTTTTCCTGTGTCATTTCAATAAAAAATAAGAAATGAAGCTTATAAGAATCGAAACTTGTGATTAATTTTACTAAAAAGTTGCTAAAATTACATAATTTTTTTTAACCGTAAAAACTGTCAAAGGATGTTTGAAGATTTTAAAATTCAAGAGCTTTCAACTGTTACTAAAGAGCCATCATCAGGGGAAATTTCAGAGATATAAATGTTCATGCATATTCGTTGGTTAAACAGTCAGAGAGGAGTCTATTTCAAAGGGGGAGGGAGGGCGGGGAGAAAAATAAGATAATTACGTTCCAGAATCACCAGGGATACTTAGTGCGCTATTCCATATCCTGGATATGTTGCAGGAAAGCATATATGTGCAAGTGTTACTTCCTCGAGTTAAAATCTGCAAAGATTCTCTGATTATTGATGTGCAGTAATATGAAATACGAATTACAAAGTCCACACTGTAATTTGAATTCAAAATTTTGTCTTAAGCTATGAACGCTCTAACAACTAAGCTATCCTGGAAAAACCTGGCGGACCAAATTCACTCAGAGTTTTAATTGGTAGAGCCTTTGCAACTTAAGCCAATGTCGTGAGTTCAAATTCTGGTCTGATTTTTTTTGGTATGATTTCGTTACCAATACTATGATTATGCTAAAATAATAAAGTGTAAGCAGATATAATTATAGAATTCAATATAAAGTTATAAAATATAATTTTCTAAAATTGTAATTTTATTTATTTTCATATCGAAAAAAAAATCAAACAAGAAGTATTTTTATTATAATGGTCATTTCTTAAAGAGAACAAGGTTTGTCTTTATTATTAAAGAATAATTTTGCAGGCAGAAAACTTAAAGAATGCACTCAGAAAAAGGAATTGATTAAAACTACAAAACATTTTTGTTGAGTACATTTTGGTTGTTTTAGCAAAATTGGAGTAAAATTGAACCATTTTACTTCAATTAACAAAACATTTTTCCTGACGATACAAAAATTTTTTTTGGAATTGCAAAAAAAAGTGGTTTTTAACAAAAAAAAAATTTTTGTTGATTCAAACAATATTTCAATCGACCTATATTTAAACGAAATTTTTGTTCAAATATGGGTCAATAAACAATTTGTTTGAATCAACAAAAAGGATTTTTTTTTTGCAATTCCAAAAAAAAAATTTGTATCGTCAGCAAAAATGTATTGTTAATTGAAGTAAAATGGTTCAATTTTACTCCAATTTCACTAAAACAACAAAATGTACTCAAAAAATATGTTTTGTAGTTTTAATCAGGTTCTTTTTCTGAGTGTGACAGAAATCCTCTTGATAGAAAAACAAGCAAAACAAAATATCGCTTTTTTTAATATTTCATTCATCTTTAGTAAGTATTTCAAAATATGTTTTTCGTAAGTATTGAAGCAGCAACATTTTAAAATGATTCCAAGAATTTTACTTTTATGAAATGAAAAAAGACGTAAAACGTTTTAAAGTAAATATGTATTATAGTGAATTCTTTATGTATGTTTGTGTTATGCATTTCTTAAATCTAATCAAATCAATCAATCAAATCTATCAAATCTGAATATTTGAATTAAATATTATTGGCATGCATTTTATGGAGATTTACTTAAAATTTCACCAGAAAACAGCACAGTGTTTTTAGTTGAATATTTATTTGTCTTTTTTGTTATTTATAGCTGTGCGTAAAAAACATTAATGCACAAATTTTATTGATTGTGCATGGATTATATTCCGAGTAACAGATTATTTATATAAGCTAATATAATTGAAAATAAACACAAAACTTTTATATTATATAAGTTATAATGAAGTTTCTTATCATATCTAAGATATATTAAACAATGAAAATATTTATTATCAATAGATACTTTTTTAATAATGAAGAAATTAGATTTAACAGAATATAAATGAATAATAATGAAAACAAAAAATTATAAATGAGTATAAATTTGGCCATCTTTAAGAAAAAATAACAAAAAAATATTTTTTCTTCATATATGATATTTTATATGTTTTAGCAAATATTATTTTAGATGGCGCTTTATGTATAAGTTCGAAATGCAAAATTTAAAGATAACTTCAAACAGCTTTAAAATTATGAATCGGAAAACATATTTTAAGAAATTAAGAGTAAATCTTTTTTCAAATGCATTTGTTGAGGTTTTTTTCGCCATTTTTTTACAACAATAAGTAACATATTTCTTTTAAATACTAAAAGATGTAAACTAACAACATAATATACAGTAAAATAACTTTTATTGGATTGTTGACATGTTTCGGCTCACTCCAAGTATGCAGTTAAATAACTTTTGTTACATTCGGACTCGGAGTGAGCCGAAACATGTCAACAATCTATTAAAAGTTATTTTACTGTATATTGTAAAGAATTTTCCTCATTTTACTGATAATGGCAAAAAGGTCATGTAATTCTCAGGCATCCCAAATTATCTCTCTCCAAGAGTGAAATCTGTACGTGACTTTTTATTCTCAGCTCATAAAATATTTTCGGGTGTTGGGCCGAACTTTAAATTAACAATCTGAAGTATCATAATTTTATGAACTCTTAGAAATTCTGAAGGCTGTTCTGACACGAGAAGGTAATAATTCTTTACATACTTGAGACCATCTGGTATCTACTCAACTTCCACTTGATGTACGATGAAAAAGCCTGGACATATACGGCCCTGAGAGAGGAGCAAACTAGGAGTTGAAACTAAGAAAACGACCGGGCGACTAGCGAGGCGGGCAAGTTCCCGAATTTACTTCGGTGATGTGGAATAGTTTCGGTGGAAATAAGCTGTCCCCGGAACGCAGAGAACATTCCTTTAACATTAAAAAGGGACAAACCCACGGGATATCCCACGTAGATCTCTGAAAAGGTGGATTAAACTTTGTGCCGTTATATTAAAAAATAAATGTACAAGGTTGAAATAGCACAAATTAAAAACATGTATACTGGCAAACAGCTGTTTCCAAGCCCTTAAGCTCCATCATCAGTGCCAATTCAAAATATTAAAACGAATTAAAAACCCCTAAGCCGTGTCAGTTTGCCTGCCGTCTTTCGCATGCGCCCAGATGAAATAGCGGTGACCTCATCAAAACAACAGCGGAGACGGTAAAACACATGTGACGGAGAGACCAATAGGAACGCTCTGCCCGACCGGGAAAGTTTAAGTATGAAGGCGAATAAAGCGGGGGGGGGGAGCGAAGAGAATGAATTAAGTGAAACGCAGCCAGACGTTTGAAACGCTTTGTACGGAGGATTCTCACGGTACGGAGGACCTTTCATTTAATTCATTCTCATTGCCCCCCCTCCTTTTTCTCCTCCGTACAAAGCGTTTCAAACGTCTGGCTGCGTTTCACTTAATTCATTCTCTTCGTCCCCCCCCCTTTATTCGTCTTCATACTTAAACATTCCAGGTCGAGTGGAGTGTTCCTATTGGTCTCTCCATCAGATGTGTTTTTCCGTCTCCGTTGCTGTTTTGAAGAGGTCACCGCCATTTCATCTAGGCGCGTGCGAAAGACGGCAGGCAAACTGGCACGGCTTAGGGGTTTTTAATTCGTTTTGAATTGGCACTGATGATGGAGCTTAAGAGCTTGGAAACAGTTGTTTGCCAGTATACATGTTTTTAATTTGTGCTATTTCAACGTTGTACATTTATTTTTTAACAGAATAGATCAGTCAACGGACTAACTTAACGTAGTCCATTTGTAATTCTTCACTGGATTTTATAACTTCTAATTGTTTAGTTGTACTGTCTGTAGGTGTGACTGTAATAAAAAAGCTTTAAAAAAAGGCCGTCCGGATCCAGTCAATTATATCACGACGTTACAATATTATGTTGTTAGATTACAACTTTTTGCATTTAAAATAAATATATTATTACAAGGTGTTATAATTTATTATATTTTTATATAAATAAGTAACATTTTAAGAATCGAAGTTTAAATACTTGTTTAGCGAAAAATATTTTTTCTACAACTGTAGACATTGATTATAAATTAATGCCTCACTTTCTATTTAACTTCTAAAAATAAATAAAGTTACACACAGAAGATGAGTTTCTTTCACATAAATAATCTCATATAGTTTGAAACATTTACAATAGAAAAAATATAAATGTAATGATTAATTGTTTCTGCAGAATAACTTCAATGTAAACATAATTTTATTTTGTGCATTTTTATTTGTGTGACGTCTCCTGGATTCTCGACTAAAAGTAATAATTTTGTTGAATGCACTTTTTTTCTGTTTATCTTTCCATTCTCTACTAATGTAAATGTTATTTTAATGTTTTTCCTTAGTTTTAAGAAAACAACATTCCTTAGTCTTACGTGAAAAAATGAGAAAAATTTAAAGAGAAAAAGTTACTTTTCCTAACTTTTCACTATATTACAAAAAAATGCAGTCTTACTTTCTAGTTGACTTGAGAAAATAAATAAAGCTCAGCAAAAAAAGTAGTTTATTTACAAAACAGAATACCTATGTAAATTCTTTAACAGTAGCTGGAAAGAAAAAACAGAAATAAATTGTTTCTGGCAAAATAACTTCAATGTAAACATTATTGTAGATTATTTATTCTCATTTGTGAGACGTCTGCGGCATTTTCCACTATAAGTAATGATTTCACTTAATGCGCTTAATTTTTTATTTTCTTAACAGTGCTTTATTTATACTCATCAATGTTATTATAATGTATTCTCCTTCGTTTAAGGGTAAAAATATCACAAAACAGACAAATACTCTGTTTCGAGCTTTTTACTATTTTTACAAGAAATTGCTGCATTCTTTTCTATTTATCTTAAGAAAATAAATAAATCTAAACACAGAACACCAGTTTGTTTGTTCAAAAAGGAATATCTGAATACATTGTTTGACACTTTTGCTTCTGGAAAAGACAAAAAAAAAAAAAAAAAAAAAAAAAAACACATAAAATGATTTATTGTTTTGGCAGAATAATTTCAAAGTAAACATCATTATAGTTTGTTGATTTTTATTTATAAGGCTTCTGCTGCAATTTTGGCTATAAATAAAGATTTCTGTTTATGAAATTACGTTTTCCTTTTATTTATCTTTTATTTTTCTACTAATGTAAATTTAATTTGAATATATTTCATTAGTTTTGGGAACTTCAGTTTATGGTAGTTACTTTTTTTTTTTGCAAAATGAATTAAAGGGGCAATTCAGAAAAATCCTAAATTTATGCAACCTATATTATAAAATCCGTTATTTATGTTATATATCCGTGAGTAACGATTACGTCATACTGACGAGGGCAACACTTGTCCATTAAATTTTGCTTTTCAGCAATTTTTTTTTATTTCTAAACGTCGTACAATTTAAACTTTTACACCTTTGAATACAGACAAAAATGTTGTCTCAAGTTCAATTTGTTCGAAAACTATATCGCAATTTATTGATTTTTAATTACTACTAAAGTAATTTCAAGCATTATTTTTCCAACATGTATCTCTATTGCGCCCAACCCGATTACGAAAGATTAACAAGTTTGCATTTAAAATATATAATAGTTCAACATTTGTTTCCGACTAATATATCCCATGGAGCTGTTATCATTTATCATGTTATTTTTGCAAGTGTTTCGTAAATATTATAAAACATAGTTATGTTTTTATGGGCGTATACTGATTTTTTAAAAAAACCTTTATATTAAAACAAAAGTTAGTTTTACACAAGGTTTTAATCAAGCACATATTAAAAGAATTATTCAATCTGTTTTAATTGAATTTAATTAAGAAGTTAAAGAGATCTCTTAAAGAAGAAAATGTTTTAATAGTATGAAAGTAAGTCGTTTTACATTAGCAGTTTTATATTTCTCTTTCATTATGTTTAATTAAAGTTTTTAATTAATATCAGTGCAATTATGTGAATATTATAGCACTGCCAGAGCAAAGATATTATCAACTGAAAGGATAAAAGTTTTATCAGAATATCTGCTTGAAATTTTATTGCATATTAAAAAAAGCGGAGAAGTTCATTAGAAGAGTTTTGATGATTAAAAAAAAAAAGGCTTAACTAAACATGAGGAAAATAACATTTTTTTATTTGAATATTTAATTATACTTAAAATAATAACTGTTCTCAAAAGCAGATTTCAAATGCAAATAATCTAATAATCTAATCTAATCTAATGAATCTAATAATCAGTTGTACTTATTTTTCAAAAGAGATTATTTACGATAAGCAAACATATTACGAAACAATGAAAATTAAGTTATTCTGAATAGTTTTCTTACTTAGTTTGTAACTTACTGTCATATCAAAATAAAAGTAAGTGTTGAAGGGGCGAGGCCAACGAGGTAAGCGCGTAACATCAGAATATTAAATTCTTCAAATTAAAATTAACTCTGGTCTTCAACATGCAGAAAGAAAAGGAATTGTTTACCTTTTCTAAGGTCTATCCAATTTATGAAATATCCACTGGTTTATATATTTCAACTATTTGAGAATTTATTATAAACACTTCTTGAATAATCGTGTAGATGTACCACTGCTGAAATAAGACTTGTAAAAAAAATTATATTAATGCACAATTCACATTGAATAAATAAGTTCACGTTTGGATTGATTTTAAAAATTATATTTTACATTACTTAAAATTTTAAAAGGTTTACATTTAGATTAATTTTAACATCAGGAAACATTTTTTCCTGTGACTTTACAGAATGAAGGATAGTAATACACTGACTCATTTTCACAAAGTTTGGAAAGTTATGAGTAAAGTTGCATCATTTCTTTGAAACAAATTGACGTTGAATAATTGTCCTTTTAAATGTTTTAGTTCTGTAATAAGTTTATAATGGCATAATCACAAATAACAAATTATAAACATATTTCACATTATTAGAAGAGAACGATTATAACGAGGTAATAAATCTCTATTGCTTGATAAACTTGAAACTTAAGAGTCATAAATTAGGTCACTTGTTTTAAGAGATGAGAGAAAAATTATCGTTGGGTTTTTATCTGCGTGCTTCATCATTTTCTTTCTTTATTTATTTTACTTTGAGTGGAAAATATTAAGTGATTGAAATGAATGGATTAGTTTTCTACAATTTCCCCCTCAATCCGTTCATGGGGATTAACTAATATTTTCATTGAATTTCTGTGTTCGATGAATCGAGGCTTGGGTAAAGGTTTGGTAAGTGCATCAGCTATCATTTTTTCTGTTGGAAGATATCTTAACTCAATTATGCCTTCTTCGCTATATTGTTTAATGGCATTAAATTTGACGTCGATGTGCTTTGATCTTTTCGTGAATTTTTCTGATTCAACCATTTTTATGGTACTTTGATTGTCTTCATATAAAGTGATTGGTTTTTGCTGTGGAAAGCCTAGATCGTCAAGTAACTTCAATAACCAAATTATTTCTTGGCTAGCATGTGCTGCGGACACATATTCAGCCTCTGCTGAAGATAAGGCAATGCAACTTTGCCTTTTCGTCGTCCACTGAATTGGGTTGTTGCCCAACATATATAATATTCCCGATGTTGATCTACGGGTTTTGGTATCACCTGCCCAATCGGCATCAGCGAATACCTTTAATATTGGTTCTTCATTAGTGTTAATTATTAATTTTAGTTCTTTAGTATGATATAGATATCTTATTATTCTTTTTACGGCTTGCCAGTCTTTTTCGCGAGGATTCTCATTTCTTCTGCTTAAAATGTTTACTGCTGCTGAAATGTCAGGTCTCGTTATGGTTGTTATATAAAGCAATGAACCAAGTGCCTGGCGATATTTAATATTATTTGGCATTAAATTATCATCATCATTTAATTTGTTATATCCTGGTTCCATTGGAGTTTTGCACGGTTTGGAGTTTTCAAGATTGAACTTTTTCGCTAAATTTTCAATCTTAATTTTTTGATCAAGAGAATAACCGTTAGGTAATTTCTGAATTTGAGTACCTAAATAGTTACTAATATTGCCTAGATCCTTTAATTCGTATTCTTGTTTTAGAGAATTTACGATTTCTTCTATTATTTCATCTTTGCTGGCGATGAGTATATCATCAACATATATTATTATGTACGATGTATGATCTTTTTCTTTTCTAGTGAAAAGACATGTGTCTGCTGTACTTTGGATAAAGTTCAAGTTGTCTAGTGTTTCAGCGATTTTAATATGCCAAGCTCTGGCGGCCTGTTTGAGGCCATAGATTGCCTTTTTGAGCTTGCAAACTTTTTCAGGAAATTGTTCGTTTACATAGCCTTCAGGTTGATTTATATATATTTCTTCATTTAAGTTCCCATGAAGAAAAGCGGTGTCAATATCTACATGTCGCACATTCAAATTATTATAAGCTGCTGCTAAAAGAAGTGTTTTGATGGTACAATGTTGTGCTACTGGTGAAAATGTTTCTTGATAATCTTCCCCATATTTTTGACTGAAACCTTTGGCAACAAAACGTGCTTTATATTTTTGTGTATTTCCTGAACTATCAATTTTTCGTTTGAAAATCCATCTACTTCCTATGATTCTTTTATTAAGAGGAGGATCGACTAGATCCCATGTATTATTTTTCATTAACGATTGTATTTCGTTTTCAGTGGCTTTAAGCCAGTTTTTCTTTTCTAGTGGATTGTTTATTTTGATAAGCTGTTTCCAGTTTTCAGGTTCTGTTGTATCGCAATCATTTGCTAAAGCAATAAAATTGTCGGAAGTATATCTTTGAGGTGGTACTCCTCTGTTTTGTCTTTCAGATCTACGAGGTTGATGTGTTTCTGATTGTTTGGGCGCGTCAGGTGTACAGGGTGTGTCACCTATTTCTATTTCAATGTATTTTTTATCTTCAATTAATTGTTCGTGATCATTAATTTTCTCGTTTAAATTGTTCAGTTTTTCTTCCAGAAATTTTACAGATCTGGAAATTATTATTTCACCATTTTTAGTGAAAACGCGGTATCCCTTTGTATTATTATCATAGCCCATGAAGATACCCTCTTCTGCTGTGTCATCTAGTTTAGATCTTTTGTGTTTGTTTATGTAAGTGTATACTTTACAGCCAAATACACGTAAATAATAGAGATTTGGTTTTCTTTTGAACCAAATTTCATATGGCGTTTTATTTGTCAATTTAGTGGGGAGCCTATTTTGGAGGTGATTAGCAGTATTTATCGCTTCACCCCAGAACCTATGAGGTAAATTTGCTTCGGATAATAGGCTTCGTGTCATTTCAATTAAACTTCTGTTTTTTCTCTCAGCAATGCCATTCTGGCTGGGACAAAATGGAATTGTGTATTCATGTTTTATACCATGTTCCCTTAGAAAGGCTTCTGTTTTATTTCCTATGTATTCCCCACCGTTATCCGATCTAATCGCCGTCGGATATTTTCCTTGTCTGGTTTTGACCATTTGTACATAGTCTTTTATTTTTTCATAAACTTCATCTTTACTTTTTAATAAGTAAATAACTGTGAATCTAGAATTGTCATCTATGAATGTAAGGAAGTAATTTTTTCCTCCTATTGTGGGTGTTTTAAAAGGCCCACATAAATCAGTATGTACTAAATCTAATACTTTTGTTGTTTTATTTTCGATAGATTTAGAGTACGGTGCATTTGTTGACTTTGTTTTTATACAGGTTTCACAGTTTGTTTTATGATTACAGTTATTTATTTTTATCCCACTGGCCAAGTCATTTTTGACTAATTCTTTTATACTTTCATTATTTCTGTGGCCAAGGCGTTTATGCCAAATTTCGAGGCAATCTTTATTTCTGCAATCATGTGCAATGTTTATTTTATTTTGAGAACTTTCTTCTAGTGTTTCAACTTGATATAAGTTATGTTTCTTTAATGCTTCTAAGTATATTTTTCCATTGCACGATAGTATGCATTTTTCATTTTCGAAAAATACTTTGTAGCCATGTTCTGTGGCTTTACTTACGGAAATTAAATTTGATTCCAATTGTGGAACAAATAACACATTTTTAAGTGTAATTCTATTTATACATCCATCAGATGTTTTTGTCATTATTTGTGTTTCGCCGGTTCCGTAAGAATTTAATGTATTCCCATTAGCAATTGTTACTGTAGTTTTTTCAGTATCGTTGAATTTTGTAAATATATCCCTATCGTTCGCTATATGCGAAGACGCTCCTGAGTCAATTAACCAGGTTTTATTAGCGGGATTGACAATTATGAATGCTGCATCTTTATGTTCACTTTTATTTATTTGTACCTGTTCATCTGTTTTTGATTCATTCATTTTATTTTTACTATCACCTTTTGTATTTTCAAAACACAACGATGTGTACTTTTTGTATTTGTATTGTGTTTTAGGTGTAGTGGTCTGTGTGTTTCTGTTCTTGAGATGCCAGCATTGTTTGTAAGTGTGATGTGATTGTTTACAGTAGGTACAATATTTGTTTTGCCCTTTATAATCTTGAGTGTATTTCTTTTGTGTTTTAAACACCTTTTGTGAGTTTTCAACTTGCTCACTATTTTCTACCCGTTTATTAAATTCATCAGTAAGTTTGCTCTTGATGAATTCGGGAGTTAATTCAATTTCATTTCGGGCTTCGAGAGCTGTTATTAATGTATTATAACTCGCAGGTAAAGAGCAGAATAGAAGTGCAGATAAATGCGAGTCGGTTATGTTCTCTCCTATTGCGGAGAGCTTATCTTTTATTTCCAGTATATTAGTAATGTGTTTGTGCATGTTCCCATTTTCGGGAAGTTTTGCACTATACAATTTTCGTAACAAATACAATTTACTGGACAAATTGGCTCTCTCATGAATATTTTTTAAACTATCCCATGTCTGTTTTGCTGTTTCTAAATGTTTTACATGAACTATTTGCGTATCGTTTATACTCAGGTTTATTAAAGCGCGAGCTTTTGCATCCTTTTTTCTCTAATCTTCGTTAATTGGTGTAGGGGGTTCCTGAGTTACGAGTTCGTGCAAATCTTCCTTAATTAACAACATATTAATTTTAAACTTCCATATAGAATAATTATTATTGTTTAATTTATCTACTAATTGCATTTCCTTTATTGTCGCCATCTCGGAGAACTTGTTTATACAGTTTTTAAAGTTTTATTAGTTTAAATAGTTTATTAAATTCAATTATGTTTTCTTGAATTTTTAATCTAGCATAAGAGCTGAGTATTATTTTTATTAATTAGAGTCAATTATTAATCCTTAAGAATAAATTCTGAGTTCATATATTCATCAGTCTCATGATCACTGTTGAAGGGGCGAGGCCAACGAGGTAAGCGCGTAACATCAGAATATTAAATTCTTCAAATTAAAATTAACTCTGGTCTTCAACATGCAGAAAGAAAAGGAATTGCTTACCTTTTCTAAGGTCTATCCAATTTATGAAATATCCACTGGTTTATATATTTCAACTATTTGAGAATTTATTATAAACACTTCTTGAATAATCGTGTAGATGTACCACTGCTGAAATAAGACTTGTAAAAAAAATTATATTAATGCACAATTCACATTGAATAAATAAGTTCACGTTTGGATTGATTTTAAAAATTATATTTTACATTACTTAAAATTTTAAAAGGTTTACATTTAGATTAATTTTAACATCAGGAAACATTTTTTCCTGTGACTTTACAGAATGAAGGATAGTAATACACTGACTCATTTTCACAAAGTTTGGAAAGTTATGAGTAAAGTTGCATCATTTCTTTGAAACAAATTGACGTTGAATAATTGTCCTTTTAAATGTTTTAGTTCTGTAATAAGTTTATAATGGCATAATCACAAATAACAAATTATAAACATATTTCACATTATTAGAAGAGAACGATTATAACGAGGTAATAAATCTCTATTGCTTGATAAACTTGAAACTTAAGAGTCATAAATTAGGTCACTTGTTTTAAGAGATGAGAGAAAAATTATCGTTGGGTTTTTATCTGCGTGCTTCATCATTTTCTTTATTTATTTATTTTACTTTGAGTGGAAAATATTAAGTGATTGAAATGAATGGATTAGTTTTCTACAGTAAGTCCAACAGAGAAAATACTTAGAAAATGAAATAATTCTTAATGAATACTTAATGAATACTTTGTTAAATGAAAACGTAAATTTAAAGGAAAATAAAATAGTATTTATGTAAATTAAGAGTTAAAAAATAATGAAAACCTAAAGATATGATTGAAAACAAAATGTAATTTCGCTTTTTGTATATACAATTTTCTATTTATCTTCGCAAATAATATTAGTGTGTGCTCTTGTTTTAAGCGTTTGGAATGCAAATCTTAAATATAACTTCAAAAACCTTAACGTCACATAGCAAAAAATATAGTGCAAGGATTAAGAATAAAACTTTTATATAATGTGTGCTATGAATTAATTTGATCTCATATCGAAAAAACCCCAAGCAAAGAAAATATTCAAATTAAAGAAGTTGTTTTTTAGTGCAAGAAAAACATAATTTGATGAGGATGTTAAATAATAATAATAAAACCACAAAAGTTTAAGGGGACGGTAGATGTTAAAATTGATTGTTTTTTTCGTCTTAGATATAGGAAGTTTTGTGCATATATACATTTCACCCTAAGTATACATGATACCTTATAAAAATTTCTAATCTTAATATAATTTTAAGATTTAAAAAAAATTAAAACTCATAAACCAAACTTTAAAATGCTACTTTCCTCTTAATGTTTAAGATATTTCCTCGATTTGGCATTTTGATCAGTTAAAACTATATTACCAACAAATATGTGTATTAGTTATTTAATCCCTTGTTAATTAATTTGTTAATTAATTGTTAATTAATTGTTAATTTTTGAGAATTATTTTTCTGAATTCTATTCCGATTTTCATCAAAAGTGAGAATTTTAATAGGTTATAAACCAAATTTTTTTAGCTTAACGATGTCAAAACTGTAAAATGCATACACAGTTTCCTTGTAAACAGTATCATGATTCTCCCTTATAACTTTTATGATTTTGAACAAAAATTAAGACGCATGGAGCATTTCAAAAATCTAAAAATCGTGTAAAATCTGTATTGAGAAAAACAGCTATAAAGTTTACTAAAGCACCGAAAAATTGAGTGTGTACATAATTCAAACGCTTGTAACTTGCGAAAAATCATCTCAACTGCACGCAGTTTTTCACAAATGTTTCAATACAAACTGAAGAATAATGATACACACAAAAATAAATTACGATTTTTAGGTCACTTTTTAATCAAATACAGATCCACGGTCCCCTTAAAATGGTAGAAAAATTTCTGATAAAAAAAAAATAAAAAAAAAGTTATAAAGTAAAAATTTAACTATTTTCTTATTTCATATTCGATATTTCTAATATGATTTTATTCGATCTCTTATCTGAAATTATGTGACAGATATTTCGTATATAATATAAGTGCCTTTGTAAATCTATAATATAAGTGCATTTAATAAATCTATAATATAAGTGCATAATCTATAATATAATGATATAAGTGCCTTTGTAAAATATTAGTATACTGCCTTTGTAAAATATTAGTATACTGCCTTTGTAAATCTTTGAATTGCAAAATATAAAGATGACTTCCAATGTCTTAAAGTCATAAAGCAGAAACAAAAGTAAAAAGTTTTAGGAGTAAACCGTCTAATAATGAAATCTATGGATTATTTTTTTTCTCATATGAAAAGTAACTCCAGTAACAAAATTATTTAATTTAAGAAAATAAATTTTTTGTCCTGAAAGTATAAAATATCTGAATTGGAATTTGAAAAGTATTTATAAAACTAAAAAATGTAAGAAAAAAAAGGAGAATTGTGATTTTTTTTAAAACCGAGTTTATTCATAACGGAAAATTTCCCTTCCTATCAGTGTTGCCAGGAATATTTTAGTGTTTTGAACGAAGTATTTATGAGAGCGTAACGGAAAGTTACCGCTTCTTCAAACGGAGTTTTACCTTCTTTTACCTCTCAAAACGGAAGATCTACTAACGGAACGTAAAACGTTCGGCAACTTTACTGGCAGTAGTTTTACCATGAATTTACGGATTTATTTTTAACAGTGTAATAATATATATATATGTAAGGACTTATTCTGGGGATGACTTGGGAGCCTAATAATTGAGAGATACACAGAAATAATTAGAACTCGGGACCTGTTTGCGGATCGAACTCTTTTATTGGCCGTTCTCTTGTACATATGTAGTCTGGAGTTCGACCAGAGGCCCCGCGAGCCATTTACGTTAAGTTCTGAACTCTACATGGCCGAGGGTTTGGCTGAGAGCTCAAATTTGCCAAAAATCTGCCTTCCTGGTAGTTGTATGCCGGTTTTAATTAGAATTTAGGATATTTTCCAGCAGAGTGGAAAAGAGTCAAATTGGGAAGGTCATTTATTTTAATTGGTCAATTAGCTTTTGATTGATGTCCGGGTTAGATTTTGCAGAGCATCCCGGGCAATTACTCATGCAGACCTAACTACAAGTAGAAGAGAATTGCACAATGCACAACCATCAGCACTTCTAATCTTAAAGAAAGTTCGATTTTGGAGTCTGGAAGTAATAAGTTCTGTGGATTAAAATAAACTTAACAGGGGCAAGTCGGATTTAAGCATTAGATTTGTATGTTAGAAAAAGAGGCTGGGGCTTTTTTAATTTTAAGTTTACAAAAGGATTCATGTATATTCTTTCATATATCTATATATCTATATATCTCCTATATATATATATATATATATATATATATATATATATAACTTATTCATATATATATATATATATGAATATTTCAGCATATTATGTGTTTGCCTTCGTTTCCTTACCATTTTACATTGCTTTAGTAAAGTACAAGTACAATTATGTACTGTTTTTAATTTTAAAATATTTCCTTTTTTTTTCCTACATGCGCATTTAGTCAACATTAGTTTTCCAAACATTAGTGACAATGCTTATCGCATGTCTTTGAGCTGCAATATTGAAAGATAATATCCAAACTATTAAGGTTATACAAAAAATAGCGCAAAAGTTTCAAGAGTAAATGTTTTTTATAATGAATTTTATGAATTATTCTATTTTTATATTGAAATAAATCAATCAAACATAAAATTTAAATTGAAGAAAATGGTTTTAATCAACAGGAAACATAATTTGGGGAGAATATTAACTAATAATTATGAAATTTCAAGACTTTAAAATGAAAGAAAAACTGCTGTTTCAAGAAAGAAAATTAAGTAAATAAAAATCCACTCTTTTTCTCATGTGATATTCTATATTTCTTAAGTCATATTTATTTCTTATGTATACTAATAGAAAAATAAAATATAGAATAATTCATTTTCTTTAATTTAAATTTTCTCTTTGATTGATTTATTACGATATGAAATTGAAATAATTCATAGATTTCATTATAAAAACATTTATGTGAATTATCTTTCGTAAATATTATTAGTTAGAATTGTTTTCGTATACCTTTGAACTGTCACGCATAAATATGACATTAAGCAAAGTAAAGAAATCAGTAATAGCTTTAGGTGTAAATCTTTTTATAATGATTTATGTGCATTAATTTGTTCTCAGGTCGAAAATAACTTGAAATAAATTATAATTTGGAAATAAAAATAATTTATACTTATCATACATTACAATTTGAAGCAGGAAAAATGTTCAAGGTTTAAATTATTTTCTATAATAAATTTGTTGTACATTGTTTGCCCTTTTGCTAATAGTAAAACATATTTTTAAAAAATGAATTCATTTTGCAGCTACTTTTATATTTGTATTTAATAAACAATGCACTTTAATTTCATGACTTAATGTTTAGTAAATCAAATCTAGGGAAAAATCTATTATAAAAATCCTATAAAGTTACATTATAAACAAAAAACGCATTTATAATTATATTCTTAAATTTAATCTGAATAGTTTTTTAAGAGTTTAACTTAATTTATTCCCATATCAAAAATAAATCAAGCAGAAAAAATATTTAAAGAAATCGTTTATAATTAAATAAAACAAAATTTATTTAGAATATATTAAATAACCATGATAGAAACAAAACGGTATATATAAATTAGTCAAAATATCTTGATATAAAATCAAACAAAATAAATTTCGAGTGTTTCAGGTCTAATATTTCACTCAGCTTTCACAAGTACAAATATAGAGTGTACTTTAGAAGCGTTTGAACGGCGAAATTTAAAGATGACTTCAAAAGTTCAAAGCTATGAAGCGGAAAATAATGTTCAAAGTGTAAAATGAAATATTTTCTATAATGAATTCGTAGTATTTTGTTTGCCCTTTTTGTGTGTAGTAAATACCATTTTAAATAACGAATTATACGTATTTCGAATTATTAAAAATAAAGTGTTTCTGAATGCTTTTTAATAAATAGTTCTTGCTAAATTTGTTCTTATATCGGAAATTAATCAAGCAGAGATAACATGTAATATAAATGATTTTTTTAAAGCCAAAATATAAATTAAGTTGAATATTGAAAAAATAATTATTCAAATGAAACGTTAAAATTAACCCTTTGTAACTCAACCATTCCGATTTCAAAAATATTTACTCAGATGTTAAAATACACCATTTTAAACATGTAAAAAATAATTTTAAAAAATTGAACGCAAAAATTAAAAAAATGTTTACGAAAAGGTGCTTTTTTCACATCTGCAATAAACAAAAAATTACATACTGCTCATGAATATTGTTAATTTTCCAACAGAAAATTCTAAATTATACGAACTTATGCTTGTAGAATGTATATTTTTGGACGTCTACAGCATTTTAATTTGACAAAATGTACGGTTTATTCTAGCAAAAACGATGTGAACTTCCCAAATGATAAATAAAATTTTGGGATAAAAAATTAACTTAGTATCGCAGTCTGTTGAAAATTCTATGAACAATTTATATTAACTGCTATGTCAGGAGACAGCATCAATAAATAAAATCCTTCTGTAAAGCCCACAATATACAATAGATGGCCATAATTGACGGGAACTTTCAGTTTTACACATTTTTTCGAATATTTTAAAATATACATGTCAGATTCTTTTGGAATTTTAGGATTAAGAAGAACAGGTTTTACTCCATATTTATCAATGTCGATTTGATAAGGAGGACTAATTAGGGGACCAACAAAAAATTAAAGAAAAAAAATAATACCTGGGATCACACTGTAAAATAAAATGCACGAAATGATCTATCGCTACAGAATATACATAGGCAGACATGGTATAATATGTGTATTCATTTTTGTAAGACTAACATGCATATTAATAGAGGTGTAGCGATTTTTTTTAAATTAAAAAAATTCTTGCATGTATTTTTGCTTATAAAATACAGGGTTTTTAACCAAATTTAACGTCAGTTTCAAAAAAATTGACAAAATGTAGTAGAAATTATATAGTGTGATTGAAATATAAATATAATAAATATTTAAGGAAATATGGGCAGTTGAATAAAATAATTTTTATATGCGCTTGCGCGAAAGATAACAAGGAACTTTTTGCACTATTTAATGTTCAACACTATGGAGCAACTTATTAAAAAAAATCAGTTCAATATCGTAAAAATTCAGAGAGATATCGGCGTTAGAGTGAGCTGTTTTTTAGTTTCTGACTAAAACCCGCTGAATGATAAGGGATTGTCCAGAAATTGTTATTTTTAACCCTTCTTTGCATGAGTTTTTATTTTACAATTGTGTTTTTTTATACATATATTAATTATTAGACACCAGAAATTTTAAGATAGATTTTTAACTTTGTTCAGTAACATAGTTCACGGGAAATTTACTGGATTAATATTTCTATATAAATATAGTGGTGGAGAAGAAGTTGATTTATTTATTAAAAGTTAAATAAAAAGCGATGGAAATTTACATCTCCGTGCAATTAAGGGTTAAGTTATCTGGCAGCGTTCGGAGCAAATTTTTAGAAAAAACTATTTAATTATAATTTACGCTTATGTTTAGGAAGATTTTGACTCTAAACTACGATGAAACGAAAAATATAGCCCATACATTGATTACATTTAGGTAAATTGAGGAGTTTATGGTAAAATTTTGTGAAATTTAGCCCAATACGCAAAACACTCTACAGTAATTTCTATCGCATATATATGTATTTTCTGTATACACGTAATTTGTATGCCAGTAGTGAAGATGATAAACTAAAATCTAAGATATATTATATATTTTTCATAAGTTATGAGTCAATAACTTGCAATTTAATTTTTATAGTGATATGTCAATAGCTTTTTGAGAAATTACGTTTTGCGTATTAGTCCAGTCAAATTAGGAAAGTTTGTCGTAATAAATGCTAAGAAGATAAAAATTGGTACAGTTGTTCATTGATGGCTACTGATGACTATGTAAAAAATCCTGATGGATAGGAGGTGAGCGTTGGGGGTTAAAATAAATTACTGTTTTTAGTTTTTTACAAAAATCTCAGAAATTGTTGGTTTTTATAAAAAAATTACTCCTATATAAATTAAAGAACATAAAATTTTCTACAAATGTTTAGTTTGTACATGTTAGTACAAATGTTAATAAATATGTTAGTACAAATGTTACAAATGACAGTTATATGCAGAGGAACCTCGATTATCCGTCAGCCAAAAAAACGGAGCTTTGATGGATTTTCCGCAAAAAATTCACTTTAATTTCAATTTTATTTACTTAATGTCGCCATAATAAATGCTACAGAGATACAAAATTGGTACAGTTATTCATTGATGGCTACTTTTGACTTTGTAAGAATTCCTGAAGGATAGAAGTGAGCGAGGGGAGGGGGGGTGAAACTAAAGTACTTTTTTTAGTTTTATACAAATATCTCAGAAACTGTCGGTTTTCATGAAAAAATTACTCTGACATAAATTAAAGAACGTTAAATTCTCTACAAATGACAGGTATATACAGTGGAACCTCGATTATCCTTCAGTCACGAGATCAGAGCCTTGACGGATTTTCCAAAAAAAAAATCACTTTAATTTCAAATTTATTTAGTTAATATATAGTCAAATTTATTAAATACCAATGGATCCATGTGAAAATTTTGCACTGCGGTCTAATATTTTTTAACAATATCTAATAATGTTTAGACTAAGGTTTAATTTTCTAAAGGGAAGTTAAGGACTAAAATTATCTGCAAACAACATTAGTCAAACCAGAATTTCATCTAATTGATTACATCAAAGTTACTATTGAAACAGCCCATTGATTTCCTAAACTGTGATATTATTTTGGATGGTGGTTTCTTTCTTCACAAAGTCCCTTGATCAAGAGGTTCCACTTTTTTTTCAATTTTTGAAGGTTACAACAAATATATCTCTACACATTATAAATGAAAAAGTTGTACAGTGGTTTTTGATGGGTACTCCGACATTGCCAATAGCACGAAATCAGCAGAGAAAAACCGAAGATGTGCACTGAAGAAGTCCGTGGATATTAATTTCAAAGGGGACACAGAGGTTTCCGTCAAGCAAGAAAGCTTCCTTTAAAATGAAAATAACAAATCAAAATTAATTAACTGTGCTTTCTTCCAAATTGAAGGAAAATGAAATATCCTTCCGGGAGAGTACTGGCGATGCAGATACCTTAATCGTAACAGCAGCTATTGAAATATCTTTTAGTGGCAGAGTAGCAATTATTGGTGAGGATGTTGATCTTGCTGTCCTCCTAATTGCCCTAACTCCGCTCGAACAAGGAATTTTCGTTAAGCCAAGTCGTGGAAAAATTGAAAAAAAGATTATTTCCTCACAACAGTTAATTCAAGAAACAAAACTGAAAGACTTTATTCTAGTCCTTTATGCGTTCACTAGATGTGATATGACGTCAGCCGCGTTCAAAAAGGCGGAAAAAATTTTCAAGCTGTTTCAGCAATGTGAAGACGGACACAAAATTGCTGATGTGTTCAATAACAGGGCATTTGACAATACTGCTGTTGCAAAAGCAGGAAAACAACTTTTTTCAGATTGTATGGAGAACCTCCCACATCTACATCTCTCAACACTTTCCGATACCATTCTTTCGCCAAATCTAAATCGAATGTCAAACCTGACATTTCATCCCTTCCATAAACAGAAGTAGCGGCTAGACAATATTCTTTCCGGGTGTACCATCAGGTACAGATGTGGCTTGGCCAGTAACAACATGCCGAACTCTGGGGCTGGGAACGAAAGCATAATCGTCAGGTTCTTGTTACAACTAAGGACCTGATCGCACTTGAGGCTGTCTTAAATACCATCTTCTGCAAATGCACCACTGGGTGTGGAGCTAAGTCCGGGTGCAGGAAAGCAGCCATTAACTGCACACTCATCTGCAACATTTGCCATGGTGACTGTCTGAATGCTACACTTATAGCTATAAATACAGATCAACATGATGAGGAAGACGATAAGGATGTGATTATGGATTCAGTCATGCTGAGAGCGCCTTCTAATGCACCGTCCACTTCAACTGATGATGATGTGTCAAGAAAAAAAAAGAACATTATGACTTAGTAAGTATTTGCTTAATGATAAATTAGTACTTTCATTGTTCTCAATTATGTTTTGTCGCGCTTATAAAATTTCACGTGAAATAACATTTTATTAATGATAAATATAAATATTTGTCTTCAGTACCAGGGTGATAACTAATAGTGCAATATTGTAATATTGGAGTGTTTACTGGTTTCCTTTTTTTTTCTTTTTTTTTTCTGCAACAAAATTTAATAAATTGGAATAGACATTAAGTAAATAAATATGAAATTAAAGGGATTTTTTTCCGGAAAATCCGTCAAGGCCCAGGTTTTCTAAATGACGGATAATCGAGGTTCTACTGTAAATATCTGTCATTTGTAGAGTATTTTGTGTTCTTTAATTTTTGTCAGAGTAATTGTTTTCGTGAAAACCGACTGTTTCTGAGATATTTGTAAAAAACTAAAAAAGTATTTTGCCCCCCCCCCCCCCGCCCCTCCTTCCCGCATTCACCTCCTATCCATCAGGACTTTTTACATAGTCATCAGTAGCCATCAATGAACAACTGTACCAATTTTATCTCCTTAGTATTTATTATGGCAAACTTTCCTAATTTGACTGGGCAAATACGCAAAACATAATTTCTCAAAAAGCTATTGAGATGTCACTATAAAAATTAAATTGCAAGTTATTGACTCATAACGTATGGAAAATATATAATACATCTTAGATTTTAGTTTATCATCTTCACTACTGGCATACAAATTATGCTTATATAGAAAATACATATATATGCGATAGAATTTACTGTAGAGTGTTTTGCGTATTGGGCTAAATTTCAAAAAATTTTACCATAAACTCCTCAATTTACCTAAATGTAATTAATGTATGGACTATATGAAAAATTATGGTAATAATCATCAGCAGCAGATGTCAGAAAAACGTTATCCCGAAAGCACAAAACAAAATAATAATATTCTGGGAGAGTGTAGGGATGATAGTTGCATAATAATAGTCTTGATGTCTTTTCTTGTTTTTATTGACAACACACTTAACGTAAATTAAAAATAATATTAGACTGAATATAATTATAAATTCCAGGAGAGCAGCATAGATGGTCCGTATTCAAGATACAAACTTTATCCAACTGACAAAAACAAGTTTTCTAATCGGTTCGGGGTTACGTTACATTACGTAACGCGCGCCGTGAGCTTAACTCCGCCCACAGAACATGTAATCAAGGATTTTCTCAACATCCTGTTCATCAAAAATTTTCAAAGATTCTACATCATACATATATAACATCATATATATATATATATAACATCAATACAAGTAACCTAGTTTTCAATTAACAAATAATACCTCAATTATCTAAATTGTACACAATTTTCAAATAAAAAATAAAATTAAGGTGTTCAAGTAAACATTTTAACATAATATTATTCAAGATCAATATCTATTCCAAGTACAAGTTTTAAATTAAATTATAAAAAGTAAAATAATAATAATATATCCAAGATAATAAGATTCAAGAATGAAACCAAGTAAGTAAAACAAAACATTTTTAAAGTTTTGCACAAGAGTTTCAAGAAGACAGTCAAATATAAAATAAAATATTTAAATTTAAAATAATTCAGGTCAAGATACAACTATAGTCCTGGAAATCAAAGTTTGATATGCTATCTAGATTAAATCAGGATGATATACTATCTAGATTAAATCATGAACACAAGAAAATTTCAAATATTAAATTCAAGAAACAATGCAAATATATATATTTCAGTGATACTTACATACCTTCTTCAATAAGCACAAAATCAAATTACAATATCTTCTACTAAAAATATAAAAAGAAACAGTTAAAAATATTATTCATGTACATTCTATTATCAGGCAAAGAATTAATTTAGAAAAGTTCAAAAAGGATAAGTAAGAGAAATTAAAGTCCAATTCAAATATCATCAAGAAAAAATTTAGAGTCTTATGAAAGTAAAAAAAGTTTTTTTTTTCAGTTTTTCAAGTCACTAATTTCAAGATTGTACAACAGATTTATTGGTCTTTTAATAATGGAATTGTTTGTTTTCACTTCATAAGACCTAATTCTTCCATCTCTTCCAACAAATGTTTTTGTAATTTTTCCCAACTTCCCGAAAGCTGTAGGTAAATGTTCATCATGCACAAGCATAACATCATCTATCTTGAAATCAAAAGTTTTATTTTGATCCGTGCAGTGAGCAGATTTTAAGTTGAGGAGATATTCATTCTTCCACCGCTTCCAAAAATGGTTTAAAATTGTCTCACCTAAACGAAAACGTTTCACTAAAGTTTCTTTGGTTGCTGGTAAGGTTAAATCGTTTACTTTTATAGTTGGTAAACACAGAACTCGTTTTCCTATAATAAAATGAGCAGGTGTTAGAGGAAATGGTTCATCTAGTTCAGAATAAACGTAAGTCAATGGACGAGAGTTTATGATAGCTTCTACTTCAACTAGAAGAGTTTCCAGTTCACTTAGAGTCAAAGAGATTTGCCGATGAGAAGATTTGCCGATGACTTTACGTAAAGTAAACTTCACTGAGTGCACCATTCGCTCATAAAAGCCACCACACCAGGCAGCACGTTCGACAATGAATTTCCAAGAAATTCCCCGATCGGCGTAAAACTTTTTTACGTGCGGATGGCGGATAGCTTTCCACATTTCTTTTAATTCAAGCTCAGCTCTTTTGAAAGTTTTTGCATTGTCGGAGTAGATTATACCACACAGCCCTCTTCTTGAAATAAATCTGCGAAATCCTAATGAAAATTCTGCAGTTGACATGTCTTTCACAAGCTCCAAATGAATTGCTCTTGTGATAGCGCAAGTAATCAATAAGATGTAATTTTTAATTCTCCACCCCTTCACATATAGGAGCCCCGCAAAATCTAGGCCTGTAACGGAAAATGGGGGTGCTTCGTTAATGCGGTCACCTGGAAGAGGTGCTATTACTTTTTGATCAGGACGTATGTTAAATTTCTTGCAGATTGTGCAGTTGTTGAGGACTGATTTTATGCACTCTCTACCTCTCAAAATCCAAAACTTTTCACGAGTTTGTACCAGTGTGTCTGCTACTCCTGCATGCAAAACCCTTTCATGGGAATCTTTAATAATCAATTCAGTAAATTTATGTTTGGGAGTAAGCACGATAGGATGTTTATCATAAAATGGCAAGTTAGCCTTTTGTAACCGCCATCGTACCAAGAGTAATCCTTCTTCTGACAACACAGGATTTAGCTGCAAAAGGTTGGATTCTTTAGGGATATTTTTGTTCAGCTTTAAGCATTTTATAACCTCAGGAAAACCTCAGTTTTTGTTGTAATTTTATCCTCTGGGATGACAGGTCTATGGGGCATGTAGTAACAGTTATTCTCGGAAAACCTTTTAGGGCAAAATTCTACTATACCTTCATTAACTTGGTCAAGCAAAATAGAATTGTATTCTTTGAATAAAGACTCATCTTTCAGGAATTTATTTTCCAAACTAGAAAACCGCTTTTTTGCTACTTCAAAATTATTTTTAAGCGAATCACGAGAATTTCTCCATAAAACGCGTGTTTCATAGTGACCATTCACGAATTTTAAGTTTTCTTGAAACTCATTTATTACTTCATAATTAGAAATTTTCTTTTCATTACTTTCAATAATACCAATTGCTTCAAGGTCCCAAAATGCTTTTAATTGTGTATTTAAATTTTCACCCGAAACATTTAAACATGTTAAATCTCTTTCTTTCGAATAGCAAATTACATTTAAACAAGAAATAGAATTCATCGAATAATTATCTGGCATTTTTCCAACTAATGTTGTTCCGAAAATAGACGTTTGAAAGTATAATTGCTTGTTTATTTTGGTAAGCGATCCACATAATGTTTCATAAATATAATTAGCTCCTAACAAAATTTGAACTGGTAAATTTACCTCGAATAAATCAGCTAATTGATATTCCTTTGAAATAAGGTTTTGAACCTGAGGATTAATATTTTGACATAATTGGGTACCACAGATTTCATCCGTAATTAATGCCTCAATATTAACCGAATTATACGGATGATATCTGCTTCTCAAGGTTATTAATACACATTCAAATTCTTTTTCTGTAGGATTTCTGTTAGAAAATGTATAAATGAAAAGTTTTTCTTTTCTTAAGATTTTGGCATTTAATGCCTTTGCCAAATGACTCCGAATGAAGGTTTTTGTGCAAGCAGAATCATATAGCATTCTGGCAAATAATTTTTTAGATCCACTTTCCACCTGAACACAAGCTGTTTGCAGTAGAGTGATATAAATATTCCTCAAATTTTTTGACTTATGAATAGATTGTATTACTGTTTCAATTTCAGGATTTTAGCTAAATTGTTTTAATTTTGAATCTTGATTTTCAACTAATTTTTTACATTTTTTTTGTGGGCAAAATAAGTGATTATGTTGTGTGCTTTGACATGTTTGACAGTGCTGAATTATTACTTTACAAGCTGCTTGTAAGTGTTTGAAAAAACATTTATAACAGCGTCCGTCTTTCTTTAACTTAAATCTTTTTTGTTCATTGGTTAGAATTTTGCATCCTAATCCAGTATGTGTATTAGAATTGCAAAAAATGCAAACACCTTTAGTAACAGTATTTAATGCAACTGATGTCGGGAAATTATTTTTTACTTTAAATTTCTCTTTAGAATATTCAGCTTTCGAACGAAACGTTTCCTGACCTTTCAACGAAATTCTTGACACTAGATCTGCAGCCTCCCTAGATTCAATTTCAAACTTGATGAATTTCATTAATTCCCCTACATCACCCATTTTCTTAGGATACCTTTTTCTGTGAAATTCTACCACTAAATTATGTGGCAATTGTTTTAACAAAATAGGGATTAATATATATCCAAATTTATCTGATGCAATACCCATAGATTGCAAATTCCTAATACTGACTTCACTTTCATCATAAATATGTCTGAGCCCCTTAATATTTGATGAAGATTTAACAGGTTCGATTTCTAATAATTTATTAACAAAACAACTAATTAACTGGTCTTGTTTTCCGTATCTTTCTTTTAATAATGTTAAACAAGACTTATAATTTTTTTCTTTTAAAGCAAAATCAGCTACTGATTTGCAAGCTTCACCGGTTAAGAAATATTTCAAATATAAAAATTTATCAACTGTAGTTAATGATTCATTTGAATCTATAGCGCTTTCAAAACTATTATAAAATTCCAAGAATTTACTTGGATCACCACTAAAGGTGGTTATATTTAGTTTGGGTAAATTGACAGGATTCTGTGATGCATTATTTAAATTAGAAATACTATTATTACTTTTCACAGATTCAGCTTGCTCGACCTTGAATTGTTTTAATTTACTTCTTATATTGGTTTTCGAATCAGATATAGCTTCCTCAAGCGACTTTTGAATTTCGTTTTCAAATTCCGTTTCACCATCAATTAATTCTTCAATTTTTTCATTTACATTTTTAAGCTCATTTTGTTTTTCTTGTAAATTTATTAAATATTCAGACAGCTTAAATTGATCATTGTCACTTTGAGTATCAATACTTTCCATAAATCTATCGATAGAAGAAATTAATTTCGTGCATGAAGTTCGAGCAAGCTTACGTTTTGATTTTAACTTATCGACTTTTTCCATTTTAGAATAACAATAATAATAATAAAAAAGTTTTTACAGTACCTTTTATCCGAGCTTTTTCCACGAAAAAAAAAAAAAAAAAAAAAAAAAACTTGCGATAAATCAAACGAGGATCGAGGGCGAAATTCAGAACAATTTCTTATATTCGCGGGTTTCCGCACCATGAAAAATTATGGTAATAATCATCAGCAGCAGATGTCAGAAAAACATTATCTCGAAAGCACAAAACAAAATAATAATATTTTGTAGAGTGTAGGGATGATAGTTGCATGTCTTGATGTCTTTTCTTATTTTTATTGACAACACACTTAACACAAAAGTAAATTAAAAATAATATTAGACTGAATATAATTATAAATTCCAGGAGAGCAGCCTAGATGCTCCGTATTCAAGATACAAATTTTATCCAACTGATTTTGACTGATTTTTTTAATAAGTTGCTCTATAGAGTTGACTATTAAATTATGCAAAAAGTTCCTTGTTATCGTTCGCGCCTGCGCAGATAAAAATTATTTTATACAACTGCCTATATTTCCTTAAATATTTAATATATTTATATTTCATTCACACTATATGATTTCTACTACATTTTGTCAATTTTTCTGAAACGGACGTTAAATTTGGTTAAAAACCCTGTATTTTATAAGCAAAAAACATGCAAGATTTTTTAATTTTTTTTTTTTAAATCGCTATATCTCTATTAATATGCATGCTATTCTTACAAAAATGAATACACATATAATACCATGTCTGCCTATATATATTCTGTAGCGATAGATCATTTCGTGCACTTTATTTTACAGGGTGATCCCAAGTATTAATTTTTTTCTTTAATTTTTTGTTGGTCCCCTAATTGTCCTCCTTATCGCATCAACGTTGATAAATATGAAGTAACACCTATTCTTTTTAATCCTAACATTCCAAAAGAATCTGACATGTATATTTTAAAATATTCGAAAAAATGTCTAAAACTGAAAGTTCCCATCAATTATGGCCATCTAGTGTAAGTAACATTGACTTTCGGTGTGTTACAGATATGCAACGAAGTGATACAAAGAGTTAAGTAAGAACCTCCTGATCTGAAAAGAAACAAAATTAAATTGCGCCTTATTTTAAATGTAATTTTTTTTTCTTTCGCAAATTCCATAACAGGGTGTACTTTGGTTAATCATTGGAACTGCAAAATTTAAAGCTGTGTAAAATCTTATGTCAAAATCCTTAAAGTTACGAAGTGAAATATACCTTACACTATTTAAAAGTAAATCTATTTTTATAATGGATTAATTTTTATTTGGATCAATTTGAATTTTGGATTTTGGATTTTTATTTTTATCCTGATCTGAAAATAAACAAAATTAAATTTCGCCTCTTTTCAAATATTCTTTTTTTTGTTTTTGCTTTTGCAAATACTATAACAGTGAGTACTTTAGATAAGCATTGAATCTGCAAAATTAAAAGCGGTGTAAAATCTTATGTCAAAATCCTTAATGTTACGAAGTGAAATATACCTTACTTTATTGAAAAATAAATATATTTTTATAATGGATTAATTTTTATTTGGATCAATTTGAATTTTGGATTTTGGATTTTTATTTTTATAATAGATTTATTTCTAATTTTTATCCTGATCTGAAAAGAAACAAAATAAAATTTCGCCTTTTTTCAAATATCCTTTTTATTTATTTTTTGTTATTTTATTTTTTTTCGCAAATTTTATAACAGGGAGTACTTTATATAAGCATTGGAACTGCAAAATTTAAAGCTGTGTAAAATCTTATTTTAAAATCCTTAAAGTTGCAAAGTGAAATATACCTAACAGTATTTAAAAGTGAATTTATTTTTATGACGAATTCGCTGTTCCAGTTTTTTCCCATTCTTAGAATAGTTAATGCTTTTTTTTCAGTTGAAAATATATTAATATTTAAAATTTCGTAAAAATACAATTTTTGAATATGAAAATATAATTGGTTGAGAATAATTTTTTTTCAAGTATCAGTTTATTTAGTATAAGCTAATATAATTATAAAATATCAATATAAACTTTTACTATACAATTTTCTAAAATTGGAATTTTATTTATTTTCATATCAGATACAAATGAAACAAAAGGCATATTTAACATAAAAAAACGTTTTTAAAAATTCTTTAATAAACGATGTCTTTTCTAAATCATGGCCTGTTTGTAATATTAAAGTATATTTCTGTAGGAAGACAGGTTAATGTGTATCACAAATCCTCTTGATATGAAAGTAAACAAAGCAAAATGTCGCTCTTTCCTTCTTTTCAAATTTTATTCATCTTTTGCAAATATTATTACACAAAATGTTTTTCGTAAGCTTTCAAACAGCAACATTTTAAGAGTATTCCAAAAGTCTTTCTGTTATGAAATGAAAAACAGGCATAAAAGATTTTAGAGTAAATATGTTTTATAATGAATTCTTTTAGTTTTGTTTGCCTTTTTATGTAGGTCATTAAACAACAGTTTTAAGAAAGGGTTAAAATTATTCTTTTCTCTGAAGTTTGTGTAATGTATTTCTTATATATTACATATAAACATAATAATAAAAAAAATTATATTAATTTTATATATTTATTAATAATAAATAAAAAAAATATTGAGATCAATTTTATGGATATTTTCTTAAAATTTTGCCAAAAAATGTTTTTTTTAGTTGAATATTTAATATGTATTTTTAAATGATTACTGTTCATAAAAAAATTAATATACAAATTCAATTGATTGTACATGAATGTATTTTCCGAGAAGCAGCATTTTTAGATAAGTCAATATAATTGGAAACAAACAGAAAGGTTTTTTATTATATAAGGTATAATGATGCTTCTTTTTATATCTTAAATACATTAAACAAATAAAATATTTATTATGAATAAATTTTTAATAAGGAAGAAAATAAGTTTTATACAATATAAAATAAAAATTATAAAAATAAATAAATAAATAAAATGAATGGAAATCTCCTCATCTGAAACAAAATCTGATGAAACTTAGTTTCTTTCATATATGATATTTTATCCGCTTTCACAAATATTATTACATATGTTGTTTTACGTAAGCAAAAAATTAAAATGACTTTGCAAGCTTTAAAGTTATGAAGTGCTGAATAATGTTCAAGAATTAAGAGTAAATCTTTTTCAAAATTAATTCTTTGATTTTTGTTTTCTCGTTTCTAGAATAATAAACAAAATTTTAAAAAATAAGTTAAAATCTTTGTTTATCAAAATATATTATTTGTACGACATTGATTTTAATTTAATAAGTAGTTATATTATTTAAGGAAGTGCTTTAAATTATAAAAAAAAAATTATATAACCATATCCAGTTTGCAGCTGTACCTGAATACTTACTGTTTTATTGTTTAATTAATCTTAAAATACATAAATGGAATTATTAAATTACTGAGTTATTTAAATATTTATTAAAAACGCAAATGAATCTCATAAAAATAGGCGTGATAGTCATTTTAATGAAATGCGATCTCACGAAAAAAACTTACGTTGTCTTTACCAAAAACAACTCTGGGGTAAAAATTAGAGTTGTTTTGGCACACGAAAAAAAAGGCTGTTCCGAATACAATTTGTTATACTGAATTCGAATATGTAAGTAGTTTTATACGTATGAACTGTATAAAATGATGTTCATGATATAATGTTTCTTAGTCTATGAAAACCTATAAACAGGAGAGAATAATCTCTTCCTAGTTACTCCCAATTTTAAAATGCTTTTGTCTATCTTCAGAAATATCAGAAATCAACAGATTTTTGAAATTTAAAGAAGCATTTATAAAAACGAAACTTCTTTTGCTGCCTGTAATTTCTGGAAACGTTTTCGAGTAGATTTTACAGTGCATTGATCAGTTTTCGCAAAGTAAAATTTCGGTATGTCGGATGCTATCAGCTCTCAAGTATACAATTTTTTGGTCAACAATTATATTTTACAGATAAAAGGTGATAAATTAACAGCATTAACATTAACATAAAAAATAAGAGTATTTGGTTAGTTTTGCATGCATACTTTCAATTACGCAGCTGAGAATGTTTAATTGAGATTTGATAGTATCCTAAAACCGATATTCGGAGTTGAGAAAATTGATACACTGTAAAAACAGTTCTCAAACGTTTCTAAGAATTACGGGCTGGAAAAGAAACTTTGTTTTTATAAATAATTATTTAAATCTCAAAAATGTAGTTTATGAGGTTTGTAAAGATAAAGTTGTAAAGCATTTCGTTATCATGGGTAACTCGGAAGAAATTATAATTTAAACACACCATCGTGTCTTTAAATGTTGAGGAGATTACAAAATTTTAGCCTATAACCTAAAAATTCTGTTTTATTCAATTCAAATCCCGAAAGTGGTTATTTAATGTACCTTGTGATGAAGTTCACATGAAGATACAGGGTGATTATAAAAAAAAACTATCCCGATATATGAGCAAGTAACTATCATACCGTTCACAGAAACTGAATGAAATTTGACCACATTAATCAAACCTTCTATCAAATTAAAAGTAAATTCACGCCTATATTTGATTAGTTCGCCCTCTGCTGAAGAATATGAGAAGTGCCAAACAAAAACAGAGAGCATGGATTTTTCAGCAGCCTTTTCTCCATCTACAAACTCCTACCAGAAATGAAGACTGCTCGGCCGTCCTAAAAATATCTAAATTAACTGACCAGTCTCAATGCCCTAAATCATAATTCTTTAACATTTATAGACTCTCAAACTCCTGGGTCTGACTTGGAAAAAGATCATATTGTATATAAAAAAGAATAAAGTCAGATCCCATGAAAAGACTTTGTTGTTAATTATTCAAGACTACATCAAGGAATAAAAATCCTGAAGGAGTCAGGCTTTGGAATATATTTCAAGAGAACACAAAATAGGTGCCAGGGATGTATCATTACATATATATATATACATATATATATATATGTTTAGCATGCATAGAATGAACGGAAATGTATTTTCACCCTTCGTTTAATAACATTTACTATCCTAATTTTTACATGTTTGAATATAAGGTTAAAATCGAAGATGGAAATAGAAGGAATATTTGTTAAAAAGGTATTTTTTTTCATTAATGTGAATTTAAAGGTGACAAAACAAGTACACGTTTTTATTTATTGTTTTTAATATTTGAGGTATTAAAAAAATTGCGGTATTAATTCATTCATAAAAACAGTTCATATTTCTGCTACTTAATTTAGAAAGCGTTTTCGAGAAATTTTTAAAGGGTATTAATCAGTTTTCTTTACCTGTTTTTTTTTTTTTTTGTGTGTGTGTGTGTGTGTGCTATTATTTTTCAATTAAAGATCTTCGACTGCGTAACTGAAGTTATACATGCAAGAGGAATTTTTACACGGTATTAATGCGTTTTCTTTACCTGATTTTTTTGTGTGTGTGGTATGAATTCTCAATTAAAGATCTTCGACTGCGTAACTCAATTTATACATGCGCACTAAAAAACAACACGGAAACGTTTCCGGAAATCAGTGGCAGCAAAAGAAACGTATTTCCATACGTTTCATACGTCATAAGTCTTTAAATGTCGAAAATATATTAGTTTATGGGGGTTTTAAAGATAAAGAAAGCATTTCAGAATTGTGGGTAACGCAGGAGAGGTTGTTATATATTTTTGTTTGTGGTTATATTATATTTTTCTTATATAATGACACATTTGTTGTTGTTTTTACACAGTATGACAAATTATTTAAGTTTTCTTTTAATTATTGGCCCTCTTTTCAGTAATTTAAACTTTACTAGCCATTTATTCACATTTAAGAAAACCTGTATCTTAAATTACATATATATATAGATTATGTTTTATGTTAATTTATGTTATTTTTGCACCCAGATCATGGTGATGTCACTGATGTTCGAAAATGAGGTTTAATTTTAATATGTAGATTTCCACTTGTAACAAATTAAACTATGTACACGTCTAAAGATCCTTTAACGAATTAAGACAACTCTATTTTCATTTCGCCTTCATCAGTTAAAATAGAATTTATAGCATACACTGGAATATTTTCTTGAGGGAAGTTAATTATTTAAAGACATGAAAATGTAGGGTAAAATGAAAATCATTTAATTCTCTATAATTAAAAGTATTTCTTAAAAAGTTACCAGTTTTGTTTTAAGTATATATACTTTCAAAATACCTTATTTGTTTCCGTACATAAATATGCATACTTGACTTTTATTAACTGGTTACCAATACCTATATCTTTAATATTTTATTTAAGGACATTTCCGTTTAAATTAATTTGGATACGGTTTAAAAATATGCATGCTTCATATGAATACACTATTAAGTAAGATTAAATGACTAGAAAAATTTAACTCAAAGCACTAATAAAGTTTATTAACTTTCGAATTTAACTTTAGTGAAGACAAGTAACATGCATGATTAATCGCCGCACCAAACTTTATAATTTTACAGCTCTAAATTGTGCATTTCCTAAAATAATTCTTCGAAACAATTTGAAATATGTGAATTAATAAGTGCTTTTCCAAAAAGTGATTTATCAATAATTATATATAATTTTTAAGTAGCGAGTATTTTACTTCTTATTAACTCTGTAAGGTATTAAATGAAAATAACTGTATATGGTAAAGAATATTTGTTATGGAAATTTTTTTTAAAAATATTTACATATATTAAGAATTATGACAACGAGCAGAAAATGCGAATTCTCCATTATATATTCAATCAAAACTCGTTAGATGTTAATCCAGACAAGGTCATTTTTTAATAATATTATTAAATAATATTTAATTTCCCTTTTTCACAAAATTCGAAACGCAAATTTTCTAAAAGTTCAAATAGTACAGAAATATATTATACATTAAATTACTTCACGGAAGAGGAATTTATCAATAATTATATTTTCTTTGAAAAACCAGGTATTCTACCACTCAATAATTCTGTAAGGTATCGAATGAAAATTGCTGAAGATGGTAAAGAAATGTTGTTAGGAAAAAATTCCATAAAAAGTATTTAAATACGTTTATGAATATAAAATTGCGTTTATTTAATTCAGGCACAACTGAATCAATAAATACTTTTTCAAAAAGCAATTTATCAATAAATATTTTTTAAATAGGGAGTATTCTACCACTTATTAACACTGTAAGGTATTAAATGAAAATAACTGTATACGGTAAAGAACATTTGTTATGGGAATTTTCTTTAAAAATATTTCCATATATTAAGAAACATGATTCTGAGCAGAAAATACGAATTATCCATTATATATTTAATCAAAACGCATTAGATGATAATCCAGGTAAGGTTATTTTTAGCTCACAGGCTATCAAAGCCTGAGACCTTATGTGCCCGCCGGTTCTGTATGTACAGTCGTGGAAAAAAAAAACGGAACACCCCCCCACTAACTCTGCAACAAATTATAGTAGAAGGACGTGACTGGTACCAAACGATTAGGAATAAAGTCTACTTTTAAGTGATATATCTAAAATTTACTTAAGGGGCCATCTACATATTAAAACCAGCCTAAACTTTAATTTTTTCAATGGCAACACCCACTTTTGACATGATATTTTAAATCTTCGGTTCAAACTATGCCTAGATACAAAATTTTAAGTCATTTGGATGATACGTTTTTGAGTTATAAACATTCAAATTTTAGAGCTTCTAATGTTAAATTACATTTTCATATTTTTATTAATATCTCCTGAAATTATAATCCTAATGTGCTAATGTTTTGTTTGGTTATAAAACTCAAAAACCCAAACATAACTACGTCAAATTTGTAATTTTTAAAATTTTATAATATGAATTATGAATTATGAAATTAATATTCGAAAAAATTATGAATTGCAACCTACAATTTTTTTGATGGATTTATATTTATTATGTCCTGCTTTATGTGTATTCAAAATTTCAATTTTTTTTTTCCAAGTAGTTTTCAAATTATGCTTAAAAAACGACAAAATGCTGCTTTAAGGGGCCGTCTATGATGTGCATTAAAGCATAGTTTGAATAGGGATGGGAGCGCTCCGACTCGAAATCCCGATTGACACCACTGAATTTTAATAGTATTTGTTACCTTATTCAAGGACAAAATTTCTGAAATTCTTTACGTTGGAGAATACTATTAAAATTTAGTGGTAAGAATCGATATCCGGGTCGGAGAGCTCTCATTAGTCTTTGAGAAAATATTATACTCATAGGCTGGGATTATAGTGACTTGATAAACTTAGAGATTAAGTCTGTCTTACACTATAAACAATGCGTAAACCGTATTTCAATGCTTCGTGATCTTACGTTAAACAACTCTGACAACGACCTGCGATTGTAGTAAGATATAAGATAGCGAGGCACCAGAACTCCAGCCTTTATTAGTATATATATATAATATATATATATATATATATATATATATATATATATATATATATATATATATATATTTCTTTTACTTTTTCAATGTCTGCTTTAAAATTTTTCATTAAAATTACGTAAAACGTATTTGCATGAGATATATGTTTTCATTTATGGAAAATAGTTTCGCTTTTATTTTTAAATTAATAAAGCTCATTTTTGATGATGATGATTCCAATGATTGGCATGTGGCAAGCTGGAAGAAGTTTTCGTTATATAGCTGGGCATTTTCAATTGTCTCTTCAAACTGTTTCAACATGGATTAATAGGTAAGGTTTATATTGGTAGTTTATTGCGAAGAAAAAATTACAATATTTCTTCTATAACTTTCGTATTTAAATCTATTCGATTAAACAGGCTAATTGAAAAACAATTACAAATTATTTTTATGGTTTTCTGATAGGCAAGATTATTTCCCAATCGCAAAAAAATCTAATAATAATAATAATAATAATAAATAATAAATGTCATATGGCAAGTTTTCTTGCCAGGAGGCATTAATGAGTTAATTGTAAAATTTCAAATGAACTACCAGAATAGGTTTAATCATAAAATTATTACCCCTATTCCGAAGGAAAATAACGGATGTAAAGTTATTCAGATGTCTTTATAACATATATTTAGTTTTAGGTCTTCAAATAAATCGGAATGTAAATTCTGCGAACATATCTCAAAACAAGACACCCCCCCCCCCCCCCGCTCTCGCTACTAAAGAAAAACAATGTCTGGATTTATTTTCAGACTAAAAAACAATTTATCTGCGTTTTTTTTTGTTGTTGTTATTTTTACTTTGTTTCATTACGCTGCTTTATACTATTTTCTTTTAAATTCTAAATTGTGTATCTGTCAATATTATTCACGTTTCTGCCTATAAACTAAAGAAAAAGCCAGTTAAATAGATGCAAAATCTGAGAAAAAGCATTATAAAAGCACCTGTAAAATTCCAATAACATTTACATATTCTAAGACTATTTTAATTACAAATAATCTTATGGTTTTTTAATCCCTTCGTGACGAGAGTCTATTACATAATTTTTTAATAATTTACCACCGGTTTTTCAAAACAGAAATTTTCGTCTAATTGAATTGTGGAAATGCTAAGATATAATAAGGCAAAGCTTGCAATAAAAAATAACTGGTGGGAAAAATCGAGGATTCTGAGCATCTTATGCGTCACGCATACGTGTCGCTCGTCCCCAAGGGGTTAAAATCGGATAATTCAACACTTGTAAACATTATCTTACAGCATATAACAATAACCGAAACTTATTAAGTGAGTAAAATGGTCATATCGGTAAAACATAATACATTAAAAGGTGACATTCTGCAGCATTTCAACAATCGAGTACGGAACTTCAATTTGGATACAGCCCCTTAAATATGCTCATTATAAAGTAATTAATTTCTCAGAAACTAATCGTAGGAATTTAATGAAATTTGGTATCTAGGCATAGTTTGAACTGCAGATTTCAAATATGTTGTCAAATTTGGGTCTTGCTATTGAAAAAAACAAAGTTTGGGTGTGTTTTTATATGTATATGGCCCCCTAAGCAAATTTTATATACATCACTTAAAAGTAGACTTTATTTCCAATCGTTTGGTACCAGTCACTTCCTTCTACTATAATTTGTTGCAGAGTTAGTGGGGGGTGTTCCGTTTTTTTTTCCACGACTGTACGTACGTATGTATGTATGTACGTAACGCGATAACTCTTGATAGAACTAACCGTTTTACTTTAAATTTTGTTTATAGGTTCCTTGTAATAAGGCGTTTCCCTGATTAGTTTTGGAGGTTCATTGGTTAAGCATAAAGGGGGGAAATGGGGGGCTAACTCCCCATAATTTAGATAAATAGGTTTTTCATGCAGAATTATCCCATTTTCTACAAATTTTGTATATAGGTTCATTTTGATAATGCGCTTCTGTCAATAGTTTTGGGGGTTCATAGGTTAAGTATAAAGGGGGTAAGGGGGGATAACCCCACCTAATTTAGATAAATGAGTTTTTATGCAGAGTTATTCGATTTTCTTCAAATTTTGTATATAGGTTCATTGTGATAATGCGCTTCTGTCAATAGTTTTGGGGGTTCATAGGTTAAGTATAAAGGGGGTAAGGGGGGATAACCCCCCTAATTTAGATAAATGAGTTTTTAGGCAGAGTTATTCGATTTTCTTCAAATTTTGTATATAGGTTCATTGTGATAATGCGCTTCTCTGAAGAGTTTTGGGGGTTCATTGGTTAAGAATAAAGGGAGGAAATGGGGACTAACCCCCCATAATTTAGATAAATAGGTTTTTCATGCAGAATTATCCCATTTTCTACAAATTTTGTATATAGGTTCATTTTGATAATGCGCTTCTGTCAATAGTTTTGGGGGTTCATTGGTTAAGTATAAAGGGTGAAAGGGGAGATAACCCCCCCCCCCTAATTTAGATAAATGAGTTTTTATGCAGAATTATTCGATTTTCTTCAAATTTTGTATATAGGTTCATTGTGATAATGCGCTTCTCTGAAGAGTTTTGGGGGTTCATTGGTTAAGTATAAAGGGGAAAAAGGGGGGGGCTAATCCCCCCTTAATTTAGATAAATGGGTATTTCATGCAGAATTATCCGATTGTCTTCAAATTTTGTATACAGGTTAATGGTGATAAAGCGTTTTCCTGATTGGTTTTGGGGATTCATTGTTTAAGTATAAAGGGGGTAACGGAGGGCTGCCCCCCCTTAATTTATATAACTGCGATTTTCTTAAAATTTTGTATATAGGTTCATTGTGATAAGGCGCTTTCCTGATTAGTTTAAGGGGTTCTTTGGTTAAGTATAAAGAGAGTAAAGGGGGGGGGCTTATCCTCCCCCTTAATTTAGATGAATGTGTTTTTCATGAAGAATTATCCGATTTTCTTCAAATTTTGTATATAGGCTCATTGTGGTAAGGAGCTTCCCTGGTTAGTCCTGGGGTTCATTGGTTAAGTATAAAGGGGATACGGGGGGGGTAATCCCCCTT
This sequence comes from Maratus michaelseni, assembly GCA_963931845.1. NCBI lineage: Eukaryota > Metazoa > Arthropoda > Arachnida > Araneae > Salticidae > Maratus > Maratus michaelseni. The sequence continues at coordinate 89,561,220 of OZ007595.1, read as the reverse complement.
AATTTAGATAAATGGATTTTTCATGCAGAATTATCCGATTTGCTTCGAATTTAGTATATTTGTTCATTGTAATAAAGGGCTTCCCTGATTAGGTTTGGGATTCAATTAATTGTTAACTATAAGGGGGTGGGGGAACGGGGGGATGATCCCCCTTAATATATTGTCGATTTCTTTATTTTTCAAGGGGCTGATTTCAAATTCTTTGAAATAAGTGTATAATATACAATTAGTGTGAATAGCCTGTGAGCTCAATGCCCTCAGTTTAACTGGGCAGTTTTTTTTTTTATTTAATAATATTATTAATAATATTTAATTTCCCTTTTTAAAAAAAAAAATTCGAAACGCAAATTTTCTGAAAATAATTTGTGAGATAGTATATTAAAATGTATTAATTGAAATATATGATACATTAAATTACTTCCAGGAAGAGAAATTTATCAATAATTATATTTTCTTTGAAAAAACAGGTTTTCTACCACTCAAGGTGTCGAATGACAATTGATGAAGATGGTTAAAAAAATTGTTAGAAAAAATGTTTCATAAAAAAGTATTTAAATAAGTTTATGAATATAAAATTGTGTTTACTTAACGGAGTCTGAATTAAAACTACTACTTATTCAATAAATATCTGATCAAAATCCATTAGGTATTAACGCACCAAAGCTGTTTTTGCTTATTGTATTTTTTATTTATTGCTACACTTTTTTATTTAACTTAACTTGGTTTTTGTATGAAACGATTTACTATTGTAATCCATACTTCATTTACTTACTTATATGCTAGAATCATAAATATTTTGTAAGTAGGTGTGTTTATAATGACAATAAAACATTAAATATTTTTAGAACTTAATATAAATTAATAAATTAATTTTAAGGCATTTGTACCTTAGCCACACGCAGGTGATAAATTGTTTAATAATCTTTGTTGTTACAACTGATGCCGAGATACAAAAATAATGAGTTAATTATGAGCTAAAAAATGCAAACTGGTTGTGAAACTACAACAACGTATTATTTTAAACACTAAAAAGTAGAATATATATTTAAATAATAAAGCGTGCGAAATATACATATTTTAAAAATACTCTTTACTCATTTGTAATTCGTTAGTAAAATATTTCAAAGTATTTTGTTGGATGGCTTATTAAAATGTGTTACTTGAAATATATGAAGCATTAAGTTACCTCCCCGAAGAGCTATTTGTCAATAATTATATTTTTGCTTAAATATGAAGAATTCTACCACTCATTAACTCTGAAAGGTACTGAATGTAAATAAATGAATGTCGTAAAGAAACGTTGTTATGGGAATTTCATATAAAAAGTATTTATATACACCTATAGAAACGAGATTGCGATTATTAATTTGAGTTGTAAATACGAATTCTTCAATAAATATTTGATCAAAACCCTTTAGATGTGATTGTGGCAAACTTATTTTTGAATATAATAGTTGTTATTAATTAATTTTCATTTCTAATTCGTTAATAAAATGTTTAGATGTGTTTTGTATGATAGCCTATTAAATGCATTATTTGAAATATATGATTCATTAAATTACAGAAGTGCAATTTATCAATATTTATATTTTCATTTAAATATGAATAGGTCTACTACTCATTAATTCTGTAAGGTACTGATTGAAAATAGTTGAAGATGGCAAAGAAAAGTTCTTACAGAAATTTTTAATAAACAGTATTTAATTACATTTACAAAAATGGTATTGGATTTTATTTATCCGAGTTTCAGCGGAAAATATTTTCTTTTCTTAAATATCTGGCAAATACACTAGAGATCCCCGAAGGAGAGCTAATTTTTCTTAACATAATTGGTATCATTTTTCCTTTTTAATTAGTTTGGTAATATCGCTAGATGTGTTTTGTTAATTTGTTAAAATGTATTATTTGAAATATATGAATCGGTAAATTGCTTCTTTCATAAGCAATTTATAACAAATTATATTTTTCTTTAGAACGCAGATATTTAACTTTCATGAATTCTATTAAGTACTGAATAAAAATATTTAGGAGTGCTTACAAGCAATGCTATAGAAAACTTCTATAAAAAGTTTTTAGATTAATTTTGAAAAATGAGCAGAGCATGTTAACCCAGCAGTGTCTAAATTCATAATACGGTTTCTTCATTAATTAATGAACTAAAACATTTGGAATTTTAACAAAGGAAATATTGTTTTGCGTAATAAATTTATTATAATTTTGTTTAATTGTTTTTATCTATTTGAAAAATTGTTAGATTTGTTTTCTTAGATAGCTTTTTTTAAATTTATATCAATAAAATGAATAGTTTAACATGATATTGAATTTTCAAAAGGAAAATTATTTATGTGCATAGGTATTTTCTATTGCTTGAAAAAAAGCTTGAAGAAAAGAAAAAAGTACAAACATCGCGAAATATTTTACTCTATCTCTTGCGTGGATTATGAAAACAGGCTACATTTAATGGTTATTTTTTTCGCATGATCAAAAGCTTTATTTAAGAAACTTAAATTTATTTTATTTAAAAACACAAAATAATAGTGCAACTGAAAATTCAAACAACACATCTGCAGTCTTTATAGATCGTGTTTTAGGGTATCAACAATTTCATGAAGGTATACACAGTTTACAGTACGAAAGTCAGACTACGAGTTTAGGATTTGTGTGATGATCTTCTGCAGTGGATGTACGTACACATATAAAAGTTGAAGAAAAAATACAACAAAACTAAAAAGTTCTAGCAGAATTAAAAAAAAAAGATTTGCAAATTCATAATATAAATATTTAGTAAAATTAGTATATTTCTTCCGACAAGATGTTTAGTGACCACACAATCAATTGAGGAAAAACGAGATGGATCATTATCCAGAGTACAGTGTGATCGATATACAGTGTACATCATAACAAAATTAAACATACTAAGATTTAAAACATATCATTGCTGGATGTAAAAAACAGTTTGTATAGGACTTTGTAGTACAAGAGAGATCACAAAATCAATTATCAGAGTCACTTAAATAGGCATTCAATTTCTATATCTACACGCAAGAAAATTTTGCGTTATGTAGTAGGATTTTAAAGTTAATATTTATTATGACTTTGTTTGTTATAGCAGAATAAAAATTCTGATGTCAAGTACCTAAAGAAGCTAAAAGAAAATATGTAGAGGATTTGTCGAGAACAACAACACAGAGGAGTGGTGTTACATTACAGCACTAGTTAACCCTTAATTGCATAGTGATGTAAATTTCCATCACTTTTTATTTAACTTTTAATAAATAAATCAACTTCTGCCACCACTATATTTATATAGAAATATTAATCCAGTAAATTTCCCGTGAACTATGTATGCTGAACAAAGTTAAAGATCTATCTTAAAATTTCTGGTGTCTAATATTTAATATATGTATAAAAAAAACAAAATTGTAAAAGAAAAACTCATGCAAAGAAGGGTTAAAGCACTATTTACCTACAGTCTCCGGAAAATATAGGTAAGATTCAAATGTTCTAACACTTCCAAAATACTCATCAGTTTTTTCACTTTAGTTAATTTTTTAATCATTTGTTGAAATTTGTTTTAGGGAGATATAATATTTTGATGAATATACTTTTAAAGGTACTTTCAAAATACGTAATATTTATATTGATACATTTAGTGAAATGTGACTTACAATTGGAGAAATAACTAAACAACATTTGAAATACAGAAGAGCAATTTTATTATTTTGAGATTGCTCAAATTCTCAAAAAAAAATGCTAAGAACATTCCGGACAAATTAATACTATGTCTTATTTTATGTTTTAGGATACATGATTTTGTATACTATTCACAGCATTAATTAAAATAATATATAACATTTTATTATATCATCTTTATTACAGCAATGCCATCTGGGATATTTATATAAAGGGTTCCTAATAATATCATTTCTACCACCATTGCCTTATTATTATACAGAATATGAAAATGAAATTCAAAGTTTTATTCTTTTACATAGAATAAACATATTGATTATTTTAATGGGTTATATTTATAATCTGATTACAACTGAGAAAATGCGATAAAATAGGAATATCCATTACTAATCATCCTTTCCTCTTAATGCAGTCGGAAGTAATTTATTTCCTTAATTAGTTTCAACTTAAATATATCCGGGTATTTTTTTTTCACAGTTTTCAATTTTATGTTAAAATTTTCGTTTGTAAAATAAAACAATCATAAAATTAAAAAAGGAAAAAAGCTTTTAAATTTTACTATAAAGATTAGTGTCGCGTAATATATTTTGACATAATCTGTTTAATGATTTATTTTTATTTTTAATTAATTATATAGTAAATATAGCGGATGATGTGTCAAGACCGCTTAGGTCTGTGAAGAGCAACCATTAAGAGTAACCTACCAAATGGTATCTTTACGAAAATTAGTTTAGAAATTGTTTGACGTCACATCCGGAACACCTAGTCTAACGAAAAAGATAGGCTGCCGAAACTATGTTTCGTGTTCGTCTGCTTTCGAACTGCTGAATCATGTTTTGCTCTTTTTGTGCGCCTTGATTCTGGCTTTTCCTGAATCTGTGACGTGAAAAGAACACCATTTAAGCGAATAAAGTAAGTTGAAACTGGTGTGAAACAATAAGAACTAAAATATCTTCTTAAAACACCATCAAAAACTTAAAAATGCGCTAAGCCTTTCGAAAGATTTGAGTCTTTCTTTATCAGGCGCAAAAAAAACGTGCTTCTACTATGAACTGCTTCTACTTGAGTCTTGCTGCTGCTTTCATAGCAGAAGCACGTCTTTTTGCGCCTGATGAAGAAAGACTCAGATCTTTCGAAAGACCTAGCGCATTTTAATGTTTATGATGGTGTTTTAAGAAGATATTTTAGTTCTTATCATTTAAGCGACTTGATCAAGCGGACATGATTTAAACTGTCTTTTACGTTTGCCTCGCGGTGCACATAAAATAAGCTTTTCTGGAAATGTGGATATGAATTAATAAATATTAGATACAGTGCGTCTCAAAAGTATATGAACAGGTGATTTTTTGTAGTTTAAAAAAATGAAGCAATAATCACGAAAAAAAATAGCATATGAAATCACAACATAAGTTTATTGCAATACAGAAATATCATGCTTATATCACAGATTTCTTGTAAACTAATAAAATTCAAAATAAGCTGTCCCATAAATATATGAACTGGGGAAAGAATCGCTTTTATTACCACCGTATTTAAAAAAAAATGAAAGAAAGAAAAATGCATGTTCTACGTTCTGTACATGTGACCTAAACACTTCGAAGTATAAAATTACACTAGATTAATCTTAACACAATTAATCAAATTGGTAAAGAAATAATAATTTGTTGTAATTTTCCAACTGGACGGAAAATGTCCGGGCCAGGAGTCGAACCTGGGATCTCTTGGCTGAAGCTGCCATGCTTTACCAACTGAGCTATCCCGGTTGAATCTGGAGGGCATAATTCATCCAGTTAACCTTATTGATCATAGTATCTGGTCTGATATTTTAATCAGCTCAACAGAATAGATCGCAGGTAATGGAACTCCAGTAAACTTAGAGCATGGCAGCTTCAGTCAAGAGATCCCATCCCTGGTTCGAATCCAGGCCCGGACATTTTTCGTCCAGTTGGAGAATTACAACTCGTATGATTTCTTTACCAATTTGAATAATTGTGTTAAAATTAATCTAGTGTAATCACGTATCCAGCGTTTACTGCAAATTTCCATCACCTGCGATCTATTCTTTTGAGTTGATTAAAATATCAGACAAGATGCTATTATCAATAAGGTTCACTGGAGGAATTATGCCTCCAGATTCGACCGGGATAGCTCAGTTGGTAGACCATGGCAGCTTCAGCCAAGAGATCCCAGGTTCGAATCCTGTTCCGGACATTTTTCGTCCAGTTGGACTCGTATAAAATTACTGCTCGTTTTTTAATTCTCGAAGAGTTGGAAAATGCTTCGCAACGTTCAATTTCCTGGAGCTGATACAGCTAAAATATGGCGTTTAAAGGGACAAAATGTTAAAGTTTCTGATTTTGTTAAATAAATGAAACTTAGCAGATGTGGAATTTTAAAAAAAATTTTCGAAAGGCAAAAATGAGATTCCAAAAAAAGCGTTCTGGTTGATGAAATAACAAAGCAAATAAACAGACGAGGCCTTGGATCGAATATATATATTGAGTTACGAAAGAACATTACACAATGACAAAAACATAGTAACTGAACAGAAAATTGAACATCACTTATATTTATAAATTCGTCTGGGATTCTGCAGTCATGTTTCCCGGACGTGCAACAAAGCTTACACAAAAGTATCATCCAATAAAATTTAAGATGTAATGCTACGGTTACAATTACGATACGATATACTAACACCCGCCCATAATCTAGCATTACATTAGAAAAACACAGAATAAAAAACTTACAATAAACAAACATTAAAAATGTGTCACAGTTAAAACATTACTTATACAAACAGCAAAGAACCAACAATTCATAAAATTTAACTTTAGGCAATGCCTTTGTAAACATATCAGCAATTTGCATATTTGTAGGAACATATTCAATTTTGATATTATTTTCTTTTACAACATTACGAACAAATTTTAGTTTTATATCTATATGTTTCATTCTACCATAACTACTTTCATTACGGATACATTTTATGAAAGACTGATTATCCTCTAAAATAACTAAATCCTTAATACTTACAATTTCACAAGCAATATTTTTGAAAAACAACACGTCTTGCAAACTTTTAGTTAAGGCAATGACTTCAGCTTCAGTTGAAGATAATGCAACTGATTTTTGTTTATTACAACACCAGAGAACAGGCATGTTACAAAACATTAAAATGTAACCTGATACTATCATTTTCTATCATTTGTGTTTGCACCCCAATCAGAATCAAAATACATAGATAATTTAGGATCAGATTTTTGCTTTTTATACACAAGTTTTAAGGACAAAGTTCCTTTCAAATATCTTAAGATTTTCTTTAGTGCAATCCATGCAACTTCAGTAGGATTTTCCAGCATTTGACTCAAACAATTAACACTATATAAAATATCAGGTCGTGAAATATATGCTAAATACAATAAACAACCTACAAGTTCACGGTATGAACCATTAAATGTTTTACCATTTTTGAAATCAGATGGAGTGGATTTAGGAGAAATAGGAATATCACTAGGTTTACATTCTAGCATATTAAATTTACTTAACAATTTAATTATATAAGACTCTTGATCCATTATTAAACTATCAGATTTAAATTTCATTTGAATACCCAGAAATTCTGAAACACATTCAGATTTTGACATATGAAACTCTTTAGAGAGTAAAGAAATAACTACATTAGTTTCATTTAAATCTGAACCTGCTATAAGCATATCATCAACATATAGAGCAATAATTATTTTATGACCATTACTATAACGAATAAAAATACAAGGTTCATTATCAAGAGATTTAAATTTTAATTTTGAAACAAATTCAAGAAACCTTTCAAACCATTGTCGTGGGGCCTGTTTCAGGCCATATAAACTCCGTTTGAGTTTACATTTTAAACCACTTTCGTCATCATAGCCTTGCGGCTGATCCATAAAAACAAGTTCATTTAACTTACCATTCAGGAAAGCTGTTTTTACATCCAAAACAAATGCATGTAAGTCTTCATTTAAAATCACAAAAAGCACTAAACGTAAAGCAAGCATACTTATTACAGGGGCTTAAGTTTCACTATAGTCTAGTCCTTCTTTTTGCATAAATCCACGGGCTACAAGGCGAGCCTTATAACGTCCATCTCTTTTGATGGTATACACCCATTTGCAGGAAATAGCTCGTTTGTCAGGTGGTAATTTTTCGAGATCCCAGACGTCGTTGATTTTCATGCTTTCTATCTCTGCATCCATAGCTTCCTTCCATAAACGTTGTTCATCAACAGGGAGAAATTTGATCTCATCAAAAGATAAAGTTTCTTGTTGGCAAAGTAATGCTTCATACACCTCAGGAGCTGGATACCGAATAGGTTGTTTTCTTGATCTTTCGGATTTTCTCATTTTATCTTCTTTCTCTTCAGAATCCTCTGATTCTTCACTAGTTCTTTCTTGAGAGTCTGGGTTAATTTCACAATCAGTCAATTCTGAATTTTCCACTATGTGTTGTTTTGAGTTTATGGTATGCTTCTTCTCTTCATCAAATTTGACATTTCTTGAAATAGTTATGCGTTTCGTCTCAGGATCTAGCAATCGATGTCCCATTGAAGAATAACCTATGAAGATCATATGTTTAGACCTATCATTAAGCTTCTTACGATGAACGGAAGGATCTAACATGTAGGCACTGCATCCAAAAACACGTATGTGCTTCAAATCGGGATCTTCTCCAAATTTTAAGAAATACGGCGTTAAGTTCTCAATGGAACTGCTTGGCATTCAATTTCTCAAGTAAGCTGCTGTAAGAATAGCTTGACCCCAAAAAGTCTTAGGTAAATGTGATTCAGCAATTAAAGTCCTTCCTATATCCAGGAGCGATCTATTGCATCTTTCAGCAACTCCATTCAAAGCTGGAGTATATGGATGAGCGGGATCAATCACTATACCAAAATCTCGAGTGAAATTCACTAAATCGTTACTTAAATATTCCTTTCCGTTATCGCATCTGATTTTCTTTACTGTAGGATTAGTTTTTAAGAAAACTTTCAATTCCTCTGAAGCTTCACTTTTATGCTTCAATAATCTAACTTCAGTAAATCGTGGAAAATCATCTATGATAGTCATAAAATAGCATTCACCAGAAAAAGTTTTCAGAACAATAGGGCCACATATGTCAGAATGAATAGCAGTCATTGGAGTACTTTCTCTTTTCCTAGGTCCTCTTCCCATTGGTGTTGCACTCTGTTTTGCTCGAACACAAACATCACAAAAAGAAAGGGGTATTGGAAGTTTCATTTCCTTCAACACTTTGGCGCTTGGATGGCCCATTCTGCGATGCCAAATTTCAGAATCACTTTCTTTTGATTTGAGAACAGTTTCAAAAATTTGGGACAAAATAACTAACATATTGTCCATTTGAATCACGTTCACCAAAACAAAAACGATTTCTTCCTTTTTCTATGAACACCTTTTCATTCTTGAAAATAACTGCATAATTTGCATTTTCGATTTTTCTAACGGAAATCAACTTTCCACTTAAATCTGGTACGTAAAGAACATTATTTAGTGTAATTTCCATTCCGTTTGATAATTTTCCAATAATATTTCCAACACCTTTAATTTCAAGATTCGTTGTTTTCAACGCACACTTAATAGTTCCTGAAGATGGTTGTAAAGACGTGAAATATTTCTCATTAGAGCACATATGAGAAGTCGCTCCAGAATCCACTATAGATTCATTCTTTTTAACGTTCCCCGCAACAAAAGATACCGCTGAAGAAGCAAATTTTTCCTCATTTGAATTTTTAACAGTTTTACAGTTTCGTTTAAAATGGCCAGGAAGTCCACACTTGAAACAAGTAAGTTTCTTTCTACAATATTTAGCTATATGCCCCTTTGAATTACAGTTTTTGCACACAAATTCTTTGCGAGTTGATACAAACGCGGTATTATCATGAGCAGTTTTGGACTGCACTTTTTCTTTCTTTGAGTCGAGCAGAAGTGCTTCAGCATCTAACAGCCGCTGTGTGACAGAATCTAGAGTCAAAACAGTATTCGGTTGATTTTCTACCGCAATTTTAACATTTTCAAATTCTTGAGGCAACGACATTAGAATATAAACAGTAGTATCGGTTTCACTTACTTCAGCACCGTAAATTTTAAGTTCCGAAATTAATTTATTTATTTCATCAATGTGACGTCTCATCGACACAACACGATCCTTTTTAATAGTTGCTAATCTCTTTCTAATTAAAATTTGATTAACTGTACGCTTGGTATCATATGTTCGTTCTAATTTATTCCATATCTTATGCGCAGTATTTTCTTCTTGCAATGACGCAAGAACCCCATCGCTTCAAAGCGATAATAATAAAGCATAAGCCTTTTTCGATTTTACAACTTCGGCAGTTTCAGTTGTCGCTTCATTGTCTAAAAACTTATCCAAATTTTTCGCCGCAAATATGGCTTTGACACGCCTTTTCCAAACAGAAAAATTTGTACCGTCCCCTTCAAAAATAGCAACTCCGTATAATTCTTTTTCACTTTCCATCGCTGGGTAAAAAAAAACAGAAACAAAAGAAAAATAAATTTTCTCTCTCAAAACCACAGCAATAAATATGAAAAGGGACTAGCGTCACTCTGTCTGCGAATTAAACCAAGCTCTGCTGATGAAATAACAAAGCAAATAAACAGACGAGGCCTTGGATCGAATATTTATATTGAGTTACGAAAGAACATTACACAATGACAAAAACATAGTAACTGAACAGAAAATTGAACATCACTTATATTTATAAATTCGTCTCGGATTCTGCAGTCATGTTTCCCGGACGTGCAAGAAAGCTTACACAAAAGTATCATCCAATAAAATTTAAGATGTAATGATACGATTACAATTACGATACGATATACTAACACTGGTTGACCAAGAAAAATATCTCAGTGACGAGATACAGGGATTTTACGAGCAGTTTCACCCCGAAAGAATATCCAAGAACTTTAGCGTTTCCTACTTCAAGATCTACTGATCACCGTCACATACAGGAAAGCCAATCTCATAAATATCACAGAATGAATGTGTCGGAGACCTATGCTGAAATTGCACCGTACAAATACACGCGTTCTTTGGGCTACAAAACCCACGTATTGAACGTTTGAATGGTTACATGTTTTTCAGTGACGAAAATAATTCAATTTGGATAGCCCAGATTGCTGGGCATACTATTGTCATGATCTACGACGAGAACTTCGCAACTTCTCTTTTCGACAACCAGGAGGAATCTTTCATGGTGTGGTTCGCGTTTTAATTTTCAACGGAACAACGGATATTGCTTTTCTTAACGGTCGACAGTACTATGAGTACTATCAACATGTCCTCAGTAGACATTTACTTTCAATTGGAAATGTCTTAAGAGAGGAAAACTGGAAATTCCAACAGTACAATGCGTTGACTCACACTTCTCAATCAACAACAGCTTGTGTTACGCAGAATCAAGTGGCTGTTATTGGCCGGACAGCCATCAACCCATACCTGAATCCAAATGAAAAACTTTGGTGAATATTTCTAGGAGAAAAATATGCCCAAACTCGTCATTTTTCGACTATTCAGGAATTAGCAACAAATAGAGCAGAGTTGGTTCACTTTACAGCCACACATTTTCCAAACACTAGTTCTAAACATGCCTGATAGGATTTTCAAATTAGTTCAAAGGAATGTATCCAAAATTTGAATTTAAATACAAAATAGACGAAAGGTCCATATATTTTCAGAACAGAATATTTTTTTTTTTTTTTTTTTTTTTTTTTACAAAAATTCTGTAAAACTAATACTGTATTTCTTTGTAGTAATAAACTTATGTTAGGATTCCATATTATTTAATCGTAAATATTGCTTCATTTTTTGAACTGTTATTTCAAAAAATCGCCGTTCGATATACGTCTGAGAAGCACTGTATCACATGATGTTCGCATGAGACGATTCAGAAAACTATTAACATGGTTTTTGAGTAATGTTTGAATGAAACATTGAATAGGCGAAAGAATACAATTTATCATCATAGTCTGCATAAAACCGTAGAGGCGTTTCTGTTGAAGCAAAATTTGTTAACTATTCAACAAACGCTAATATGTTTCAATACCTGAATAGTGTATTAGGACCACCTACTCATGTAAACATAGTATCTGTATAGTTTCGGAACTAAAGTTTAATAAAATTTTGCATTTTTATTACTGAATAAAATAAATCAAAGAATCTACGTACCTCTGATTTGAGTCGGGTGATCGATTCCATCCCTAAATTTCAATCTCCATTTATTGAACAGAATATAATAATGAAATATCACATAGGGGATGCTGAATGCTGAGTAATCATTGAATTTTATGTATAATCAGATAGCTGATATTCTTTGTAGAGCTTATGAATCACTGAATAATCAGAAAAAATTATAAATGATTTTACTTGATCAGTACTTAAATTTTAAGTCCAATCACGTCCCATTCAGAACAGAAGAAATTCTGTTCTGCGCAAACCAGAAGCATTTTTTTTATAACGATGTGTATTAAATTTGAAGAATTGAGGCATGATTTCACACTGACAAAAACTTGAGAATTTGATCCTTTTCACATTTTTAATAAGTAGACTGTGACGTCGAATGATAATTTAAAATTTTACAAACAATCAGAATTCAGACTTAAAGACAGCAGCATTTTTACGTTCAGAATAACACCGAATGATAACAGAATGAATTTGTTACATTTACTGTCCCGCAGAAAAAGAAGCAGGCTCGCAGATTTTCACAAAAATTCTAATAAAAAAAGAATGAAAGAAAATTACTAACACATCATATATTAAAATAATAACAGAATATTTTAAACATAATAAGACTTGGAGTTTTATGAATAGTTTATAGCTTTATAGAATGTTTTTTATTTATTTAATGTCTGAAATTCAAAGCAGTCTCTTTCAACTGTTCTTTTGGTGCTCACATCCAGCGGAAAGATTTACAGTTAAAATCGTACAGTATCAATATGTAAGTATTTAAGTTGATGGTTCCAAAAAAGCTTATTTTCCGTGCACCGGTTGTTTTACTAACTGAGTAACAGATAATTAAATAAATGTATAGGTAACTATTTTGAACATTTTAACATTTCAACATTTTATATTTTAAAATCTAATTACTATATTTGTTTTTTAGATTTAATTATATTTATAATTTTTAATCATATCCTAAAAGCTTGTCTATCTTTATTAATATTTAATATCATACTTATTCTTAAGTACTTTAAACTACAGTGAGACATCTTCTTGCTTGTGGCTCCGTAACTTTTAGAAATACAGCTACTCCTCTACAGAGCGTAACGTTTGCGTCAACTAGGAAGCACATGGAATACCTAAATTGTCAACTGTTCACCTGTCATTAAATGAATTAAAAACAATATTTTGAATTTCTGGCATGAATGCGGAATTTTTGAATAAAATAATCCTCTAAATTTGCAAAACTGACCCAAGATCCATGATCGCGAAAGAGAAATTGGATATCGTAATCCAATTTCCTATATAACTAAGGGGATTTTAGTTTCAGGTTTGTCTATATACATTATAAAAAAAAATATTCACGTTTTTCATCGATCTAGTGGTAATAAATTAATTCTTGAAAAATAGTCCATTTATAATCTGATTGCAACTGAAAGAATGCAATAACAAAATAAATTAAATTACTAATCCTCGTATTCTATTATTGAAATCCAAACTATTTATTTCTTTAATTAGTTTATGAATGAAAATACCATTCGTATACTCGTAGTGACTTTATTTCCCTTTTTCTTCTTTTACGCAGAAGTTTTTCTTTGTAAAATAGTGGTCGTGAAATTTAATAAGAGTGTATACTTACCTTAATTCTTTTTTATTTATATGAAAATCTTTATTATTTAATTAATTATTTAAATTATTCACGCCAAAATAAAACTTAATATACAGAAAAAAGCAAGTATTTTAATATTAGATCATTTACATTTAAGGATACAGATGAAGACAGTACGACAGTAAATCCCATTGTTTTTCTCTTATAAATAATGGAGAACTTTTTTTTCTCATCATAAATTACTAACAAATTAGTTCTTGAAAATAATTCATTAATAATGCGATTACAACTAAACATACGCGATAAAACAGAAATATGCAGTACCGATACTCCTAACTTGTATTGTATTCTAATTAAATTTTACATTTAGTTATTCTTACTTTACATTTTACTATTTTATTCTAACGTTCGCGCTGCAATTTTTGATTACAAAATAAAAAATTCACGAAATTAACAATGATAAAATGTATGTTTACAAGATTTTTGCTTTCATTGAAAAGATTACTTATAATATGACAATTTTTGGAAATGAATATTCAGGTTGATTTAAACAAAACGGACATATTCTTTTATAAATCTAAAAGCGCATAGAATTTTATAAAACTAAATATTATTGGTGATAAATTTATTTTTATTTTATTGCCATATATGTTTTGGTTTATAGACAATTTTTTTACTGAAATAAGGCGGCGGATGGAATTATTGTTAAAATCAACATTACCTTAATCTACTAGCTTTTAAATATGTTTCAATAGGTATCATTTAAACAAAATAAATATGATATAAAGGCCGTGCGTCTGATAAATTCGTTCATATTTCAAAAAACAAGGGCCAAAAGTCATGCGTCAATCATAGATTATGAAACGCTTTCCCACACATTCAGAATAATGTAACAAAATTTCATAGTAAAATATTCTGTAAGAGGATGTCTAATTAATCAATTTGGAAAACGCATAGCACATTGAAAAACTCTATACCATCATTTACTATCAGTAATTGGAAAACTATCCGCATTTTTTTTTGTGCAGTTCTGTACAGGATCTAAACATTTATTTTTATGCAACATAGTGCTCTGAAACTTACTTCAGTTAGGAAACGCACAGCACAGTTGAAAATTCTCCTACAGAAAATTCCGCCAATATACGGAAATGTATTCGAAATATTTTGTACAGCCCTGTATAAGATCTATAGAATTTATATACACAAAGTAATATTAAAAATTGAGTTAAATTTAAAAACGCACTGCCTTCAATTGTTCTTCGATTATTATTAATAGACAGTATTGTAACAGTATTCTTTTGTGTGTCCCTGTAAATGATTTCTATATACCATTCTATCCTTAAGCATCATGCAGTGCACCTCATATCAATTTCAATGTGTTTGAAATAGCGTAACATTTTTAAAACACACTGCAAACGAGTTTTCCCCGTAGTTCGTAATGTAACAGAATTCGTTTGAGTGTCTCTGTATATAAACTATAAATGCTACACACTTCCTTTTTAATACCGAACAAGCCGTAATAAACCTCAATAACGCATACCAATTGCATGACAAAAGGAGTATATTTGCGTGAGTTAGAGAATGGACAGACAGCACATAAACATAACGGCAGACAGGCAAACCGAATTCATAAACGTTTTTGACTTTGTTGAAAAGTTTTAATAATAAAAATGGAATAAATGGGATTTGTGAGAGACTTGCGAGAGTACATTTGTCAAGATGAGTACAATCCTTGGAATTATTAAGGAGAATGGCATCACTATTTCGGATTAGAAATTTTCTATTTTCTATTTAAATTATAGAGCTTGCACCCACGTTAATTAATAGTAGAATTTGTAATGTTTTTCTGTATGTTATTTTCTAAATTTCTGCAGTTTTTGCAATATTTAACAACTGATGGCGCTGCACGTGTTATTTCAAATAATTATGAGATAAACAAAAAGTTTGCCCATTCAGGTAAATCATTACATGAGCTTTCATCAGACCCGGTGGCAGTGCCGGGTTCAAATCCAGGTGATTCCAGATGATGGTGTGGAGTTCCCGACAGCATTCGTGTTGTTCACTGGATCATCTGTAACAAGATTATCCTCTTTTGCATGGAAGAATGAAAAATAATATATATGTAAAAACAAGGAAGAAATTTGTGTCAAAACTTGTGTGTGTTCTAAGATTATGAACATAAAAATCATTTGAGACAACAGCCATAGTAACTAAAACATAGTCTCGAAGCAACAATTCCTCTAAATATCAAAATGTCAACATCTGTAACAAGACATTTGCACGGTAATCTTGGGCAAGGTAACCTTGTCGTTCAGAAATAGGAAAAAGAAAATGTATGACAAAAAGAAAAATATATCGCCTCTAAATATTATCTAAATAAAGATCATTCTATTATACAACATCCATAGTAGCTAAAAGGTTTCAAAGCAACATCCGAATGTATATAGAGCATATCTGAATGTATACAAGATATTTTCTGTCAAGAAGCATCCATAAATGCATCAATTACATCATTGGCGAAACTATTTTCACTGGTCAATGAATACAACAATTGGTGTTGCAAAATGCTTGGTAAATTTGACCTGTTTTCAAATAAATTGTTTTCTGCAGTGGTGACTGTTTTTAATCAACTCATTGACTTTTACTGACAAATATTTATCTATTTAATCTATTGAAAACTAGGGGATCTAACCCGGGCTTCCCTGATTAAAGAATACAGATGAAAACGATTTTTTTTTTATTGAAAACTCTAATAGATTTTTTACATTTAATCTATTTTTTTTAGATTACCTACTGACATCACCACAAAAACGTATGAAAAATATGATATACGCATTGAAATAAAGTTTTAGTTTTGAAATTTATTAAATACGATACTATAGTATTATTCTCATGCTAGGACATAATATCCGAAAGAATTTCCAAAGATCTCGCTACTTACAGAAACATCCCTCTCGTGGACAGCCAACCTCTCGGCTTAGGAACGGAATATAGTTCACGAGTGGAAAACCTATATCTACCAGGAACCCCAGTGTCCAAAGACCCGGAATCCCCAGCAAGTTAAAAAAAAACAATCACACGAGCTACCCAAAATTGCTTATTGCTGGGTGAGCCCAAAGTTATTACATGTATATAACTTCTATATGAATATACGGATAAGATTAGATAATATTAAACATAAATATTTACAGATATTTACAATAATAATATTGTACTGAAAATTTTCAATTGTATTATGCACTAGTCTATTAGTCTTTTAAAATCTATAGATCTAGAATTTTATTTAGGTTATAATAATTCTTTGATATACAGTGGTGGAAAAAATTATAAAGCCACTTGAAAATATGATATAATTAAAAAACAAAATATAGAACATTTATGAAATTTCATACATATATATTATATGCTACAAGGAAGTAAAGAAAAAAATAAATTCATTAATAACTACATTAATAAAAGAATAATAGACTTAAGAAAATTTTCTGTACAAAGAAAGTTGGAAATAATTATAAAGTCGATACATGTATTTCATCAATAATCGATGTGAGACCCATTTTTTTCGATTACTTTGACTAGTCTTTTGTTTATTGAATCTATCAGACCACACAAAGTACTTGCATCAGTATTATTCCAGCAGTTTTTAAAAGCATTCATCAAATCTAACTTTAAATTGAATTTTCGTCCATTTTTGTAAATATTTCCAGCTAAATTTCCCCAATGATTTTCTATTACATTCAGATCGGGTCTATGAGCTGGCCATTGAAGGCATTTCACCTGATTAGCTTCCAGCCAAGGTTTAGTTGACTTCGAAACATGAACGGAAGCGTTGTCCTGCTGAAATGACCAGTCTCCTGTAGTTATAAGAGGAGTAAATGGGTAATAAATTATCTCCTAACATTTCTTGATACATAATCCAATACTTTTTGTTATGCATGAAAACAATTGGAGTGGTTCCACAGGCAGCTAATGCAGCTCAAACCATTACCGAGCCACCTCCAAATTGACGCTTTGAAAAAATATCAGGCTCCTGTCGTAAATCATGCCAAACATATTTATAGCCGTCGGGTCCATCGAAATTAAATTTCTTTTCATCGGAAAAGACAACATCTCTCCAATTTGTGCCTTCGGTTACATGTTTTCGTGCAAAGTCTAAGCGAGCATTTTTGTGGTACTTAGAAAGAGGTGGTTTTCCTTTATTTTTTTTAATTGAACAATGGGATTGTTACTTAAAACATTTCTTACCGTTCGGCTTGTACATGGTAATTGTAACTGTTCTTGAATTTGGGCATACGACATTTTTTGTCCGCAAACTATCTTCCAGATTTGTCTTGATTGCCTTACAGTTAAGGATTTCGGTCTTCCTGTACGCTTCTTTACTACCGTATTCTTCGGGATTTCCGAGAAAACTTTACTGCAGCCTTGGACCTTCCCATTTTTCTTGCAATATTAGAACCAGACATTCAAACTTCATTTAAAGTTAATATTTTAATTTGTTGACCATCGGATAACTTTTTTCCTCTTGGCATTGTATTAAACAAACCAAATACAAAATGAATGCACGTAACGCGTTTACATTTACCTAAACTTTCATGGCGACCTATTTTCTTAAGTCTGGCATTATGCCAAATGAGGCTAGAACCATCGGCTTTATACTTTTTTCCAAGTTGTTTTTCATTGGTTGTAAGAAATTAGCATAATTTATGTTCCCCCTTCCGTTTTTCCAAATAAAGTTTATGTGTATTATTGCAATGTTGATCATGCAAATGAAAATAGAATTTACGTTATCAACAATTCTATTACTTTTTGAATTTTGTAAATTTTTCTATCGGCTTTATAATTTTTTCCAGCACTGTATGAAAAGTTTTTATTTAGGACATTATAGTTTTTATCTAACTTTTCGTAATTGGAAGCGTCTAATAGCACACGTTGTAGGTTTCTCTTTAATGTTTTATTTTTATTGAAGTTAAAAATGGTATTCCATAAGAGGGCAGTTACCGAAGATGTAGTGTATAGGAGTTCCAGGGTTTTTGTCACAAGGACATCTATCCGTGGTTCTTTTACCAATTTTATATAAAAAGCGTGAGAAACTTCCATGGCCGCTAAGATAATATGCTGCTGATTTCTGAACACATAAAAATTTAACATCTACCTTATTAAGAATTTTATACGTTTCTCTTCCTTTCGTTGAGTTGGTCCAATCATTTTGCCAATCTGTGATGATTTTGTTTTTAAAATAACTCTTTAGAATGGAATCTGGAAATGGTAAGACAGAGATGTCATCATAATGGTCTACTGTAATTGCATTTTTTGCGAGAAGGTCTGCTCGCTCGTTACCAGTGGTGCCTACATGTGCTCTAATCCAGGCTATTTTGATGAATTTATTGGGGTTTTGTAGTAAACTATTGTAGATATTTAAAATTATGGAGTTTCGAGGAAAAATTATCTTGAATGCATCTAAGGATGAACGACTATCTGTCAAAATAAGGGCTGATGTAAATTGTGATTGTGTTAACCAAACTATTGCTTCCTGGATCGCATATAATTCGGCTTGGTAAATTGAGTTAATTGGGTGTAGTCTTACTGCATGATCATGGATGAAGTTATTATTAAGAGAGACTGTATATGCACTTGCCACTCCATTTCCCATAGATGATCCATCTGTAAAAATTTTTAGATGATTTTCCAATATTATGTTTTCTGTCAGGTTATCTATAATTTCTATATTTTTCAACTTGTAATGTTCTGGAAATTTATAAGTTTCTACCCGTTGCATAAGATTATTATATATTATTGTATTGTTGATGTTAAGTAATCTGTTTCCTTGCTTTATCTCATAGACTTGGAATTCATTTGGTATTTTGGTGGTAGTTGGAGGCACTCCAGTTAAAATATTTAATGCGTCATTTGAAATACTTCGGTAAGTTCTTATGATGTTTAACAATGCTATTCTCTGAATTGATCTAAGGATTCTGATGCCGTGGCAATTCAAGTTTGGATACCAGGATTCGGAGCCATAAAGAATCTGTCTTTCAATAACTGTTTGATACCAGATCTTCTTGAGGAAGGGACTGATTCCCTTGTTGTAATTGTGGAAACTTTTAAAGCCCGAAACAAATTGGGTGATCTTAGCTATTAAAATACTTAGATGCGATTAAAATTTTAATTTTTGGTCTAGTATAATTCCTAAATATTGTAGATTTTAAAGAATTTTTATAGATTTCTGTTTTATTTTGAAAATTGGCTTTCGATTATTAAGGAGGTTCCTTCCAAATAGGAGTGCTTGGGTTTTTCTTCTGAGTTAGTTAGATTAAGCTCTGAACATATATTGAATGTTTCTATACGACTGTTAGCAGTTTGTTCCAATGATGATCTGGTATTGCCTTCAGTGAGTACGACTAAATCATCTACATAAATGATAATTCCAAGAGCCTTTAATTTGTATCTTGTAGCAGCCTTTTTCTTTCTGATAATTTCAATGGTTTAAGCACGTACTTTGATTACATATCAATTATACTTAAGAAGGTTCTGCTCTCAAAGCTGGTAGACGGGAGGTGCTGGGTTTAAACCCCTGTTGCGCTCCTCGACCTAACCGTTTGGAGTTTTCAGTGGTTTTCTTCGAACCTTGCTGTAAATACGGGTTAGGATCCCTTAGAAAGACCCCCACGGAGGGCACTCCCCCTAGGGCCTATATCCCAAGAGTAGATAATCGGCCGTCATAAGTCAACCAACCAACAGTTATACTTAAGTTACATTTATTTATTTATTTATGAAGTTTTAATTTCGTTCTGGAATGTTAGCCGGAAGCAAATTCTGAACTATTTATATTATTTTAAGTGTAAATGGATTAGTTCTCCATAGTTTGGTTGCACGAAATACAGATAGAATTAAAACAAATCGTGTTTAAAAATGAAACAAACGTGATATAAAAGTGAACTTTTCTCTCTGTATGTAACACAGCCGCTAAACTCATTTTAAGTAACTAAACACGAGTGAATAGAACATTCTTTCATGCAAATGAGTTTTAATTTGTTCGAAAAATATTTTTGCAATTAATTGACAAAAATATCTCTTTATAAGAGAAAATTTCATCTTAATGGTAAAAATATCCATTAATTTTAATTTATAAAAAATATACATCTAAATAAGTACTTCTAACATATTTTGTGTTTGCTTCTAATAAATTTTATCTTTCGTTAACAAAATAATTCTTCAAAATGTTTCTATTTTTAAAATACCTACAACTGTAGGAATCCGAAAAAGGAAGAATATATGTTTCTTATTCCCTTTTCTGTTATTGCGCTCTAATTAATTTATTTCCCTATTTAGTTTAACAAAGATAAATAGTTTTATGTACTCTTACTTGACCTTTTTACGATCACTTTTTCATTCTATCTGGCATTGTATTTGTAAAATAAAATATTGTCAAAGTTAAATATGAGAAAAGCTTCTTTTATTTGTCATGAAATTTTCTAAGATAAAAAAGTCTTTAAAAGTTCAAAGCGAGTAGAATAGAATCGAAATTTCAGCATTTAAGATTTAATTTTATAGAAATCATTATTATTTTATTACTAAACTAGCCGTTGGGGGCCACCGTAATACTTACCCATTATGGTTATGCATAATATAAAATATAAAAATAAAACATGTGTAAACTATTTATAAAATGTATTGTAATTCGAATAAAATCTTGACTTGAGGACGTCATAAACTTTAAATGATCAATTACGGAATTGCGTAAAAGAAACATTCTTACATCTCCGAAAATGATAATCATATTAACTAATGGTTTACTGCGTCGGATTAAGCGTCTCATTTTGAATTAAAAAATATCTTTGAATTGAAATTTGAATGAAATACAGGGTCATGAAAAATCGAAGAGTGTAGAAAATATGATTACAAATATTTCGGCAACTAATTATCCGATCGACTTCCTTCTTCTTTATGCAAAATTTATGTTTTTCATTGTCTTTTATATCTACGCCTTAAAATAAACAATTTCAAAAAATTTTATGTACTTTTTATCAGAACGAATATTTCGAGAGGCCGAAAAAAATAGTTCTGGATAATCCCGGTTACTGAATTCAATAAGCTTTTTCCCATTATTACATACTAAGTACATACCGAATTTCCAGTCTCTATCTCAATTTGTTCGGGAGATAGAGCGTTTACAGAAACACACACAGACACGCAGACACACAGACACACAGACATACAGACACACAGACACGCACACAGACAGACGGACGGCAAATTGTTTTTTCTAAAAATATGTTTTTTGGAATCTGCAGTGTCTGAAACGTGTAAATCCGTCAAAAAAAATTGTTTTCGATTTTCAAAACGATTACAAGACTTACCTTATACTACGTACGATAGGTAAGTAAAATATAATTTTCGTAAGATATACTTGACTCAGAGAAGAAGGATTTTTTTGTAACAAACAATAAAGTTCTGGAAAAATATATATGTTTACAGAACTTACTGATTTCAGTGAAAGGATTTGACAAAACAGGCAACAATTTATTAGAAATATAAATCCCTACTGCTAAAAACGACCAACAATTGTTTGATTTCATAGCAAAGAATCGTCAAAAGAAGTAACAATTTATAAGTAATATAAAAATTCTACTGCGAAAAATGATGCATGGCATTATATCAATTATTTTAAATTGAACGAAAACTGAACGAAAGGAAACAAAATTATTCTAATTCTATGAATCAAATTACTACAGAATTTAGAGCCGTACGAATTTCCTGCTTTATTTCTAATTATTTCCTTTGATTTATTTATAGTTAATTTCTTAACATTTTAATATGATGGGGCGATTGATAATTGTTAAATTTCTACTTTCGTGTTGTAGCGGCCCACCACAATTACGATTATGCCGAAATTGCAGTTAAGATTTCGTCAAGATCATAGAAAAGCTTATATATGTTTCATACATACGCATATACACAATACAGGGCTTTACAAATTTGATAAAATCTGGTAGACAGCAAAACACTCTAGTCACTAGTAAAAAATATTTAACCCTCCTCCGTAATTGATTTTCAAGTTTTAATATGAATTAATTGAGAAAAAGAGAGTTGAAATTAGTTACATAGTTTAGAATAGTACATAATTTACAAAGATAATTTAGACTAAGTTTTCTAATGAAACTTATATATCTCTAAAAAAAAAATGCTGTAAAGGCTGAATTAACCGGCATTTTAGGGAATTGCTGATTATCGATTGTTTCCTATGTCCGGATAGATATGTGCTACAAAATCTATATCTCAGAAGGACATCGTTTAAATATTAAAGGAGGACATTTGTTTGTCTAATATCCTGTCAATGTCAGTCATATAATTTTGATTTGATTATATTAAAATTAGTATTTGATGAGCTGAATCCTTTGAATTGAATTTATACATGAAATACCATAATTTCCGGCGTATAAGCCGCGGCTCAAATGAATCTCTTTCCGACTAGAAATTTTATTTTTAAAAAGTAACTTGTGTCTACTTTGATCGTATTTTACATTTTAAGAAAATAAAATTTTTGGTTTTAAACAGACTTATTTGAGCCGCGGCTTATACGCCGGAAATTACGGTAATAACAAAGTAACATTAATTTTAAGGTTAGTGTGAATATTGTGAATCTATCATATTTGTCTGTAAAACAGGTTTGTTGAACATGAAAATGTTTAATTGACATTTGATAGCGAGCGAAAATCATGTACTCCAAATTGACAAGACTGATTAATACACTATAAAAACAACTCGGATAAGTTTCAGAAAAACGGTGGCAGAAGAAGAAACTTTGTTTTTACAAATTCTTCTTTAAATCTCGAAAATATAATGGTTTCTGAGGTTTCTAAATATAAAGAACGCCTTTCGGAATCATGGGTAATCCGTAAGGGGATTATGTATATTTTCGTCCTTGGTTATATTATATTTTCCTACATTAAGAAACTTTTGTCTTAATTTACAGTATGTAAGGTGCTCTGTTTTTTTTTTTTAATATTAAATACGTTAATTGCAACACTGTTTCCGTAGGCAAGAATTGTTTGCCTTCACTCGTATTATTAACCTTGAATGTTTGTTGCATTGGTCTAGAAACAGGCTGTATATTAAATGTTTTACCTGTATAATAACAAAGTTATAAACGCTCGTTATTATTCTACAAATTATCACTAAATAAACTTTTTTTTTTAATATTGTATTCATTATGGTTGGATAAGTTCGATAAAAAAAAATTAATCATTATTTCCATTCTGGTTTTACACTGAAAGATAATCTACTTAAGAATCGGTAGAAAACTACGGAGATAATCTTTTTCTCACTTCCTATAATTTTCACCTTCTTATCCCTTTTTATGCGGAAGAAATAACCATTTTTCTACATAAAATGCAGATCGAATTTAACATTATTAAGTACTTGCTTAAAAGTAAGCGTAACCTTTCTTATCAGAAACACAAATTCTACGGAAAAATGAACTTTGAAATCAACTAATTGATGCTACGGAGATAATATAAAGAGACAATGCTACGGAGATAATATAAAACTACGGAGATATCCTTTTCCCACTTCTTATCCCTTTTTATGCGGAAAAAATAACCATTTTTCTACATAAAATGCAGATCAAATTTTAGATTATAAAGTACTTGCTTAAAAGTAAGCGTAACGTTTCTTATCAGGAACACAAATTCTGCGGAAAAATGAGCTTTGAAATCAACGAATTAATGCTACGGAGATAATATAAAGATATAATGCTACGGAGAGAATATAAAACTACGGAGATAATCCTTTTCCCACTTCTTGTAATTTTCACCACTTCTTATCCCTTTTTATGCGGCAAAAATAACCATTTTTAACACTTTCCAACCTAGTTGAAAAGTGTTTATGACTTCGGTTTGTCTGCCGTATGGCCGTAAGGCCGTCTGCCCGTATGGCCGTCTGTCCGTGCTCTAACTCCCGTAAATATGCTCGGATTGCTCTGCAATTTTTATATGTTATTGTCGTTATCTATAAAATGTTCTCTATTTCAACGGAAGCGTGTAGCACTTATAGTTTTTTACAGGGACACTCAAAATAATTCCGTTACATTACGATATATGGGGAGAAATCATTTGCGATTTATTTTAATGATGTTACGCAATTTCAAACACATTGTAATTGATATATATCACTAAGGTGCATTACAAGAAGCTTAATATGGAAGAGGGTGTGCATAGCACTTATAGTTACTTTACAGGGACAGTCAAAAGAATTCCGTTACATTACGTCTATGGAGAAAAATCGTCTGCGGTTTATTTAAATAATATTTCACTATTTTAAACGCACTGAAATTTATATAAATCACTAAGGTGCTTTATAAGTGGCTTACTACAGAATATTGTGTGTATAGCAGTCATCGTTCATTTACAGGGACACACAAAATAATTCTGTACTGTCAGTTAACAATAATTCCTGGAAGTGCGTTTTAAGTTACTGAACGCTATTTTAAATTTAACTCACTTTTTGTCTATTACGTGGTGTGTATAAATTCTGTAGATCATATACAGGGAAGCACAAAAGTTTGCGAACACATTTCCGTTTATTGACAGAAACTCCAGAAGGAGAATTTTAAACTGTGCTACGCGTTTTCTAACTGAACTAAAATTTAGCATCCGATGTAGTGTATATACAATATAGATGATAATACAGGGCTGAATAAAAGTATTCGGGTATTTTTCCGAATTTTGTATATGTTAGAAATTCCTGAAATTATGTTTTTAAATATGTTATGCGTTTTCCAAATTGTTTACTTAGATGTTATCTTTCAGCTTATTAAAAAGTATGATTTGTAAAATGATTTTGGAAGCGTTGAAAGTGTTACATAATCTGTGCTTGACGCATGATTTTTCGTTCTTGTTCTACATAAAATGCAGATCAAATTTAAGATTATAATGTACTTGTTTAAAAGTAAGCGTAACGTTTCTTATCAGAAAGATAAATTCTACGGAAAAATGAGCTTTGAAGTCACCGAATTAATGCTGTTATTTTTTTTTTTTCAAATCAGGTGTATTTTTCTTTTGTATATGTAGTGAGAAAATACAACGGACCAAATTCCTTAATAAAGCGTAAATCATTTCTATATAAAGTATTAAAACCGGAGCGAAAGTAAAATGTAATTTAATATTGAAAATTTCGTTACATTTTCTATTATATTAGTTTTAAGTATATTTTTAGTAAAAGATAATCTCTGATTTTATTAGAATTATTTTTTAACATTAAAGATGATATTATGTTTAAAATGTATGACTTTTTTAAAAATACTTTTTAAAACGTCAATTTCTGAATATAGAAAAGATCTTTCATTAAGGTTTAATAAGGAAGCTTAAATATGAGATTTGTTTAAACTGTTGCGGATGTAAAATTGATTTAAAAAATACAATTGTTCGGCAAATAACGGCTACATAAGTAAATGAAAAATAAGCAAAATTTACTATTACGTTTTTTATCCAGTTTTTATACTATAACATAACCTTCTCCAAAATCGAGAACGAATGATACATATTATCTATTTTGTTTTTCATAACTGCACTTTCATACGGAAAGAAAATTATCTTCTTAACATAAATTAAAAATGCATGTAAAATTAAACATCACAAAGTAGATTAAATGTAAACAGAGCTTTTGATATTGAAAATTAAAGCTATTTGCGTGAAAATAATCTTTAATGATTAATGTTATATTTGATTGAGAAACGTAATTGCGACACAGTTTTCCTAGACAAAAATTGTTTGTTTTTAATCGTATTATTAGCCGTGAAAGTTTGTTTCATTTGTCTAAAAACACACTGTTTAATAAAATCTTTCTTTTGATTTAATAACAAAGTCATAAATACAAATTATTTTCTTTAAATTATGAGCAAAAAACTTTAGAAAAAATATTACATTCTGCCTAATTACATCTGAACAAGTTCGAAAAAAACTAAGAAAATTATTACTTGTCATTTTCATTCTGTTTTCATATTCAAAGTTAATCTAGATAAAAATCGGAAGAAAACTATGCATATATTCCTTATCATAGTTCTTATAATAGCGTTTTAATGTGGAAAAGATAAGCATGGTTAAAATGCAGGTAAAATTTAAGATTATAAATTAACTTAAAAGTAACCGTCGCTTTTTTTATGGGAAATACAAATTCTACTGAAAAATGAGCTTTGAAGTCGACGAATTAATGCTATTTTTATTTCTAGTTGGATATAAAACAATTATGAGTGGTTAAAAAAGCAAAGGATAAATCATAAATCATTCTAAGCGAAAAGTATAAAAACTGGTAAGATATAATTTAATATTGAAATTAATGTCACCTCTTTTCAATAATGTTAGTTTAAGCATATTTTTAGTAAAAATATTTTTTAACATTAAAGATAATATTATATCATATTATATCTAAAAGTTATCTTTTTGTTTTTCAAAATACTTTAGAATAAAATGTTTCTTTTAATTTAATGAAAAAAAAAAACCCATAAACGCACATTATGTTTCTTTAAATTATGAGCAAATGAACTTTAGAAAAATATTACAGTCTGCCTAATTACGGCTAAACAAGTTCAATAAAATCAACGAAAAGATTCTTTGTCATTTTCATTCTGTTTTACATTCAAAGCTAATCTCCATAAAAATCAGAAGAAAACTATGCAGATATTCTTATCACACTTTTTATAATAGCATTTTTATGTGGAAAACCATTTGTATATCTAAAATGCTGATAAAATTTATTATTATAAATTAGCTTAAAAGTAAGCGTCACTTTTTTTATAGGAAATCCAAATTTTAAGTCATATCTCAGATTTCAATGCTATATAATAATGATGCTAAACTAAATTTTATGTATTATTTTAATTAATGTTGTGAATAGCATATTCTAAATAGTTTTGTAAGACATTCCACGTTTAAAAAATCATGTGTGATAAAGCTTAGCAAAAGACATAGTATTGATGTGTCCGGAATGTTTCCAGCGTTTTTCGACACAATATGAGCAAAGGAAAAAAATTTTAAAAAATTTCTGTAATTCAAATGTTGTGTAGTTACGTATGCCACCAACTCTAAGCTATTATCACTAAATGTGTCCAATGTTAATCTTAAATGTTTTAAAAGAAAAAAAAAAGTGATTTTCAAAAGTATCTTTATTAACATGTTTTTTCCTAAAAAAATCTTCAAAAAGGCACAAAAAATGAAAAAAAAAAAAAAAAAAAAAACTAAAGTAAAATTTCTGATAAGTATGATGCAAGTGGTCAAATTTTTTTTATCTGAAAAAACAAACAAACAAACAAAAAAAAAAAACAATCATTTTCGTATTTTTTATAATAGAAAAGTAGCGACGAGCTTTGAAGTAGACAAATTAATGTTATTTATCTTTCAAGTCGGATATAAAACAATTTATGAGTGGTTAAAGAAGCAAAGGATACAATCATTTTACGCCTAAATCATTTTAAGAAAAAGTATAAATAATGGGCTAAAGTATAAAAACTGGGCTACAGTAATAAAATAATAATAATAATATTGAAATTCATGTCACCTTTTCATTAATATTAGTTTAAGCATATTTTTAGTGAAAATATGAAAATATTTTTCGTGAAAATATTTTTTAACGTTAACGATGATATATCTAAAATTTATCAATGTATCTTTTTCAAAATCTTTTTAAAACGTTAATTTTTGAATATTTATAAGAAATGTTTTTATTAAGTTTGAACAAGAAAGTTTAAATATGCGACATTCTACTGTTACATATGAACATGTAAACCAATTTTAAATAAGTGTGTAAGTAATAATAATAATAATAATAATAATAATAATAATAATAATAATAATAATAATAAACAGTCTTTTATAAGTATTGAATGTTTATCTTCAAAATCATGGCTTTTTAATTTGGAATGACTTACAAAACTACTTAGAATATGCTATTTACAACATTAATTAAAATAATACATAAAATTTTATTATATCATCTTCATTACTGTATTGTCATCTGAGATAATTATAGAAATGGTGCCTAATAATGCGATGTTATCATTACTTTTCTATTATAAAGAATACGAAAATAATAATTTTTTTCTTTCAGATGGAATAATTTTACCACTTGCATAATACTTATCAGAAATTTCACTTTAGTTTTTTTTCAATCATTTTTTGTGCCCTTTTGAAGATTTTTTAGGGAGAAAAACATGTTGATAAAGTTACTTTTGAAAATCACTTTTTTTTCTTTTAAAACACTTAATATTAACATTGGACACATTTAGTGAAAATGGCTTAGAGTTGGTGGCATAGGTAACTACACAACATTTGAATTACAGAATTTTTTTAAAAAATAGTTTTCGTTTGCTCATATTATCTCGAAAAACGCTGGGAACATTCCGGACAAATAAATACTATGTCTTATGTTAAGTTTTATCACACATGAATTTTTAAACGTCGAATGTCTTACAAAACTACTCAGAATATGCTATTCACAACATTAATTATAATAATATATAAAATTTTAATTTGCCATCATTATTATAGCATTGAAATCTGAGATAAGTATTATATAAAAGTTGCAAAATAATGTCATATCTACTTCCATTACTTTTCTATTATACAGAATACGAAAATGATTTTTTTTACGTAGAATAAAGATTAGTATATTCATAATCTGATTACAACTGGGAAAATGCGATAAAAGAGGATGATTTATTACTAATCTTCCTATCCTCTTATTGCAGTGGAAAGCAATTTATTTCCTTAATTAGTTTCAACGTAAACATATCCAGGTAGTTTTTTTTTTTTTTTTTTTTTTTTTTAAACAGTTTTCCCTTTTATGTAGCAATTTTTGTTTGTAAAATAAAACAATGATAAAATTAAAAGTGAAATAAGCTAAATAATTATATAAGAACATCACTAATTAAACTAAAGATGTACATGCTTAAAGTGATAAAACACAAAACAAAGGCTTATAAAATCTTTTAATATAAAGATCGACAGGTTTCGAACGCACAAAAGGGGAAATTTTCAAGATAAAAATGATAAATATACTATTCACTCCAAAATTGTTTTGAAAATGAAATTGGTAAACATAAATCAAAAGATCATGTACAAAATAAAAGCAGGTGCTTAAAAGTGGTTAAATGTAAACGTGAAAATTTATATTTTCTTATTGCTCTTTTAATTTGTAAAGCATCTTGTGCCAAATTTTAGGTAATTCAAAAGATGCTGATTCGTTGCATACATTACTATTCTTAAAATCTTACTGTTCTTAAAATCAGTTTTTAAATTCTCTATCCTAACTTTTTTTAGAATAATTTATTTATTACTTTGATCTTGAAAATATCGTCGTTTCTGTGTTCGAAAAATCTCGATATTTATATAAAATGGTTTTTATAAGACTTTATGTTTTCTATTTTATCATTTTAAGCATATACAATGTTTGTTTAATGAAAAATCTATTAAATTTAACAATAAAGATTACTGTCGTAATAAATTTCAACAATGCCGCCTGCTTAATGAATTTCTATTTTTAATTATTTAAGTAGTAAATATATAGGATGATTTGTTAAGACTTATGCATTGTGAAGAACAACCATTACGACCATTTTGCAGAATAATACTATCACGAACAATAGTTTAAAAAAATGCGGTAGAAAAAGTTTTGACGTCACATCTGGTACATACAGAATATGAAAATTAATTTTTATTGCTTACCCCCCCCCCCCCCCCTGAATAAAAATGTTTCAGTTGATACATTATTAATTAATTTGTCTTTAATAATTAATTAAATAGTAAATAATCTGGATACATGGTTATGAATTAATAAATATCAGATATCACATAATGGTCGCATCAAATGATCCTCACAATAAATAACATGGTTTTTTAGTAATGTTTGAGCACAATGTGGAATTAGCGAAATAATAAAATTCATTATTGTAATGTCCATGAAAATCCGTAGAGACATTTCTTTTCAAGGAAATTTTGATAGCTCTTCAACAACAATGGCTAGTATGATTCAATTCATGCAAAGTTTACTTACACCATCTGCTTATGTAAATTATATAGTATGTAAATTATATTATGTAAATTATAGTACTTATATAGTATTATTATGTAATATTATGTAAATTATAGTACTTATATAGTATTATTATGTAATATTATGTAAATTATAGTACTTATATAGTATTATTATGTAATATTATGTAAATTATAGTACTTATATAGTATTATTATGTAATATTATGTAAATTATAGTACTTATATACTATTATTATGTAATATTATGTAAATTATAGTACTTATATAGTATTATTATGTAATATTATGTAAATTATAGTACTTATATAGTATTATTATGTAATATTATGTAAATTATAGTACTTATATAGTATTATTATGTAATATTATGTAAATTATAGTACTTATATAGTATCATAGTGTAAGTACCTAAGTTGAAGTTTCCAATAAAACATATTTTCGGTGCATAGGGTGTGTTACTAAGTAACAAAAAAATACAATAGAAATAAAAAAATATATAGATAACTGTTTTTAACATGGGAACATTTTATCATTTCAATTTTTTCTCTCTTTCTTTAGAAATGTAATTACTATACAGTCAAACCTCGTCATTCTCAGGTCAATTTAAAACTGAGTTGCTAAGCGAAGTGACTTCATACGCGGAGTTTATATTAAACGGTAAAAAAAATTCCAAATTCCAAATGTTTATATAATAAGCATACCTAGAACTATATTACATTATAAATTATATAAACTTGTAGAATAAGAATTAGAATTCGTAAAATGGTTGACAAATTAAGGAAAGTATAGTAAGTAAGCATGTTACGCAGTATGTAATTGTACAACTTAATATGTACCCATGTGTTATTCGCCTTACAAAAAATCAACTATCTTTGTTTGATGTCAGTTTTCTGAAATATTTTTTTTCTAAGGAAAGTAGCATATTATAATCGCTACCTGTAGTGCGATTCAAAGATAAATTATCGCTCTTTAGTTCATCAGTGAATGCCTTTTTTCTCTGCAACAATCAGTTAGAGAGGTTCCTCTTCTTCATGATCGCTGTCGGGTTCTACTGCTGGCCCGTTCTTCGCTTCCATAACAACAGCTACAATCTTTGTTATTGTTGCATTCAGATAATTTGATGATGTGTCAGACAATCTTCATAAGGCAAGTGTTGTCATCTGCAATGTTACAGTCATACTCAACAAAAACGAAGTGTTTTTGAAGGTAAGTTTGACAAAGACATTCAACCGAGTTTGCCTATCCCACTCTTAAAGAGGAGTCGTTAAAAAAATGGTGATGCAATAAACGGGGTACAACATGCTAAAAAACGTATGGGAATGGTCGGACTTTTGAAACATGACGTAATATGCGGAGTGATGTTTTATGCAGGAGACGTATTAACCGGGTTTGACTGTATTTGTTTCATATATTCAGTTATATTTCTCATTTTTAATCCTACCCTACACACTTTTCTATCTCTAATTATATTTGATACTCACACCTAAGTAGTTTAAACTACATCCAGGTATCTTTCCCGTGGTTCTTTAATTTTTTTTTAAATATAGCTACTCTTCGACAAGGAGTAAAGTTGACGTCAACTAGGAAATACAGAAAATATCTAAAATGTTCAACTGTTAAACAGTTGTTAAATAAAGCAAAAATAAGTATTTAGAATTTCTGGTATGAATTCGGAATAATAAAAAAAAATTGACAAGACTGAACACAGGATCCATGGTAGCGAAAGTGAAATTGTACCGAAACTAAATTTATTTATGGGTTATAGCTAAGAGGAGTTTTAGTCTATACACAGTAGGGCCTGATTATCACAGGGGCACATGGGACACGTGCCCCGATTCTCCAGTTATAGGGGGCCCCAAGTTGCATTTTGTGCAGTCTTTGCAAAAATAAAATTTCTGCTTAAAAATAGCATTAAAACAGAATTTCATTTGTTTGTCATCTCTGAACTATTTCAGTGTTTGCAACTGAGTTTAACCTATTAAGGGCCGCTATATATATTAAACTATTTTTTTTTATGTAACAATTGTTTTTTCTTTATGAATAGGAAGTCTTTAAAGTATTTCTGAAGAAAAAAAAAATTCGAATATTTAAGAAAAATAGCATGTTCCCAAAATGGGAGCAATGGCTCGTAATGGGGGTAAATTTTCTCAAAATTTTTACTTATGCCTCCGTGCATTTATGGTTGTTATTTCACTGTTCTTTAGCTATAAAAGGGGTAATATCATTCTGAAACTGATATTTTACGAATAATTCATATAAATTAGTCCAACATCTACATTTATAATAAAAATAAAACATAAAATTACCGATTCCATAAGCATTTTCATTATCCATCTCTTTATTTTTCCCATTTACATAATTTCTGTCCTACTATTTTACATGAAAATGATGGAACATTTTTTATGCAGCATTATATTATTTTTTTGCGTTTTCTAAAATTGATTTTTTAACTTCTTTTTTCTTTTTTTGCTTTGTTTTTCCATATTCCGATTGGAAGATTCGTCTGAACTTTCATCTGAAATATCATGTCTGCTTTTAATACTTTGTCTTTTTTAAACTCTAAATCAGATATTTATTGATTGTCTCTTGATTTAGAATTTACGGAAAGTTCTACTTCACCAAATATAACATGGGATAAATCGTCGCATAAATTATTTTCTATTACATATGTAATAGAAAATAATTTATGCGACATACATATGAGGAAGATATCTTCCTCGTATGTTGCAATACTGCAATCAGGGGGCAAAAAAAGAAAAAAAAAAGTAAAAAAAAAAACGATTTCTGGAACAGCTGAAAAATCATCCAAATCTAAAAAATTGTTCAATCATCTTCCATGTAAAAAAATCAGAAGAAAAAAAATAATGTAATGATGAAAAATAAAGAGATGGATAATGAAAATGCTTATAGAACTGGTAATTTCATTTTGTTTTTTTATTATAAATGTAAAAGTTGGACTAATTTATTTGAAATCTTCTTTAAATATTAGTTTCAGAATGATATTATCCCTTTTATAGCTAATAAACTGAAAAATAAATACCATAAATGCACGGAGTCATATGTACAAGTTTTCAAAAACATTACCCCCATTAAGAGCCATTGCTCCCATTTTGGGAACAACTTATGCTTTCGGTAATTGTGATTGATCAATTATACATATTAATTCCGGATTGATGTTGTTTAATATAATACACTGTTATAAACATATTTCAACTAAAAAATATAATTTTTATTATAGAGTTTTTTTTTCTTCTTTCGATTACGGTCAAAAAGCTATTTTTCGCCTTTTTTTAACTCATTTTAAAAAATAGAAAATTTTAATGAAACTTAAAACAAAAAATTCAGAAGTCGTCTATTATATTCAAAATTCAAATAACAGGAACCTTTTAACAATATATACAATACTCACTTTAGAAAAAAATCATAAAGCAATGTTCTCAAAATGGGAGCAATGGCGCTTAATGGGTAATAAACTGCCAAATTTCTAAAAATTTAATGTTACGTCAAACATGCTCGTAAGCATTATCTAAGTAATTGGAATTCTAATTAGTTTCACAAAGACAAAATAACGAATTTATTTAAACGTTAGACAATAGAGTAAAATTTTAATTGCCCATAAAGTTGTATGTTATTTTTGTAATGCACGAATTTTGTAACTCGAGATTATTTTGGGAAGGGTCCCCTCAAATAGTATGTGTACCCCGCGCAACACCAGAAGTTGATCGAGCTCTAATACACAGTTTAAAAATATCCATATTTTTTCTGTATCTGAGATTAATAAATTAATTCTTGAAAGGTATCCCATTTGTTTATAATGTGATTAAAATCGAAACAGTGCAATAAAAGAAGAAAATAAATTACTAATCCTCTTATTTTCCTTATTGCAATCAAAATTAATAAATTTCTTTATTTAGTTTATGAATTGTAAAATTAATCGTGTACTCTTAGTGACATTTTCAAAAATTTTTAAGCAGAAATATTTCTTTGTGAAATAACATGCGCGTGGAATATAATACGAGTATATACTTGTCTTTATTTGTTTTTATAATGAAAGATTAATTTCAAGTATTATTTTGGAAATATTCAAGAGATTCGTTGAACTTGCAAAAAAAAAGAGATGCGCAAATATTTTTATAATATCTTGTTTAGATTTTAAGATACAAATGAAAACAATGCAGCAATAAATAAATCCCGTTGATTTTCTGATATAAGCAATGTATAAAATAATTGTCTCTGTCCTCTTATAAATGATCAACATATTAGTTCTTGATAAATAATTCATTCGTAATTCGATTACAACTGAACAAAGGCTCAAACAAAAGGATAAAATACCGATACTCCTATTCTGCCATTGCATTCTAATTAAATTTTACATTCAGTTATTCTTACTTGACATTTTACTATTATTTTCTTCATTTTGTTTAGCAATTTTTGATCACAAAATACAATATTCATGAAATTGAAAATGAGACAAAGTATGTTCAAAAGATTTTTACTTTCAATAAAAAGATTACTACTAGTATAGCAGCTTTCGGTAAGGAATATTTACGTTGATTTAATTAAAACAGACACATTCTTTATAAATCTAAAAGAATTTTATACAAATAAACATTATTTGTTAGAAATTGTTTTCTTATTGCTATATGTGTTTTTGATAATAGATTTTTTTTTCACTTAAAAAAGGCGGCGGAAGGGGATTATCGTTATAAGAAACATTCTCTTGATTTGTTAGCTTTAAAATATGTTTCCGTAGATATAATTAAAAAAAGTAATATGAATAAATATCGCGAATCCGCACTCTAAAAAAAATCCGTAAATTGAACAAATTTTTCGTTGCCTTGTTTCGTTATATCATGAAAATTTCTGCTTTGATTTGCTTCGCTTCCCCAAAAATACAGATAACTCACCAATCTAACATAAAATATACCTGAAATTCTCCTATCTAAGTCTGCAATTTCTTCAATTCACAGGGCTGGACCGGAAACTGCGCTGTGTATTACTTTTCCGTATTAGAAACGGAATTTTTACGTATGCTTTCTTCCTTCAAAACACGGAAAATTAAAGAAATGAATGTCAAATTTTCCTGAAATGCCCCAGTCAGAAGACAGAAATTTCGTCAAATAACAGAAAAATCTCTTTTAATCACAGGGGTGTTCTGGCAACTTGCTGTCTGTATTTTTTACGGTTTTTGACGAAATTTATTTTGAGACTGCGATAAATTCCTCGAAATTTCAAAATATCATAAAAATTGAATAAATTTGACCTGTGGCAGACATATTCAAACGAAGGTACATTTGTCAAAGGGCGAACGCCTCATTAGAATTGGCAAGAAGTATGACACAACTGTTTCATTTTAAAACTTTTCCATTTAATATTTAAAGAAAATAGTTTTTAACCACCTTACTTAAGCGGAGAATTTGTAATAATTTACTGTAAATTATTTTGTAAATTTTTGCAATTTTTGTAATATTTTCCAATAGATTGCGACATGCGTGTTATTTGAGATAATTATGGAATAAACACAGATTAGGTGTATTCAAGAAAAACATTATATGGACGTTCATCTACCACGATGGCAGGACCGGTGATTAAATTGCACTGCACAATCATATTCACGACTGTATTCATATTTTACCATTTAACATCTGTAATAAGACATTTGAATGGTAATCTTGAGCAAGGTAACCTTGTGGCATGTTTTTCCGAAAAATGAAAGAGAAGACATAAAAGAAGGGTGAAATTTGTTTCTAAATATTATCTAAATCAAAAACCATTCTAGACAACAGCCATAGTAGTTAAACGGTCTCAAAGAAACCCCTTTTAAATTTCAAAATATCAAGCTTTCATGCATTCTTCAATGTCAAATGCTAAATGTGCTTTCATAAAAGATTTATTCTTTGCAGGTTATTGATAATATCTTTAATTGAAACTAGCAGTATATCTGAATGGCTGCAGGAATGTATTTTGTCAAAAAGCTTTTATTAACGTTTCAATTACACAAATTGCGCAATTCTGTATTGTGGCGAATTCATACATCGATTGAAGTTGTATTACGCTTGTTAGGATTGACCTTGGGACAAATAAAGATTGTTTTCTGCAGTGCTGTCTTATTTTAATTAACACAGTGCCTTTTATTATGAAATATTTTAATTATTTTTGTATTCTATAAAAAATATCATCCTTCCGTAGAATAAGTTTCCCATACACCGTATTCAACTATACAGATTCCTTCCATTAAAATAAATAAATCAATCAATAAATCTGAACGAATTGAAAACCCTGGTATATTAATTTACTTTTATAGAAAATATGAAACATATTTTCTTGATACGTAGGATAAAATGTATAAATTTTTCCCAAAACAAAAACGCTCATAAACTGATTATGACGAGTGAGATAACTGAGAGTGAGAACTGACGAGTGAGATATAAGAAGTATCTTAATTAATGATCCTTAAACTCTTTTATTCTACTCTAAATTTTATTTCCGCAATTAGTTTGAGAAGACAAGCTCTTATCTAGGAAAGAATCCGAAAATAGTTAGGGAGTGAATGCAAACAGTAGTGAATGTAAACGTGGAGGTTTGTCAATCAGGTATGGTTTTTAGAAAAAAACACCAAACATCGTCGATACATGCCCAGAATAAATCATATATGACGGGATGGACTGCCTGCGCGCATTCAACAGAGAATACAAGTTCTTAACTAAGGAAGATTCCCAGAACAGTTATTGATGAATGTAAACCTCTCTCATATGCCTCATATATGGCATGGGTGGGTTCCACCTGATAATGAATAAACATGTTTAATTACAACATGAAAATAATTTAAGCCATACTAAAGAATCGTTAAATATGGCAAAATAAGTAAATAAATAAATAAACTCATCCATTCAAATTCAACATATGTTTTTCCCTTAATTCATCTTGATATTTTAGAAAATCTTAGAAAAATTAGTCATTACACACACACACACACACACACACACACATATATATATATATATATATATAATTTTGTTCTTAATATGTGTATTTTTATAACTGTGAGTTTAAGTTATTATTCACACGAAAAAAATTCCCCTATTCTTCATTCGTATTTCAGAAAATATAATATTTCTCTTACGTGGCGCAGAAATAAGGCTGAATTTCTTGATTATCATTTGGCACCAACCGTAGTTTCCAGCTCCAATATGGCGGCCTCTGTATTTTCCTGGCACGAACAGTGTACTTAAACTAGCAATTATTAAAAATAAAATAACATGTACGTAATCAAAAGCGTTTGAGATGATTCCTCATTTTAATTATGAGTAATATCGTTAATTCCAAATGAATTCTCAACTCATATTGAAAATTTATTTACGAATTTCATTCACATGAAAACCGGAGAGAATAAAAATATCAACTGTCTAGAGTGCACCTGCTGCCATCTGTTGTTGTCTTGATGAAATAAATAAAATATCACGTAGTGTTTTTTTTTAATTAATTTAAGCCGTGCTGTACAATGTTATAGGAACAATAAGCTTTAAACTAAGTGTTTTTCCAAGATCCTTTTTTCATGGTATTTAAAATGATTTATGCCCATTGGTAGCACCAATATAAATGCATTTTTAATTGTGTTTTCAACGAAGTTTTCAATTACTTTTTTTTTACGTTTAAAACAAATTGTCAATTTCATACCTTAAAATGATTTATGATTGTACTCATTCCAGCTAGAATTACTTGGGACCACGTAACGGTCTAAATGTGAATTCCTTCGCAATTCACAGGGGTTTGCGAGCATTAGCGAGTAGTTGTCTGAGCTCCCTAGTATAATGTAATCACGAACGCAATTGTACAGAGTGGTTATAATTAAAGTTACCCTGTTTAGACCTACGTTCTGGTTGACAGTTCTCGATGAAACTTGGAATATAAGTTATATGGACCATGGGGAAATGAAATCTGCAAAAAAATATTAGTTCAAATTTCGATCACCAGGTGAGAAGAAGGCGCATGAAGACTAAAAATTTCAAACTGGAAACACAAAACTTTTTTTATTTACAGCATATGTTCAATGTGCATTCCATTTGCGTCAAGCACATGTTCAAAGCGTATTGTAGTGTTCAACAGTAGCGCGAAGTTTTTTCTCGATTAAGTGCAGCAACATGACGAGTTATGCTTGCTTTCAAATCAGGCGTCCGTATGCTTCCTCCATACCCACGATCTTTCAGGAATCCCCACAACCAGAAGTCACAGGGATTCAAGTCCGCAGAACGAGGAGGCGAGGTTGTCGGAAAACTTCTCGAAAGTGTGCACGAAGCAGTGCCGTCACTGCTCGGGCTATGTGAGGTGGTGCACCATCTTGCCTGAATATGGTAGTTTCTAAACACTCTCGCTGTTGTAAGGATGGAATGACCTGCTGCTGAAGGAGGTCGCAGTAATGGGTACTCGTAATGGAACTCCTTTTAGGACCCTGAGAAGTGTTCTCCTAAAAAAGGGACCAATAATGAAATCAGCCGTAAAGCCACAGTAATGTAATCTGGGTGCAAAGACTGTTCATGCACAATATTAGAACCCATACGTGACCGTTCTGAGTATTCACTGCTCCATCTAGGATAAAATGCGCCTTGTCCGACCACAAAAGGCTCCAAGGCCGTGCATTGTCAACGACTATTCTGGCGAAAAACATCCTCACAAATTGAGTTCATGTGTCGAGTCTTCAGGGTTCAGCGCTTGCACAAAGTAAATCTTGTATGGAAACAACAATATAACAGATTGAAGAACTTTTCGTACTGTAGACCAAGGGAGAGACAAATCACGTGACACCGCTCGACTACTTGTTGAAGAATATTAGGAACCGGACGCTCTTTCGACCACGACAAGAGCAACTTCTTCGGCAGTTTCATTTGAAATCCGTTTCCGTCCTCTTCCTTGCAGTACACCCAGCTCCCCAGTCTCTTCGAATTTAGACATCATCTTTTTCATAGCCTGTCTTGACATTGGTCCTTTTCGTAAGCCTTTCAAGCGTCGATATTTTCGCAGTGCAGTTAACAAATTACTGCCTTTCTGATAAACCAACTTCAGCAGTAACTCTTCTTCCTTCTTCTCTAACGGTATGGTGCAGAATGACTTTACAGCAGCGACTACTGGCTTTTTAAGCCGCTCCAAATTTACATAAAGTCCTTTCTCGTAGATGAAAACCGCCATCTATCGGTCGAAATTTGAACTAATTTTTTTATTGCAGATTTCATTTACCCATAGTCCATATAACTTATATTCCAAGTTTCATCGATATCTGTAAACAAGGGCGGACTCTACGTAGGTCTAAACAGGGTAACTTTAATTATAACCACCCTGTACAATAACCTCTTCCGAGTTACCAATGATTCCGTAAAGAGTTCTTTATGTTTAGAAACCTCAGAAACCAAAATATCTTCCTGATTTAAAAAAGAATTTATAAAATCAAAGTTTATTTTATTGTCACTCATATTCATAAATGTATCCGTGTAGTTTTTATAGTATATTATTAAATTTTCTAAAACTGGAATATCGGTTTTTAGGATGCTATGAATTCTCAATTAAACATTTTCAGCTGCGTAATTGAATATATACATGCAACAGTTACAAAATAATGTTAATGATAATGCTAATGCTGCAAATTCAACATGTTTGTCTGTAAAGCAAGTTTGTTGAACTTGAAAATGTTTATTAGATAATTGATACCATTCGAATAACCTATTTACTCCGGGTCGAGAAAACTGAGTAATATACTATAAAAAGTACTCTGAAACGTTTCCAAAAATCAGACGCAGGAAAAGAAACTTTGTTTTTATAAATTATTCTTTAAATCTCGAAAATGTATTGGTTTCTGAGGTTTCTAGATTTAAAGAACGCTTTTCCAAATCATGGGTAAATTGCAAGACGTTAATGTGGATTTTCATTCGTGGTTTAATTTTGTTTTCCTAGATTAAGAATCTATTGTCCTTTTTACCATTATGTTTGACAAAATTGCGACAAAAATAAATGTCAATAAATGCAAGACTCGGTAGTCTTGACCTAAATTATTATCCTTGAAAGTTTCTTTCATTAGTCTAGAAACACACTATATAATAAAATCTTTTATAAGGATTTAAATAACAAAGTTATAATCTTACATTATTTTTAACTTAAATAAAAAATATTACATTTTGCCTCATTACTGATAAACAAGTTCTATAAAAACAATAAAATTAAGCCTCATCATTTTTGTTATGTTTTTACACTCAAAGCTAATCTACTTAAAAATCGAAAGGAAACTATCCTTATCACACTTCTTATAATTGCCTTTTTATGCGGAAAATATAACAATTTTTTACCATAAAATACAGATCAAATTTAAGATTATAAAAGGGCTTAAATATAAGAGTAACTTTTTTTTAAATATCGGAAACGCCAATTCTACGGAAAAATAAGCTTTCAAGTCGACGAATAAATGCTATTCTTCTTTGAAATCAGATATAAACTTTTTTTTACATGGCGAAAGAAACAAAGTAACGCACACTTTGATAAAGGTAACAATTTCAAACAAAAAGTATTCAAAAGTGTTTGCAAGAAAAATATAATTTATAATATTTTTAGTAATATTATCGCCACCTTTTCCATAATATTAGTTTAAGTATATTTTTAGTAAAAGATAATACTTGATTTTATTAGCAGTATTTTCAGATTAATCTCACTTTTATATAATATTATTTTAAGAATATTTTTATTAAAACTGCTTAGGCGCTATTGCACCCATTTTGGGAACATTGCTTTATGAGTATTTTCTAAAGTGAGTATTTTAAATATTGTTAAAGGGATCATGTTACTTGGATTCTGAATATATGATATGACTTATATATATATATATATATATATTTAAAGTTTCATTTGAATTTTCACTTTTTTGAAGCGTGTTAAAACAGGCGAAAAATAGTGTTTTGCCGCATTCGACAGAAATATTTAAAAAAATCTTTATAATAAAAATTATATTTTTTAGTTAAATATTGTTTATAACTATGTATAATATAAAGTAAAGTCAATCGGGAATTAGTATGTATAACAGATCAATCCCAATTACCGAAAGTATAAGGTGTTTCAAAAATGGGAACAATAGCGCCGAATGAGGGTAATTTTTTCGAAAAAAATTACACATGCTTCCGTGCATTTATGTTAGTTTTTTCAGTTTATTAGCTATAAAATGGATAATATCATTCTGAATCTGATTTTTAAGAAGAATTCAGATAAATTAGTCCAACTTCTGCATTTATAATAATAATAATAATAATAATAATAATAATAAGTATTATAAAAAAGGAACTTACCAGTTCCATAAGCATTTTCATGATCCACCTTTTTATTTTTCCTCGTTGCATCATTTTTCTCTGACTATTTTACACGGAAGATGATTGAACAATTTTTTTGAAGTGGATGATTTTTCGGATGTTCCCGAAATCGTTTGTTTGCCACCTGATCGAAATACTATAACAGACGAAGAAGAATTAATAGAAAATAATTTATGCAACTATTTATCCCATGATATCTGGTGGAGTAGAACTTTCCTCAAAGTCTAAATCAATAGACGATCAAGAAATATCTGATTTGGTGTTTAAAAAAAGGCAAAGTATTAAATGCAGATTTGATATTTAGACGATAGGTCAGACAAATCTTCAAATCGGACGTAAAAAAAAAAAAAAAAAAATACACAATTTTAGAAAACGAAAAAAAGCAATATAATGCTGCATAAAAATTTTCAATCATTTTCACGTAAAATAGCAGGAAAAATGATGAAATGAATAATAAAGATAATAAAGACGAAAAATAAAGATTTCGATAATAAAAATGCTTATAGAATTAATATTTTTATTTTTAATTTTTATTATAAATGTAGATGTGGTACTAATTTATATGAATTCTTCGTAAAATATCAGTTTCAGAATGATATTATCTTTGTTATAGGTAAAGAGCTGACACAAAACTACCATAAATAAGCGGAAACTTAAGTAAACATTTTGAAAAGAATTACCCACATTAGACGCCATTGCTCCGTTTTTAGAACATGCTGTTTGACCTCATTATTAGATTTTTTTATATTTTTCTTTCAGAAGTTCTTTTAAGACATCCTATTCATATACAAAAAACAACTTTTCCATAAAAAAAAAGTAGAATAATATATATAGCAGGGCCTAATCGGTTAAGGTGATTCGACACCCAAAGCAATATATATATATAT
Source organism: Maratus michaelseni (assembly GCA_963931845.1). NCBI lineage: Eukaryota > Metazoa > Arthropoda > Arachnida > Araneae > Salticidae > Maratus > Maratus michaelseni. The sequence goes on along the minus strand of OZ007595.1, from coordinate 89,518,421 downwards.
ATATATATATATATATATATATATATATATATATATATATATATATATATATATATATATATATATATATATTTCCAACTTTAATAAAAATATTTTTGTATATTATTATGTAAATGTTAAATAGAAATAATTTAATCCAAGAAATTAAAAAAAAAATTATTTTTTCGACAAAATTGAAAAAAGTTCAACTTATTTGAAAGTTATTATTTCAACTTATTATTTTAACAACTTATTTGAAAATGCTATTAGTATTATTTATTTATTTATTTATTTATTTATTGTTGCAGGTCATCAATGATATTTTGAATAGATTTAAGGTTCGGACTTTTTTTTAAATATCAATAGTGTTTAGAGAAAAAATATTAAGTAAATACAAGTGGAAAAAAGCTGAAAAATGACAATGATTTTTTTTTAAAGTTATCAAAATATTAAAAGTCGGATCCTTAAATCTCTTACATAAAGTATGATGTTCAACTAGAAAAAAATTCAAGCACTTTCATTCAGTAAAAGCCCTAGCATTTTGAAAACAAGAAAAGTCTGAAAAACACGAAATGGGTTTAAAGATTTCATTTGCAAAGAGGTATTTAAAGGTACAATTTTAAGGTATTTGAAGGTTGTGGTATTTAAAGGTACAAAGTGACAACAGAAGACGTAACTGTTGTTCTATAGAGAGTATAAGCCTGCAATTTTCTCAGGATGTAGTCGTAAGTATGTGGTATGTAAAAAGATAAAAATCTGAAAATCAAAATTTTTATGAAATTTCGATATTCGTATAGGGTGCCGAGTCCCCTTAAATGAAAACTCTCTTTGTATTAGAAAACATTTCTGAATATACTAAGTATAATATACTTTTTTAAATATTTGTTCTTTAGAAACGTTTTTCAGAGACTTCGATTTTTGAACATAGAAAGTAAATAAGTAACATAAAAAAAATTAATATGCATAGTATATTTAATTTTGAATCATTTTATAACATTTCAAACAAAAACAATACTGACAGACTTACATCTATTTTTACTTCCGAATTGATATAACATCAGGAAATTTAAAGCAACAAATACAGAGTGAAAGCACTTGAATTTCTTCAAATATTCTGTCATCTAAAAGAATAAGAATAGACCTCTGTACTGATGAATTAATGTTATATTTCAAAATTTCAATATTAGGTATTATAAACTACAATTGTGTTTATTATTGATGTGAACTAAATAGTGTTTAAATTTCTATCTTCTTTGGAAGAAAATACGATTTTTATACCTGTAAAGTATATACCATTCGATGCAACGTAAAATAAGATATTAGATAAGTGTTAATACAGAATCAATAATATATATTCGTTTTTTCTAAATTATAAACATGCAAATACTTGATAATGTATCATGTTTCAGCTGATTATGGTCGATCAAGTTCGATAAAAACAAGATAATTAATTTTTAATATTTTTATTCTGTTCATACACTCAAATCTAATCTCCTTTAAAATCGAAAATAAAACACGCAAATACTCTTATCTCAATTTTTATATTTGCCTTTTTTATGCAGAAAAGATTACAATTTTTCAAATAAAATAAAATAAATGTGTAATTAAAGATTGTAAAATATATTAAATATAGCAGGAAAAATCCTTATCTTAAATACAAAATATTTCTGCAAGTACAAAAACACACCTCATGTCGACGCATTTATTTTATTTTTCTAGCAAATAAGATGCAAAGTATCTTTTTACGTATACTGAAATCGGCCAAGCAACCAATTGTTCCATACATCCAAAATCTTGTCAAGCATAAGTTTATAAAAAAAAATAATGAAAGGAAAATTTATTATAAAGATTGAACTATATTCATTTAAGCATATTTTTAATAACAGATAATTTCTATTTTGTTATCGGAAATTTTTGAAAAAAAAAAATAATATTTAGTAAATGTTATTATTTTTTTTAGTTCAGCAAGCATAATTTCTAAATTTAAAAAATAGATTTTATAGAACACATTATATCATCACAGAGCACTCGAGAATTCTCTTAAAAAATGTTTATTTCCAACATTATTACATCAGGAACAATACGTATGAATATGTACAGTGATTATGTATAAAATTATGTACAAAATTATTTACATGTCATTTATGGCTAAAATAAATCCGCATTACGCACTAAATAGAAAAAAAATTGCTGCTTTGTTGCAGCCGTATCTTTTCTACCAACCCATCTCTCTTCTCAACGTACAAGAATGTGCAAAGCATGTCAGGAAAAAGCACACGTACACAGAAAGAATGAGCTTTTAGCCCGTATAGTGCTGCCATCTATTGTTTAAATATCTGTTACAATATGATTTTTTTTATTCTGATATTGTTAATGTGCATAGTACAAGGTTCTCTAAATTAAGCTAGACATTTTCAAGAGATCTACGGAAAAAACTCTTCATCAAAAATCGACGAAATTAGCAAAGAGATTACAGAAATTTTATGCTAGATTAGAACATGAAAGAAAAACCATGCGTCAAGCATAGATTATGAAACACTTTCCAGCACATTCAAAAAAACTCTAACAAAACTATACCGTTTAAGAAAAGGAAAAATTTGGAAAACACTTAAAACATTTAAAGATCTATAGTTATATCTATAGTTTGAAAATTATCTGAATTCTTTTGAGCCTCCCTCGATATCATCTATAAGTTTATATATATACGTATACTACATAGTATTAAAATATTTATTTCAGTTTCGAAATGAATGAAACAGTTGAAAATTCCCCTTCAGCAATTTCCGTCGATAAACGGAAAACCACTCGAATTCTTTTGTGCCTCCCAGTATATGATCAATAGAATTTATACAGACCAAGTAATTTTAAAAAAAGTAGTTGAATTTAAAAGACATAACACAATTCAAAACGCACTTCAAGCAATTATTGTCCATACACAGTGCTGTAACCGAATTCTTTTGTGCTTCCCTGGAAATGAACCATAAATGCTATGCACACCCTATTCTATAGTAAGCATCTAGTAGCGCCTCTTAGCGATGCATATTAATTTCAATGTGTTTTAAATAGTGTAAAATCGTTCAAATCTACCGCAAACGTTTCCTTATAGACCATAATGTAACGGAATTATTTTGAGTGACCCTGTAAACGAATTATAAATGCTACTTATTTCATTTTCAATACAGAACTTGCCATGGTAATCCTCAGTGACATATATTAAAACCATTTCACTCAGAGTATATTTACTCGAGTTAGATCATGGCTAGACAGACAGACTAATTCATAAACACTTTACAAAAATGTTTAAAATATTTTGTATACCTCTATTATCATAGCACCATGAGAAATTTATGAAATTTAGGCAGCTTAATAGGGTGATTATTGGATTTGTTTCTAGAGCAAAAATAGCCTTTGTTTATACCGTTATACCATAACACTCCATGTTCCCGACCAGGGCTTGACAAATCCGGTAACCATGTCGCCCCTGGCGACCAAATGTTTTTTTTTTAATCTGGTGACTAAGTTTTTTTTTTATCTGGCAAACAAATTATTTAATCTGGATTTTTTTCCCCTTGTCTGTGAATAACTATTGTTTTATTGTACAAAAATTGAGTTAAGAAAGGAGTACAAACGTCATTTTTTATACTCCCCACCCCTACTAATTCCAGGCAAGCAGCGATATTCCACTTTTCTCATATTTAAATGAAAGAACCAAGTTTAAAAGGCCTTTTTCATCTCATGAACAGAAAACGCCATTCTTTTCAGCTCTAGCCGGCTAGTATGTGCTGCAATTAAAATGTTTGTGTGTGCGGAGCTTACAGGTTTCTATAAAATAGTAAGAAATTGTATTAATCCAGCTTTTGTGACACCTAAAGTTAGATGTAATGCGAAAAGATGCCCATCATCACATATAGATTTTTGTAGCACACAACTAAAGGACATTTGAAGAATCCACCAATAAGCATTGCCCGAACATACCGTTAATTCAGCTTTAAAGTATTTCTGTTTTTTTTTTAGTGATATATATTTCTGATAATTTTTCATACGAAACTTGGTGCTCAAATATCATGACCCATGATCAAAATGACCCACTAATCAAATTTTCTCGAAAATGTGACCAAGCAATATTGTTTTCTCGTGCCCGAAACCCGTCGAATATAAAATTTAGTCAAAATAGTATGAGCCGTTTTTTAGATAAAAATAGCTTGACCCACAGTGACCCAAAAAGACCCACTAATCGGATTTTCTCGAGCATATGACCTAGCCAAATGATTTTCACGTGCCCCAAAACTGTAGGATACAAAATTTAGTTCAAATTGTCTGAGCCGTTTTTCAGATAAAAATAGCTTAACCCATAATGACCCATGACAAAAATGACCCACTAATCGAAATTTCTCGAAGATGTGACCTATCCCAAAAGTCTTCTCGTTCCCTAAAACTGAAGATAATAAATTTAGTTCAAATCGTCTGAGCCGTTTTTAAGATAAAAATAGCTTGACCCATAATAACCCATGACCAATGATCCACCAATCGAATTTTCTCGAACATGTGACCTAGCCCAACAGTTTTCTCGTGCCCGAAAACCATGGGATGCGAAATTTAGTCTAAATAGTCTGAACCGTTTTTTAGATAAAATTAGCTTGACCCACAGTGACCCAAAAATGACCCACTAATTCAATTTTTTTGGATATGTGGCCGCACCCAATGATTTTTTTGTGCCCGAAACTCGTAGGATACAAAATTTTATCAAAATCGTTTGAGCCGTTTTTTAAATAAAAATGACTTGAGCCCCGTTGACCCCAAAATGACCCACTAATCGAAAATTTTCGAACATGTGACCCAGCCCAATAGCCTTCTCGTGTCCGAAAATGGTAAGATTCAAAATTTAGTCAAAATCGTTTGAACCCTTTTTTAGATACAATTAGCTTGACCCTGACCAATGGTGACCCAAAATGACCCACTAATCGAATTTTCTCGAACATGTGACCTAGCCCAATGATTTTCCGGTGCGCCAAAACGGTAGGATACGCAATTTCGTCAAAATCGTTATAGTCGTTTTTAAGATAAAATTCAATATTTTCTCGTATTATAATCTATATATATATATATATATATATATATTTGTCTTACGTGGCGCGGAAATAGGGCTCAATTTCTACCTTATCGTTGGCAACAACCGTAGTTTCCAGAGCTCAGACCAATGAACAGACAAGATTGTGTTAACTCCGCCTCCAATATGGCGGTCAGTGTCAGAGCAGTGAAACTCAAGTTAACAATTATTAAAAATAAAATAATATGAACGTAATCCAAAGCGTCTGAGATGATTCCTCATTTTAATTATGAGTAATATTGTTAATTTCAAATGAATTTTCAAGTCTTATTTAGAATTTATTTACGAATTTCACTCACACAAAAAATCTGAGATAATAAAATATAAACTCTCTAGAATGGCCCTGCTGCCATCTGTTGCTGTTTTATTCAAGTAAAAATAATTTATTTTTCAGAAATCTATAATCAGTTAAAATAATAAAATGTTGAACGAAATTTAAACAATCATTGATGATAAACTATCTTCCTACCACATAGTTTTTTTTTTAATGAATTTAAGCCGTGCTGTACAATATTATAGGTGCAATAAGTTTTAAACTAATTATGTTTCCAAGATCCTTTATTCATAGTATTTAAATGGTTTATATGCCAATTAGTAGCATCAACTAAATGCATTTTTAGTTGTGTTTTCAACGGAGTTTTCAATTACTTTTTTACATTAAAAAAATCGTCATTTTCATATGTTCAAATGATTTATTGTAGTACATATTCCGGCTAGAATTACTAGAAAAATAAAAAGGGGCGAGCGAGCGAAGCGAGCTGTGATTGCGTAGCAGTCTCAATGTGAATTGCTTTGCAATTCACGGGGGGTTGACGAGCGTTAGCGAGTAGGGGTCTGAGCCCCCTAGTATATAATAATTGCTTGTCGTAGTGTACTATGGCACTTCTTAAAGTTTGTAACCTCTGTTAATGTGACATTATGTATATTTCAGCATACTTTATATGATTTATTATATATTAAAACAAGATAAATTTTCAAAACGGAAGAAAAAAATCTTTCTTTGTATTCAAATCTTATAAATATCTCTAAAAAATAAAAAATATTATAATATTTTATTAAGTTTAAGAAAGAGTAAATGTACCTCATTTTTCTTTAAGTTACGACCTTGGTAACATCTGAAAAAAACTATGTTTAATCGGATTACGTCTGAACAATTTAAATAAAAACACGATGTTAATTATTATTTTTATTATGATCGTATTCTCTAAACTAATTTACCTCAACAAAATCAAAATTTAACCATGCAGATTCTCTTATCATACTTTTAGCCGCAAAAAAACAAACACTTTTCTATATAAAACAAAATATATGTGAAATTAAAGATCAGAAATGTGTTTAAGTAAAACAAGAAATTTTCTTAACAGAAATAAAAATGTTTCTACGACAAAATAATGTCGATGCTTAGTAATTATTACAATTAAATATTTTTTTTTTCAAATTAGATGAAATATCTTTACTATCTGTATAAAATGCAATAAACCAGCACATTCTTTTATACAATCGTTTCAAACTCTTAAGTAACTCTTCAGTACTCTTAAAGAAGGAGAGTGAAATTTAATTTGTTATGAAGAATAAATTCTTTTTTTTTTCGTAATGTTAATTTAAGATTATTTTTAATAACAATTTTACTTTTATTACGAGAAAATTTTAATGTTAATTATAATTGTATTTTTTTACCGATCCAAATTTAGAATAGTTTTATCAAACTAAAATATTTGAATATGTAAAGTAAATTGAAATTATTTATTTTAATTTTCTTTATATGCTTAATATAGTTAATTTGTTTCAATATGGAGTTTATGTTTATGTAGCCGAATCTTACCTTTATAATCTATTTTTAATAATAGTAATAAAAAAAGTCTTGTTTGCTTATGTTTATATATTGTTTTCTTTGGCGTTCTCTTTGTGCTTGTCAATGATCATAAATTGATTTCAGAACGTTGAAAAATACATTGTAAAAATTACAAAAATGGTACATTGAGTTTGACTTTCATTAATCATTGCGCAAAAACAAAAACAAAATAAAGAAACCTCGAAGTTTTTCTTTATTTCAATAATACATATTTTTATATTATTGTACTACATTTTAATTCATGATTTTCCCTCTCTTCATAACATTATATTAGTTATCTCTAGTATTATTCAGTGAGATATAGTAATTATTTTGTTTTGTATATTCCATGTATTTTCTAAATAAAAAATTACCAAAGTTATTTTTCGTTATTTATGTCTCTACATCCGAAGTATATGTTTATTTTAACCTTTTGATTACGGGCTAAGACTGGCGACTATTTTTATATTCACTCGTACCACAATTTACAAAAAAAAAAAAAAATCTTTGTGGTAAGTTTTTTTTGTAAATATCTTAGTATAAGTGCGTGGCAGAGATTATCTTTGAAAAGGTAGTATGAATAGAATAGAGGGGAGGTGTAAAAACGGGCACAGGTGTAAATACGGGCACCCCACCCTAAGTGGCTATGGGAGGTGCTGAAGACTGGCAACCAGTATTGTAGATGAGGCATTTGTTGATATTAGATAGCAGAGAGCAGTTGGAACCATTCATTCAAGTAGTGTTGATGCAGCGTGAGCTATTGTGAGAATCGGTGTTTGTTTGACTGCAAACTTTTGACAGCTATCTGAAATCGTTTTCTTTTCATGTTATTATGTTTAGTTTAAAATAATTTCACAGTGATATATGGAAAGCGGGGATCCTAAGCGACATTTAGAAGCACGCCTTTAGTCACGCACGCCTTTTTACATGTAAAAGTGGCCATTTTTCTTAGGTGGGGTTGGTGTAAATATGGGCCCTCATTTAAAGGCGGTCCCTAATTAAACCACCTTTTCTCTTAAACAACATAAATTTAAGAGGGTAATTATTTCAATATTTTTTACGTGAAAACAGCAATTACCTACATTATACACCTTACCAAATATATTATAAAATAAACCTTTTGAGGTAAGAGAACTTTAAAATTACCTTAGATGTAGATAATAATATATTTATAGGTAATTGTAAGAGCATTTTATTATCCATAAATTCTCAAAACATTCGTTAGTTTTATTTTACAATATATCTGGTAATATGCTTAATCTAACATAATGGCGTACTGCCGGGGGCCAGGGGTGGGAAGACCAAAAACCTTCCGGACTCATCAGATTACTCTGATCCTCCCCTTGTGGACAGCGATGATGATATCAATATGGATTTCAACGATGGGGATAAAACAGTCTCGAGCGATGTAACTTGCATCGTTCATGGAAAGTTCTCTGAAGGCACTCGAGGAGAAGTGTGGGTTAAATGCGTTATGTGCCAAATGTAGACGCACTTAGATTGTACCGGGGATGAAAGATCCAGTTATGTTTGCGGTTTCTGTAAATATTTTTTTTTTTCTGTAATAAATAAATTCTCTACAATTTTGTGTGGTTATTTAGCCTGTTTTAAAACGTTTTAAGCTATTTTTTGTGACATTTTTGGAGAGGGCCCATATTTGCAACCCCATTTTTTCTGGTGCTTTTTTAAAAGCTTTTTGTAAATCTTCGTTTTGGAATTAAATAATTGATATTAATCCTTGTTTTGCATCCTATCATTTAGTAAACTTGTAGTTGTGAATGAAGATAAAAAAATCTGTAATTTTTCAAACGGAAAGTCACTTTAAAACAAGAACAAACAAGAACGAAAAATCATGCGTCAAGCATAGATTATGTAACACTTTCCAACGCTTCCAAAATAATTTTACGAATCATACTCTTTAATAAGCTAAAAGATAACATCTAAGTAATCCGAATACTTTTATTCAGCCCTGTATAGGATCTATAGATTTGTATATATACTACATAGGATGCTAAATTTTAGTTCAGTTAGGAAACACGTAGCACAGTTTAAAATTCTCCGTCTGGAGTTAAATAATACGGAAATGTGTTCCCGAACTTTTGTGCTTCCCTGTATAGGATCTACAGAAATTATACACACCACGTAATATACAAAAAGCGATTTAAAATTAAAATCGCATTCAGTAACTTAAAACTCACTTGCAGGAATTATTGTTAACATACAGTAGAGAATTCTTTTGTGCGTCCCTGTAAATGAACGATGACTGCTATACACACAATATTCTGTAGTAAGTCTCTTGTAATGAACCTTATATAAATTTCAATGCGTTTAAAATAGTGAAACATTATTTAAATAAACCGCAGACGATTTTTCTCCATAGACGTAATGTAACGGAATTCTTTTGACTGTCCCTTTAAAGTAAGTATAAGTGCTATGCACACCCTATTCCATATTAAGCTTCTTCTAATGCACCTTAGTGATATATATAAATTTCAATGCGTTTAAAATAGTGAAACATTATTTAAGTAAACCGCAAATGATTTTTCCCCATAGACCGCAATGTAACGGAATTCTTTTGAGTGTCCCTGTAAAAAAACTATAAGTGATACACACTTCCGTTGAAATAGGGAACATGCTATAGATAACGATTATAACATATAAACATTGCAGGGCAATCCGAGCATATTTACGGGAGTTAGAGCACGGACAGATGGCAGACGGCAGACGGCCAGACAAACCGAAGTCATAAACACTTTTCAACTAGGTTGGAATGTGTTAAAAAGGGTGCCCATATTTACACCTTTTCCTCTAATGAAATAGTGGCTGAGACGATGTATGTCCCACGCCCGTAAATAAAAGCTTAACCATTTGTATCAACCCGTTGCATATCTGCAACACACACAAAAGTCAATGTTACTTATACAGTGGGCTTTAACAGACAATTTTAGTTTTTTGCTGCTATTTTCCGTCACAACAGTTGATATAAATTGTTCATTGAATTCTCAACAGACGGTGATACTGAGTTAATTTTTCATGCCAAAGTTTTATTTATCATTTGATTCCATCATTCTTGCTAAAATAAACATCGCAAAATTTCTCAAATTATAATTTATTACAAAGGTAAGTTGGTATATTTTACAATTTTCAGTTAGAAAATTGACAATATTTATGAGAAGTATGTAATTTTCTGTTTATTGTAATGGTGGAAAAAGTACCTTTTAGTCAATATTTTTTTTTATATTTATGTTCTACATTTTTTAATTAATTTTTAACTGATTAAAATGATGGATTCTAAAATCTGAGTAAATATTTTCAAATCGGAGTTGACAGGGTTAAAGTGTCCAGATACGCTACATAAATGAAACGTATTTAGATGATGTGAATTTAAACATATGGTTGAAATGATTGCGCTATTCCCTAAGAAACTAATCAATATTTGCTATAATGTTTATAAAGTATTCCAATAATGGACCAACAATGCTTTCATCGGAAATAATTTCATTGAAAACCTATATTGATTAGTGATTGAAATTACAATTAGATATGTATTCCGTGATATTCCACTTTTACAGAAACATCTGCTTCAAATTGGAAATATTTGCACAGAAACAGAAATGTTGCAAAAATATTTAATATGAAATGGAGAAATATTTCTTGCCGATATTGGTAAATCATTGAGAAAATGTTACCACCTTCATGTTAGAGAAATACTCTTAGAAATAACGGGCAACATTGGACAAGATGTAATAAATTCAACCAATAACGTCAACCCGAAACATGATTCGAATCCGACATACTTCAAACCCATATTTTAATAAATCTGGTTTTATAATGCAATAGTAAAAAAGTACTCTGTAATTATATTTCTTATATCTTCGACGTCCAATAATAACAAAAGTAAAAATAGTTAAAAAAACACTCGTTTATAAGCATTTAATGTTTATCTTAAAAATCGCGCCTTATTTAGTGTCAGAAATTCACGTTGTTTCCACAAAAAAATTCCGTTAAAAACGTTAAGTTGGCATGTGCCCTGGTTATGGACATTCACTGCTTTGATTTACGTTTGGTATAAAGCGCAATTTACTGGATTTATTAAAAAATATTATAATTTTTTCTTTGTTTCTTTATTAATTTATTATTAACTTTATTATTAACTTTATTATTAACTTATTATTAACTTTATTAATATTTGCCTCTATTCTTCATTATCTTATTTTCTTTATATTTTATGCCGAAAGGGTTTCCCATATAATTTTAATTTTCATATATATATATATAATTCAGATTTGTTTGAAATTTGCAAAATAAAACAGTAAAATATCATTGTTTTTAATTAAAGTATTTATTTCTGTCTCCTAAATATTTTAAAATTAATTTATTTTTAATTTATTTAAAAAAAAATTCTATAACATTGTAAATAGCCACCAATATAAGCACTGAAAATAAAGTTAAAATAATAAATTTTCATACTTTTCATGAAATATTATTCGATAAAAATATGAAATCAAATCAAAGTTTAGTTTTGAGGAGAGTATAGAGCCAACAAAAGAGTCTCCAACAATTTAGTAATACTATATGTTAAGTTTTTGTTCTTTTTGCGGAAAATACTATGTCCTGACCTGCATAAAAACTGACAACCTCGAAGGAGTTGTCTCATGTTTTCTCTTTTCACTATATGGTTTAACGGCTCATGGATTTTTTGTTAAGGAAACATCTTAATTAAAATATTTCATGGAAAGAAGATCTTCCATATAATATTTAATTACAAAACCACTAATCACAATTCCATTTTAGATTCAAAGAATTTCATACATACTGCAAATAACTTTAACATATAAAAAGTAGAATTGTAAATGCCAAACGTTTTAAATTGATGTAGTCATTTCTGCACATTATTTCTTTTTACTATTTTGTCATTAAACATTAGAAAATTACATTTTTTCCAAACAAAGAAACAAAATAATGTAGACGCATAGGAAAGGGCAGCTGACGTCACTGTTGGTTCAATTACGTGTGGTTAGCAAGGAAAACCTGTTTGTTCTTTATGACTCCTACTGTATACAAGGAATAGGGAAATTTGATTGGTCTACGTTAAACTGGTCTATAATATGATTGGCCTACGTCGCCCTGACGATTCCTGCAATGATAGCTATGAAAAAAAAATTGTAGTGGTAGATTGGTTAATGGAACTTTTTTTTTTTTTTGTAAACACGCTCTATACATTTCAATACATTTAACATGAACATTTTGTTCCTTTTCAGGTCACTTGACAATTCAGTTGAACTTCTAAAAGTATTTTTCATAGATTTTACTAGAAGATTTAGTTTTAGCTTGTCAAATTTAATTAGGTTAATCTGCATGTAATAAAATATAAAAAGATGAATTAACCATATTTGTAAAATGACTTATGTGCATTTAAAATTTAACAAGGATTCGATTAATTTCTTTCTGAAAATATTAAGTGAACCAGTTAGAATTATGTCTCTAAAAAGGTATCAGATTTTATTTTAATTTAGTTTTTATGGTATTTACGTGTTTTTCTATAATGTCATTTAAATGAAACCTATATAAAATAGATTATAATTATTGCAGCGTTTAGAATATTGAAAATTAAAAAATATATATTACTTCATTTTAGATTAAAATGTAAGTTATTTTATTTTTAAACTCTGTCCAACATAGTTGAAAAGTATTTATGAATTCATTTCGTCTGGCCATCTATCTCTCCGTCCGTCTGTCTGTCCGTGCTCTAAATTGAATAAAAATACTCGGATTTCCAGGTTATTTATATATATTATTGAGGTTTCTTATGGTATGTTTGTTTTATGAAAATCAAGTGTGTAACATCTGTAGTTCGTTCACAGGATCACTCCAAAATTCCGTTACAGTATGTTCTATGGGGGAAATTAGTTTACAGTGTATTTTAATGATATTACATTATTTCAAACATATTTAAATTGATATACATCATTATTAACATACAGGTTTTACCTGGTCACAAAATGGTTTAATAGTATATGAATTTTTGGTTATGGAAACTTTTTAATTAAAATATTTCATGGAAAGCAGATCTTCTATATAACATTTATTTAGAAAATCATTAATCACAATTCTGTTTTAGAATAGGAGAATTTGATATGTATTGCAAATACTTTTTATTTGAAAAATAAAACTATAAATGGCAAACGTTTTCAATTGATGTATTAATTCTTCACATTATTTCTTTCACTATTTTGTTATTTGTTAACATTGGAAAAGTACTAACAAAATATCTAAGTTATATTTTTTCCCTAACAAACAAACAAAATAAAATAAATGTATAGGATACATTTACTATGAACAAATCTTTTCAGGTCACATGAAAACTAACTTTTACTTCTAAAAGCATTTTTCAAAGATTTTACTGGAAGTTTTAGTTTTAGTTTATCATATTTAATTAGGTTAATCTGTATGTAATAAAATATAAAAGATGAATTAACCTTATTTGTAAAATTACATATGTGCTTTTAAAATTTAACAAGGATTCGATTAATTCCTTTCTGAAAATATTAAGTGAACCAGTTAGAAGTATGTCTCTAAAAATATATCAGATTTTATTTTAATTTCATTTTAATGGTGTTTACGTGTTTCTGTATATTATAAGCAGTTTTTTATAATGGCGTTTAATTAAATATATAAAAAGTAAATTATAACGCAAACAGCGTTTAGAATATTGAAGATTTAAAAAATATTACTTTATTTTAGTGTAAAATATAACTAAAAAAAAAAACACATTCCAATATAGTTGAAAAGTGTTTATAAATCTCACAGTCTATCTGTCCATGCTCTAACTTGAATAAATATACGTAATTTTTATACATATTATTGAGGTATACTATGGTATGTTTGCTATTGAAAATAAAGTTGTACCATTTATAGTTCGTATACAGGAACAATGCAAATATTACATTATGGTCTATTGGAAAATTCATTTACAGTGCAATTTAATGATGTTTCACTAATTCAAAAATATTTAAATTGGTATGCATCGCCGGATTGGACTAGAAAATGCTTATTATAGAAAATGTTGTGCATAGCGTTTATCGTTTATTTACAGAGATACACAGAATAATGCGGTTACAGTATTGTCTATGAACAATAATTGCGTGTTTTATTTTAACTAATTTTTTCCATATTACTTGGTGTATATAAATTTTATAGATCATATACAGGTCTTCAAAAAGGTATATTTCTGCTTATATGTGGAACTTGTTGAAGGTGATTTTTCGACTGTATTATGGGTTTTCTAACTGATCTATTTTTCTGCATACTATGCACTATGCAGTATATATAAAGTTCTACAGATCATTTACAGTGCTTCACAAAAGAAATCGGATATTTTTCCGACTATAAACGGTAATTGTTCAAATTGGTTTTCAAATGCATTATGCGTTTTCTAAATTGATTACTTAGTCGTTACTTCATCGTTCGTCTTAATAAACGATGAAGTTTCGATACAGTATTCTGAATGTGCTGTAAAGTGTTTCATAATCATGTTTGATGCGTGATTTTTTTTCTTATTTTTTATTTAACGAATTTGCTCTGACACGTGAATATTTCTTTCAGTTTATCATTTATTAATTCAAAACTTGAAAAAAGGACGAGTTAAGAAAAAATGTCTCCAAACTACAATATTTATAAAACACATTCCTTGTTGTTTTAAAAGAGAATATCATTTAAAAATGTACTCTCTCTTACAAAAATAGTTTATGAATCATTACATTAGAAAGGTAATCACAAAATCTAAATACAAACATATTTCCCATACATCTTATTAACAGCTTCAATTTAATTTGTAATGTTTTAATTATGTGCATTTGTTATTTCAATATTAAAAAGATAAAAAGAAAAGTTTTCAAAGGTTTTAAAATTATCTAACATTTAACCAATTAATAAGGATTTAATGATTGCTTTCTTAATATAATAAAAGATCGCATTGATTTTTTTTTCTTGAAATTGTATAAGATTAGAAAAATACTGTTTTAGTGAAATATTTATAGATTTGAAAAATGCAGTTTTTTTATTTCCCTGTTATAGAGGCCTTGGCACGATCGAGAAAATGGTTTTGGCGAGAGAAGGTCATTTTTTACATGCATTTTCAGGCAAACTATTTACTAATTCGTACACACAAACAATTTTTTCAATATTTATATAATTTATTTAATGCACAGAAATTATTTAACTGTTATTATACTATACAAACAGAGTAAATGTATCTAATGTATATGTAATCAGAATCGATTTTTTTAATACATATACAAACGTACATAATAATTTATTACTTTTTTTTTATACCTTTTTCTTTTATTTGGCAATAAATAACATAATATTAAGTCCGAAGTATTCCAACTTTTATTTTAAAACGTCATAGACCCCATCATAGTGCAGTATCCTCTGTTGTACATTTATATTACTACTTAGAAGTTATTCTATGATTTGAAAATTTTAATTATTATTTTACATTTGTCAAATTTTTTCAGTCTTTAATTGTTTCTCAGTTTTAACGTTTTTATGGTACTATTCTATTATCCCGTCGACCACTTTTTATAACAAAAATTATCGCCAAACTGTAAGATTAAACGCCAAAAATGCAGTCCCATTTACTTATATGTCAGAAGCATTATACGTGTTTGTTATGTCATCAAATTGTTTTTAATTCACCATTTGCCTGTATTTTTCATTATGTTTTACTGATTTATTAGTTATTTCATTAATAAAAATAAAAATTGTGTCCTTAAATTCTTATATTTTATTTATTTATTTTTATATTTCAATGGCAACGTTCTCCCGTTTATTTGGTACTAGTATATACCCCCCCGTCAAAAATGACAGGATATTGACTCAATATTCAATTTTTGAAATAGTTCAACAAATGGAAAAAACATTCAAATTAAACATAAAAAAAAAAAAATCCATGTGTGAAATTTTCTGTAAAAAAAGTTATCGATAAGTTTCTAATGAGCTTAACACATCACATTGCTAATCGTTATGTTACATACGCAAAATTAAATCGAGACTCGGAAAGTGTTTAATAATTGCACAAAACATTAAAATGTTGTTAGTTTTAAATAATTGTCTAGGTTAATAGTATGATAGTAGGGATGCACAACCTGTGGCATACAATAGGTTATGTTTGGGCCCGTGAATTTATCAAATTTATAACTGGAAAAATTTCAGTTTTTGTCATGGATGACAGAAAAAAAAATCATGAATTTCGACAATTTCCCTTGTGAAAAAAATTGCAAGTTTCGTCAGAGCCAGTTAAAAATCACAAATTTCGTTAATTGGCTAGCCAATACTATAGATATCCACATAGGAAATTCCCAAGTTGAGGATTTTGTCAGTCACTATTAAAAAAAATACTGTAAATATTGTCGATCTGGCCAGGAGAAATCACGAGTTTCATCAATCAAGCCCAAAGACATGAGTTTTGTCGATTGTATGCGGAAAAAATGCGTATTTCACCAATCGTGCACTTGAGAAAACACTAATTTCGTTGACCAAGCATGTGAAATTCGCGAGATTTGTTTATTGGATGTAAAAAAATCTCGAATGTTGTTGATTGGCTGCCAAAAAATTTGGAAAACTGCCTTCCCTTTGAAAACGTGTTTTTCATTTGATTATATGCCATAGATCATCCCCCCCACCCCCCAAAAAAAAGAGCATATTATCTGTGTTACTGATGTGGCCCTCGAGAACCGAGACATTTTCGTATGTGGACCTCCTCATAAAAAGGTTATGCATCCCTAGTATGATAGAGTATATTTTAGCTTTTCTTGAGGAACCAAATTTTACAGTAATAAAAAACAAATATAAAGCAGTAAGATACATAAAAAGTGACAGAAAATTGCATGTTTATGAATATTAGCTACTCAATTCACAGTAAGAAAGCAGTTCCTCAAAAATGACAGAAAAAATACATTATTCTAATAATAAAAAAAGATTTTAAAAATATACACGTTTTACAAAATACTATATAGGTTAGAGAAAGAAGAATTTGCCTTTTAGTGTAACAAAAACAACATCATTTCAACATCAATGTTAAACAAATTCAAAATGATAGCACATGAAATAAAATAGAAAAATTGTACACTTAGGAATATAATGTAGTTTTTACCAAAAAATAACATGACAAACATATTGTGAGTCAAAAAGTGGCAGTAAGGGCCATCGTGAACATAAGTTGTAATGAAAAAGGGCCGCCGGGCACATGACAAATTAAAAAGAGCTGCAAAGCACTGTGCCATGCCAAACTGGTCTAGAGTAAACACTAATATTACTATACAGGTTCCAGATTTTTTTTTTTTTTAGTGCAAATTTCTGCAGTGATATTTACAAATACAAAAATTCAGCCCATAAAATATGACAGCAAATTGCATGCTTATGAATTGTAGAGATCTTTTCCATTAATAAAAACAAATATATTGTAAATTTGAATATTGCAAGTATCTGTATTTCAGAAAATAGTATAATATGAATTTTAATGTTTTCTTGAATAGCAAAGTATTCCAGTAATGACAAAAATCTAAAAAAAAAAAAAAATAATAATAAAAAAACAGATAGGCCATCAAAAACAACAGAAATTAGGTGCAATTAAAGCACTTAGACTTACTTCATTAGTAATACAATAGATACAAAAGTTTTCTCGAAAATAATCGCTAGAAAAGCTATGTATTGTGTAAACACTCTACTATCAAAATTCATATTTTACATAATACAGGTTAGAAAAAAAAAGAATTTAGCCTTTAGTGTAAAGTTTAGCAGCAATATTAAACAAAATCAAAATGTTAGCACATCAAATAAGATAGCAAATTGTATGCTTATGATGTAGTTTTTCACAAAAACAATAACAAACATAGTGTGAAGTTGCTTCAAGAATCTAGTATTACAGTACTCTCCACATTAAGAAAGCAGTTCATCAAAAATGACAGTAAAAAGACATTTTTCTAATAATACAGAAAGATTTTTAAAATATACACATTTTACATCAGGGCTTGAATTTCAGGGCGGGATTGCGGGATTTGCGCCGAAAATTTTGAAATATCCCACCCAAAAGAAATCGTGAGCGGGAACCTCCCGCCCAAAAAATTTCAGCATTTTCGGAGAAATTTGTGTTATTTAATTTACCTGCAACTGAACGATAAATTTCGTGATTTTTTTTTTCCCGCAACCGATTGACGAACTTTCCGTTTTTTCCGTGACTGATCGATGAACTTAGCGGTTTTTTCCATGACAGATCAATGAACTTGTGTTTTTTCCACGACTGATCGACGAACTTTGCATTTTTTCAGCGACTGATCGATGAACGTTTCATTTTTTTCCGCGACAGATCAACGAACTTTGCGTTTTTTCCGCGACAGATCGACGAACTTTGTGGTTTTCTCCGCGACAGATCGACAAACTTTGCATTTTTTCTGCGACAGATCCACGAACTTTGCATTTTTTCAACCACAGATCGACGAACTTTGCATTTTTTTTTTACAACTGATCGACGAACTTAAGGTTTTTTAAGAGACTGATCGACGAACTTTTCGTTTTTTAAGAGTCTGGTCAACGAACTTTGCGTTTTTTAAACGACTGATCAACGAACCTTGCGTTTTTTGCGGACAGATCGACGAACTTTGCGTTTATTCTGCAATGGATCGACGAAATTTGCTTTTTTTTTTCCGCGACTGATCGACGAACTTTGCGTCTTTTCCGCGATCGATTGGTGAATCTCAATCAAATAAAATCTAAATTCAGAAATTTATTTAACAACCTAATTGTTAAGGGTCCCTAACACATTTAATGGAACTTGAAAAATACACTGCATATATAAAACTTAATTTTCTTCCCTTTTTTATAATAAAAATAAACATTTTACATATTCTCAGTTGACTTAATTTTTTCAATGGTATTTTGTCATGTCTGCATTAATGTAATTCTTTAAATAGCACGTAAAATAATAGTGGGGTTTAAAGATTTTTTTTCTCCCTCCCAAACATTACAACTCTCCTCCATTTAAAAATGTTGGTAGGGAGACTCCCCTCCTTGGAAAAATTGAATTTCAAGCCCTGTACATAATACTATATAGGTTAGAGAAAGACGAATTTGCCTTTTAGTGTAAAGTTCAACATGAATGTTAAACAAATTCAAAATGATAGCACATGAAATAAGACAGCAAATTGTACACTTATGAATATAATGTAGTTTTTACCAAAAATAACATGGTAAACATGTGTGAGTCAAAAAGTGGCAGTAAGGGCCATCGTGAACATAAGTTATAATGAAAAAGGGCCGCCGGGCACATAAGAAATTAAAAAGAGCTGCAAAGCACTGTGCCATGCCAAACTGGCCAAGAGTAAACAGTAATAATACTATACAGGTTCCAGATTTTTTTTTTTTTCAGTGCAAAGTTCTTCAGTGATATTTATAAATACAAAATGTTAGCCCATAAAATATGACAGCAAATTGCATGCTTATGAAATTGTAGGGATCTTTTCCATAAATAAAAACAAATATATTGTAAATTTGAATATTGCAAGTATCTGTTTTTCAGAAAATAGTATAATATGAATTTTAATGTTTTCTTGAATAGCAAAGTATTCCAGTAATGAAAAAACATATTTTTTTTTTTTTTTTAAAAGGTAGCTTATCAAAAACAGAAATTAGATGCAATTAAATAACTGATTCCATTAGTAATACAATAGATACAAAAGTTTTCTAGAAAAGAATCTCTAGAAAAGCTATAATATATTGTGTATACACTCTACTATCAGACAAAATTTACATTTTACATAATACAGGTTTAAAAAAAAAAATGAATTTACCTTTTAGTGTGAAGTTCAACATGAATGTTAAACAAATTCAAAATGATAGCACATGAAATAAGACAGCAAATTGTACACTTATGAATATAATGTAGTTTTTACCAAAAATAACATGATAAACATGTGTGAGTCAAAAAGTGGCAGTAAGGGCCATCGTGAACATAAGTTATAATGAAAAAGGGCCGCCGGGCACATAAGAAATTAAAAAGAGCTGGAAAGCACTGTGCCATGCCAAACTGGCCTAGAGTAAACAGTACTATACAGGTTCCAGATTTTTTTTTTTTTTTCAGTGCAAAGTTCTTCAGTGATATTTATAAATACAAAATGTTAGCCCATAAAATATGACAGCAAATTGCATGCTTATGAAATTGTAGGGATCTTTTCCATAAATAAAAACAAATATATTGTAAATTTGAATATTGTAAGTATCTGTTTTTCAGAAAATAGTATAATATGAATTTTAATGTTTTCTTGAATAGCAAAGTATTCCAGTAATGAAAAAACATATATATATATATATTTTTTTTAAAAAAGGTAGCTTATCAAAAACAGAAATTAGGTGCAATTAAATAACTGATTCCATTAGTAATACAATAGATACAAAAGTTTTCTAGAAAAGAATCTCTAGAAAAGCTATAATATATTGTGTAAACACTCTACTATCAGACAAAATTTACATTTTACATAATACAGGTTAAAAAAAAAAATGAATTTACCTTTTAGTGTGAAGTTCAACATGAATGTTAAACAAATTCAAAATGATAGCACATGAAATAAGACAGCAAATTGTACACTTATGAATATAATGTAGTTTTTACCAAAAATAACATGATAAACATGTGTGAGTCAAAAAGTGGCAGTAAGGGCCATCGTGAACATAAGTTATAATGAAAAAGGGCCGCCGGGCACATAAGAAATTAAAAAGAGCTGGAAAGCACTGTGCCATGCCAAACTGGCCTAGAGTAAACAGTAATAATACTATACAGGTTCCAGATTTTTTTTTTTTTCAGTGCAAAGTTCTTCAGTGATATTTATAAATATAAAATGTTAGCCCAAAAAATATGACAGCAAATTGCATGCTTATCAAATTGTAGGGATCTTTTCCATAAATAAAAACAAATATATTGTAAATTTGAATATTGTAAGTATCTGTTTTTCAGAAAATAGTATAATATGAATTTAAATGTTTTCTTGAATAGCAAAGTATTCCAGTAATGAAAAAACAAAAAAAAATTTTTTTTTAAAGGTAGCTTATCAAAAACAGAAATTAGGTGCAATTAAATAACTGATTCCATTAGTAATACAATAGATACAAAAGTTTTCTAGAAAAGAATCTCTAGAAAAGCTATAATATATTGTGTAAACACTCTACTATCAGACAAAATTTACATTTTACATAATACAGGTTAAAAAAAAAAAAAATGAATTTACCTTTTAGTGTGAAGTTCAGCAGCAATATTAAACAAAATCAAAATGTTAGCGCATCAAATTGTATACTTATAATGTAGTTTTTCGCAAAAAGAATAACAAACATATTGTGAAGTTTTTTCAAGAATCTAGTATACAATCCCCAATTCAAAAATGACACAACAAAATGGCAGCAATACCTGTAGAAGCATAAAGCAAAATCATTTCAGCTTGAGAATAAAAGCTTCGAGAGGTAGCCCTTCAAAAACAGCAGAAAATTAGATGCACAATTGAAACATTTTTTTCATTAATAATACTATAGATACTAACATCATAGAACTACTTATTCATACTAATTATCGGGTATGTATTTTTTTTCTAGAAAATAATTTCTGGAAAAACTATATTTCTTGTGAAAACTCTACTATCAGACAAAAGTTGCCCTTGCAGATTTGTATTACGGATAAATACTTTTATTTTATTTTGTTCTTTGCAACGTGATAGTCCAACATAAAGTTGACCATGTGCAAAGACTGGCTCCTCTAAATGCAGACCAACACTGTTGAATGTTTGTCCCTGTGACTTATTAATAGTCATTGCAAAAGCAATAATAATAGGAAACTGTCTCCGAATAAGTTTAAATGGAAGATTTGTATCACTTGGTGAAAGGTCAATTCTTGATATAAACACTCTGTCGTTTTTATTAGCACCAGTTAGGATCTCACAATCCAGGAAATGTCGATATAGACCTCGAATAATTAACCTGGTGCCATTGCACAAACCATTTTTAGAATTCATGTTCCTAAGAAGCATCACAATAGCACCAACTTTTAATATTAATTTATGGGGAGGCATTCCAGAGGGAGTTTGTTCATTTAAAAATTCCTGCGAAAAGTTTGTCTCACCTTCTGATAAATCTGACTCGAATGAATCTGCACTGTAAAATTCAGATGCGGCTCCAGGAAGAAGATTCAGAACTTCGTTGTTCAATTTCATTGCATCCTTGTTAGTAGTGGTCAAAATAATTTTTGAGGAAAGTTCTTGAATGCAGTTTGTATTAATTTCATTTCCATATATTTCTGTAATGACTGAACCAGTACATAACATGTTAGATGGAATTTGTACAACATCACATGGTAAATTTTGAAATGATAAAGTTTTTCCTTCACCAATATCTAAAAGCCATTGGTTGAACTCAGTTTGGCCTTCAGAACGCATATTTTGTGACAGTTTCAAATGAAGAAAATGTTCCCAAAGTGGACTTGATTTTATGCAAACTTCAATTACATGAGTTTTTGTTCCTCGTGCAACGACTGGTAATGTTTGACGAAAATCACCTCCCAACAACATAACTTTATTGCCAAATGGATTATCATTTCCCATTAGCTCTCTTAACAGAGCATCTATGCAACGTAAAGCATGAACTGTCATCATTGTAGCTTCATCAATAATGATAATCTTTGCTTGACGGATAGTTACTGCTTCATCTGATATGACACGCATTGAAGATGTTGAAGTTTCCAATATTGGAACCGGTAGTTTAAAACCACTATGAATGGTCCTTCCTCCTTTTAACAAAACGGCAGCAATGCCAGTGGTGGCATAAGGAAGAACAATTTCACCACGTCCCCGTATAAAGGCCAAAAGAGTATTATATAGATATGTCTTACCTGATCCACCTGGACCATCCAAATAGAAACATCGTGGAGTTATTTGCTCATCGTCAATTGCTTCTACGATTTTTGTAAAAGCTTCCTTTTGCTGCAAGTTCAAAGATGCAATTTTTTCAATAGCATCAGAGGCTTCACTGATATGGTTATAAACTAAAACCTGATCTTGATAATCCAGTGGACTGGGCGTTGGCAAATTAAATGTACTTAAGGTAACACCATGGCTCTTGAATATTGCTTGAATACTGTGTAAAGCATGTTGTTGTGCAATAAAATCATTGAAATTCATCCTAAAATCCTCACACAAAGAATCATTAAATTTTTCCCACAATTCAAGAGGATTAGATGGATTACAAAAGAGACAAATGAAAGCAAATACTTGCCTGAGCTGTGCAGGCATTTGAAAAACGCAGGCTTCTGATAAACATCTGTCCCATTCCTGATCATCAGCCAAAAGCTGCCTTTGGCGAGCTGCTTCAAGGAACGTAGGTAAGATAACCCCCTCGAAAGTTCGCAAGTTCTCAAAGCTAGTTGCCCCAGGAATTTTGAGCAAAAGTAGACGAAGGCAGTAACGCTCAATGTCTTTTGGAGAAACAGAAAACATTCTAGCCATAACTTTTTTTCCTCCACGTCGTGGTTTCCAAATACCTTTTTCGAACACATAATGAAGAGGTATTTCTGCATATAGGTATTGTCTTGCATTTACATCTGAAAGATTTAATTTAAACCAAGCTGTGAGAGTTGTGTCACGATTTTGATTAAGTGCTGCATTTTCCATACCTTGTTGAAAATAAACCATTTGTTGATGTGGCAAATGGATGGCAAGTCTTATCATAGAATGTGATTTATCATGCATTTTGAATTCCAGGAGACGCCACATTGCCTCAGGTGCACTAACATATCTGGCATTCACATGATTTGAAATTTCATCATGTAGAAATTCATGTTGATTGTTGTTTTCATGAATGACAACATTAGCAGAATCGTAACCTTTATAAATATACTTGTAAATATATTTTACAGATTTGATACTGGTGCAGGCTTCTATGTTAATGTGCGAGTCGTACTTCAGCAAGAGTGCAGGATTGTATGGCACAACCCAACGATTATCAACCGGTTTTCCATTAATAATTACACTATTATCTTCACGGCGTTGATAAAATGGATAACCATCAACATTGACTCTAGTTTCAGGCTGGAATGTTTTTGGAAAATTCTTGCTACACTTACCATTTTCCATGCAAGGTGATTTTGGGTTAAGAGTTCCACATGGGCCATGTATCATAGTCCTCGAAACAATTTCATGTAATCGAGGATGATGAACTGAAAGCTCTGCCACTATGACTCTATCAATCTGTGAAGCATCATGGAATTTGAATTCCTGCTCAAGAATCAAAAGAATATGAGCATGGGGTAGTCCACGTTTTTGAAACTCTATTGTATATACGTGCGCAACACATTTTCCAAAGAGCTCCCCTTTTGTGATATCATCTAACAGTGCATGTAATTTTATATGAAACACGCGAGCTACTAAATCTGGTCTGTCAGATGATGTCTGTCCATCAGGCAAGTTATTCACAATTTCAGGCCACTTGGGATTACATGTAAAAGTACAAAAAATGTCTGGTTTACCAAATTTTGTCACAATTGCCATGGCATCATGATACCTTTCACGCATGTTTCGAGGTGAGCCTTGAAAGGAAGATGGCAGTATAACAGCTCTTCCAGCTGGTAAATTTGCATTTGCTGCTGCTTGAAAAACGTAATCTGCAAGTCCAGCATACTCTTCACATCGTAATTTTGATTGTTGGTACCTGACAAAATTTAGATTGTTTGCTTCCACTTGAAGGTAGGAATCAATAACCCACTGTTGAGTAAGTGGCCCTCCATACAAAATAGGATTAAATTCACCACGTCTAATAGTAGTTTGTGCCACTTTATACTGAAGCATAGATACGTTTTTTCGTAAACCTTCAGTAGATCCAGGATAGCGATAAAGCACCAAATTTGGTTGCCAGCCAGCTTCACCATATGGATAAAAAATTGCATACGTCATAGGATCTAAGTTTGGACTCAAAATATTTAAAGAAACAAAATTATTAGTGCTGTGCTCAGGAGTGCGAGGATAAATTCTGATATCTCTTTCAAATGGTGGTTCTCCATCGTCATTTTGAAATACCATGGCAACTTCATTTGCTGTTGGCAAATTGTACCGTCTTTGATCAGAGTGTCGATCTCTACGCAAGAACATGTGAACATTTGGTACTGGAAGATTATCTCTCGCTGCCTCTTCATGACTCTGCCTTTCAATTTCATACATCATTTTGTAAGCTTGAGCAAACGGGTTTATTTCCTGCATCATGAGATCTAAGTGCCTCAAAATATGACGTAAACACTTTTCATTTTGAGGAATGTTTAAGCGTTCTTGAACAGCCTGACTTGTATTAAGAACATATAATTGAGCAAATTTCCTTTGTTCACCTTCTTGAGGATGTAAATGTGAAGTGACATGATATATTTGTCCTTGCACCCGAA
Organism: Maratus michaelseni; assembly: GCA_963931845.1. Classification (NCBI taxonomy): domain Eukaryota; kingdom Metazoa; phylum Arthropoda; class Arachnida; order Araneae; family Salticidae; genus Maratus; species Maratus michaelseni. The sequence continues at coordinate 89,493,044 of OZ007595.1, read as the reverse complement.
AACAGTAAGGTCCACGACCTGGAACATTTGATGCTAATTTTGCACCCATTGAAGCAAAAGAAATAGCACTATTGTAGCAGCGTATATTTTCACGAAAATTTCTGTAGTCTGGTGAATTTGGGTTGCTCATAATATCTTTCAAAAAAAGTGGAAAAGTTTGACGTGCAGGAAGTTTAACTTTTCCTTTATGACAACAGCTATTAAATTTTCCACTACTTAATCTTTCAGACGGAAAATGAAGTGCCTGACAGTACTGGCAGATAGATTCTAAAGAACCACAACTGTGACTTTCAATATCACCTTCAGTGTCAGAAACTGGCCCATGGTCTATTTGAATTGCTTCATTTTCAATTTGTTGACTGGCTCTTATCTCAGCTCGTTGACTTTGATGACGTTGGCGATCTTCTTCCCTTATACGGTCCAATGTTGCTTGTGATTGCCGAGCACGCCACCTCAACTGTCGTTCTCTAATTAATCGCAGCCTACGTTCAGTCGGCGTTTCATCAATTTCATCAGGCATCGCTAAAACGATCCTTAAACTATATAAAACGATCCCTAAACTATATAAAACGACAATAAAAACTGATAAATTGAACAGATTCAAATCCACCGCGTGTTCAAAATAGCATTTGGAGAATCAACAAAGATGTTAAAACAGTAAAGCACACGTTACGTTGCCAGTACAGTACAAATAATTTTTATGAATTATTCTCAAAAGTGAATGACTCACCACACTTTTTTTTTTTTGCATTCAAATCATTTTTATAATAATGATTAGCAAAGTGAAATGTAATTTCGGAAATTTTCACATGAAATTTCTAATAATATGCAAATATTAACTTGTATTTTAAGAGCATAATCGGATGTTTTAATGAAACGTTCAAAGAGTCATTCCTTTTTTTTTAGATATGGGATTTGTGTTTTTGAATGGCAACATTATCCGTTTGTTTACATCAGGTAATCGGATTTTTAATCTGTTATTTTTAATTTAAAACTTAAAACATTATAACTGGATATGATATACATGTTTTATACGAAAATATGCTGAACAGACATTATTTCAAGTAGAAGAAATTATCATTTACTGGTTATGTGTTAGCATATCTTTTTCAGTAAGCCTAACATGGCGTTTAACTACAGTCGACTCGCAGAGCAGAGTGGTACAAACCGGTACCGTTACAGACACTTTCTCGCCTTTGGATTTTATTATAAGTAAGATTACAGTTTGGCGATAGTTTTTTGTTATGAAAAGTGGTCGACGGGAGAATAGAGAAGTACCGTTGTTATTTATAATCACACAGTGCTTAAAATTTTGCCGTAGGTTTAAACAAATTTTGTGGTTGCAGTAGCTGTAATTATAAGATGATGAAATATCTTTTAAACATAGAGCTATGGGTCAACAGCAGCTTCAAATATTGGTATATATTTCACTATTTTTCGTCAGGGGCTAGTGCAGCGCCAAAATTTAAATCAAGCAACCACAAAAGCAGTGTAGTTACTTTCTGACTTTTTATTTAGGGGAAGGTGGCTTAAAATGATCTTAGCGGGCAAAACGATCCACATATGTTTTCTTACAGACAGGTCGCGCTATCTACAGAGTAACACATAAACTAATTGTAATAAATGGAGAAGAAGCAATGGCGGTATTCAAGCGATCACAGTATTACGCATCTGAATAGAATTCTTTGGAAAATTGGGTTTTATAACATCTGTTATAAATTAAGCACTAACTTTATATTATTTAGATATTTATACTGTATTTATTTAGATATACAGTTTTTCATGTACAGAAATATGACTTGGTTTACTTAATGGAGTATAACAATATGATAAATTATAACACTTTGTAATAATATATTTCTTTTAAATGCTAAAAGGTGTAATTTAACAACGTAAAATAACTTTTATTAGGTTGTTTGACATGTTTCGGCTCACTTGTTAATCACTATCTCATTTGTTTTTTGAAAATGGCTCGGAGTGAGCCGAAACATAACAAACAACCTAATAAAAGTTATTTTATGTTGTTAATTTGCACTTTTTAGCGTTTAAAACGAAATATATTAATGGAGTATGTTTTTAGATGTGAATTACATTTATCTATTGCCATAATTACTTTTATATCCTTTATTTTGCCGTTAAAAAACAATTTACAACTATTTTTAAATGAAGGATAATTTTGCCCTTTTGGTGAGGGTAAAATGATCCTTTGGACACATTTAAAAAATCTTTTTTTTTTCATTACTCAATTTGGGTTTAAATTATTATTAAAATATGGTTATAATGTAAAATATAGTGTAAAACATTTTAGCAAAGGACAAAGATTTATTTAAACAGTTATGTTATTTTACACAAGTTTTTCCCTTAAGGGGATTATTTTAGGACACCTTCCCCTATATACATTTCGTAATCAATCATTTCTTTAAAAAAATTAAAAAGCCTCGTTTTTTCCAAAGCAAAAAATACTCATAAAAAATATTCTGTACTACATCGAAATTAGCGCTAAAATATTTTTATTCGAAACACAAAAAAAATTTAAATATTTGCAGAAGCCCCTTTTAATGTATCTCCTTATCCTAAAAAATATCTACAGAAATATGAAACTGCATCTATTTCTTCATGCATCTTGCATTTTGTTTTGTCGCAGAAATGACTATAAAATATATCTTACATGCCTAGTCACTTTAAAAAATGCCGGACTTGAAGTTGGAAAAGTGTGTTGCACAAATCTTTTTCATGTTTTGAAAAAAGAAAAAAGAAAAAAAAAAGAGCAAATATAAAATTTCCCTTTTAAAAAGACCAAACAGCGTGCTACACGATTCTTTTCTTTCTCATTTTATATCCAAGAAAATATATTTTAGGGATTTCAAGAAAAAAAAAATATATGCACGAAGTTAAATATTAAAATAAAACTTTAGTATAACATTGTAAGATATTCTATGTTTTTTCAGGATTCATATTTGTTCGTGGGGAAATTTGTATTGTTCTTTTGATAACATAGGTTGTAGGATATATGGCTTAAGAATTGCTCATGTTATATGTACGTATCAATGTAAAAGTATTACTATCATGAGTAATTTTTATATCTATATAATATAATTATTTTCCTTTAGTATGTAGTTTTCGCAAGTAATAAACTGTAACAAACGCTATTGTGTAAGGTGATATATTTTTCGATTAATTCAATAATTCTGGTAATCATGCTTTTTTTTTTGTTACTGCAGTACTTCAGAGTATAATCTGTCCCTAAATAGTGTTGTATACACTCTCAGAAATTAAAAAAAAAGAAAAAAAACGTAACAAGAACAGGGAGAAGTTTCCGGAATATAATTGTGATTAATGCTGTAGTTGGAAAAAAATATTTGTGGAACTCACCTTTTCATAGAGTAGATAAGGAGTGAATTTTTCGCATCGGTCATGATGATATTCATACAGATGAATGCTCTTTTGCATTCAGACATTGAAATGGGTATAGTTTTCACAGTCTGGAGAAAAAAAAGCTTGTTCTCGTACGCATTATTTTTTTTTACAGTAACTAACCAAATATTTCTGGGAACGGCGTTCCCACGCGTTCCCATCCAACTACAGCATTGATTGTGATTGAAGGAGATTTTTTCTTTATTTGAAAAAATTACCGGTTTTTTTAATATAATTTCATGAAATTTTGAGTTTAGAATGGTGAATTTTTTCTCGTTTTAAGTTAAAAATCATACGCAAAAATTCAGTGTCTAATACGTAAATGCATTGCACAGCACAGTTGCTGGTACTCTGCTGTGATTTGACGAAAATGCAACACTAGATTGGAGGATTTCAGTTAATGTCCACGCTAGATTTGCGAATTTTCGGTGTTTTGGCGAAAAATGAGCAAATCAAACAGCTAACATTTTATGTATTCAATTACTTCATTTAATATAATCAACGTAAATATTCGTTCGATTCACGGATTTTTTTTAGTGTTTAGCTATTAAAATGCATTATTTCATTCGTTGTGTTGTAGAGTTCTATTGATATACTGAAAACTTTAAGAAATTAAGAAGTTTATTAAGAAATTTCATTGTTTCATAAAATGACATAATAAATTAAAAATTAAAAAACACACAACTTAGTAAAAATACATTTCCAGCAATTGCTGGCTATATCCAGTGATGTGTGTGCATTCATTTGTGCATTTCCTTTTGTGCATAATGTATAGAATTTATAGACACCAAGTAATACATTTAAAATTAGATAAGTTTAAAATTGCATGTCAAAGCGGAAAACGCACTTCAGCAATTATCGATCATAGACAGGCCTAACACCGAATTCTTTTTGTCCGTCTCTCTAAATGAAGTATAAATGTTAAGCCTTCCATAATCATTAGAAAACATGTTATATTGCACATCATTGATCCCTTTAATTTTCATTATGATTGAATTATTTTAACATTATTAAAATACCCCGCAAACGATTTTTCTCGCTTACATCATTATATAATGGAATTGTGAGTCCATGCAAAGGGATTTTAAATGATATTTATTCTATACTCCTGAGAAAAATGTTATTATCTACCTTAGCGATGAATATCAATCCCACTATGTTTGAAATATCGTATTATCAATAATATACGCAGCAAATGATTTTTCCTCATAGACAATAACATTAAGGAATTATTTAGAGTGCCCTTGTAAACGAACTATAAACGCTATACTCATCATTTTCGATACTAAACCTTCTATAGTAATCCTCAATGTTATATAAAAATTACATGGCAATCCGAGTATATTTACCAGACTTAGAGTACGCACAGACAAACTGAATTCATAAACGTTTTTCAAATATTTTGGGAAGTTTTAAGAACTATTTTAGAAAGTGTTAAAAAGATTTTCTTAAAAAAGAAGATTATATAGGACATGAAAGAAATATTTTTAATAAGAAATATCAGTCTAACATTTTAAGGTTACATTAGTGTCATGTATTACTGATATTTGTAAAATATGCATTTTTTTTTAAGAATTAATTAAAATTTTGTGCTAAGACACTTTGCTAGATATATGTATTTGCTCTTCATATAATTTTGTTTCGGTGAACCATTTGCTATTTACATAATACACTGCTCAAAAAAATTACGGGAGCAAGCAAAGAAGAAAAGAGAACCGAGCGAGACAGCCATGCATTGGCATAAAATGGAGAGTACACGTGTATCAATGCGCAATACAGAAAAAAAGATGCAAACAAATTGTAGGGAGCTTTAATTCTTTGAATGGATGGGAAAAACATGAAAAGATGGTTTAGGGCAACGATTTGGTTACATGTAAATGACAAAAAAAGTATTATTTAGTCATGATGCAAGATGATTAATACTGCGTGTGGTCCCTTCGAAGAGCTAAGACTGCTGCACACCTGTTTTCCATGGATCCGACGAGGTTATCGATGAGACTTTGAGGAATACTGTTCCACTCTTCAAGAATTGGAAACTCTTTGTTCCAGACAAAAAAAGAAAGCCTTCGTCTCGCTGCAATGCATCGTCTGAGTGTGTCCCAGACATGCTCGATTAGGATTCAGGTCACGAAAGCATGCTGGCCATTCCATACGCTTTATTGTTTCAACTTCAACCATGTTCTCCACAAGACGAGTTGTATCCGATCTGGCATTATCATGCATGAAAGCAAAGGGATCAACAAGGGTGAAGCGTAAGGTATGACATGAGGTCTCAGTATCTCGTCTGCATACCTTTGGGCCTTCAAAGTGTCATTTTAAATGATATGCAGGACCCTACGTCCACCTATGTTGATTCCAGCCCAGACCCTCAACCCACCTTGTCTGTAATGTGATATTTTACGGACGAATGTGAGGTTATTTCGAGTGCCCCTTTCCCTACATACCAAAACAAGTCGAGTGTCACTCACCAGACTGAATAGGGACTCGTCTGTAAACAGCATTTGACTCCAATCCGTTGCCTTCAAACTTAACGTTCAGCAGCCCACTTTCTTCGACCGCACGTAGCTTTGAGGTCAACGGAATATAGACCATTGTCGTACGTGCATAGAGACCACCCTGATGAAGCATATTTCGCACTGTTTGGTTGGACACCCTTCGTCGTGTTGCCAAGAGATACTGTTTTTGCAGCTGAGCAGCATCCCCTCTTCTCTCTCGACGAGCTGTTAACAGGATATATCGCTCATCAGTTGCTGTGGTGCAAATGCTCGACCTTGCCTTGGCCGACATTTAACATTTCCTGTTTCTTGAAATAGTTTTCACAGCCTTTCAAGGACATTTCTTGCAACTTCAACAGCGTCCGCTACACTTCGTTGTGTTTGTCCGGATTCAAGTCTCTCTCTAATACGCCAAGCCATGGATTCCTGTAAATCACAGTGTTGTGCCATTTTAAAGTCAGTCATCTTTTCCCAAAACTAAAGATGAGCAATTGAATTTCGCAACTGAGACAGTGAAACAGGCATTTCTGAGAAGTCCTGATTTCTGCACTTATCTTCTTTTTCTAGTTTTTGACGTCATGAACTTTGATTTGCATATGAAGTTTTATTTTTTCTATTTTGTGCTATGTTTTAAATTATGGACGTTTTAATATAAGTTACTTATTGGTGTAAGTATTTGTGTAATTTCATTAAAACCATGTACTCCCCTAATTGTTTTGAGCAGTGTATAAATAAATATGAGAACCCCAGAAGCCAAAGGGTATAAATGAAAAAATTGAAAAAAACTGAGCTAAGTGCACACACAGGCGGCCTGGAAATAAGGCTATTTGTTTGTACGCAAAAAAAAAATATAAGTCAGTTTTCAGTTATGTGCTGCGTTTTGGAGGTCAACTACTTAAGCATTCAAAACTTGTCCCCCTTATTATCAATATTGATTAACTATAAATAAAGAAAAATACTCCACCTTTCTTACACAGTTATTGAAATAAAAGTTCAAAAACCACTGTGAAAAGCAACAGTTTCATAATTATTTCAGTCAATTACTATTGATTCAAAACTTTGAACTCAATTTACTCCAAATCGAAAACTTTGTCACTTGTATCCCTTGTCTTCTAGGGTCCTTATATATTTTTAATTTTAATCGGTACTAGGGAAAAGTAGTGTAAAATCGTCAGGAAAGATGAAAGCTGCATATCTCAGATTGACAGAATTTAAACAACCCTTTAACAGCTAGTAGTTGAAATATTTAATAATAAGAAGCAGCAGCCATTACGGTACCTCCATACTGGCATTTGTGCAGATCCTTTGTTGGAGAGTTTAATTTATCATTTTTCTTTTACTGTTTATTAGTTTTCAAAAATTTTAAAAATAAATACATTTAAAGTTATTGATACTTTTTATATTATTATGTGTAGCATACTTAATAAGGATTAATTTCCCACAATGAAACTGTTACTGGCATTGATAGGTGCAATTGTATGACTTGCTTTGCGACAATCAGTTTCATGCGATAAAACCGTATTTTCTACGTGGGATAAAAAGGGGTATTAGGAAACAGCCCGTAAACCAGGTTTGAAGATAAGAGAATCAAGACAAAAACACAAGAGGCATTATGACTTTTATAAAACTGATAAAAATGTGAACTTCTTGTCTGGAATTTCTCAAATTGTAATGAAGATAAGTATTTTTTTTTCTTTAAATAATAAATGATTATACTTATAATTGAAATATTATTAGTTTATTTCGTTAGTTAAAGTTGTAAAATAAATTATATTGTTCTTTTTTTCTAAAACTTAATTTCTTATTATTATTTTTTTTTAATTTCCTGTAGAATTCCTATGCATGATTTTTTTTACCCAACGGTGGGACAAGACAGATTAATTCGATCTTTTAAAATATTTTTTTATAAAAAAAAAAGTTATAAAATAATCATATGTTTAAAATAACATTATGGTTCAAGAATAAGTGCGGAACAGATATACAAAATTGCGGTAAATTTTCTTTTCAATAAGTGGCTGTTAATAAGGTGTGTAGTTTTAGCCTACTTTCCAATATATAAAAGAAATTTTGTTTCAAGTTCAATGATACTTTCAGTAGAAAATTTTGAACTAACACACTTTGCTAGATATGTGTATTTCCCAGGAATGAGATATCTCAGACTTTTTTCATACCAGTATAATCTTAGGGAAAATGTTGTTCTGATAAATCGCAGAATGTTCCGATTAATCTAAAAAAACATTTTCTCTAAGATTATACTGGTATGCAAAAAGTCGGACAAATCTCATCCCTGATTTTCTCTTCATATATAATTTTTTTTCGATTAACCAAGTTCTAATTTCATAACATGAATGAATACTTATGTTAAACAACCTGAACAAATTTAAAGCTGTTTAATAAGGAGTATTTTCAAGGATAATTATTATTTTTTTTTTCATCAGGATTAATTTTTTTAAACATGGTAGAATGGTAATTACATGATAGATTTCTCCACAAGATAAAAAAAAATGGAGAGATTATTTTTAATTAATTATGTCTAAGAAAAGAATGGGGAAAACATTAGAAAGAAAATGTGAAAAGACATTATTAATCAAAGTTTTCTAACATACGCTGATTTACTTCTTATTGTAAAAACGTAATTTTACTGAATAAAATATTTTTAATCTTATTCTTGAATTTTTTTTCATTGTACGATCTCTTTGTATTTTCTGAAAGAAATGACTTTATTATCCTTTTAGTAAGAATGGTGTATATATTTAATTAGTAACATCACTATTTTTTTTACTTATCTTTCTGCTAACAGAAAAATACTTAATGAAAATTAGTTATCGTATATAAAAATGATTTATTTTTCACTTTGTTTAGAATTTATTTTATCAGGAAAATTTTTACTTTCACATTTTATAAGAATAATGTACTTCGTCATCACTATTTTTTTCTTCTCAATTACTCTATTAACTTCCAATTTTAAAATCTGTGGAAATATTATGTTAAATTTGCAAAGTTACAACTGCTTGATAAGCAAAGTTTTTATTATAATAATTTTTTTGTTATTATGGATATATATACTTTTTTAATATCATAGGAAGAATACACTATTCATTTTCCAAGAAAAGTGGAAAAGGATTTTTTATAAAATACTTTTCAAGAGAAAATTGGGAAATGATTCAAACAAATGAGAAAATACACTATTAATAAAATGTTTCATATTGTGAAAATATAAATTTAATTTATAAAATATTATTAAATTATTAGGCGCCTCTATATATATTAACCTATTTTTTTATGAAACTGTTTTTTTTTTCCTTTGTGAATAGGAATTCGTTAAAGTACTTCTGATTATTTTTTAAATTCGAATATTTAGGAGAAACAGAACTTTCCCAAAATGGAAGAAATGGCGCCTAATGGAGGTTTTTTTAAAAAAAAAATGTTTACTTATGCCTTCATCCATTTATGGTAGTTATTTCTCAGTTATTTATCTATAAAAGGGATAATATAATTCTGAAACTTCTATTTTAAGATGAATTCATATAAATAGGACCAACTTCTACATTTATAATAAAAATAAAAAATTAAATTGCCGATCCCATACGCATTTTCACAATCCACCTTATTATTTTTCATCATTACATCATTTTTGTCCTACTATTTTTCATCAAACTAATTGAACAATTTTTATGCAGCTATACATTGTATATTGTATGTTGTATATTATTTATATATTGCTTTTTTCTGAAATTGGTTTATAACTTTGTTTTTCTTTTTTCACTTTGTATAGTTTTTTTTTTCTGTATTACGATTTGAAGATTCTTCAGAACTTTCGTCTAATATATGAAGTCTGCATTTAATACTTTTTTGAACTCTAAATTATATATTTCTTTATTGTCTGTTGATGCAGAATTTACGGAAAGTTCTACTCCACCAGATATATCATGGGGTAAATCGCTGCATAAAATATTTTCTACTTCATCTTCCTTTACTGTTACAATACTGCGATCAGATGGCAAACAAACGATTTCCGAAACTTCCAAAAAATCATGTGAATCTAAATTTTTTAAAAAAATGTCAATCATCTTCCATATAAAATAGACAGAAGAAAAGGAATTAATGATGCAAAATAAAGCGATGAATAATGAAAATGCTTATGGAACTGGTAATTTCATTTTGTTTTTTTCATTACAAATGTAGAAGTTGGACTTATTTCTATGAATTCTTTTTAAAATATCAGTTTCAGAATGATATTATCTTTTTTATAGCTAATAAACTGAAAAATAACTAGCATAAATGCACGAAGGCAAATGTAAAAGTTTTCAAAAAAATTACCCCAATTTCGCGCCCTTGTACTCATTTTGGGGACAAAATTATGCTTTCGGTAATTGTGATTGCTATATTATACATATTAATCCCGGATTAATGTTGTTTTATATAATACACAGTTATAAACATCATTTAACTACAAAATATAAGATTTATTATAAAGTTGTTGTTTTTTCAAATGCGGCCAAAAAACTATTTTTCACCTTTTTAACACGTTTTAAAAAATAGACAATTCACATGCAACATTTAAAAAAAATTATAGACGTCATCTCATATATTCAAAATGGAAGTAACATGAACATTTTAACAATATATTAAAATACTCACTTTAGAACAAAATCCTAAAGCAAATGTTCCCAAAATGAAAGAAATGGTTCCTAATGGGTTTTAATCATATTCTCTTGCTTATTCTTTAAGAACTGCTATTTTCATCCTTTGAGAGACACTTTGTGTAGATATTTAATTAGTAACATCACTATTACTTTTTTCCATTTTATGAATTCTTTTACTTAACTTTCTTTTTTTCTTATTTTCGGTAAAATACTTAATGAAAATTACTTTGCGTGTATAAAATTGATTTATTTTCCGCTTTGTTTCAAATTTATTTTATTAGAAACATCTTTTGCTAACACATTTTAACAATGTATTTTCTCTTCATTATTTTTCTTCTGAATTATTAACTGCTATTTTTGAAATCCGTAGAAAACACTTTTTAAGCTGGAAAGATTAAGCTGCTTAGTAAATTATTTTTATAATTATTTTTTTTATTATAAGAATAACTATTTTTAAAATATCATAGAAAGGTGATTATAGACAATAGATTTTCGGAGATAACTAATAAATAGAAAATGAATTTTAACTGATTATTTTTAAAGAAAAAATGAAGGAAAGCTTGAAAGAAAAGGGGAAAAGCATTATTAATAAAAAATTCACCGTAATTTTATTTAATTCTCATTTTGAAAACATAAATTCATTGTATAAAAATTATTAATTTCATTGTTGTTGCTGCTTTTTTTATTTACTGCACATTTTTTTTTTAGAAACTGAGCTAACTTTTTCAGTTTAATGTATTTTCTCTTGATTAATATTTTATTCTGATTAATCATCTACTATTTTTTATAATCTTGAGAAAAATTCCTTCTAAGCAATCTGAACAAGTTTAAAGATCTTAATAAATGACATTATTAAAGAATAATTTTCCTTTTAACACCAATAATTATTTTTTTAATATCATCGAAAAGTGATTACACGATAGATTTTTACAATTTAAATAATAAGTTCAAAATTATTTTTTTAATTAATTGTATTGACGAAGCTAACTCGAAAAAAATCTTAGAAAGGAAACGGAAAAACACATTTTTATTCAAGACTTTTTACAAAGTACGCCAATTTATTGATTATTGTGTAACATATTGCAATAAATAAAGTATGTTTAGTCTCATTCTATAGTTTTAAACTTTAACTGTATGTTTTGTTCTCTATTTTACGGAATAAATGAGTTTATAATGTTTGAGGTTTCAAAAAATGGAATAAAAGAAACCAACAAAGTATTTTAATTCCGGGGGATTTTATTTAAACCTGCTATGTCGAATTCAAATTTATAATCAGGGTTTTTCTATAATATACAGGGAGCATTATTTGGTTTTATATGTTGAAGATAAATAGGCAATAGAAAATAAAAAATTGTTAAAAATTAGGGCATGAAGTAAGAGTATATTTATATATTTTATTAATAAGATTAAGATAATAATCGTACTCTAAATAATTTTCAAAAGGGTAGATTTTTAATTTTTATTCGGATCCCTTAGATGAAATTGCTCAACTACAGAATTTTTTCTTTTGCTTCAATAGGATGATCACACTTACACTAAACAAGCTTCATGCCTGTACCTTAAAAATTAACTAAATTAGAATGACGATGGACATAGACTTATACCACTTTTTCGTAACATTTCAAATGCTGATTCAGTAGTAAAAAAAAGACAATTAACGGTATTTTATTTTGATAAAAAATATATTATCCAGTAATAAAAAAACCGCCATCAAAAATACATATAAATAAAGCATTTTACTGACAAAGATCATGTAAAGTCACAAGTGTAGTTTTAAATCCAGAAAATATCGTTAAAGAAAAGCAGTCCACAAAAACATTATCAAATTGTTTTCTTTCATTTCTAATAGATAACCGAGCTCTTCTAAAATAACGTCTAAAACAACTTTGGGGTTTCTTCTTACTAATATCGCTGCATGAATTCATTATATTTTGGGTAAAGTTAACAGGATATATATTATCGTCCGCATTTTATTTTGCTTGTACTATCTCACTTATTTATTATATCTCACTATTTCCAATTTAAAATAGGATAATCATTCACAATGATCATTTTTAATTCAAGCATAAATCATTCAAATTTTAAGATAGAGATAAGAATTTTTTTCTTGTAAGAATCTTGTTGCAGCAAAGGAAAATAAAATTCTAATTGACGAATTTGGCCTGTCGTATAAAAATTTAATAATTGTATATTTTTTTTTTATGTTGGGACTATTACATTAACATATTATTTTTTCCTACATTATTTTAATTACTTTGACAATTTACATTGCATACATATCCCAAATAGGTAAAAAATTAAAACTTGTTTCTACTTTTTTGGGGTCATCCATTTTGCAAAATGGTGTAAGGAAACATAAAAGACTATTTCATTTTTAAAAAAACGTTAATTTTTTTTCTTAAAATTATAAGAGAAAGTAAACATTAAAACGTATAAAAATATTTAGAATGTTTTCTAGTTTTTGTCATTTGCAGAAAGATTTGTTAGGATGGCCTCAGATTTGACCGAAAAAACTTCATTTTGCCCATTTTTCTTTTTTTAAGCAGGATCACTGTCTATTCAATCATATTATGACCATACATTAGTTCATTTAATGAAAATTCATTTATATCACCCATTATTCACTTAATTATCCGTCGTATGTGGATGTTTTATAGACGATTTCGTAATAAATTAATTAAAATTTACATGTCATATAAAATACGTAAAGATGATGGAAGAAAACTTAAATCAAATTTGTAAGTTTTAGACAAAGACACAAAATAAAAAAGTCTAATTTCATTTATAAAAAAGTCTGTAGTGTACTGTGTAGTTACATATAAATTCATAACTTTAAATAATTAATCTTTTTTATGCTTCATGTAAGAAGAATGTTTTTCAGTATAACTACTTAAGCAGGGTCAATAGTATCGTGCAAAGAAGACACACATTAATAAGGATAATAGTTTAACCATAGATATATTTTATCTTTTTTTCTTATTTTTTTATTAACAAGAACAGAAAGAAAACCATATCACTAACACTTCTCTCTCACATTGTTTTGTTGATTTCTTTGCAGAACAATGTTGAATAGTTAGCATAGTGTAGAGGAAAAATTTTATAGAGTTTGATACGTCTGAATGCTTTAAATATTGGATCATCTTATTTCCCACCAACAATTGTAAAGTACAGGAGATTACGTGGTCACAATTATCGCTATCATTATTTTGTAACAATAATGTTCGTTCCAGATATTTCTTGCAAATGACGTAGAAATAATTCACGCGATATATTTTTCTTGCAAAGTTTGTAGAAATCTATTAATTAAATTGTTGTGTGTAAAAGTGGTAGCAAAGAATGTAGCCGGGTATACCCTGAAAGTATGTTTCTTGTTCGTTGTGATAAAATAATTACCGTTTATCCCTCCGAATAACACTATAAAACGCACTTTAGAATCAAGAAATTGCTTTAAATCTTGAAGGTGCGCGTTATACGCAGGGTATGAGAAGGAAATAATATAAATTTAGAAATAACAGATATTTCGATATTAAAGAAAATAAGACATGACTTATCAATGATTGAACCACACTGTAAAAAATGGCCAATGTTTCTTATTTAATGAAAATATACTATAACCACGAATGAAAATATAATATAATCTTCTGAGTTATCCGAAATTCCGAATAGCATGTTACATTGTCTTTTGAACCCCCAGAAACCAATACATTTCCAAAATTTAAAGAATTATTTATAAAAACAAAGTATTTTTCAGAAACGTTTCCGAAGTGTTTTTATTGTGTATTAATTAGTGTCCTCAGCCTGGAATACCTGTTTTTCGAATGCTATTAATTCTCAAGTAAACATTTTCATGCTCAAAAAATATGTTTAACAGACAAACATGCAAAATTAACAGCGTTAAAAATAACATTAAAATTAAGATTATTTCTTTACTCTTTCATGTATAAATTAACTTATGCGGCTGAAAGCGTTTACTTGAGAATGGATGACATTCGAAAACAGGTATTCCAGGCTGAGGACACTAATTAATACACAATAAAAACACTTCGGAAACGTTTCTGAAAAATACAGGCAGTTTAAAAATACTTTGTTTTTATAAATAATTCTTTAAATTTTGGAAATTTATTGGTTTCTGGGGATTGAAAAGACAATGGAACACGCTATTCGGAATTTCGGATAACTCAGAAAATTATATTATATTTTCATTCGTGGTTATAGTATATTTTCAAAAAATAATAAACATTGTTCATTTTTTACAGTGAGGGTAGCATTTCTAATGCACTGACAGGACAAACATATAGGCTTAGCAATATCGTATGTCTTAGTTTTATATTTGATAATTTGTTTTTTCCTTTATTCTTTAGTTTATTGTTTTATGTTCTGTATTGTATTTCCATCCTACATATTTCATGAAAGTGCTTTTGCAAAGAAGGGGTGCGTATAATCCAGCGAACATACCTGAAAACAGAAAAAATGTAGTGTCAAAAAGTCACTTTCACTTATCAAAATATCACTTTTAAAGGTTTATATCTGCAAGACTTTTACATATAACTTTTATTAACAAATGTATTAAATCTTTCTATTTATTCGTAATTTTCCATTATCAAAAATTTATTTTCAGCGTTCACATAAAATTATTTTTAGTTTATTAATTTTACTTTCATTATTTTCATATACAATTTGAACTTATTTTAAATAATAGCATAAATATTTTAAATTACTCTGTAAAATAATTGTACATCATTATACTATAAAAAATTACTTAACTTCAATTTTTCAGTTAGTTTTTTTTAATAATATTTTTAAAGAAATACCATTTAGAAAAAATTTATTATTTTCGAGACTTTATTTCGAACAGAAACATTGTAATAAATTGCTTCTGAAACGTATTACTTTATACTTGCTCTTATTTCTGAATAATAATTATGGCTATATATCGTAACACGTGAAGCCGATGGTTAATATACCAGACTCAAAATGAAAATATTTTAATCTTTTATGAAAATTAATTCTGTTGTGCTCCTTTTAAATAAATCTTTATGTTATTTTACATCTTAATTAAAATCCATGAATATTTCTTAATTATAATACCTTATTTTAAATAAAAAGCTTGTTTCATAATATCAAACATTTTTCATGAAAGGGAATTTGTTTTCCACTTTATTTAGTTTTTATAATACGGAAAGAAAGAAAGAAATTATGTTACAAATTTAATATATGAATTTTGAGCAATTTTATTGTTTATATGTTTGCGAATTGTTATTTTAGGAGAATGTTAACAAAAATGTTTTAAAATATTTAATGGAAACATTGTATACGTTTTTAATAAACAATATTTTTCTCGTTTTAAAATACTTTCCTGTGACAAAAAGTGAAACAATAGAATAAATTACATCAATTAGCGGAATATCTAAAGTATTATTAGTATTATTAGCAATTTTTTTACTATTGTTTGGCATTCGAATAGTTTTTATTGTACAGGGTGGTCATAAAAAACTTCCGCGATATATGAACTCTTAGCGGCTTAACCGCTCAACCCATCAATAGGAAATTTCAGATATTATTATTTGAAGGTATGTATTTTAGATCATGATTATTAAAAATTATAAAACTCTTACGGTTAGGGTTACAGTGAAAAAAGTTCAAAATTTTCGAATGGCAACAGCCACTTTTTTCCTGTGCAGATTCATCAGCGCATTCATAAACAATAAATGACGTTGGAATGCTTCACGTATGACCAAAATTTCCGGCGTAAAACATTTGCAAAAGAGAGTATTGTAAAGAACCAATGACAACACAGAGAGGAGGTGCATTGATGCACTTTACATTATTCACAGGAATAGACATTAGAAGCACCATATGTGCAAAGCATTGCTTGTGGAAAACCTTTAATAAGCAGTGTGTGTAGATTGTTTCTTCAATCAGGTGTTCGAACTTGCCCACAAAATGACACGTACTGGGAAACAGCGAGGTAAATTGATAAAGCTGTTTTATCTGAACAGGAAATATACTGCCGAATCAGTGCGAGTTCATCGACAAAATCATAAGCTACAACAAGGTTCATGTTCCGTAAAAACTGTACGTTATTTGGAAAAGCTGAACTGCGCCGACGTCGCCCACCAGACACGTCAACCGCCGTTTCCAAGGTCAGGACGCCTTTTAACGCGCTCAACCAGGGAAGTTCCCGTAAGCGCTACGTTCGATGGGGGCGTCGCCACCTGCTGACTACCTCCACTTGCTTAAGTATTGACGACAGAGGTCGTTGCAATTTACAGTAGCGCCCACCCACTTGGGACATCACCATGTTACACTTGAGAACGAACCAGAGTTCCCCAACAGCTTCCGGAACCAGACACCCATAGGTGAGCTGGGCCGTAGGCCTTAGTCAGGTTTCAATGACCCGCACATTCTGTACCGTGGCCTTCGAACATAGAACTCCTAGAAAGGGAAAAAAACATTTCGTGAAATTCAAGATTTTGTTAAGTAAAATAACTTTTGGCCTTATTGTTATGAGAGGGATGGCTTCAGTGGAGACTTTTAAAGAAAAAGTGACCGAATTCTGTTTCTTGTACAAGATGAACCTTGCTCAGTCACCCCCACCCTCCTAAATCTAGCTCGTTTCGGACACTGGAACATCCGTTCATGCTCCTTATTTTGTGATCAACATGCTAACCACCTGGGCTGAATCAGCCCTAAACTATTTATTGACATCTTTACTACAACGCACTTTTATGAACAATTTACAGACACATATAGATAACCAAAGGCGACAACATAAAAGTCGTTATCATATATAATGCTAAAGTAATATAAACCTATAGATTGGTGCAGAACGTCACGAAAGAATTATTTTGTGAATCTAGCCAATTTTCTAAAAAGTAATTTTAGTATAAGAGTTAAATATTAATATATTATTTTCTATTTTTTATATTAAAATTACTGAATGTAATTTTTCAATGATTAGAATTTTAAAAATCACAATTTTAATTGATGTGCATAAGAAAAATGCGAAGAAATACCAAGCTAATATAAACATTTTATTTCACAATTCTTGTACTCTAAAAGCAAATGTTAAATTAAATGGAAAAAAAAATAATCGCAAAATATAACGATTCTAGTAATTCACAATTTAATAAACTTCTTATTACAACAATTTATAATCACTAATATTAAGCGCGGTAAACGTCTGTGTGTGTGTGTGTGTGTGTGTGTGTCTGTGCACTCCGCCTTTGTACCCGCAAAGGCTCCTGGACTAATCGACGCACCGACGGCGGACGCGTACCGAAAAATTCGCAAAAAAGGCGCGACGCTCAAGTTTCGATCGGGTCGGGCCTCCGACCCGGACCCGGGGCGTTATTAATGAGCGAAAGTGTTTTAATTACCGACCGAAACCGAACTGGAAAAAGAATCGAAAAAAATTTCCGTTTTGATAATCGCAGACATCCAAATCGTCGCTTTTTAACGCATCATCGAATTAAAAAAAATGTACCGGAGGTATCGATCCGAAAATCGGGGTACGCACGCGGCCGATTTTTGTCGTTCCAAAACGTCAAATTTTTTGAAATTCGGACCGTAACTTTTCTTTATTTCGGCCAAAAACTGACCAGACATCCAACATCGACCCCAGACGTGAAAAAAGGTTGCCGTAAAGAAAGCAGTGTCGACAGATACGAGATCAAATCGCCCCACTCCTTTTTGAAACAAGTGGAAATAATGACTCTACATTCGCGAAAATTTGCTAACACGTGTATAAAAAAACCGCGAATTCAACAAAAAAAAATTCGTAAAAATCGACCAGTAATTTTTGAAGATATCAATTAAAACTCATTAATGACACGGCAAATGAATTTATTTCTATTCCGGAGAGACAGCTTCTTTTTTATTTCAACATTCAAAGCAGACGAATCGTCTGTGGATAAGTCATTTCTGAAAGAGATAAAATAGTCACGTGACTTTCAACTGCGTTCTTTCAGAGGGGGGGGGGGGCATTTCCGAATCTAAGGGGCGCATTAATTCTAAACTTTGACAGGGCGACTCAAAATGGATTCTGCTTTCAGAATATCTAAAAATTATTCTCATATCTTCATTAGGAGCCGATATATTATTTTATTGTGTAATTAATCATCGTTATTTGTATAATTAAAGCAAAAGAAAGATTTCTTTTACAGTGCCGGCTAGATATTACGATTTTAAGAAGTAGGCCGCGTCTAAAAACTGCCATAACGAGTATCTTAAGTTTTTGTTTTAGAGTGGCAACCAGATATTATGATAGGGAAAAGCGGGCTTCGCCCGTTATCGATTTTTTTTTCCGTTTTAAGTTTTCCTACAGGTCCCTGTCTTTGAACAAGAAGTCTGGTAGTCTAAATAAGTTGTTTGACATCAGATTTTTTTTTTCCGGCAGTCTAATTCAGTTGTTTAAGGAAAAGCAGTGTCCTCCCCCCCCCCCCCCTTCAAGTTTTTTTATCTTAACTGTGGGGTTCTAGAGGTTCGTTCAGTTCGAGGTTTATCTTATTCGAGGTTTATTTTTTCTATTTGCGCCACCTGGTGGCGGAAGGTGGAACTAACGTATACTGCAGCGCGTGCGCAGCACGACTGCTATACGGTGCCGCAGCCAGCGGGGACCGAAATCACCCACTCGTGGACAGCCACCCGTGAGGTATAGGAACAATAAGTCCACGAGGGGAAAAATAAACGCTACCCGACACCGATAGCACCCATCCGTTCCAACCCCCACCGCAGGAGGCGCCTGTTTATTAGATTTGAAACAATGAATATAATTACATAACAATAATAAAATATAAAAGGTAAAAAATAACAATTTTTTGCAAATTGAAAGTTAAATAAGTTGGAAGAGAAGTCAAAACAGCGAAAAGTTCGCCACCGCCGAGGGTTGCTGGTACACGTCCGGTCCGGGAAGGAAAAGCAGGGGGTTCCCAGGGAGCGATTTAAGCCCCAAACCGCAGCGCAGGTCCGACCCCTATCTCCGGAAGTCGGGGGGCCAGAAATTCGTAAGTCGCACGTACGCAACCGGGACGTCGTCAGGTCTCATAAATTCGAAAAATCGTTTCCGTGCGACGATTAGAACCGGAAAAATCCTTTAAAAATCGATCGATAAAAAATTATTTTTCTTTTCTTTCCGAGCTGCGATTCCCAGATCGGAGACGCACGGCCAGACGATTGTCTGGATCGGCATTTTCTTTGACGGAGGTCAGGTCACATGACGTTCAAGTGGGGTTTTACAGAGGGGGGGGGCATCTCTGATTCTAAGAGGCGCAGAAATTCCAAACTTTGACAGGGCGACGCTAAATAGATTCTGCTTTCAGAATATCTAAAAATTATTGCCATATCTTCATTACGAGCCGATATATTATTTTATTGTGTAATTAATCATCGTTATTTGTATAATTAAAGCAAAAGAAAGATTTCCATTACAGTGCCCGCTAGATATTACGATTTTAAGAAGTAGGCCGCGTCTAAAAACTGCATTATTATTTTAAGTTTTAGTATTTTAAGTTTTTGTTTTAGAGTGGCAACCAGATATTACGATAGGGAAAAGCGGGCTTCGCCCGTTATCGATTTTTTTTTTTTAGTTTTAAGTTTTTCTACAGCTCACTGTCTTTGAACTAGAACACAGGTAGTCTACATAAGTTGTTTGAGGAAAAGCAGTGTCATCGCCAACCCCACCCCGCTTTTTTCTTTTAACTGTGGTCCGTTTCTATAACTAATAAACTATGTTACGGATGTCCACCAAACTGATTCCAAACATCATAATTAAAGTAATAAGGACCCCCTATACAAATATTATGATAGGGAAAAGCGGGCTTCGCCCGTTATCGATTTTTTTTTTTTTTTTAAGTTTTAAGTTTTTCTACAGGTCCCTGTCTTTGAACTAGAACTCAGGTAGTCTAAATCAATTCGACTCGACATCGATAGAGCTTACCGATTTTATTTCGTTTTTTCACCACTAGGGGGCGCTTTCCTATCTTCGGTTCTACGGGCATGAAAACGACGGGGTATGGCTTTTTCGACTCGACATCGAAAGTCTTAACGATTTCAGTTATGATCATATAAACAGATTGCGCCACCTGGTGGCGGAAGGTGGAACTAACGTATACTGCAGCGCGTGCGCAGCACGACTGCTATACGGTGCCGCAGGCAGCGGGGACCCGAGCCGCAGGTTCGTTCAGTTAGAGGTTTATACTATTCCATGTGCAATTTAAGGGATTAAGGCATGCGTAGCACGACCGTCATACGGTGCCGAAGGCAGCGGGGACCAGGGTCGGAACGACTGCTATACGGTGCCGCAGGCAGCGGGGACCCGAGCCGGAGGTTCGTTCAGTTAGAGGTTTATACTATTGTATGTGCAATTTAAGGGATTATCCGGTGCGTGCGCAGCACGACCGGTATACGGTGCCGAAAGCAGCGGGGACCAGGGTCGGAGGTTCGTTCGGTTAGAGATTTGTATAATTCAATGTGCTAATTAAGGGATTACCCGGTGCGTGCGTAGCACGACCGGTATACGGTGCCGAAGGCAGCGGGGACCCGTGTCGGCGGTTCGTCCGGTTTGAGGTTTTACAAGATTCGAGATTTTCTACAATTCGAGGCACCGATGTAAATTAGGGGCCCGCTGGCGGGCGAAGCCAGCTAGTTATTAAATATTAAATATCAGTTATATTAAAAATGCTAAATACAGCTTGACTTAAAAATACATGAATTTTTAATGTGTATCTAACCAGATTTTAAAATTTTATTTTATTGCTAATGATTAATAATATATATATATATATATATATATATATATATATATATATATATCAACGTAAAGTTAAATGCACTATGAATTTATATATATATAATTAAAGTACATTAATATTGTACTTGTTGACATGAGATAGTAAAAAGTAACTGGAAAACTGTTGTAATACTTCCTTTACATCAAAAAATATGAAAAAAAAAGATTTTTTTTTTTCAAATTGAATGGTTGCAATTAAATCCTCGATTGCATAAAATATTAAAACATGTAATTTTTTTAAATATAATGTCAGTCTATTTTAAAGCATATTTTACAAGTTAAAACAAAACAAAAATGCTAGCTAAAATTGCAATGATATAGGAAATTATATACTTAAATGCAGAAAATATTCATTTCGACATATATTTAAACCATATCTGGCCAGTTAAAAATCGGTAATTTTGTAATAATAAATATCTAAAATCGCTCAGAATTGGTACATTCTATATTCCTTTATGGATCTGAAACGAAACAACATTGATTGAGAAAAAAGTGCTACATTCTTTTTAATAAAATGCAAAGCTTTACGATTTCTATATACTTCACAGGAAAATATACAAATATTTTGTCCTATACGTGTATTTGGATGTTACTACCAGATTTAACATGACGTTATATTTAGAATTTTTGTGTCCTGTCAAAAGGTCCTTGTGTGCTTTTTGATATTTCATTTGATGTTTGGAAAGTAAATATAAAATATTATTCACATGAAAAGGAAAGATAAATATTTCTCAAAATTTTATTGAATATCTAACATCGATTTTGTACTAAATTTTATGTTTTGACGTTTTATTGCTTTACCGTGTTTTATTTATTTCTGTGCAGAATTAAAATTAGGTGCTTTGTGGTATTACGTTATTTCAATAATCATTACTTGTTTATTTTTATTTGATGTTTCAAATTATATATATATATATATATACATACATATATTGAAAGTGTTCAAACCTTTGCAAACGTTTTCATTATATTTATATTACTAGACTTACTGTAAATGCTTCCATTTTCTTCTTGAAGATTATTCTAATAAAATTTAGCAACACATAAATCCGAATATCTAATAGAATTGCCTGTTATTTTTCTGAATATACTATTATCAAATATGTAACATTATCATTGAATTTTACTTTGCATGATGAATGTATTAGGATTCCTGGAAAATTCGTGCGTTTGAGAAAATTAATTCGTACCGGAAAATTCTATCCTTTAATTAATTACACATTAATTCCGATAGCTGATGCCTAATAATTAACGGATAGAATTTTCCTGTACGAATTAATTTACCCAAACGGCACGAATTTTCCGTACTTTCCGAATTTTAATCTCAATCAAGAAAATTCTCTCCAAGAAAATTTTACATAAAAGAATTAAATAAAGATGCATCACATGGGAGTACATATAAACTGTGAGAACTGTATATGTGGAAATTTCAGGAACTTTTCAAAACGTAAATAATTATACCTCATAACCAATTTAATATTTGACCCGAACGACAGCGTCAGACCCGATCAAGGAAGATGTCACCGGAAAAATTTAAAAGCTAATTTCTGAGAGGTTCTGCTCTCAAAGCGGGTATACGGGAGGTGCTGGGTTCGAGCCCGTCGGTCTAACCGTTCGGAGTTTTCCGTGATTTCCTTCGAGTCTTGGGTAACCTTGCGTCAATGCTGGTTAGTGTTTCTCTTAGAAAGACCCCCCCCCCCCATGGATGGCATCCCTCTTTTCGTCCTATAACCCTCGCGTATATAACGCGGCCATAAAAAACAACACCGACACTATTAATACGTTTACGACATCGACCAGCGGGTTAGGATGATGAATGTATTAGGAGACGTTTAATACGTCAGACGACACTTGCGGCTTCATGATCATTAATGATCAAACAAGCTAAGCGGAACTGTATGCTTTTTTATTAGTTATTTTATTATTAAATATCTCTTCTTTATTCGATATTGAAGTAAAATCTACAGCAAAAACATTTTATTCACAAATACTCAAGTAAATGGAAAAATTTCTTTTAGATGAATTTAAAAAATATATACTATATGATTTCGAAACTTGTATGTCATTCTGTTATACACTTTTTAGTAAGTTTTCTATATCTTTTGTTATTTAGCTTTTTAAAAGTTTTGTATGTCATGTTATAATTTTTATTATTTGCCTCATTTACTTTACGATTGATATTCTAATAATTATTGCCTATAAGCTTTAGGTACTAACTAGTAATATTTTCTTTTTCTTTTGTCTTAGTCATAAATTTTGTATATATTTTTTTATAAATATGGATCTTATGGGGATCATATGTAATCTCTGACAACTTGTTGCGTGACAAAGTCAGGTTCCATGGGATAAAGATGAGTTTTACGTCCGCGCCAGAAAAACAAATATCTTTATTTTATCACAGGTTATTCTCTCTTTATGCATCTTGAAAAGACTAACAAAACAGTATTGTACACTTTTTTTATGACATAATCATTTGTAAAATCAATTTGAATAAAGAATCTAAATAGTTTTAGAGAGAATACTTTTTTATTTAAAAACATTCAAGGAAATATAAAACATACCAGTGTAGCCGTGCGTGAATTTCGCAGTGCAATCTTTGAAATCATTTGCTGGTACTTTTTTCGTTAACTTTTAATTAACAGCCATCTTTAATCAAACAACGTGTTTTAGCGAAATTTGAGTGTACTGTGTCAAAAACCTGTTCAAAAACTTTTCGTGTGATACATCATTCATAGTTGTGAGCATAGAATACGGGATATTGATATAGTAAATAAAGTATATACCAACGCACTAGTTCGAGTGATTCGCACCGCAGTCTGACATATTTAGGAATATCTAGTATTTTAGATGCGTATTTAAACAAAAAAATAATACAAATATCTACAAACAACATTTAGTCAAGGCAAAATATCATCTCATTTATTCCATCAAAATGACAATAATAAGTGATCGAACATACCAAAACGTACTTGAGAAAAAAAATAACCACCAGATTTTAGCTGCATTAAATAATAATGTGGTCGCGTCAAGAAAAACACGGCACAAACAAACATAAATTGAATACTTATAAATACAATTTAATCTAATATAACAAAGTACACATTTTGTCTGCACGTAAAATACTACTGCTTCGATCGATTAATGGTATCTTTTCTTCTAAACATTTTAGTTTTAATTTTGCTCTTTAATTATACATATAAAATAAACCCGTGTGGAGACGTCACACTTTATCTTCTGTGTACTATTTATTTTATTTATAATCATTGTTGAGCATGATATAATGCGGTATTTTATTTTTGTGTCAACATTGATTTGGGAAAAATCTTTCATTTCATTTATGAAAACTGTGGTATTTTATTTCAGAAACTAGATGGCAGCACCACAAGAATAATTTTATGTCCATCCTTTACTGCCACCTATCGTTCAGATTTGTTTTTCAGTGCAATACCCATAGAATATAGTTGTAGTTCTGTTATGTGTCTTGTGTTGTAAGTACTTGGTGTTGTGATGTTCATTAAATCTGTACAAGTAATTTATTTGTCATACTCAATTGCGTAATTAAATTAATTATTCAAAGACATAAAAAAACAATATGGATTTAATTTTTAACACGTTGACGGACACTTGCAGCTATAGCCGTCAAAGCGAAGTTCATTATGTGGCATGACGTCAATAGCCGTCCAAAACGAAACGGTCGTTTTTAGACACTAAGGCTATAGCAGCACAAATGTGCATTTACCGGTATAAAAGTAGAAGCCCAGTGTCATGTTTTGGAAACAATATTTTAGGTTGAAGTTCGTTTTCCACCTGTTAAATGAGTTGCAGCTTCAGTATGCGCGTGCAGGGTGGCTAGTGGTCAGGGAAAAAATACAGTAAAAAAATTATAATTACCAGTATACTCTGAAAGGAAAATTTAAATTGATTAATTGATCGAATAATCAAGATAAATTTTTCTATAAGAATATACTGGTGTTTATCACTTTTTTGTACTGTATTTTTCCCTGACCACTAGCCACCCTGACGTGGTTGTGAAGGGAATAGTGCAACCTAATTAAAGGTGCTGAATTAATCAAAATTGAGTTTATTTAAGAAGTAAGAGTAAAACTACACTTCTAATATTCTAAAAATTACAAAAACATATAGTGTCAATTTTCGAACTTCACTTGTTTCTACTGTCCGTCAATGTGTTAATTAACTTAATATTTAATCAAAAACATGTTTTACCGAAATGTGAGTGTATAATGTCAGAAGCTTGTTAAAAAACCCTTCGAATTATACGTCATTCAGCTTTGTTCGCTTTGTAAATGCTTAGAAAAATGGATGTTGACAACAGAAATAATATATATGATCTTTTCAGAATGTATCTTTTAAATCAATCATTTTGCAACTATTTAAAATATATGAATTCAATAGCATGCTTATTCGCAAGATATCATCGGACTAGAGTGTAGAAATACTAACTGGTCGTTGACCTGAGCTTTTTATAGAAAAGAGAAAACTGTACAATTCCGGACAGGTGTATGTGGTTTTAGTTACATTATAAAAAATTATCAATCTTTTTTTTTCACTTTTTTTACGGTTAATATTGAGATTTTATAATGAATTAAAATATGAGAAAATATATGCAACAAACTGTTATAAAATAAAAATAGATTACACAGGAATTACACAGGAATAGATTACACATTTGTCGGAGTCACATGCGTGACTCCGGCAACTATATCTGTGGTAAAGTCAGGTTCATTGAGTAATAAAATATTTGACGTCGTGTCCCGGACGTCGATTGTAATGCAAAACATTATCTTGAGTTATTTTTAAATTGAGGTATTTCTAATATAGTCTTTACAATTACATACCCTTTATTTTTGTCTTTTTGCGGATTGTTCATACAAATTTCAACTTCAATATTTAAAATTTTAAGTTTTAAATCAAAGCATTTTATAAGATTAATTAATTTAATCATTTTTGCTAAATCTTAAAAGGTGACTAATGGAATACTCTTTCAGTTAAATATCCTATTATTAAAGGCCGCCTGCTAATGAATAAGTGATAATTTATGGATATAATACATACATTTCTAGTGTATTTAAGAGCACAGATGGTAATAATTGTCTTAGAAAAGCTTAATAGTAAGGCGAAATTCCCACTATGAGCTCTTTATAATACAGGTGGCACAGGGTAACGGGAAATTTTGAAAGTAGGCGTGGCAACCATGCGGAGCAATTAGAAGTGTGGTTGTTGTAACCTACAGTGCCTAACTGCTTTCCATTTAGTAATCATGTACCAGTAGGTCGGTTCACGATATGCATTTGCCATGACGGTATTTTACAGGATTGGTGAACGTATGATTTATTCACACAGAAAATTTGGACGTTATTACAACTTAATATACGTGATCATAGTCGCGTTCCATCATGCAACGCCATCAATACATGGGTAGTGAAATTCAAAAAGACGGGTTCAGATCTAAACGAAAAAGACAAATCTTGCGTCAAACATAGATTACGAAG
This sequence comes from Maratus michaelseni, assembly GCA_963931845.1. NCBI lineage: Eukaryota > Metazoa > Arthropoda > Arachnida > Araneae > Salticidae > Maratus > Maratus michaelseni. Next base: position 89,466,190 of record OZ007595.1, on the reverse strand, counting down.
TCACCAGTTAGAAGATTAAAAAATTAACGCACTTTCCAACACATTCAGAATACTGTAAAAACACTTCACCGTTTAACCCTTTCCGGCACAGTGGTCCTACTCCGGGCACACCTAATTTTATTTCCAAACTTGCATTCGGCACCAAGACTATTTTAATAAAATTTTGTTTCTACAATGAAAACTTAAAGTAAGGGGTTCTTATTTTCTAAAAATGTCGTTTGTAAATTCCGGTGTCAATCAGTAATTTATCATTTTACGAACAGAATTTGTCTGCGCCGGAAAAGGTTAATAAGATAGAAGATGATTTCTAAGTCAGTAATTTGAAAAAATTAACGAATTCGAATATACAATTTCAGCAATTACAATCTATAATCGCAAAAAAATTCCGAATTCTTCTGTACAGCTTTGTACCCGATCTATAGATATGTAAATACGTATAACATAGTATTAAAAAATGTAGTTGAGTTAGGAAATGCCATAACATAGTTGAAAATTCCCCATCGATAAACGGAAATCCACTCGAATTCTTTTGTGCAGCCCTGCATATAATCTATAGAATTTATACAAGTATTTATGCAAGTATTATGCAAGAAAATTAATTCAATTTAAAAACGCATACAACAATTGAAACGAACTTCCAGCAATCATTGCTCATACACAGTACTGTAACAGAGTTCTTTTGTGTGTCCCAGCAAATGAAAGATTAATTACCTTATTCTATAGTAAGTATCTTGTAGTTCACCTCCATGATGTACATGGATTCCAATATGTTTGAAATAATTTAATAACATTAAAATACACTGGACACGATTTTTCCCTGTAGACCACAATATAACGGCATTCCTTTGAGTACCCCCTGTAAAAGAAGTAAAAATTATACACACTTCATTTTCAATACAGAACATTCCATGGTAAATCTCCATAACATATCTAAATTGCATGGCAATCAGATTTTATTTTCACGAGTTATACCACGGACAGACAAACCGAATTAATAAACACTTTCCAACAATAGTGGAAAGTATTAAAAAGAAACTACCAGGAAGTCATTGATTTCAATGAATACCAGAAAACATTGAAGCTGATCGAGCGTCAATCGAAAGCAGACCACAATCTTCAGCAATTTCCATCAATAAGCGAACATACTTCGATTTCTTTTGTGCAGCCTTGTATATGATCTATAGATTGTATACACATCCAGTATTATTCCGGAAAATTATTTCATTTTAAAAACGCATACAACAATTGAAAAGGACTTCTAGCAATCATTGCTCATACACAGTACTGTAACCAAGTTCTTTTGTGTTTGAAATAGTTTAACATCATCAAAATACACTGCAAACTATTTTTCCCTGTAGACCACAATATAACGGTATTCCTTTGAGTACCTCTTGCAAAAACACTACACACTTCATTTTCAATACAGAACATTCCATGGTAAATCTCAACAACATATCTAAATTGCATGGAAATCAGATTTTATTTTCACGAGTTATACCACGGACAGACAAACCGAATTAATAAACACTTTCCAACAATAGTGGAAAGCATTAAAAAGAAACTACCAGGAAGTCATTAATTTCAATGAATACCCGAAAACATTGAAGCTGTTCGAGCGTCAATCGAAAGCAGACCACAATCTTCAGCAATCTCCATCAATAAGCGAACATACTTCGATTTCTTTTGTGCAGCCCTGTATATGATCTATAGATTGTATACACATCCAGTATTATTCCAGAAAATTATTTCAATTTAAAAACGCATACAACAATTGAAAAGAACTTCCAGCAATCATTGCTCATACACAGTACTGTAACCAAGTTCTTTTGTGTTTGAAATAATTTAACATCATTAAAAGACACTGTAAACGATTTTTCCCTGTAGACCTTAATATAACGGTATTCCTTTGAGTACCCCCTGCAAAAGAAGTAAAAACACTACACACTTCATTTTCAATACAGAACAGGCCATGGTAAATATCTAAATTGCATGGGAATCCAAATTTATTTTTGCGTGCTATACCACGGACAGACAAAATAAATTCATAAACACTTTCCAACTATAGTGGAAAGTATTAAAAAGAAACTACCAGGAAATCAAAGATCTCAATGAATACCAGAAAACATTGAAGCTGTTCGAGCGTCAATCGGAAGCAGACCACAATGTTCTGCAAGAAAACACGCAACAGCATTGAATCTATATACCGAACAATCGTCCGCCGAATATTCCATGGATATTTGAAGTTTCACCCATACAAAATTCCAGTTGTGCAGGAACTAAAATCAACAGACTACGTGGCCTTCTTTTAACTGTTGTCATTTCATGGACATTGTTTTTAAAAAATTATATTTTTTCGTCAAGACAATTAATGGCATGTAATTGACTTTTAGTTTTCAATAATAAACGTGAAACGTAACCCTTTTTGACACTTTCCAACCTAGTTGAAAAGTGTTTATGACTTCGGTTTTTTTGCCGTCTGCCGTCTGACCGTCTTTCCGTCTGCCGTCTGCCATCTGCCGTCTGTCCGTGCTCTAACTCCCTTAAATATACTCGGATTGCCCTGCAATTTTTATATGTTATTGTTGTTATCTATACGATGTTCCCTATTTCAATTGAAGTGTGTAGCACTTATAGTTTTCTTTACAGGGACACTTAAAAGAATTCCGTTACATTACGGTCTATGGGGAAAAATCATTTGCAGTTTATTTTAATCATGTTACACAATTTCAAACACATTGTAACTCCCGTAAATATACACGGATTGGTCTGAAATTTTTGCATTTGATTGGTACTTACTATAGCATGATCCGTATTAAAAACGGAGTGTGTAGCATTTATGTACAGGGGCAATGAAAAGTATTCAGTTACATTACGGTCAGTGGGAAAAATTATTCCAAGTGCATTTTGATGATGTTACGCCATTCGAAACATGATGAAATTGGTATACAATTATGTAGCTCTCTAAAACATGCTTTTTCTAAAATATGGTGTACAAAGCATTTGTTATTCATTTACAGGGTCACACAAAATATTTCTGTCACACAATGTTCTACGGGAAAATATCGTTTGCAATATAATTTAATGGTGTTTGAATATTTAAAACATAATGAAAATATATGTATTACAGAGATGCGCTATAAATTGCTCACCGAATAGTATGGTGTGCATTGCGTTTTTCGTTGATTTACACTGACACACTAAAGAATTCGGTTACAGTATTAGTTCGATAATTACAGTCTGTGTGTGATAAATGCGTTTTCAATTTTGTTTGGGATATTAGGTTTGACGTTTGCATAGTACGTGATGTGTATATAATCTATTGATCATATACAGGGCTACTCAAAGGAATTCGTAAGTATTACTAACTATGAGATTAAATTGCTTAAGGGTATGTTTAATTTTGTTACGCATTTTCCTGCTCAACTATATTAAGTAGTCTAATAGAAGCTTGTGGAATATAAATGAATTCATATACAAGGCTACGCAAAAAACAAGATATATTGTCATTTATCGTTGGTAACTGCTGGAAGTGAGTTTTAAGTTGCCTTATGCATTTTTTACTTAAATTAAATTTTAGCTTAATATGTGGTGTGCACAAAAGTCTTTAGATAATTTTCAGGGCTGTACAAGAGATTTCGAGTGCATTTCCATGGATTAGCAAAAATTGCTATATGTGAATTTTCTAACTGAACTAAATTTTACCATGCATGTAGCATACATCCAAGTCTTAGGTCATATACAAGGCTGTACTATATAATTTGACTACTTTTTGTACTATAGAAGGTAAATGCTAAAACTGGATTCTTAAATGTGTTAGATGATTCCTAAACTATTTAATATTTTTTTTCACCTCATTTAACGGCGAAGTTTCATTACAGCTTTCTAGATGTTTTGGAAAGTGTTTCAAAATCTATGCTTGACGCATGATTTTCTGTTCTTGTTTACTTCTATGAGAGTTACTTCAAAATCTCTCTATGACACCCTGTATATTTAAAATATTACCTATATAAACAACTAAAACTTATCAGACATTATACATACATATTTTGTATTACATATTTGGGTACTATGAACCAATACATTTTATTGTTTTTAACAAAATTTACCTATTATTGATGAAAAATAAATAATCAATTGCTGGTACTATTACAATATTTGAATTAAATTAAATATTTTATATAAATGTCAATGCGCCCATGATAGTGTTTAACGGTACAGATATCTTCATAAAACTATAATAATGCCACAATGATGAATATATTGGATTTCCTTCAACCAAAAAAGTATTACATTTAATAGTACTGAAAAATATCTTAAACAAACTGTATAAACTATCCGTCGGTAAAATCGATGGTGTGAGATTTTAAAAGAGCAATTTCAGTTTTAAATTTCCGTAATCGATACAGTTGAATCCTTGAGAAATCTATTTGTCGATACATTAAATATTCAAGGTGAATGATGGAAATTTCGATAGAGTATCCGTAAGTAAATAGCTGTTTGTTTACATTTTCTTAAACGTTTTTCAATGGCAAATTTACTTTCTATAATGAATTTTTAAACGAGATGATCTGAAAAAGATTCAGAATCTGTTTGTTTTGAGGATTCTATACACTGTTATAATAAATTTAATACAAAATGATATTATTGCTATATATTTATATTTTCTTGTCAAAAATATCAATTCCTGTCTTAATCTAAAATATATTTCTTATTTCGTAGCAGGTATTTTGTAGCTTTTGTTGCAGCTTTTTTACACTACAAAATGTTCTTACGAAATGTGCATTTTCAATATATATATATATATATATATATATTTAACGAATTAACAAATGTTCTAACTCATACTACACATAATTATTAATAAATAATATTACATTAAGCTCATAATCCTGAAAATTAGATTTTTGAAAAATTGGTTTAAATGTTAATCGAATTTGTTAGCATAAAATTAGCAGTACTTAAACGTAGGTTTTAGGTGAAAATGTAAAACATTTATTAAGGACAACTGGATGTAGAGTATTAATTAATAAATCTTAAGAATGGAAGTATTTTGTCTTTTTAAAGCTGTAAACTATATGAAATTCTTCAATATAATATATTTTATCTATTTTCTAATAATTCATAAAAAACTCTTAAAATGTTATATTTGTATAATAAAAAGGGAAAAGAAAAAAAATGTGTGTATTGAAAATAGTTTCTTGAAAAATGCTAACGTTTAAAAACATTGTCTGGTAATTGCCGTTTTATAAAAATATAAAAGGTAGTTCTAATTTATGCGAGTAACGATTAGTAGGTAGTAGACAATTTTACAACAAACACTTTTTTTAAAAGGAAACCATTTATTTAGTTAAACTACAGCGTTTGTCACTCTAAATACATTTATACAACTAAATACATATTTCTATTCATAACTTTAACTTTAATGATCAAAGTTTAACGGAATTTGAAACCAGATTTATTTTACAGGACGCACATTTTAGCGTCGTTGATTTTGATATATATCATAGATTAGATGATACAGATAACGAAACTGTCAGTCCGAACGAACCAGTCTGTGTGTTGGGATGTATCGTTAGTAACATCGCACAGTTTGCACAATGTAAAATGAATGGCATCACGATTAACTGTACTAAGGATACTCCGATTCAAGGACAAAATCATCAATCGGGTTGTCATTTATTTCACATTTCAACAAGGTATGCAATGTTGCTATGATAGCACAACCTGCTGGGCACCATCTGACTGGTATTTTCGTTTTCCGGACAAAGTAATCTATCATTTATATCGAAACCATCAACGCTAAAATCAGATGAAAAATTAGACGCTGCCTCCTAGTCTATTAATAAAATGATTTTTGTGAAAAGGAAGTAGATATTTAGTATAATTTAACATATCATGGGAAGTGATATAAAAGACATTACATGCAAATAGTATTGTATTACACGCTCCATATTTCCGAATGTATTGGAAAATCAAGAATATGTATCTTTAAATGACATTCTATCATTTAAATGTCCTTATATTTGTAAAACCAATGGTCGGAATGGAGTGAGACCAGTATATTCTACTGAATAAATGGATTAAGCTTTGCTTTATTGTACAATAATTGTTTGTTCTAATGTACTCGTTATATTGTGTAATAAAGAATATAAAGTGGTAAATATTGCGTTAGTAAAACATACATGATTAATTGGTTATTGCTATTTAGATAATTATTTATTGCTATTTAGGTTATGATTTATTGCTATTTAGGTTATTATTTATTGCTATTTAGGTTATTATTTATTGCTATTTAGGTTATTATTTATTGCTATTTAGGTTTCCACTATTATTTAGGGTTTTCTTAACACTTGCAGTTGATTTAGTACTTTAACCTTTACTCCAGTATCTGGAATCTGTATTTGTGTATAACCTATCGGATGATAAATTGCATGCATACCAAGTATTGGAAAATAAAGCATTGGCCTATATTGTGTGGTTCCTGGTTCCCTAATCTTTAATACCTACATTTCTGTGTTTATTAGATCCTTTTATGTTCGACATATTTATGCAGTAAACATTCCAATTCAGAGGAGCTACTTTCTATTCATCATTTCTCCAATATTCCGAATCAGTCTAAAATATCATACACAAAATCTAAAGAAATTCGTGAAAAGACACATAGTATTCCGTTTATTATGAAGAAAATTTCCCGTTTTGAATTGTCCACTTTCCTTCGAATCACGGAAAATTCCCTCATCTATGTCAATTATTATCCACAATTCTCTTAACTAAATTGGGCATTTGTAAAACCACGCTGAATTTTCGGCAATTGTGCAGCTAGTTGTTTACTATTTATTATGTGGAAATACTTATTTATTTATTTCTTACGAAAATGTTTCTAATCTGTGCTAAGACTGACCCTAAATTCTGAAATTAAAGCTGCTAGGATAACGGCAACTTTGGTGTAGTTGTGTTTCTTTTTTTTTATGGCATTTATAGGGTGTACTGTAAGGTCTAGCTGTTTTCTCATCACCTGCGGAAATGCGTAAGAGCAAAACAGGAAAACGTACATTTGACGCGTGTCCTGGATTTAGTTTATTCACAGTCACTGCCATTGAAACTGTCACACACCTAGAAGGTCTACATCAATTTCATGATTTTCGTGGAACTAAATGATGCTGAGCCATGTCCTGTGTGAAATCTTATGAAGCTTAAGTTTGGTGATTGTTGTAAAGTCTGACCCAACAAAGGCGCCCTGCAATTGTTGGGGTTTCTGGTTTCCAAATGTCTACTGTTCGCAATTAGAAAGAAAAGCATTTTTTAAAAAAAACAAAAATTCACCGTAATATGGTAAGAATAATCTTTCGAAACACATAAAATTGTTAGTATAATTTTTATTTCAGTTGAAGTATATAAAAATATTGTGTAGCATTTAAAACATGGATGAGATTTCACCGCTTTTTTGCATATCAGTATAATCTTACAAAAAATGTTTTTTTTATTTAATCGAAACATTATGCGATTTAACAAAATAACGTTTTCTCTAAGATTATACTGGTATGCAAAAAAGCGGAGAAATCTCATTACTGATTTAAAATAAATATTAATTTTACCTCTCATTTTGTAAATTATGGGACTAAAAATCTATATTAATGAGAATGAAAAGTTTTTTAGATGTGTGGATTCCTATGAGAAAGGTTTGTTCACTCTTTAACATTTTCAAGGAGTAGGGCAGCACTGTTTCAGATTAGAAATCTTTGCCAAACATGTTCTCTTCAGATTTCAATTAATCAAGGAATTTGTAATATTTTTCTGCGATTAAATAAGGCGACAAATTCTATTCGAAAATTTTGGTAAAACTGTGCGCAATCCACAGCATGCGTTGCATTGTCTATTTAAAAAATTAATGTGTATTATAACAGTTATCTATGATGTCTTATAAGAATTTGCAACAAATTTTGCAATTTTTATATAAACATTAGTAGTACTCAACCGAACATTAATAGAACTAAATTAAGTACGCAAATTTTATACTATGACTGAATAAGTAGCTCGTGTGTCCACCTCAAAAACGAAACCTCTTTACAAGTAAACTAGATAAAAATAATTATTCACATATAATAATAAATAATAAATAAATGAATAAAACAATCATAAGAGAGGTATTTTAATCGAAATACCAAGTATTTATTGAAAACAATACAACCAGTTAAGAGAGACGTCTCTATAATGGAATCCGGTACATAACGTTAAATGTGTAATAATTAACAAAATTAATAATAAGCCAGAGATTAATAAATGAATAATTTAATAATTTATATTTAATACACTAATATATTTATTCAAGTCAGTAAAATGTATGACGATGGAACCTCTATATAATGGAATTCAGTGTTAAAATAGAAAAGTCCATATTTTGAAATTTAATAAATTATTATCATATGTGTAGTTAAAATACTGTCATTTAGAATAAATAGTTATTTTATATTAAATAGAATAAAAATTGTGAATACGAAACGTGTGTATAACAAAAACTTAATTTATGTGAAAAATAATTAAATCTAATAATAAATAAATTGTACATGAATAAACGATTAATATATATATTTAATGTACATTTAAAAACCTATTATCACGGAATGCGGTTTACACCATAAGACTTGATAAAAAGTGTAAAGGAGAGAACGCGAACAGGAAATAAATAGTTTAATGAGTCCCATACGTCCGTTGTCATTGCAAAAATTCATGGAAAAATTAAAAAACTGTTGAATGAGATTTGGAATGTTCACCACAGAACGTAGTAAACAGTCAGAATGTTTGTTGAAAAAAAAAATCGAATTATATTCCTATTGTTTTTAAGGTTTCGTTCATCTCACGAAACCCTATTACTCCCGCTTCGTTGTCTGTCCGTCACGGAGCCGGTTCTCAGAAACTATATAATTTACAGGCTTGAAATTTTGTGTAGTTATAGCTGAATATCTACTATGAAGCTCAAAATCATAAAATTTGAAAAAATCGTATTATTTTAATGTATAGAGATAAAAAGCAAAAGGCTAACAGCCTTTTCCTTTTAAATTTAAACATTTTTCGTTATAGCAGTTGCCAACAATTAAAAATCCACAATAAAATTCTTTCTCCAGTAATTAATTTTCTATTGAAAGATTTCCACGTGAAAAATAAAAATGAAATAAAACGTTTCACCAATTGAAAAAAAAAGATTAATAAGACGTCATATTGGTAATAAAACTGAAATTTTCAAACATTTCTCAAAAATGCAAGGAGTAAGTACAAATACATTAAGTACAGAAAGTAGCTTAATGTGACGTCATTAGAGAATTAAAAAGAAAATTAATCTGACGTCATATTGGAGGTACGTACATCATTTTTCTAATGTTTGAGAATAATACAAATAGAGTATCAATATGAGTAATAGATAATTGTAAATATATCAGTTTGAAGAACGTATTGAATCATGATAAAAACCCTATTAAGGAAATATTGGCATATTTTAACATTTTGAGGGTCTCTATACAACATGTTTAGTTATGGAATTGATTTATTTCAATATCGCATTTAGTCTCAGACAAATATTATTATGACAGATTGTAATAGCCGCAATCGCCCGCTTCGCCCGCAATCGCGCCGGTTCAGATATTCGAAAAAACGAGAAAAATAGACCGGTAAATTTTTACTTTATAAAAAACATGACTTTTTTTTTGGAAAATTAAATTCATTTGGATTTATTAAAGAAAGAATAAAGTGTTTTGAAAGGAATATTAAACGAAACCCTTTGTGTGATCTTCGATCACTCTTACCCACTTGTTTTTCTTTTGCCCTAAGACATACGGTACTTTGACAAGTCTGATAATACAAACTGCACACCGATACGTCTTTTAGTTAATTTCTTATGAAATTTTGAAATGTGAAGTGACTTATGAAGCATTCTGTACTTAATCATATTGATTAAGTCCTATGATAGTCTCCTATATTAAAAATATAAAATAAATTCAAAATGCATTCTGAATTTATTCTCATCTCTTAATTAAAATGAAACAATATTTACCTTTTCTTAATTAGTATGAGAAATTGTCATATTTATTGCAGATTTATTTAATTAAATGAAACTCTAATTACGAATAGTTTAATCACGATGTAGAAGTCCTCTTGAAAATTAGTTTTTTAGCAAACATTTAATTAAATATTCATTTTCAAGGAAATGCCTCACAAAAATGTCATTTTAGTATTTTCGAAGAATGTCATTAATTCTATTAATTCCATAATTCTGGAATATTTTTATATGAATGTTAGATTCTTAATATGAGACGTCTACAAATTAATTTCATTATTCCTTATTAAATTCCATTTGTTCTTTATAGAAATTAATTGAATATTTTTGTAACGGGTAAATACAAAAAAACTTATATTTATTTTAACGATTAGCATATTTTCTCCCGGATAAAATTTGAAAACATACTAAAATTAAACTCAAACCTTATTTTCTTTTAAATAAAATATTCTTTTAAATAAATTTGTCATACATAATATGCTAAGTTGTTGTGCTAACCAATGGTTCGCACAATATAGTGCCAATATTGAATTCATCGGAAATACTTCCAATGAAACATCAGTGTTGGTTAACATTGGGTTACATTGGAAATAGTAGCAATATTCTGTACTATTACAGAAATACTCTCTTTACATTCGAATTTTTTTTTGTAACTAGTAAATAGTCTTCAACAAAAAAAGTATATTCATTTTAACGATTAACATATATACTGTAAGAAAAAACTAGAAATTATAAAATAAAATAAAACCTTTTTTTTTTCAGAATAATTTTAATATTTTTAAATAAAATGTTTCTTGTACAGATTTTTTTCATATAATATGCTTAGTACGAAAACAATACAGGTAATATGTTATTCATCGGAAATACTTCAATAAAATATCAGTGGTGGTTAATATTGGATTGACATTGAAAATAGTTGCTAAAAAGTACACTATTACAGAAATACTAGGAAAGGACTAGAAATATTAGAACTAGAAATAATAGTTGAAAATTTTTTATAACCGGTAATTTGTCGTCTGTCGAAAATACAAAAAATGTATATTCATTTTAACAATTAACATATTTTCTGTAAGGTAAAAATTGAAATTATAAAATCAAATCAAACCTGATTTTTGTAATACACTTAACCCTTTTAAATAAAATATTCCTTGTAAAGTCTTATTTTCCATATAATATAGTTAGTAGAAAACCAAGATTGGTAATATTGCGGCCCATTGTAATGCTATTATTGCATTCACCGGAAATACTTCAAATGAACTACCAATTTTGGTTAATAGTGGATTTGCATTGGAAATAGTTGCAATAAAATTGAAGTATTGGAGACTCAGTAGATTTACAGTGGAAATAATTGTGCAACTGGGAAAGAGTCTTCTATATTAAATACCAAAAAAACGCTTACTCATTTTAATAATTAACATATTTTCTGTAAAATAAAACTAGGAAATATAAAATGAAATCATATCGTATTTCCGTGATAATTTTAACGCTCCTAAATAAAATATTCCTGGTAAAGAAATATTCCCCATATAAGTAAACCAATATTGATAATATTACGGCCCAATATAGCGTCAATATTTCAGTCATTGGAATACCTCTAATTAAATATCAGTTTTGGATAATTAAAGATTTAATTGGAAATAGTTGAAATCAAATCGCACTATTACAGAAATACTAGCTTTACAAGCATAAAACAACTTCATAATAACACCGTAAAAATAAGTAATACGCTGCAGCGATTCCCAACCTGGAGTACGCGTACCCCTGGGGGTACATAGCGGTCCTGTTCGGGGTGCGTGCAAATAATATCAGTAATGGTGAAAATTACAAAAATGGTTCAACTGAAACACATAAACAAAGTTGATAATTTTAGATTACAAATTTAGTTTCATGTGCAACTCCAATGTGTAAGTTTCATGTGTATCTCCAAAATAAAGGAAAAGGCCCCTAGATCTAGTTATTCAATGTCACTAGCTTTACCCACCTCTAATAATATTTCATGATTGCTTATGTTTTCCCAATCTTCGCGAAAATTGAAGAGAACCAAGAACTCAGTGATAAAGTATTAAGATACTTGTTGCCTATCACAAATACGCAGCTTTTCAAAAGTGCGTTTTTGTCTTTTTGTCTTGCATTTTGAATACATTAATAAAAAATATCGTAATAAACTTGACGATCCTCTTAACTATCTGCGTTTGAACATGATATAAAAACAAACTCAGCTAAATTAAACATGATTCCCATTGGGGGGTATTAAAATCCATGTTTGGGTTCTTGTATATCATAATGGAAAATTATTATAAACTTTGCAATTTTTTTGCAATTTTTATGCAATTTATTTCATTTTATTTTTTATTTATTTTGCTTTTCATTTATTTTTCACAATTTTCCTTATGTTCTGCATTCTAGGTAATTCTCTCCTGTGATTGGCTGATGCCTTCTACTTTCTTATTGGCTGTTATCTTAACTCTTTCTCCTCTTTCTCTCCCATTTCCATTCAGTCTTTTTTCTGCCTTCAAAGTGGTTTGCACGTCTTCTGTGCACCTGACGAATAAAGGCAAAGTTATTTCGAAAGGATTAGCGCATTCCTTATTTTTATGGTGTTATTAAGAATTTTTTTTTATTGCTTTTATAGTATCTAACCAGTTTATTCAATACTTTAATCTACTAGCTTTCCATTTGAAATATTTCTAAAAAATATATATTAAAAGTGAAATTTCGAAATATTTCTTGTCAATTGTGCATAAAAATGAAAACACTGCATTGTTCAGACGTTTTCATGCCGATTTTATCAGTATTTTCAAAGATATATCTGTTATAATTCAATACTGGCCCGATATTAGTTGGGTACTGGCCCGATTTGGGTACTGGAGATTTAAACATTTATGTATAACACTTCCTATAAAATTAATATTACGCATGAATTGGTTGTGATACTTTACTTTAACATGTTCTAAAACGATTATTCGTTGAAGAAAGAAAATATATCTTTAAACGGATATATTTTTTAAAAAATATAACTGTTCAGTTTACTTGATGGTGAAAGTTATGTGCGGAAATTTTAACTCTTAGGTAACGAAGTCGCCATGTTCGCGACAATCTGTTTTCATTGTCAAAATCTGTTGTTTCCAGTTGGACACCAGTATGTTTGCACAGAAAATTTCACCGTGTCTAATCTCAACTTTTCAGCAATTATATAATGCAAAATAGTTTGTCAGAAATAGTGGTGCTTAAACAATCATATTTGTAAGCAACGCATTTGGACGGTAAAAATTAGTTTTTGCGAATATGGAGGCCATTATAATATGTATAGATTTTTAATTCTATAAAATAGTAAAAACAATTTTTTAAATATATTTGTAGACTTATAAATATTTTAGAAAACCCTTATAAATACCAATTTTTTTCTATTGATTTTAATAGGCAAAATCACCCTAAATTTTATTTAATAATTGCACAAATCTTGTAACATATTTTTAAAAATTCTGAAAACAATTTTCGATAATGAAAGTATTGACTTATGATTTCTGACATAAAGCAATTTAAATAATTTAGAATTAACTGTATGTATAGCTTTATGCTATCAATAATATTTTATAATCTTACAGAAAATTCACATTTTCTATATATATACTTTAATAATGCTTCATAAAAAGATCAAAATATTAATATTAATTTCTTCATTTTTATTAAAAGAAGAATTTCCATAAAATTATTAGCTCTAAAAAATCAGGCAGTAAAAATCTTTTAAAATCTTAACTTCACATTCTCTAGGGACTATCTTTTTATATGTTAAGTGGGGTTTTTTCTTCAAAAAATGAGATTGTCAAGTATTACTATATAAAAATTTTAATTACTACGCTTTGAAGATATTAAGATAAAAACCTTTATTTTTTTTTATATTTTTCAGCAAATCTGCTTTAAATGCTTCGTATTAATAAGGAAAGGCAAAAATTATGATTTTATTTATGAGATCGTTGTAAAGCAAAAACACATTGAAAATACACTTCTTGGTGTTAAAAATCTTATAAGAAAATATTTGAAACCACAGAAATAATTATATGTGACTGTACATATCGATATTTATATTATGGATACCTAGGAATTGTTACTCGAGTTATTTGCAACAATTTGGATCTTTGCCAAAGTAATATTAACACAAATAAAATAGAAAAGCAACATTAAATAGTCTCATACATATTTTTGAGATCGTAAAATAATTACAAAGACGCAAAAAATATAAATGATAGCGAAAAGATTCTATAGTTAAAATTTTGCTTTGTATTTGATAAATTATTATAATTATATATATATCTAATTAAATTTTCAGCAGAGTTGAAATTACGCTGTAAATTAATGAATACAAAAGATGTGAATTATCACCTTACCACACAGCGTACACCTAAACTAGTAAAGTAATAATTAACATCCTTTGTATTCATTAATTTGCAGCGTAATTTCAACTCTGCTGAAAATTTAATTAGATATATCGATAGATGCATCGATGGTGGAATTAATTTGCCTCATGCATGCCACTGAATTTGTGCTCATGATTGACGTTCCATCTTGTGCTGCAGAAGTTGTAGCCTTACCACATAAGAGTGAGAGAATGCTAGACTGGAGGTCGTCCTGGTGGCTTAAATGGTAAAGCACTTGGTGCGCTATACCACGGTATCCGTGTTCGATACCCGGTCTGGACATTTTTTCACGCTGTTGGATGTACGCTGTGCAGTAAAGTGATAATTCACATCCTTTGTATTCATTAATTTCAACTCTGCTGAAAATTTAATTATATATCTATATATATATAATTAAATTTTCAGCAGAGTTGAAATGATTGGAGTTTCATGATATTGTTACGTTTAAATGTATATACTTCTCCTATTAAATAATTAAATTAGAAAAATTTAAGACATTATATTTCGATAACGGGGAAACGAGGGCAAATGATTTATGCATCAAAAAGCACTTTTCACTATGCTATTTCGATTGTTGCTTATTTATATTTCGTTCATTATTACACTAACGGCGTGGTTTCCTGTATAAAAAGAGATAAATGACATTAGGTGTAGGAATAATGTCATACGTTATTCTATTTTATTATTGTTATAAAAAACACATGAAGTTAGAGACTGTTATCAGAAACTATGACGAGACCCTATTATTAGTTACCCAAAATGTCATACGTATACTTACAGAAATCATCTCTCCGCAGATTTGCTAATCAATAAATGTAATAAAAAATAGGACTTACAGCACCAAAAGAAATTTTCTTTCATTCCAAACATTTCTAGTCATTTCTTATATACGTTATGCATATCATATAGCGATTCTATAATAATGGATTTAATGGAGGTGTAACTTTCCACATTTGTATATTATAAATTTCATTATACATTTTCAACTAATCTTTACATTTTAAAACATATTTTAGTAAACTGTTGTTTGAAATTTATCACACGATTGTATCTTACTTTTTATTCATTTCACAGAAAATATTTAGAAAATACATCTATAAATATGAATAATACTACACATACATTTATCTCTAAATATTCTGTTTTACAAATGATTTCTGACGAAAGGTAAATGACATTTGGTGTGGGACTAATGACTCTCGTAAATTCTAACAAATTACTCTTATCAAGTTGAGATTTTTTAGGAACTATTACGAGACCAGAAATGAAGTAATACACATAGAGAAATCATCATCAGAGGAAATTATTTTCACAAATAAATAAAGGTAATAGAAAATCAAACTTTGAAGATCAAGAGAGAATTCGATTTATGCCAAACGTTTGAAAACTGTAAAATAAAATTTATGTGTATCATGCTGCTTCAAAATATATTATATTAAATTTAATGTAAAACGTAACATTCCGCATTTGTATATGATACATTTAATTTTACAATCACAACTAATTTTTACGTGTCATAACATATTATAATACATTTATTTTGAAACGTTATCCCAATATTTTTTTTATGTTTGTCCAATTACTATAATAAAATTCCTAGAAAATCCATCTATAAATAATTTTAATGCTACACGTACATTAATCTTTAAATATTCTGATTTCTGAATTATTTCTAAAGAAAGCTATAAGATATTAGATGCAGGGCTAATGACACTCGTTATTCTAACCTATTACTCTTATCAAAGAAGTCATTACGTTTCAGACTGTTATCAGAAACTATGACGAGGCCATAATATTAGATATCAAAGAAGTAATTCACGTTCAGAAATCATCTCCTGATAACGTTACATTTGCAAATCAATAGAAGAAATCGAAAACTAGATTTGCAAGATGAAAAGAGATTTTGTTTTATGATGAAGCTTTCGCAGTCATTTATTTTGTAAATAATGCGTTGCACATATAGCGGTATTTTCTAATATTTTTCTAATATATGTTACTTTAAAATGAAATTTTCCATGTGTTCAAAATGTTGACAAACGTTTAACATTGGTATAATAATAGGTTATATGCAAAAGAATTATTTTCTTTTCTTTTTCATGATTTAGTAAATTACAAAAACTAAGGCATTCATTCGATGTCTTATAACAATAACCAACCACTCAAAGAATTTGATTCCAACAGACGTTCTGTGTTTATTGGAGAATTTTAACCAATTTTCAACAAAGAAAAATATTTAGAAAACACAAATTTACACAGAAACTTTTCAATATAGGTAAGGAAAGACTGAGAAAGCATTAAGAAACTGGGATCATTACAGATATATGTGTAAATTATTTTAGATTAAAAAAAAATAATTTATAGCCTCTCTTCCTCTACACACACACACAAAATTCCTAGAATTGCGGAAAAAACAGTATATCCTCAAACTTACTCTTTCTCCAAATATCATATAAAAATGTGAGTAGTATGCAAATGTCATTAACGTCTCCTGCATATTTAATTTATACCTAACTTTAAATTTTACAATACTAAAATGCAATTTTAGCATAAAATATAAATTCTTCCATACGTTTTACAAATTAAATTTCGATAAAAATAGAAATATGATTTCTACATATTTTTAAGAGAAAGCAATTTCTGGAAGCTTTATATATACAAACACAAAATTACAGTCTTAATAGTTATCAACTATTCCTCAACTATTTTAATACATGATTATCTTCGTTCGCATGAAACGTCATAGATGCTGTCAACTAGAATAACTTTTTAAATAAGAGAATGGTCACGTTATAGGCTTTTCAAACGATGAAGAATAAAAAGATAGGCTACGTAGCAGCGTCACATGGTCGTCTCTCTTCGGTTTCCTTGGGTGACATGATGCTCTTTCCGTAACCCAAATGCCATAAATGCACGAATGCAGGTGCACGAACAGAGCATCTCGTGATTCAGAGTTGCCAAGTCTCCAGATTTTTGCACATCAGTAATTTTTAGAGAGAAGGCTGTTCTGTGAAATCTCAAAATGCTCTGATTAAATACAACAACATTTTCTGTACTAAATTACTGGTATCTAAAAAGCCGGAGACTTGGCAGGTATGTCGTGATTCAAGATGTCAGAAAAGAGGTGAACGAATGTCGTAGTGCTGCAGCCGGTCTTTTTCGTCTTTCTCGTCTTTCAAGTTTAGATGGTATACATGGAAATTGTTCTTCTTCTGAACATGGCTGTTTTTCTCAACCACAACTAGGTTACCTCTATAAAAGAATGGCGGTGTACGATCAATAAAATTTGACTGATTAAGACGATTATATACTAAATTGAACCGCAAAACATATTGATTAACCCGTCAGCACACCTGCCCCTTTCCATTACGTTACTACACGCGTGGGATAAATTTTACCCCAATGGGTTTTTTTGATTCAATTTCTCCCCGGTTTGATTATAAGCAAAAATTTATATTTTGAAATAAACTGTAAATCAGTAAAGAACATAATTTAACTTAAAATAAGAGGTTTTTTTATATTTAAAGCAAAAAAATAAAAAAATAAATAAAATCTAGCACTAAGTTTTTTTCTGCATATCATTACATACAAAGCTTTTACAATCCAAATTCAACCATAAAAATACAAAACAATATAAAACTGATATATAGAAACTGTATGTGCAAGAGTTGTTAACGTTTAAAAGACAAATTATATTATTATTTGCACACTATATTTTTTACATAAACATTTTCATTAACATTTCCCTATCTATTTATGAGTTACGTTATAACACGCGTGGGGTAAATTTCCTCCCACGTGACATCTTTATAACAAAATAATGGAAAATTTCACAACCGGAGGTAAATTCTTTTTGGCCACATCTTGATATCTTTCAGCTTGAAAGGTACTATAAATCTCAGAATGATCACGAATGATTTTCGCACATTTTTAAGTAATAGTTGTGAGCTGGGGTAGATTTTATCCCAGCGCGTGTGCTGACGGGTTAACCTGCCATTACCGCCAACTGAATGCTTATTGGATTGGTTGTTTCGTTTTAATCGAAGTCGTACAAGCTTGTATCGCGACCTACATTATACACGGTTGGTTTATGCGTTTAAAACGTCACACGCAGAGGATCATCTTTATACGGCGATTGGTACAAAGCCTATCGTTTTGTGCCAATAAAGATTCAAACTCCGTGTGACATTTTAAAAGTCATAAACCGACCGTGTATAATGTAGGTCGCGCTAGTATCGTCCAGTTCTGAAATGTGTGTTGGCGTTGTTTAGACAACAATTTCTATGAAATCATGTGAGCATCGCGTATGTTTGCTATTCCTTTATAGGGGTACCTTAGTCGCAGCTAAATGCTTATTTGAATGGTAGACAGAATCTTGTCAATCTCGTCTATTATTAACGCGCTTTGACCAATGTCTAATCAAACCACGTGTAGGAAGTATGGCTGATATTTTATTAGTTCTGCTATAAGCAAAAGTGTTTCCATGCGCATTCTAAATCTAAAATCTCTGTGGGCTAATACAGAAGTACTTAAATTTTGGAGCATTTTGAATAAAAATTTGCTAAGCCTCCCATTATCTCCAAGACATTGTTCGTTAACTTATCGCAGTCTAATAATTGAACTTGTCTAGTTAATAATAATAATAATAATAATAATAATTGAACTTGTCTTTCTGTGTGAAGTATTGCTATAACTTGGGCAAAAACTTTCCAGTCGGAGAAAGTGCGATGTGCTTTTGTCTCCACCGTCATAACGTAGATGAAAATGAATATAAATAATAATATTGACATGAAACACTCTGTTGTGTCCAATAAATCTAGCTAAAATAAGATGAACTAGTGTCTAGTAAGAGAGTATGACATTTTAATAACATGACTGTTTTTCATAATTGCAAGCATGTCATGAGTTAAAATAAAATCCCATCAAATCAATTAGAGAGGCTCTTAATTTTAGCACTTTTAAATAAAAAGAATCCTTATCTCACTTAAGCATTCTTTTTAGGGTTTCGTTCATCTCACGAAACCCTATTGCTCCCGCTCCGTTGTCTGTCTGTCACAGAGCCATTCTCGAACACTATGTAACTTACAGAGTTGAAACTTCGTGTATAAATCAGAATATCAGCTGTAAAGAGCTGAAAATATTAAAATTTGAAAAATTCGTATTATTGTATTAAATAGAGATAAAAAACCAAAATTCTAATAGCCTTTTTCTATTATATTTAAACATTTTTCGTTATAGCAGATGCCAAAAATTTAAAATCCACGATGAAATTCTTTCAACAATAATTAATTTACTATCAGACGATTTTCCCGTGAAAAATGAAAATGAAATAAAAAGTTTCACCAATTGAAAAAAAGATAAATATGAAATAAAATTGATTGACGTCATAGTGGTAAATAAAACGGAAAATGTCTAAGATTTCTCAATAATACAAGGAGTATGAGTATGTGGATGTACACAAAGCAGATTAATATCACGTCATTAGAGAATTAAAAAGAAAATCTGACGTCCTATTGGAAGTTTAACGAATTTTTCAGATGTTTGAGAATAATACAAAGCGAGTATCAATATGAATAACAGAAAATAGTAAATATATGAGTTTGAGGAATGTATTGAATCATGATAAAAACCCGATTATGGAAATATTCGCATATTTTAACATTTTGAAGGCGTCCAACATGTTTAATTTTGAAATTATATATTTTCTAAATATCGCATTTATTCCGTATGACGGATATTATTATGACAGAATATAATAGCGGGTTTCGCCCGGTATCTGGCTGGTTTAGATTTTCGAAAAAACGGAAAAATAGACGGGTAAATTTTTACTTTATAAAAAACATGACTTTTTTTTTCTTGTTGTTGCTAAATTATATTTATTTGAATTTATTAAAGAAAGGATAATGTGTTTTGAAAGGAATATTAAACGAAACCCTGTGTGCGATCTTCGATACACTTACCCACTTGTTTAAGTTTAGTGCATTTCTCACAGCTGTTCGAAAAATTCTTTACTAATCGAATCGTTTCATTAATTAAGCCATTTATAAAAATGTTAACAAAATAAGTTTATTAAAAATTGTTAAAAATACATTATTTAGAAAACTTTAACAATGAATTTACATTTATTGGTGATTAATATTTGAATTTTATAAGACATGTTTCACTGGCAATAAAAATAAAACTAGTTTATTAGAGACAATGTACAGCAATGAAAAGCGCGGTTTAATGAGTCTTAACATTTTTATCAGACGATTTTTATGACAATATTTGGAACAAGTAACAACTACTTAGTTTAAAGTTTGGATTTTTCTAAAGTAACTGCAAAGCGGATTAGTACAGATATTACTGTTTAAAGTGCTTTAAATAAAAGTTTTCTGATATTTTTTGCCTTTATTTGAGCAAAATGCACATTTAAAAGGCGTCTATTTCAAAGATTTGTTCCTTAATTTATTATGTTAAGTTATTCCATTTCGATGGAATATTATAAAAATGATCTTAATTTTTAAACGAAAATTTCTAACTATGATTCTTCTACAAATTACTTCTAAACTGTCTACCAGTTTCCTAGAAAAAAAAGCTAGAATATTTCATTTTAAATTGAAATCAATTAAATATTTGAATACGTAGTCTATAAATAGTAGTGAAGGAGATGTGGGGGAAAATCATGAATAAAAGAAAAGGAGTGTGAATTATTATGAAAATAGAGAAACATCATTTATTGTACGTAGATGACAAATTGTTGACATGGCATGGACATTTCAAAAAAGTGAATAAAGAGAGTTGTCCGAAAGTTATCATGGAATGAGAACCATGTGCGAAAGGGTAGAGAAGGAAGACAAAGTTAAAATATAAATAAAAATTAGAAAACTCATGAGCATAAGCAATATAAAAGATTCTGTGACATTTGACAGAAGACATTGGAAAAAAAGTATTAAACATTTTTTTCGACCGAAGAATACCTCAGCACTGATGAAAATCCTGTTAGAAGAAATTTTTCGATAACTAAGGTGTGTTCCAAATTTATTCTCTGTTTATTTTAGAAAAACAATTGTCGCATATTTATATAATGGTAAAAGGGTATAAAACATAAAAAATATGCAATGACGAAAAGTTATGAGATATGTATAAAAATGAATGTAACGAAAATATAGTTATATATATATATATATATATATATATATATATTCCGGGTGATCCAAAAGTTAGGACGAACTTTAAAACTGAATAATTCGAAAACAAATCAAGATACAAAGATACGGTTTGCACCAAACGGATGGAAAAGAAACCGGGTTTTGTGTGGCAACGAAAACAAATAGTTCTGTTGGCGTCCAACAGATGGCACTATAGTGTTTTTTGCACCAAAATATGATTTACAAATGAAAAATGTTGATAACTTACAAGTCAGCTTAATTACAGAAATGTTCAATGTGCATCATCATTCAGAAGTACAGCTGTGAGACGAGGCACCACACCGTTCACAGCATTTAGTAGCATTTCTTGCGTTATGGCAGACACATTTTGGTGGATGGCATCTTTCAGTGCTGCTAGTGATGCCGGTTGGTAGCGGTACACTTTTGACTTCAAGAATTCCCACAGCCAAAAGTCACAGGGTGTCAGATCAGGAGATCTTGGAGGCCATGCCTGATTGAAGTAGCGACTGATAATGCGATCTTCATCAAATGTTGAGCGTAGCAGGCGTTGCACAGGCAGAGCAATATGAGGTGGTGCTCCATTTTGCATAAAGGTGACTGTTTGGAGTGCCTGTCGCGCTTGCAGTTCAGGAATAATGTTGACTGTAACAGTGCTACATATCGCTGACCAGTGACAAAAACTGTTTTGAAACCCGTCTGTGTGACTTCCTCGAAAAAAAATGGACCAATTATGAAATCAGCAGTGAAGCCACACCAGACTGTCACTTTAGGCTGTTGCAAGGGTATCTCAACAAATACAGGTAGATTTTCTGTGGTCCACACTCGACAATTGTGGATGTTAACAGCGCCAGAGAGTGGGAAATGCACTTCATCTGTCCAAAGCACAGTGTGAAGCCAGTCGTGCTGCTCTTCCATCTTATTGAATACCAAATTCACAAATTCTCGGCGAGAGTCGAAGTCAGGAGGTTTCAGTTCTTGGTTATGTTGCAACATGTTGCAAACTTACCATTGCAAAGTTATTCGCAGTGCTTTCCAGACACTTCCGTACGACACTCCTGTCTGCCTCGAAACTTCTCGAGCACTGCACTCCCCATGTGCAGCAACCGCCGACATGGATTGCACAGTCTGCTCCACTGTCGTGGCAACAGCAGCGGCTGTTGAGGGACGTCCACTTCTTTGACGTGACGCCAAAGAACCTGTAGCTTCAAATTTCTTCACCATTTTGTTCAATGCAGAAGACGTTATTGGTCCTTTGCTATCTCGCACACCCTTCATGTAGCGATATGCTCGTAATGCCGCAATGGAACTTTCTGAATTCTTATAATACAGTTTAACTAAGAGGGCTTTCTCAACTATGGACAGCATTTCGATGCATACATGCTTCGACTACCATTACCTGCTGCAGTTGCTCCTTTTTATATTGTTTGTTGCTTTGCATAATCCTACATCAGAAATACGACAGCGCCATCATTTGGTCGCCAAAAGAACTATTTTTTATTTCGTTGCCACACAAAACCCGGTTTCTTTTCAATCCGTTTGGTGCAAACCGTATCTTTGTATCTTGATTCGTTTTCGAATTATTCATTTTTAAAGTTCGTCCGGACTTTTAGATCACCCGGTATATATATTAAATCTCAAAAGATATAACTTTTCATGAAGTGGTCAGCAGAAACATAGATAGCAGCCAATAAATCTCCCATGAAAATGAATTCTTGATATTCCACGTGTTTTTGCAAGCAAGGAGATTTTCTTCTGGATGATTGCTTTTATAATATCTCCTTACAGTTTAGTTGGCAACTAAATACAGTGTGGTTACAAAAAAATTCTCTCTGTTTGGATGAATATCTAGACCAATGAATGTAATGAGACAATATTTCACATTTAGACATTTGAAATCAAGGTAAACATGAATGATTTTTTTGTGTGATTTCTTTAATGATATCTTATTACAGGTTAGATGGTAACTAACTACAGGATGGTTATAAAATATACTATTTGTTTGGAGGCATCTATTGTTAAAACTAATGAACGGAATGAAACCATATTTTATATTTAGATTTTAAAAGTTATAGTGAAATGAATCCTGGCGAAAAAGAAATATAGTTCTAAATTCCACGATCAGGCAAATTTTGGCACTGGTGGTTTTAAAAGTTTCTAATGAAGTAAAACAAAACTGCATATAGTTTCAAAAATTCGACTGCTATATAAAAAAGGTCTAAAGTTTCATATGTGGGTATGTCGCCAAGCTTGGCATGAAATAATAGAGACTTTGTCAACAAAGTGGTAGTCGTTTCAAATCTAGTTGTCTGAGTGCAACGAAGACTCATACACAGCGCAGTATTACTTTGCCCCATATATAGCTACGATGGATATTAAAACCTTTCGTCAAGCATAACTCAAAAAATATTTAACGGATTTCGTTCAATTTTTACAGCAGGTACCTATAAAGGTGACAACGACGTCTATTTATTACCAAGAATAAATGTCAAACCGTTTGGAAATTATATGAAAAAAATAGATAAAAAAGCACAATTAAGGTAAATACGTCACGAAAATTTTGTGCGTACGTCATTTTCACCGGCGGGAGATTTTCGTAGACAATCGGAATTGAAAAGTTCATGGAGTACATGCAGCAAAAAAATATGCACGCCCTAATATTCAGCACAATAAAATATATTTCAATTTAGTAGAAATTGAAAATTAATCTGGATTTTTTTCTGTTTGAAAGAAAAAACCCGCAATAACTTGGTAGACTTGGTATTAGAGATTTGGCGCAAATCTCAGCAATAGCAGCTTTTTTTATTTCGCGTGTGTAACTTTAAAAAAAAATTCTTTGGTGTTTAAATAAAAGGTTTCGATTTATGGCAATATTTCTTTTTTTTCTCTTTTTAGCATTTTAAATGGGATTAATGAAAGGCATGTATTTTAAATTAAATGAGTGAAAGGTTTATATTTAAATGAAATGAATTCAATATGAAAATGTTATAGGATCAATATTTGGCGGTTTATCAACTGCGCCAGGATAACATAAAAGTACCAATATATCAAAGGGTATGTAGTATGTGAAATGAAGCAATTATATTATAATCACCCATCGTACAAGAAAAAAACTAATATTCTGCATTCAGAGGGAAAAATACATCTTCTGTGCCGTAAGATTTGGCGAGTTCTTTCTTGGTGATAAGTTTTTCGATGTGATTGTTGGGATCTGCAGGATTTGGCTTACTTTTTCAAAATCTTATTTTTTTGCAGATGTAGTATTATGTAAATATATTTTTTGCAGATATTTTTCTATTTTGTATATTTGGCATTCTATTTTGTATATTTTCTATTTGGCATTTGGAAAAGAGATTTTTACCTTTTTATCTGTGCCTTCGGAAATATTAAAAAATAAAAAAATATTTACATATATCAAGCGTTTAATTTTTATACGGACCACTTCTCCATTTTTAGATTTTAAATGCTATTTATTATTTACTAGCCGTTTATTAATTGTTTACAATTTACCCCCCTGACAATAACAACTATTTATCACAAAAATGCCTCTTAGGTTTGTTAAATAAGTTTGTTTATGTATTTACATTATTTATTAAAATATCATATATGGTGATAAAATTTTATTTTAGCATCGTGCTTAAAGTTTTAAGATGGTGCAAAAACATGCTTTAATAAACGTATGTTTGTAAATATTTGAAAAACATGTTTTACCGCTCTCTTGAAAAATTTTGTAAGATGCTAAAACTACCTTTTGACAACATTTAATTTTTTTTTCGCCAATCGACATAGGATACGAAACTTTTCCCCATTCAGATACACAGGCAAGGCTGGTCTCAAACAAGAGTAAAGCTAGCAGCAATATCGTTTTAACTCTATAAGAGTTACAATAATGATATTAAATACTCCGATTGGCTTTGGGCCCATTTACGAAAGTTTCTCCTAAAAAAACTGTAGAAGAAGTCTTTTACATTTGTTTCAAATGAAGCTCGGTCTACAAGGTATTAGTTAATAATACAAACAACACTAATGGCATGAAGGCAAAAAATTTAATTTAAATGTATATATTTGAAACCCTTCCCCCCCTACCCCCCCCCCAAAAAAAAAAACAAAGAAAGTTACAGTAATGAATTTAAAATGGCGTTAAGCCCCGCTTTCTGACATAAGCAATTGTCTGCAAACGCGATAACGAAACTTTCACTTAACTTAATAACATGTAGCTAATAACACATGGGCTCATACGTTCCCGGTCTGGAACACAGATGGCGTTGCAATCGCCGAACCGATGTTTTTTTTAGTAAATACTAACCTTTAAAAGGTAGCAGAAAAAATGGCATGACGATTCGCAATGTGGATAGAACGTTAGAGTTTTTTCAGTTGAACGACTTTGTTGATAAACAAAAAAATGGATAAACAAGATTTTCAAGAATTGTTATTTGATGGGAAAAACATCGTTCAAACAAAAGCTTGGCTTGATAAGCGTTATCCGGACACTGCACCAGGTAATCCAACCATTATTGACTGGTTTGCTGAATTTAAACGTGGTCGTACGGACACCAGTGATGCACCACGCAAAAGAGGTGGTTACTCCGGAAAACATAAAAAAGTCCACAAAATCGTTTCGGGGAACCGTAAAGTGAAGTTGCAGGAGATAGCTCAGTCTCTGAAGATATCCCAGGAACGTGTAGGTTTTATTTTGAATGAACATTTGTTTATGAAAAAGCTGTTGTCAAAGTGGCTGCCGCGCGTGTTGACTTTTGACCAAAAACAACAACGAGTTCTGAGCACTGTTTGGAGCCTTTTCGTTATAAAATTATGTTATTTATTATTAAATTATTATTATTATTCATTTACTAAATTAATATTATTAAATTATTATTATTATTAAATTAATATTATAAAATTATTATTATAAAATTATTATTATAAAATTAGTATTATAAAATTATTATTATTATTATTAAATTATTATTATTTATTATTAAAGTTATGTTATGTATTAAAGTTATAAAGTCATAAAGTTATAAAGCTTTGTTAAAAAGTTGTGTTTTCTTTATTAGACCGGGAACTTATCAGCCCATGTGTTATAGCCCTCAGGGTACTTTGCAGTTATACAGACCTTGTGGTTTTTTTAAAAAGCTTGAGACAATTCAGGTTTAAGAAGTTGAGATTTACTGTCAAATGATATAAACAACTACGAACACAAAACTGATGAATTATTATGCAGGTTTATGTATGTATTTTAAAAAAATTGCATATGATTACACTTATTAGATAAATTACTTCTGTTTGCATTTAATAACTGATAAACGACTTCTATATATTAAATGAATTGTTTAAATATTGGGAAGAGGTGGCGAGAGGTAGAAAGACGAGTAAACAAACGGGTAGACAGACGAGTAGTGAGATGGGTAGAGAGACGAGTAGCGACATAGGTAGGCTGACGGGTAGCGAAACGAATAGACAGACGGCTAGAGAGAAAGGTAAAAAGAGGGTTGATAGAGGTGTAGCGAGATGAGTCACGAGATGAGTCACGAGACGGGTAGCGATACCGGTAGACAGGAATGTAGCGAGAAAGGTTGCGAGACGCGTAGCGTGGTAGATAAAGAGACGAGCTGACAGACGGGTAATGAGATTGGTAGCGAGACGGGTAAAGAGTCGGGTACAAAAACAGAAGGATAATGAGACGGGTATACAAACGAGTAGAGAGACAGTAGATGGGTACGGAGATGGGTAAGAAGAGGGGTAGAGAGGCGTATAGCCAGACGGGTAGAGAGACAGATAGACAAGTTGTGAGACAGATAGACAAATGGGTAGCGAAGTGGATAGAGACACGGCTAGACATACAAGTAGTTATACGGTATACGCAGACGGTTAGAGAAATAGATTGGCGGTTAGCGAGACCGGTAGCGAAATATAGAGACCGGTAGCGAGACGTGTAGAGAGATAGACAATCGGTTAGAGAGACGGGCAGAAGAACGGATAGGGAAACAGACAGACTGTGGAGAGACAGACAGACAGGCAAAAGAAAAGTCTGCAGATTGGCGCAGTAAAGGCGCATTAGAAGTATCTGTTAAGCTTAACTTTGTGATATATATAATTTTTCAATTTTGCCGATATGAAGATTTAATGTAAAAGTTATTTTACAGAAGTCATCGAAGATTTTTTGTATACCTTAATAGTAATTTAGACTGTAGTTTTGCAATATGGTTTGTAGCAAAGCATGCTATCAATGTGGTTTGAAATGTAAGAGTTTCTATAAACAGTTATACAAATAATAGGTATCTAATCAAGTAAGAAATTTTTTTAATTCACACACAAAAAAAGGTGCAACAATGAAATTAAATTTGCGTTAAGCCACGCTTTAACGTTTACCAATTACGTAACTTTAAAAAGCTTGGCGTTTTAAAAGATCCGGCGTTTTTTTTTTTTTTTTTTTTTTTTTTTTTTTCTAAGTTTTACGCAATAGGCGCTTAAGAAAATGAGATTATCTGCCACATGTTAAAAAAAATTATGACAACACATCTGATGAACGGTACTTCTTTTATATTTTTTTAACAGTGTATATGAATTTATATATGATATTTTGTAATTCTATCATTTAATCTGCTCTTTTTCTTTATATTGTAATTGTTAACCCTATGTTCTCAGCAATGTCACTCAGACTAATCCCTTTGAGGGAAGTCCTAGTAAGAATATGAGAGCAGTTATCTGTCAAGATATGCTTACATATAAGTTACTGAATCAATTAAGCTTACCGAACAAAATTATACAAAAAAAAAATTGGAAACAAACGAACAAACAAAAGAATAGGATTACTTTCCTTGTTGTTTTTGACTTTTTTTATTTTTATTTTTTTATAAAGGACAAATTTATGTCAAATAACATATGAAATAAAAAAAGTTCTTCCGGACTGTACCGGGAGGAAAAGATAGCTTTCCTATATCTTCGTTTTAATATTTTAGCTAAAGTTACACAAAACAGCAAGCTAAAATGCAAAGAAATGTTTACAAAAGATTCGTTAATACTGAATTTGAATAAGAAATTCGCCAAATTATTGAGCAATAGCCAAATTGGCTTCATTTATGAAGACTTATTTTGGTCGTCAAATGTCGCCAATTTTGGCGAGAATTTGGCGCTAACGGATATGAATATATAGTTTTATGCGTATGATTGGGAAAATTATTACAACAATGAAAGAAAATAATTTGCGAGTAATCGCGTTAATGTGCTGTTTTCTTTCAAAATGTCAGCCACCCTAGAATTTCAAACTGCTCTATCTCAGCCATTTTTTAAGATAGAGGTAAACCAAACAATACTCTGGAATCCTCGTATCAAGGTCTAACACTTAATTAAAAAATAAATTTGAATTTTTATTTTTTTTGTATATTTATTTTAGTTTTAAATTTTTAAATGACCACCATCTTGAAACAAAATGGCGGACCAAGCTGGCCAACGAACTCGGTGGAGACATTAGTGACCTTAATACACACAATTAGTTTCATCAAAATCGATTCATAAATACGGGCGTTATCGTATGATATAGGTCAGATATATATATATATATATATATAAATCGAAATTTTCCGGAACTGCTTTCCTTCGAACGGCTGCAATAGGTAGCTTTATACTTTTTTGTATTGAAAGCTACCTAATATTTCAGAAATAACAACTAAAATACGTTGCAAACTTAAAAGAATAAATATTCTATTTTGGAGGTTAAGTATAAAAGCGTCTGAAAACAAACCAACAATGAAATAAAATTTCCCCCATGACACGCACCAAATAAAATTCGTCAATCGGCAATATATCCACTAATGGAACTTTCCACGAAAAAGCTAGATAAATGTCGCAGCTACATACGCATCGGGTTATAAGTATAATGATTTCAAAAAAAAAAACATAGGCATTTTGAGACTGATGCACAAATTAATATACTATATATTAATATACTATATATATAAATCAACATTTGAACGGAGGGTGGTTTTGGGGTCTGGGGGTCATGATCGGTGAAAATATATCGAAATTTTCCGGAACTGCTTTCCTCCGAACGGCTGCAATAGGTAGCTTTATACTTTTTTGCATTGAAAGCTACCTAATATTTCAGAAATAACAACTAAAATACGTTGCAAACTTAAAAGAATAAATATTCTATTTTGGAGGTTAAGTATAAAAGCGTCGGAAAACAAACCAACAATGAAATAAAATTTCCCCCATGACGCGCCAAATAAAATTCGTCAATCGGCAATGTATCCACTAATGGAACTTTCCACAAAAAAGCTAGATAAATGTCGCAGCTAGATACGCATCGGGTTATAAGTATAATGATTTAAAAAAAAAAAAAAAAAAAAAAAAAAAAAAAACATAGTCATCTTGAGACTGATGCGCAAATTAATATACTGATTTAACCCAATTAAGTGAATAAAAAGTTGTTACAATTTTAAAAAATCTTTACAAATTAAAAAAGTCCTTCCGGCCTGTACCGGGAGGAAAAGGTAGCTTTCCTATATCTTCGTTTTAAAATTTTAGCTAATGTTACACGTAAACAGCAAGCTAAAATACAAAGAAACGTTTACAAAAGATTCGTTAATACTAAATTTGAATAAGAAATTCGCCAAATTATTGAGCAATAGCCAAATAGACTTCATTTATGAAGACTTATTTTGGTCGCCAAATTTGGCGATATTTCGCCAAATGTCGCCAATTTTGGCGAGAATTTGGCGCTAACGGATATGAATATATAGTTTTATGCGTATGATTGGGAAAATTATTAAAACAATGAAAGAAAATAATTTGCGAGTAATCGCGTTAATGTGCTGTTTTCTTTCAAAATGTCAGCCACCCTAGAATTTCAAACTGCTCTATCTCAGCCATTTTTTAAGATAGAGGTAAACCAAAAAATGATCTGGAATCCTTGTATTAAGGCCTAACACGTAATTAAAAAATAAATTTGAATTTTTATTTTTTTGTATATTTATTTTAGTTTTAGATTTTTAAATGGCCGCCATCTTGAAACAAAATGGCGGACCAAGCTGGCCAACGAACTCGGTCGAGACATTAGTGACCTTAATACACACAATTAGTTTCATCAAAATCGATTCATAAATATGGGCGTTATCGTATGACATAGGTCAGATATATATATATCATTGCATTTGGTCAGTTACTTCTGTTTCAATGGTTAATTTTTGCAATAAGTTTATATATATATATATATATGGATATATATATAAATCAACATTTGAACGGAGGGTGGTTTTGGGGTCTGGGGGTCATGATCGGTGAAAATAAATCGAAATTTTCCGGAACTGCTTTCCTTCGAATGGCTGCAATAGGTAGCTTTATACTTTTTTGTATTGAAAGCGACCTAATATTTCAGAAATAACAACTAAAATACGTTGCAAAATTAAAAGAATAAATATTCTATTTTGGAGGTTAAGTATAAAAGCGTCTGAAAACAAACCAACAATGAAATAAAATTTCCCCCATGACACGCACCAAATAAAATTCGTCAATCGGCAATATATCCACTAATGGAACTTTCCACGAAAAAGCTAGATAAATGTCGCAGCTACATACGCATCGGGTTATAAGTATAATGATTTAAAAAAAAAAAAAAAAAAAAAAAAAAAAAAAAAAAAAAAACATAGGCATTTTGAGACTGATGCACAAATTAATATACTGATTTAACCCAAGAAAATGTTAAGTGAATCAAAAGTTGTTACAATTTTAAAACATCTTTACAAATTAAAAAATTGTACTATCCAAGTGCGATTTTGCACTATAAGATTTATCAAGGAGTCGGCGTTTTTGCGGTTCTAAAACAATCCGATTCACAGTAGGTTTCAGTTTCAAATAGTCATATCAGAGTGCGGTATTTTACATGATAGACGTTTCGTTATTTATGTAATTTAATTTAATTTAATTTAATTTAATTTAATTTAATTAATTAATTAATTAATTTATTTATTTATTTGTTTATTTATTTTTGAGGGGGGTGTTATAAAGTTCGGATCGCCTCCAACATATACTAACAATTTTGAAACTCTAAAAACTACTAAAATATTTTAGATGAAGCTAATTAATATTATTTATTTAAACGCCTAATTTTTACGTTTTTATTCAGCCAGTAAGTCCTTAGTAATGTTTTATTTGAATATACGGTATATTTTCTAACAAAATATCCACATTTTTCAAATTTGTATATGGAAAAATAATATTTCTTTTTGCAATATTGGAATTCTTTTATTTTGTTTTTAAGAAAGGTTTGAAATATTTGAGTTTTATTACATGGCAGAATAATTCGTCTTTTCACATTGCAATAAAGATGCGATCAATGCATTTTACAATTTTCCCATAATTTGATGTTTCCTCAGTGTTCCATAATAATTGTAAATTTATATAAAACATAAAACAAAATATTAAATGAAGCTGCTTATTTTTATTATAAATCTTCATCGACATCATGAATTAAGAATCTTTGATGGCGTTTAGAGTCAAGATGTTTGACTTATTGTAAATTTACAGTATTCTTCAAATGTTGCTGATGGTTAAAATGATGGTTTTCTGTGTCAAACCTTCTGACAGATTCAAAATTTTTAAAAATATTTTTAAGTGAGGCTTTTTTTTATTTCATTACGCTTTATTTGAAACCACCACAGTTTGATATCGGGCCTTGAAATTATTCAACCTGTATCGTTTCACTGCAATAAATTCTTTGTTAAAATGTGGCTTAGAGATCCATTACAAATTCATTCATAAATTTTAAAAAATATTTTTTGCCATTAATTTCGAGAAAATTTCGTTTCATAAGCAACACACGGAAAATACTGTAAATGAATCCTTTTAAAATCCAATAAAGAAATATATTTTCTATATTTCTACTTTAATGTGCTAATTGGGATTTTTTTTTCTTCACTTTAACTTTTTTTTTCGGATAGCGATTTATTTTTTTTTAACTCAAATAATCCTAAAACGATTCAGTGTGGCTGCATGTGTACCACAGTTTTTTAATAAAAGTTTTGTTTTAGATAATCGAGAAAAATATTAAAAGATAAACCATTAAATTTGCTGATTACAAATTCAGCGACTAAGTTTTAAATAAATTTTTTCCAATCTGAAAAGATCTTCGAGCCGTGGATTTATCCATGCGTAAACACGGGTTAGGTTCCCTTAGAAAGACCCCCACGAAGGGCACTACCCCCGGGCCTATATCCCAAGTGTAGATAATTGGCCGTCAATAACCAACCCAACCCAACCCAATCTGAAAAGAATGGCGGCTGGCAATTTTGTATGAAATCTGGGTTTTAAAACAGTACAAACTCCACCCCCTTCTGAAAATCTTTCGTAAATTGGTTTCCTAGATACGTTTCTAACGTTTATGTGTCAGTAAATAGTTTTCAATGTACGGATATATTATAAATGTTTTACAACATGATATAAATGCAATTTCTGTAAGGTAGAAACCAAACACTTAGTCAATTATGTTTGATTAAATAATCAAGATAATTCTCTTTCCTTGTTTCCAATGTGTTAACACGTTCACTACCGGGTTAAAATTACCGGAAATTTATTTTACTTAGAAAATTAAAATTCACACCAGAAAATACTAATAGCAATATTTATTTTATTCAATTACAGACATTTCGTGATTACACAAATTAAATTTTTTTTTTCGAAATTTACGGTACGAATTCGTAATTTTAGATTGAAAAACCACGAGTATACTCGTGGTTGGCAGCGAATTGTTTAAAGTATAGCGTCAGATTCCATGGACGTTTCTAAGGAGTGTACGCATCTTAGCTTTTATTAATAATAAAAGTTATGATTTTACTTGGAATTTAAATTCTTTCCATAACATGCTTTCAATGACTAACTTAGAAAATAAATGCTTGATTCTGTATTCGAAATATTTTTTGATAATGGTTAAATGGTATTATTTTATTTTGCTTTACCGAATTGTAACAGATGAGAGTAGATAGATAACACAAACATTTACGTATTTTAAGGAACATTTCTGTTTTACTACTATAAAAAAGTTTTGAATGAACGACACGATCAGGAATATATATTTCTTTTAATGAAGAACTTTAAAACTCACCAAAAGTACCAAATGTTTAGTTCAAATTTTAATATCATTTAGTAGCAATTTCATGTATCTTTCATTTTTTAAACTCAATGCTATTCGTGTAGAAAAATCCCTTTAATAATAACCTCTTTGCGACAAGAGTCACGTGTACGTAAACATTTACGGATTTCAAGGAACATTTCTGTTTTACTACTACAAAAAAGTTTTGATTGAACGACACGATTAGGAATATATATATTTTTTAATGAAGCTTTTTAAAACTCACCAAAAGTACCCCATGTTTAGTTCCATTTTTAATATAATGAATTAGTAACAATTTCGTGTATCTATTAATTTTTAAACTCAATGCTATTCGTGTAGAAAAATCACTATAATAATAACCTCTTTGCGACAAGAGTCACGTGTACGTAAACATTTACGGATTTCAAGGAACATTTCTGTTTTACTACTAGAAAAACATTTTGATTGAACGACACGATCAGGAATATATATATATTTAACGAAGCTTTTTAAAACTCACCAAAAGTACCCCCTGTTTAGTTCCAATTTTAATATCATTTAGTAACAATTTTGTGTATCTTTCATTTTTTAAACTCAATGCTATTCGTGTCGAATAATCACTTTAATAATAACCTCTTCGCGACAAGAATCAAGTGTACGCGATTCATAAAATGCTCAAAATCCTTAATTATTCCTATCAGTAATTCTTAACTGATTTTTTTTTCTTATTTAATGATAGAATTTCTGTGATTTTTAAGCAGAATATAAATTTACTTGGATAATAAATCTTTTATTAAATTTAAATTCTTCTGTAATATTATTGCAATAGCTTACAAAATAAATGCGCAATTTAAATAAATTTCTGATGAAAAATCATTAATAGAAATTATTTAACGCTCCCATTGAAGATAGAAAAAAACCTAAATACATTTTATTTTAAGTATCGCTTTTTGAGTTAGCATAAAATAAAGACCTTGATGGCTTTTAATGTCAGGTCGTTTGTTAGATTCAGAAATCACAAAGTTCCTCAAGTTGGAATTTTTTCATGTTGTTTCGTTTTTGTTAAAACCACTGGAGTGTGCATTCGAGAAAATTTATTTGATAATAGTTAGATGGAATTATTTTATTTTACTTTATCCAATTATAACAGATGAGAGTTAGAATATCTATTACAAAAACATTTACGGATTTCAAGGAACATTTCTGTTTTACTACTATTTTTGATTGAACGACACAACCAGCGATATATATATATATATATATATATATGTCTTTTAATGAAGCTTTTTAAAACTCACCAAAAATACCCAATCTTTAGTACCAATTTTAATATCATGCAGTAACAATTTCGTGTCTCTTTCATCTTTTAAATGAATGCTATTTGTGTAGCAAAATCACTTTAATAATAACGTCCTCGCGACAGGAGTCACGTGTACGTGACGCATAAATGAGAATATGTATCCCTTTTAAATGCTCAAAATCCTTAATTATTCTTATCAGTAATTCTTAACTGAATTTCATTTCTTATTTAATTATAGAATTTGTGTGATTTTTAAACGGAATATAAATTTACTTGGACAATAAATCTTTTATAGAATTTAAATTTTTCTGTAATATTAATTCAATAGTTTAAAAAAAAATGCGCAATTTAAATAAATTCCTGATGAAAAATCATTAATAGAAATTATTTAACACTCCCATTGAAGATAGAAAAAAACCTAAATACATTTTAATTTAAGTTGCGCTTTTTGAGTTAGCATAAAATAAAGACCCTGATGGCTTTTAGTGTCAGGTCGTTTGATAGATTCAGAAGTCACAAAGTTCCTCAAGTGTGAACTTTTTCATGTTGTTTCGTTTTCGTTAAAACCACTTGCGTGTGCATTTGAGGAAATGTATTTGCTATTCTTTAACTAGTACAATTTTATTTTATGTTGTATCCTTTTGTCAAAAATGAGAATCAAAGTATTTTTAGAAAAGCATTTGATTCTATGAATATATTGTCTATTGATTATGATACAGTTCCTTTTTATTAAAAAAGGAAAAAAAAATCTCGCAATTTTCTCAATAGTATATTTTTACTCTTAGTAATATATCTTCAATTGCTATACCCATTATTTTGTTAAACTGTTAAAGAAAAATATTTTCTTTTATTGAAATTGGAGTAGAACTAAAATGTTTTATCCTCTATGCCAGAGCTTTTTGTGTTAGCATAAAATGAGAATCTTGATGGCTTTTAGTGTCAGGTCGTTAGACAGACTCGGAATTCACAAAGTTCCTCAAGTGTTAATTTTTTTATGTGATTCCGTTTCTGTTAGAACCACTGGAGTGTGCATTCGAGAAAATGTATTTCATCTTCTTTAACTGGTGCAATTCTATTTTATGTTTTATCCTTGTGTCAAAAATGGGAATCAAAGTATTTATTAGCAAAGCATTTACAGTATCTCTCTGCATATATTTTTTATTGATTATGCTAAATTTTATTTTTATTAAAAATGAAAAAAAAAATTCAATTTCCTCAAAAGTATCTTTTGACTAGAAACACTCAATAATATCTCTTCAATTGCATATAGAAATATGCATTATTTTGTTAAACTATTAAAGAAAAAAATATTTTTTATTGAAATGGGAGTAGAGCTAAAATGTTTTATCCTCTATGCCAGAGCTTTTTGTGTTAGCATAAAACGAGAATCTTGATGGCTTTTAGTGTCAAATCGTTAGACAGATTCAGAATTCACAAAGATCCTCAAATGTGACTTTTTTCACGTTATTTCGTTTTTGTTAGAACCACTGGAGTGTGCATTCGAGAAAACGTATTTGATATTCTTTAACAAGTACAATTCTATTTTATGTTTTATCCTTCTGACAAAATTGAGAATCAAAATATTTATTAGAAAACCATTTAGAGTATTTTATGAATATATTTTGTATTGATTATGCTTCAGTTTCTTTTTATTAATAAAGGAAAAATTTCGCCATTTTCTCAATAGTACATTTTGACTAGAAACACTCAATAACATCTCTTCAATTGCATATAGAAATATGCATTATTTTGTTAAACTATTAAATAAAAAAGAATATTTTTTATTGAAATTGAAGTAGAACTAAAATGTTTTATCCTCTGTGCCAGAGATTTTTGTGTTAACATAAAACGACAGTCTTGATGGCTTTTAGTGTCAAATCGTTAGACAGATTCAGAATTCACAAAGTTTCTCAACTGTCAGTTTTTTTCATGTTATTTTGATTTTGTTAGAACCACTGGAATGTGCATTCGAGAAAATGTATTTCATGTTCTTTAGTACAATTCTATTTTATGTTTTATCCTTTTATCAAAAATGATAATCAAAGTATTTATTAGAAAAGCATTTACAGCATTTCTATGAATATATTTTTTATTGATTATGCTACAGTTTCTTTTTATTTTTTTAATAAATAAATCGCAAGAAAATTCGCAAATTTCTCAATAGTATCTTTTGACTAGAAACACTTTGATATCTCTATGATATCTCTTCAATTGCAAATAGAAATATGCATTATTTTGTTAAATTGTTAAAGAAAAAACTATTTTTTATTGCAATTGAAGTAGAGCTAAAATGTTTTATCCTCTATAACAGAGCCTTTTTGTGTTAGCATGAAACGAGAATATTGATGGCTTTTAGTTTCAGGTCGTTAGACAGGTTCGGAATTCACAAAGTTCCTCGAGTGTGAGTTTTTTCATGTTATTTCGTTTTTGTTAGAACCACTTAAGTGTGTATTATAGAAAATGTATTTGATATTCTTTAACTAGTACAATTATATTTTATGTTTTATCCTTTTGTCAAAAATGAGAATCAAATTATTTATTAGAAAATCATTTACAGTATTTCTATGAATATATTTTTTTATTGATTATACTACAGTTTCTTTTTATTAAAAAGCTAAAAAATTAACAAATTTCTCAATAGTATATTTTGACTAGAAACACTCAATGATGTCCCTTCAATTGCAAATAGAAATATGCATTATTTTGTTAAATTGTTAAACAAAAAACTATTTTTTATTGCAATTCAAGTAGAGCTAAAATGTTTTATCCTCTATAACAGAGCTTTTTGTGTTAGCATAAAAAGAGAATCTTGATGGCTTTTAGTTTCAGGTCGTTAGACAGATTCGGATTTCACAAAGTTCCTCAAGTGTGAGTTTTTTCATGTTATTTCGTTTTTGTTAGAACCACTTAAGTGTGTATTATAGAAAATGTATTTGATATTCTTTAACTAGTACAATTATATTTTATGTTTTATGCTTTTGTCAAAAAGGAGAATCAAAGTATTTATTAGAAAACCATTTACAGTATTTTTATGAATATATTTTTTATTGATTATGCTTCAGTTTATTTTTATTAAAAAATGAAAAATTTCACCATTTACTCAATAGTATATTTGGACTAGACACACTGAATAATATCTCTTCAATTGCATGTAGAAAGATGCATTATTTTGATAAACTGTTAAAGAAAAAAATATTATTTATTGCAATTGAAGTAGAAATAAAATATTTTATCCTTTATGCCAGAGCTTTTTGTGTTAGCATAAAACGAGAATCTTGGTAGGTTTTAGTGTCAGGTTGTTTGACAGATTCGGAATTCACAAAATTCTTCAACTGTAACTTTTTGCACATTATTTTGTTTTTGTTAGAACCACCGGAGGGTGCATTTGAGAAGATGTGTTTTGTATTATTTATATGGTATATATATCTTTTATGTTTTATCTCTTTGTCAAAATTGAGAATCAAATTGAGAAGTCACAGTTGAAGACCTTTGTAAATTCCGAGAGAGAGAGAGAGAGAGAGAGAGAGAGAGAATCTGTCAAAGTACCTGAGATTAAAATTCATTAAAATTCCATATTTATGCTGAAACAAAACCCCCTGGCATATAGCATAGAGCATTTCAGTCTTTCTTTGATTTCAATGAAAACTTATTGTTTTATTTAAATATTTAAGGAAGTAATGCATATGTGTATAAGAAAATACTACCGAGCGTTTCTAGACAAAATATACTGTTGAGGAAACGGCAAATTATTCCCATTTTTAATGGAAAGAAACAATATCATAATAAATATATAAATATATATATCCACAGAAGTACTGTAAATTAGTGCTCGCGATTATACGTATAATACGTATAAAACGTATTGTAACTGGTAACAATTTTGGATAGGAAACATTAGGAAAAAAGGCTTAATTACGTATACGTTTAAACGTATATAAACGTATATTCGCGAGCACTACTGTAAATACCATTCTTATAAATACTTTAATTCTTATTTATGAGATATAAAATATGATTATACCATTTAAATAATATAAAATGCATTTTCTCGAATGCACACTCCAGTGGCTCTAACAAAAAGCAATCTCATTCAATCAAAGTATTTATTAGAATGGTCTTTAAAGTATTTCTATGAATATTTTTTATTGTTTATGATATAGTTTCATTTTATTAAAAATGGAAAAATTCGCCATTTCCTCAACAGTTTATTTTGACTAGAAAGCCTCGATATTATTTCTCTAATTGCTTATACAAAGGTGGATTATTTTTATATTTTTTTAAAGATTTTATTTTATTAAAATCGAAGAAGAACTGAAAGGATTTATATTCTATGTCAGGGCTTTTTGTCTTAGCATAAAACAAGAATCTAGATGGCTTTTAGTGTCAGGTCGTTTGACAAATTCGGTATTCACAAAATTCCTCAAGTGTGACTTTTTTTTATGTTACGTCTTTTTGTTAGAGCCACTGGAGTGTGCTTTCGAGAAAATGCATTTTATATTATTTAAATGACATAATCATATTTTATATCTCATAAATAAGAATCAAATTATTTATAAGAATGATATTTACAGTACTTCTGTGGATATATATTTATATATTTATTATGATATTGTTTCTTTCCATTAAAAATGGGAATAATTTGCCGTTTCCTCAACAGTATATTTTGTCTAAAAACGCTCGGTAATATTTTCTTATACACATATTCATTATTTTCTTAAATATTTAAATAAAACAATAAGTTTTCATCGATATCAAAGAAAGACTGAAATGCTTTATGCTCTATGCCAGGGGTTTTTGTTTCATCATAAATATGGAATTTTAATGAATTTTAATCTCAGGTAGTTTGTCAGATTCTCTCTCTCTCTCTCTCTCTCGGAATTTGCAATGGTCTTCAACTGTGCTTTTTAATGCGATCTCACGCAACAAACGAAAGTGACATGTTTCTATACTCCCACTCCTTTTGTTTGTTACGTGATCAAGATAAGCTTGTTTGTACTATTTGTCGAATTCCCATGTTATAAAAGCAGGATGAAATGTAG
This sequence comes from Maratus michaelseni, assembly GCA_963931845.1. NCBI lineage: Eukaryota > Metazoa > Arthropoda > Arachnida > Araneae > Salticidae > Maratus > Maratus michaelseni. Next base: position 89,426,155 of record OZ007595.1, on the reverse strand, counting down.
TCAAGATCGGTGGAGTGCCGCAGTCTGTCCCTTTCGTTTGCTGTGCTGATAATGTGTATTTGAGACAAAGTTTATTTTAAATCAAATTTAGCTGATATATATTTTCTCTGTTTCCTTATCGCTAAAAGTGAGACTCAAAAGTCAATTAAATGAAGTCATTTAGAAATATTTAAGAAAATGTTTCTTTTGCTTGTTTATTTTTTTATTGTACTTACGAAAACAAAAACAGATTTTAATTGCCTCAGATTTCAATATTATACTCTGAGTTTTATTTTTTCCTTCTCATTTCTGTTTATTACTTTCTTCTACAAAAGATGATCTATAAAAGAAGAAAGTATTGGATTCATGAAAATTTTCGACTTCCAGTTTTCGACGCATTTTTACTTTTAGAAGGTCCTGAACACAATTTGACTGTTTTCAGAAAATGTATGTCAGTGAGTCTGTAATTCTGTGACTCTGTCTGTCTGTGTGTCTGTCTATATGTGACAAAAGTTTTGTAGGCGTTCTACCTCAATAAGTAATGCACGTAATTTAATAAAGCTTTAGATTCTGTTAGTCTCTGATGTAAATTGGTGCTCATTAGTTTTTAATATAAATCGCCCAACATGTGGCGCTGCTATGCTGCATTTTTTGCGATATTTGCAATAGTTATATATCAGAAACTAATGCGCCGAATTTCATCAAACTTCAGATTCTCTTAGACTTTGACATAAACAGATGCTTATTAGGTTTTGGTGTAAGTAGACCAACAGGTAGCACTGTTATGCTACTTTTTCACGATATTCACGATAACTATATCTCAAGAACTAATGCACGAATTTTCATCAAACTTCATATTCAGTTATAGGTTGACATACGTTGTTGTTGATTAGGCTTAGGTGTAAATCTCCCAACAGGTAGTGCTGCTATGCTGCACTTTTCAGGATTTACACGATTTTAGCGATAGTCATATCTCAAGAACTGAATTAAGCGTAATTTAATAAAACTTTAGATTCAGTTAGACCTTGATATAAATTGACACTGATTCATTTTTAGCGGATGTGAAACCTGCGTGAGATAGAAGAAATTTTTGGGATTGGCATATCCGACTAGTTTTTATTCCAATTCGAGAAGCCAAATTCCTTTTACATAAGAAAAAATACCATGCTATAGAATGATTAATATCATGCTATATGCTGCAGCGGAATTTTTTATTTGACTTGAAACATTTATGAACATAAAACTTATTAAAAATTCTTCCGCAATAATATTCAGAGGCTTTCAGAATAAATGCGCTTTTCCGTTAATATCCTGCAGAAAATTCATTTACAGAAAGTATTTTCTATTGCCATTGAAATCTAAGAAGAGCTAAAATGCATTTTACGTTAAGGGATTACGGAGGGTTTTTTGCGTCAAGAAAGAGCATACTTTATGAAGTTGTTTTCATTGATGTTACGATTTTCAAACATGATGAGGTTGATATGCATCACTGAGATGGACTACAACAGGCTTTCCCAAGTGTATAAAATAAATAACATTTACAGTTCGTTTACAGGGACGCACAAATAAGTCCATGATATTATGATCTGTGAGGGAAAAATAGTTTGCAGTGTATTTTAATGATGTTATGGTATTTCAAACAAAATTAAATCACTAAAGTTCACTGCAACAAGTTTTCAATAGATTATGGAGTGATTATTATTTATCGTTTATTTACAGAGGAGCAGAAAATAATTCGGTTACATCACTGAATGAAAACGATATTTCTTGAAGTGCGCTGTGCGATGAATTTTTAAACTTATCTAATTTTGAGTGTATTATGTGGTGTGTATAACGTCTATAGATATCATACAAGGCGTCACAAAATAATTCGCATACATTATCGAATATGGACAGCAATTGCTGAAAATGGATTTTTACTGATTTCTCTGTTTTTTAAGTTGTTTATTTAGATCTCTACTTGTATTCGAGGGAAGAAATGCAAACTCTTAACCTTCTCACCGCCGTGAACTGATATATCCGTTCACTATGCTGTAGGTTTAACTGCAATATTAGCATTGTTTAAATCAATATATTTCTAAAAATATAATGCAGTTTTAAAACATTGAGTAATTATTAATATTCTCAAATATTATACTCATATACGTAATTAAGTTTTTTACATAAAGTTTCAAAATTCATTTTTTTATCATTTTAAAAAGAACATTACAAATTTGCCCTTTTGCTCGGCGGCCAGGGGGTTAATAATATACTGTTAATATTAGAAAGTGTTTCATAACCTATGCCTAATGAGTGATTTTCAGTTTTTGTTTTAAAATAAAATGAAAAATTTTAAATCCCATTAAAAAAAATGCAAAGTTCGTGAGAAAATACTTTGGAAATATATTAAAACTAAGTCGTAGTACTTGATCAGAAATCTTCAGTGATGTTATTTCAATGCCTTTCAAAATATATGCATTCCTTTGATAAATTACTAAGTTAAATGCCTTTAACGGAGATATTTAATAATTCCACTGCAACTAAAGAATTGAAATGCATTTTCCTTTAAGTAAACGCTTTTTGTATTAGCATAAAATGAGAATCTTCAATGGCTTTCAGTGTCAGGTCGGTTGACTGATTCTAAATTCACAAAGCTCTTATAGTGGGATTTTTTACATGAGATTTAGATTTCGTTAGAATCATTGGAGCATGTATTCCGAGAAGATGGCTTTGATATTATTTAGATCGTATCATTATACTTTATTTATGCTATTGTTAAAAAGAAGAACCAATGGATTTATCAGAAAAGCGTTTAGAGATTTTTCCATACTATTTCTTTTATTAATTAACAAGGCTATTTCGCTGTTCTCAAAAACAAAAAACCTTCGCCATTTCGTCAAAAGTACATTTTGTCGAGAAACCTTCAATAATACTTATTAATTAAAAAAAAAAAAAAAAAAAAAAAAAAATATATATATATATATATATATATATATATATATGCATTTTTAAGATGAGTTTCTCAAACTCAATATTAGCTGAATAAAAATATATTGATATGTAACTTGCTTTTGAGGGAAGATTCGTATTTTTTAAAATCTAACTTCATTATCTCTTCACACAAAGATAAATGTATATATTTTAATTATAATGAGGAACTGGCATCATTAAAGATATGGTAATTCTCATTATTTCCCTTTTCTCTGTAACAATAGAAGTTACTGAATTGCCCCCATTTTGAAAAAAAAATGCATAAAAAGCTTAAAAAAATAAATAAAAAATAAAAAAGAGAATATTTTAAAAAATGGCTGTTGCGGATACATCTACTAATAAACTGCTGTCATTTGAATAAATAATTATCGAAATTGGTTCCGTAGACAGCTCAGTGTAGATAACTAGAAAAACAGCCTTGTTTTTTTAATATAAAGATTGCACAAAAAACAAAATAACTAATCAGGTTTAGCGAAAATTGAAATATTGTCATTAAAAAAACCCTTTCAGCTATGAAATTATCAATTATCAATAATGTTACTCCCGACATATTCTCTAAGTGAAATACTCTTATTCAGTATTTTGGCTAATTTTTAAATTATGTGAAAGATTAAAGCTACACAGCAGTAGCTTCTCAGATGTGTTAAAAAAATCATAATAACGCCCTCCCCCCACCCGCCACCCCTAACCAACAGAATAAAGTTCTGAAATGGCACGCCCAGCGTTGTGCCTTAACTGAATTTAGCATAATATTTTACAAGTACATTTTGCTATGTATCCTTCTGCTTAACGCTTGTTATCAGTCAGACCGAAAATCCCCCGTCTCTAATTTTAATCATATAGGCTTGAAATAAATCCATTTTTATTTACAAATTTCTCCTCAAAAAATAATTTTTTTACCTTCTTCTTTTGTATGCTCTTCTTCAAGAATGTTTCTATCTTTTCATTTGACAAAATATGTCTAAAATACATAGTTTTATTTTTAAGTGTTAAATACTTATTTACATATCGTCTGCTTCACTTATATTTTAAGGCTTAAAATGTAAAATTAAGTATATAAATTAGGCATGTCAAATATAAAAGAAAGTAACAGTCTTCAAAAAGAGAATACAGAAAAAGGAAAGTAAATATTTTATTTTTTTCGGCGATAAATTTAAACAAGAAAGAAAAATTGCGCGTCAAGCATAGATTATAAAACAATTTCCAACACTTTCGGAATACTTTAGTAAAACTTTTCCGTTTAATAAGGTGAAAGATGATGTCTATGTAAACAAGGGATGACCGCAATGGGAACACAGCTTTTTCTTTAGAGTATAAGTGCAATCCCGAGGCGAAGATACAAACCCACTGTTTACTTTAACATACTTATAATGTGTTGAAGGTTAGATAGCTTTTACATTTTTTAAAGTGCACAATTATTTAATTAAACGTGTCTAACAAAGTTAAGATCGCTCTTTAGTTTAACTTAATTAATAACAAAGCTCACTTTTGTGTAGCTTTACACACTTAACTGTACTAAGGATGCACATTAGTTTAACTTAACAAATTTGGTAAAGGCAAAAGATGATTGTGAAATAATATACAATGTTTGTGAAGAAGTATAGTGGTATAGTTATACTAAACAAGTTGACAATTATTACTTTGCAGAGATTAATGAAAATAAAACAAACTAATAATATGAACTGATAAATATGTACAAACTTTACAATAAGAAAACGGTAACAATACGAATTGAAATAGTTAAAGGGCTCTTGCTGGGGTGAGTGAGAAGAGGAATGATGGCCGGAAGCTAAAAAGGTAGAGAATTTGAAAAAAGGAATTCAATGCTTTCTATAATTTTCATACAATCTATTATTTTATTCAAAAGAACCGGCCAGTCGAGCAGGTAGTTTAGCCAATCGCGTAAATTCATATTGCTTGTTTTTTTAACGTGCGAATGTGAAGTTAGTGTACAATTCTGAATCTAGTCAAAAGATGTTGATTGTAGTCCACAGATACAAAGTGGTGAGACACGTTTATTTATTGTATATACGCGTTGTTGAAAAGGTCCGTGGTTGGTTGGTTAAAAATAAGTAAAAGTACCTGTTTAGTATTTGGAAGTGTTGTGAGACTTCGGGTATGAAATCTGTTGTGTAGTGACCTACCTGTTCTGTGGCCAACTCAATTGCCAACTACGATGCAGATGTTGGTTTAATTTAATTTTTAGAGTTGAAAGTGGAACTGGAATAAATGATTGTGATAAGTTTTTGTCTTCTGTTGCCGACTTCGCCAACTGATTGGCCAGTTCATTACCAGCGATACAGTGTTCTTTAACACTAAAACGCCCGGACATGTTACAAAAATTTTATATATATATTTTTTTTTTTTTACACCAGGATATTTCTTTAGAACTAGTGTGATTTATGTTTCACTTCTGATAAAATTTCTGATTCGAATCAATGTATATTCATTTGGTACCTGTCATCATGACAGCTATGGTCCTTCTAGTGTTAACCCAGTTAAAGTGAAAATCATTTGATGAATATTGTAATTGTGGAATAATGTCTAATACTAGATAGTTATTTATATTCAATTTTGAAAAAGGCATGAGGCTCGAGGGATAATCTGTTGAAATTAAAAATTTTAAATCCTCCGCCTTTTCAGTCCCAACAAATCGCTTTTTTAATTGCGTAGAGTTCTGCCTGGAAGACCCGTGTCCAACTTTGCTTGCAAGGAGTGACTGTGAATATCATTATCAACAGCACTGAAGGCAGACTCTGCTTCCAACGTGTCTAACAAAGTTAAGATCGCTCTGTGTGTATTGTCTTGAAAATCTGATTTTGGAATTATTAATAGTGTAATTTGAGATTTTGAACATTTTGTTGAATATAGTGTATCAAAAGGATGTTCTGTGGAAATTCTAAGTCTTGAGACCCGAGCAAACTCAGCTTCCGCCTCTAACTGTAGATCCAGTCGAGGAAAACTCGAAAGGGCCTGTAGGGTTGCCGTTAATGTGTATGCCCTTGAGATTATCAATAGTGCTTTTCTCTGTGCTGCCAGGATATGGCGAATATACCATATACCATAAGACCGCTGCATACGCGGGAGCCACACACTACAAGAACATGCTAATTGTCTTTGAAGAATCGAGGAATACCAGATCTTGAAAAAGTGAGTGGATAGACGACCAGAGATTGATGAATATTTATATAGGTTTCGGATTATTTTTGTTATATCTAGTCTTTTGTTTGCTATATGAGGTAGAAAAGGTAAGTCGATTACCATTCCTTGATTTTTAATTTCATTCAGTGATTTTATATTTTTTCCCTGCAGTTTAAATAGAGGGTCCCTTTTTTACTATTTTTGGATTTCCAAAGGTAACTGTATTAGATTTTTTGAACGATATTAATATTTCATTAGTATGTGCCCAAATTTTCGTACAATGTAGTACCTCACGATTTTTTGTTCTAGGAGCGCACGCGTGGAACCCCAAATTATTAAAAGTACGTCGTCAGCATATGGAACTATCTCACAGTATTTGAAAATAAATATACGTAATAAAGTTTCCTGCAAAGCCAACCAAAGGAAAGGCCCGAAACAGGAGCCTTGTGGTAAACATTTAATAAAGAAGTAAATTTGATTTGGAGGTAACCAGTCCACCTGCTCTCGTCTATTTGATAGGATGAAAGCTATTATATTTATCAGTTACTGAGAAAGTCACAGTTTTTGTAATGCTAGAAGTACCAGATCCCATGGAAGATTATCAAATGCTCCATGAAACCCAGTGAAATTAACGAGGTATAATTTTTTGCTTCTCTATTGATGTCAATGTAGAATAAAGCCGTGTATATAGCTGTTTCTGTTGATTTAGTTTGAGTAAAGACATGTTGTTTACCTGCGAGTATATTATTTTATGCTATTGTATAATTTATTCTTCATGGTATTAAATTTTCATAAATTTTTCCCATTACTGGTAATACTGTTATTGGTCCAAAAGAAGAGTGATGATCTAGTGGTTTACTTTTCTTCCAGAAATAGACAAGTTCGCCCACCTTCCAGGCCTCCGGGAAAAATTTAATTGTAATGCCTTATTACAAAGACCTAAAATTAATTTCGGTATGCTAAAGTAGAGAGCCCTGACCATCATGAGGGTCTGGAGCTTTATTTTGGTTAAAATTATAAATTGCATGCCGGGACTCTCTATCTGTGAATGGTGGTTGATCTGTGGTTTTTGGAAATGTGTTCGCCAAATTTGGTTGAATTAATTCACCCGGAGTGGAGCCAAATATTTTTTTTTCTGTCAGAGTGAATAAAGAGGAAGACCTGGAAGCTGGGAAGGGAAAGTCTAGCAGGTAGCTGTCAAGGCCATCTGGAAAACTTTGAAAAGAAAGTTTTTTCGTTATGCCATAATGGTCCGTTTGTTTTACGCCAAAGTTGTACCAGGGCAGTTTTTTAGATTTTTGAATTTGAAGTTGGTAAGAGGCACGCTCGTTTTTGTATTGTTGGAATTTTGACGGTGTCTAAATAAGCAAGGTCAAGGTCAAACCGGTCGGGGTGGCCTACCTTTCGGCTTAAGCTCAACTGGCCTCGCCCAGAAGGTTTACCTAATTATACTGAGAATTACTAAATTATACTTTGTGATATTGAGCAATAAGTCTAACATGCATAAAAAATTTGAAAACACACCTGTAGCAATTACCATCAGTAGTCGGAAACGTATCCGAATTCTTTTGTTCAGCCCTGTATATAATCTATAAAAATGTATATATACAGTATAGAAAAATATACTAAAATTTAGTTCAGTTAGGAAACGCACAGCAAAGTTAAAGATTCCTATTCAGCAATTTCTGAGAACAAATCGAAATGTATTCGATAGATTTGCAGCCCTGTATAGGTTGTACAGCATTTATACACACCAAGTAACACGTAAAAATTAGTTGAATATATAAAAACGCTTACCACAACTGAAAACGCACTTTTAGCAATTAATTTTCATCGACAGTACTGTAACCGAACACTTTTGTGTGTCTTTAAAAATAAACGCCGAATGCTATGTTTACCATATTCTAAGTAAGCCTTTTATGGTACACCTTACTGATATATACCAATTTTAATGTGTTTGAAGTAGTGTAACATCATTAAAATACACCAAAAACGATTTCTCCCCCATAGACAATAATGTAACGGAATTATTTTGAGCGTCCCTGTAAATGAACTATAAAGGCTACACACTTTATTTTCAATACCAAACTTGCCATAGTAAACTTCAATAACATATATCAATTGCATGGCAATCCGAATACTTTTACACGAGATAGAACACAGATAGACGGACAGACGGTAGTCAAACAGACAAACCGAATTCATAAACACTTTTCGGCCATGTTGGAAAGTGTTAAAAATACGGATGCGTCACAAGAATATGGAATTAACATTAGAGAGGGGGTTTTGGGATTTGACTGATGAGGACCATTAAGAGTATTCGACAGTAAATACGAATATCATCTGTCTATTACCCACTTTTGACTGGGGTTATCCCGTATACCAAAAGACTCAATGATGTCCTCTTATGAACAGGGCTTGACAAATACGGTCGCCAGTGGCGACCAAGTTTTCTTATCTGGCGACCAAATTATTTAAACTGGCGTTTCTTTCTTTCGTACAAAAATGTACCAAAAAAATTAGCACAAATGGCATTTTTTCTGGTGCGCGTCAAGCAGTGATAATTCTCTTCTCTCATACTTTTAATGGAAGAACCAAGTTTAAAAGGCATTTACCATCTCAAGCGCAGTAAAAGCCAATCATTTCCGCTCTAACTAACCAGCAAGTAATGCGATTAGAATTTGGGGGAAATTTCAATAAAACAGTAAGAAATAGTGCCAATCTAGCCTCTGTGATATTTAAAATTGGATACAATGCTACAGAATGCAGACTTCGATATAGGCAAAATAGGCAAAAAATTGTTTTCCGGCTTCACTATTTCATCAGTAGCCCCAATACCCGCTCATCTATCCCGATATTTGAAGCATTCGGCAATCAGCATTTACGGAATATGCAAGTTAATTCAGCATAATTTCATTATAAAACGCAGTTATTATTATCAAATTGTCTGAACCATCTAAACCATCTAAACCACATAACTAATAATTCTAAACAGCGTTTGTTATTATTTTTTTCTCAATTATTTCATAAAAAACTTTTGTGTTTTTGTAAATTATTAAGGAGGGGGAAAGGATTTTTTTTTTTTTTTTTTTTTTTACTGGCAACTAGATTTTTTTGCTGGCTACTAGATTTTATCAAATTTGAAAAGCCCTACTTATGAGGGTAATACAATAATTGAGATGGGAAAAATTAAATAGAAATTAATACATTATTAAATACGCAGAACATAAAATTACAAAATAAAACTCATAAGTATTTTTAAAGCATACTATAATATCCCTAGATGTTGAAGTACACTAAATAGCAAACGTTATTTCGTACAAATATTTACACGCACAGAAATAAAATGTTTTCAAAATGTAGCTTTATACATATATGTAGCTAATAAAACATAATAAAAAAGCAACAATTGTTAGACTATAGAAAGAAAATACATTTAAAGGCATATTCAAAAGTATGATAATTGCAAAACACTACATTAAATATTTACTTAATAGATTAAATATTTTTTTATTATATGTATTTATTTATTATACAATTCTTGAAAATAGAATAATTATCCGATATATGAAATATTTTGAAAGATAACTATTTACAAAATGAATTAGGAATTGTTTAGTGGTATAAAAAATTCATATAATTACAATTAAGGCAATTAATTATTTCCATAATGTATTTATTTACAGGATAGAAAACAGAACACATTTAAAAAGAAACGGATATATTTATAGATGCGTAAATCAAACTTTTAAAAATATCTATGTATAAATACGATTCATGCGATACGAGGAAAATATATAGATAAAATGAAATTACGAATTTATCCGGTCATGTAAGCGAAATATATCATCATTTATATTACATATCATTGTTAAAAAAATTCCCCGTATATATTATTATTAAATATTAAATTGAAATTAATACATTAAATATGCAGAATATAAAAATGCAAAATATAACCCAACAGTATCTTTAAAGCATACTGTACTAGCAACAGTGTAAGGAAAATTATATTTCGAACGAGTTATTTAATTTTGTATATCTTCAAAACATTAATAACAATTTTACCAAAATTATAAATTATATCATAATTGAATTACATAATTATTATATATATTAGTATGTGTTACGGTACAAGACTGTAAAAAAAATTACATTTTGAAAGTTACATTAGTGTGACGTAACCATGTGTGACGTAAACATGAACGTAACATTAGTTTTACCTTTGTATATCATCAAAAGATTAACAACAACTTTAACACAATTATAAATTATATCATAATTGAATTATATAAGTATTATATGTATTAAAATTTATTACGGAACAAGAGTGTTATATATATATACATTTCAAACGAGTTATTTAACTTTGTATACCTTCAAAAAGACTAATAGCAACTTTATAACACAATTATGAATTAAAATTAAATTGGATGTTTTTACAAAAAGTGTATCATTTTTTAAATAAGAAATATGTTATTTCGATTAAATGAAAAAAAACTGACTGTGATCAAAATTGAAAACACATACGTCCGTTCATTTTCTGACAGTTTGCTGCAATTTTTTAACAGCTTCGACCATCTCTGGGGGCTTTTAGTGTCAGGACAATTAACTGATTCGAAATTCACAAAGCTCGTCAAGTGTGTTTTTTCTTGTGATTTTCGCTTTTGTTAAACTCAAAGGAGAGTGACATCAAGAAGACTGCTTGCATCGCATTTAGAATATATCATTTTATACCATTTTCGTGTCTTGTTAAAATTCTGTATAAAAGAAACCATTACAAAAGTATTTACAATATTTCAAAACAAAATATATATTTAAAGGAAATATTTATTGCTTCCATTGACATCGGAGAAAACTGAAATGCATTTTAATTGAAGCCTGCGAAGTCGAGAATTTTTATTTCATTTAGTGTCATGATGCTTGACTTATGGCTAAGTTACATTGTTCTTCAAATGTTATTGTGGGTAGTGTGAAGTCATTTTTGTTAGAAGCATGGACATCGCAGCGTTCCTAAATTAGTCAACATTTTTAGCAATATTTCAAATCACACATTTTCGTTGTAGATTCCATTAACATCTGAAATAAAAGTCTAAACGAAAGATAACGTTTTAAAATATTTGGAGCAAAGTGAAAAAAAATTAGGAACGCTGTGTGCACTGAAAAAAAACAACACTGTGTATACTAGAAACTCGTTTGATATTGTTTTTATCGGATCATATTATTTTATTTTATTTTATTCTGTTGTTAAAAATGGAAATAAGGGGAGCTTTTACAAAGGTATTTACAATTTTACGAAACTATTTATTTAATCTTAGCTAACAAAAGACAATTTCTTTTTATCTATAACGTTTCAAAAATACTTGAAATAAGACAGTGTTTAAATCCCTGAAAAAAAATAATAGTATGATTAATTTGTATAAAATGTCCCAGCAAAATTGTTCAATTGAAATAGTATAATTTTATCTACAAAAACAACTTTTCAAAAGTGAAAAAAGCCAAGCGTAAAAAAAAAAAAAAAAAAAAAAAAAAAGTTGTGGCTAAAAAATGGTGTGATATCAAATTTCCAAGCTATTATATTACTTATTTAACTTTTTTCCATTAAATAAGTTATCATATATATAAGTCGAGTGCCTACGTATATGTTAATAGAAATCGTTTTCTCCTGTACTAAATACATCCTAACGAGTTTCTGAAAATTCAATTTTTTTCAAATTATGCATGATGGGCTTGGCGGCCATCTTTGCATATTATTCACAAAATTCTAAGTACCCAAATCCTTAGTTAAAATCCGAAGTTCAAAATTGTTATTTAAGCAAATATTTTAAGTGTTTCATTTATAGACTCGTATGCTCTGAAAATTGTGTCTTAAGATAATGATGACTTATCTTAAAGATTCATCTTATGATTTATTTGTTAGAGTAATTAATAATTTCAAACTAGTAAAAATCAATTTCTCAAAATATCAGTCTTATCTAATTTATCTGTCCGTAGTTAAGTTCGAAATTGTTATAAACATATTACATTGCAAACATATTACGCTTTTACTTTAGAAATTTGGGTGCTTAGAAATATGGAAAGATGGCCGCCAAGCCCATCATGCATAATTTGAAATAAATTGAATTTTCAGAAACTCGTTAGGATGTATTTAGTACAGGAGAAAACGATTTCTATTAACATATAAGTAGGCACTCGTCTTATATATATGATAACTTATTTAATTTTAAAAAGTTAAATAAGTAATATAATAGCTTGGAAATTTGATATCACACCATTTTTAGCCACAACTTTTTTTTTTTACGCTTGACTTTTTTTACTTTTGAAAAGTTTCTTTTTGTAGATATCATTTCTTTTTTTTAAATAGATTAAACATAATTTAAATAAACTAAACATGAGAAAAAATTTAAAATGACATTTTACTTCCAGTCATTGTTTAAAGGGTTAACTAGAAATACCAGTAGATTTTTCAATTAAACTAATTACACTCTTAAAAACAACATACTAAATGTGGCTTGTTATAATACTTGTTATGCTCCGTTAAAAATATCACTGACTTATCCATGAAATGAATAAAAATGGAATACGTACATAGCGCGTCAGCGCTGCATTTGAAATCAAACGTGATATCACGCTCTTTTATTATTAGCACTAGCTGGCTTCGCCAGCTAGCGGGCCCTTAATTTACAACGGGGCCTCAAATCTTGTAAAACCTCGAATAGGATAAACCTCGAACCGAACGAACCTCCGACCTGGTTTCCCGCTGACTTCGGCAAAGGATAATCCCTTAATTTGCACATCGAATAGTATAAACCTTTAACCAAACGAACCTCCGACACGGGTTCCCGCTGCCATCCGCACCGTATAGCAGTCGTGCTGCGCACGCTCAAGTTCATTCTTCCACCACCAGGTAGCGCAATCTGTTTTTTATGAACCTCGGGCACTGAAATAGTTAAGACTATAGATGTCGAGTCGAATGAGCTATACCCCTTCGTGATCCGACCCATAGAAACAGAGATAGGAAAGCGCCCCTGGTGGTGAAAAACGAATTAAAATCGGAATTCTCTATCGATGTCGAGTCGAATGAGCCATACCCCGTCGTGATCCGACCCATAGAAACAGAGATAGGAAAGCGCCCCCTGGTGGTGAAAGCTAATCGCGTTTGGGGGGTAAAGTAGGGGGATGAACACCGGAGATGCATAATAGGATTAAGCGGTCACAGACCTTTCCAACGATGTATCACATGAGGGGTATGTGCAAAATTTAGAAAATACCCCCTCCCCCAGCATAATATGATTAAGCGTTCATAAACCTTTCCAACGATATATCACATGAGAGGTGTCGGCAAAATTTAGAAAAGTGCCCCCTTTAGGGGGGGGTGGTGAAAGTGGGAGGATGGACCCCGAAAATACATAATATGAATAAGCGGTCACAGGCCTTTCGAACAATATATCACATGAGTAGTGTCGGGGGGGGGCGCAGAATGAGGGGTGACACCTGTGGTGCATAACATGAATAAGTGGTCACAGCCCTTTGTAACCGCGTATCTTTTAGCGCGCCCTTTGTAACCGCGTTGATATATATATACAGGGTGTCTCAAAAGGTCGTTCACAAACTTAGCATACTGGTCTGTCATATCATGATAAACAAGATTTACATAGGAACTTGTGTTCGAAAATGCAAACTCCGACCACTAGAGGGCGATGAGTGCAAGCTTACGAGAGAGTGGAAAGCGTAATCATTTCAGGCGAAGACGTTCCAGGAGAAGGATGAATCGGTTCAGTAACGCAAAATTTGCCGATATGCATTACGTATATGGCGCCGCGGATGGAAATGCCCGAGCCGCGGTACGGATGTGTCTTCAGCGCTTCCCCGCAGACGTCAGCCAAGTCATGTTTTGTTTGGACAATTGCACCGCAGATTGCATGAAGCAGGAGCTTTCCAAGTACGTAGCCACATCGGTCAAGAACGCACTACATGCACGCCTGTCGTAGAGGACACCATGCTACGGAAATTTGACAGGAACCCGCAAACAGGACTCCTAGCAAGCGAACGCGTCTTGGGTGTACGTCGTTCCAGCATTATGCGCATACTGCTTGAGGACACGAACCATCCCTACCACTTACAAAGCGTACAGGCATTGTGCGTTGACGATTATCCCCAACGCGTTGCATTCGCACGCTGGTATTTGCAACAACGGGTCGCACAGCCGGATTTTCCCATTTTGAACGGTCCCTGAATTCATGCGTCGACGTTGTGAAGCATGCATTGCGGCGAATGGAATGAATTTTGAACAGCTTGTGTAAATTAAACCATGTTCTTTAATAAAAGTCAGATGAATACCTCTTTCGATATACTTTCTTTCTTCCCCTCCACACCTGCGATCATCGCCCTCTAGCGGTCGCAGTTTGCATTTTCGAACACAAGTTCCTATGTAAATCTTGTTCATCATGACATGACAGACCTGCATGTTAAGTTTGTAAACGACCTTTTGAGACACCCTGTATATATATATATATATATATATATATATATATTATATATATCTCTATCTCTATAAAAGAGTAAGTGTCTGTCTGCCTGCCCGAGGATTTCACCGTAATTATAACACCTAGGATTCTAAAATTTTTGCCATGTGTAGATACTATAACCGAAAAGTATACCTCGCGGCCGGATTTTTAAATTTTAATTTAGATTTTTTTAAAAAATTAAAACGTGCATATGAAATTCTGGGTTTGAGGCTTTTTACAGCTATCCGCCAAGTTCACGGCAACGAAGCAGCCAGCCAATGAGAGCAGCGGTTATTACGGGATATAGGGACAGCGAGCGACAGCATTTCCTGTTTGGCTAGCACGGAGCTTTTGTAGAAACAAATTGTACAGTTTATTGTATATATTTATTTATTGCTCATTACTATCTGTTACGAATATAGATTCACGTAAGTTATTTTCAAATGTATTTCTTCGTATGCGTAGTCGCCCCCATATATTATGAGATATATATATCTTGCAATTTATTGAAAGTTTTTATAGCGCTAGGCATATCATTTCAAAGCTGAGGCCTACTTCAGTGATGCGAAAATTTTGAGTATTTATTGCTAAAAGATGTATGCTTTATAGATTGCTGTAAGATGCATGTTTTATGAAGAGTTTCATGTGATATTAAAACATTCAGTAAATAATAATTAAAGTCTATTTAAATTCTTGAGTGAATTTTTTATTTACTGCATGTTTTCACTAAATGTCACTAACTTTTTAAGTTATTTTTTATTGTTATTTACAATCTCGCTTCCTATTGCTGTTTTTGACTACATATGTAGTCATATTTTGTTTGTTTGTCATACATATTTTGTTTGTTTCATAATCGAATGATTTTCTTGAACTTTACTTCCTATAAAATGAAAACATTCAGTAAATTGCTGTAAGATGCATGTTTTATTAAGAGTTTCATATGAAATTAAAACATTCAGTAAACAATAATTAAAGTCTTTATTTAAATTCCTGGGTGATTTTTTTATTTACTGAATACTAAATTTTTGAGTAATTATTTATTGTTATTTAAAATCTTACTTCCTATCATTGTTTTTTACTACAATTTTAGTCAGTTTGTTTCTTTTAAGAACATTTTTATAAATTTTGTGGAAGATGTATGTTTTCATCAAAACAATTTAATTATTATTTACTGAATGTTTTCATCAAAACAATTTATTAATTATTTACTGAATGTTTTCATTTTATAGAAAGTAAAGTTCAAGAAAATCATTCGATTCTTGGCCAACTAAAAATGTTCTTAACCCATTATCCGCTGGTGTTGCGTTAACGCAACAGTCAAAATAAAAGTGTATATAAAAAAAAAACCTGCCATGCCAGCACTATTTTAATATGTAAAAAAATACTTTTTTTAATGGCAAAAACTTTGCTATTAAAGATACCAAATATTATCTTTCAGAATTTTTGGTGGGAAACGAATTTCAGTAAAAATAATGAAGGCTCCGCCCACATAACTTTGGCGGTTAATGGGTTAAATGAAACAAACGGACTAAAAATTTAGTCAAAAACAGTAATAGGAAGAAAGATTGTAAATAACAATGAATAAATACTCAAAAATTTTGTGGAAGATGTATGTTTTCATCAAAACAATTTAATAATTATTTACTGATTTTTTTCATTTTATAGAAAGTAAAGTTTAAGAAAATCATTTGATTCTTGGGCGGCTAAAAATGTTTTTAAATGAAACAAACTGACTAAAAATGTAGTCAAAAACAGTAATAGGAAGTAAGATTGTAAATAACAATAAATAAATACTCAAAAATTTAGTGACATTTAGTGAAAATATTCAGTAAATAAAAAATTTACTCAAGAATTTTAATAAATACTTTAATTATTATTTACTGAATGTTTTCATTTCATATGAAACTCTTCATAAAACATACATAGCAATAAATACTCAAAATTTTCGCATCACTGAAGTATGCCTCAACTTTGAACTAATATGCCTAGCACTATGAAAACTTTCAGTAAATTGCAAGATATATAATATATAACTGATATTATATGGGGGCGACTACGCATATGAAGAAATACATTTGAAAATAACTTATGTAAACCTTAATTAGTAACAGAGAGTAATTAGCAATAAATAAATATATAAAATAATCTGTCTAGCCAAGCTCGGTAAAGGAAATGCTGTTGCTATATCCCATATTTACTACTACTCTCATTGGCTGGCTGCTTCGTTGTCGCGGTTTCGCGGAGAGCTGTAAAAAGCCTCAACCTCATAATGTCATCTGCACGTTTTAATTTTAAAAAATGTAAATTGAAATTTAAAAATCCGGCTGGGAGGTGCATTTTCTGGTGACAACATCTATACATGTCAAAAATTTCAGAGGCCTAGGTGATCCTTAAACAAAATTTGTCGCGATTCGTGTTTTTTTCAGTGATTCTACAACGTAATTTATGTTTTTTCAGCGATCATTTGACGAAATTTGCTTTTTTTTGTCATCCTTTAATGAAATTTGCGTTTTTCCGCATCCTTTTGTCGTGATTCATGTTTTTTTCAGCGATCCTTTGATGAAATTCATGTTTTTCCTGTGATCCTTTGATGAAATTCGCGTTTTTCAGTGATGCTTTGACAAAATTTGCTTTTTTCGCGAACCTTTGACGATATTCGCATTTTCTCTGTTGCCTTTTGACGAGATTTGTGTTCGTTCAGCGATCCTTCGACAAAATTCGTGTTTTTTCAGCGATCCTTCGACAAAATTCGTGTTTTTTCAGCGATCATTTGACGAAATTTGCTTTTTTTGTGATCCTTTAATGAAATTTGCGTTTTCCGCATTCTTTTGTCGTGATACATGTTTTTTCAGCGATCCTTTTTGAAATTCATGTTTTTCTTGTGATCCTTTGATGAAATTCGTGTTTTTCAGTGATCCTTTGACAAAATTTGCTTTTTTCGCGATCCTTTGACGATATTCGCATTTTCTCTGCTGCCTTTTGACGAGATTCGTGTTTTTTCAGTGATCATTTGACGAAATTTGCTTTTTTTATGATCCTTTAATGAAATTTGCTTTTTTCCACATCCTTTTGTCATGATTCATGTTTTTTCAGCGATCCTTTGATGAAATTCACTTTTTTCCTGTGATTTTGATGAAATTCGCACTTTTCAGTGATCCTTTGACAAAATTTGCTTTTTTTCGCGAACCTTTGACGATATTCGTATTTTCTCTGCTGCCTGTTGACGAGATTCGTGTTTTTTCAGTGATCCTTCGACAAAATTCGTGTTTTTTCAGCGATCATTTGACGAAATTTGCTTTTTTTGTGATCCTTTAATGAAATTTGCGTTTTTCCGCATCCTTTTGTCGTGATTCATGTTTTTTCAGCGATCCTTTGATGAAATTCACATTTTTCCTGTGATCCTTTGATGAAATTCCCGTTGTTCAGTGTTCCTCTGACAAAATTTGCTTTTTTCGTGATCCTTTGACGATAATCGCATTCTCTCTGGCTGCCTTTTGATGAGATTCGTGTTTTTTTCAGCAATCCTTTGACAAAATTTGTGTATTTTCAGCGATCCTTTGAAGAAATTAATGTTTTTTTCTGCGGTCCTTTGACGAAATTTGAGTTTTTCCATGATCCTTTGACAAAATTTGCTTTTTTCATGATCCTTTGGTGATAATCACATTCTCTCTGCTGCCTTTTGATGAGATTCGGGTTTTTTTTTCAGCAATCCTTTGACAAAATTTGTGTATTTTCAGCGATCCTTTGAAGATTTTTTTTTTCTGCGATCCTTTGACGAAATTTGAGTTTTTCCATGATCCTTTGACAAAATTTGCTTTTTTTCATGATCCTTTGCTGATAATCTCATTCTCTTTGCAGCCTTTTGATGAGATTCATGTTTTTTCAGCGATCCTTTGACGAAATTCACTTTTTCCAGCGATTCTTTGATAACATATTCTTTTTTCGCAATTTTTTGACGAAACAAAGTATTTTCCAATCAGTTCTACAATTTATTGCATGTTATCAGTTCACCGTTCTTGGGGACTAAAAATGTAGTCGAAAACATTAACAGGAAGAAAGATAGTAATAAATAATAATAAATACTCAAAATTTTCGCTTCATTGAATTCGGCGTAAACTTTGAACTGATATGCCTGGCACTATCAAAACATTCAGCAAAGTGCAATATATATGTTTTCCTTAAGATTCTTATCAAATATGGGAAAGTGGAGAGATAAGATTATTAAAAAAAAAGAACTGAATGGAAAATTCCAAAATTTTTTATTCGCTTTTGTACATTCTTTTAAACATGTAATTTCAATGCCAGACGTAAAGGTGGCTCTATCCCCAAATTAAAATAATAAATTAAAAGCCTATTGATAACCGAAGAATCTGAGCTAAGATGTTTAAACTGCATTATGGGTAATTAAAGTTTTTCTATTGGAGTGCCGGTTAGGTATTATGATGGGAAAAAGCGGGCTTCACCCGCTATCGTATCGGGGCATTAAATATAATTAAGAAACATTTGTAATATTTTTGTGTGAATGGCGAGATGAGGGGGGGGGGCGATGACTTTTTATTAAATATCACATTCCTATTCTACATCAACTTTCACTCACCACCAGGAGGCGCTTTGCTGTCTCTGTTTCTATGGGCTGGATCACGACGGGGTATGTCTCTTTCCACACAACATCGATAGAGCTTACCGATTTTAGTTCAGATTTTCAACATCAGGGGGCACTTTCCTAACTCTAGTTTTATGGGCTGGATCACGACAGGGTACGGCTCATTCGACTCGACATAGATAGCCTTAAAAATTTCAGTTAGGTTCGTATAGAACAGATTGTGCCCGCTGGCGATGGAAGGTGTAACTAAAGGATTTTGCAGCTAACTCTGGTTTTATGGGTCACATCACGACGCGGTTTGGCTCATTCGACTCGACATCAATAGAGATTACCGATTTTAGTTCTGAGTTTCACCACCAGTTGGTGCTGTCCTATCTCTGGTTCTATGGGCTGGATCAAGACGGGGTATGGCTCATTCGACTCAACATCGATACAGCTTTTCGATACAGCTTATCGATTTTAGTTCGTAATTTTCACCACCAGGGGCGCTTTCCTACCTATGGTTCTATGAGCTGGATCACGACGGGATATGGCTCTTTCGACTCGACTTACAGTAACATATGGGAGTGTGCATGGCACGCAAAGTGTATGCTGTCTAAGGTTGTGAGGCCCACAACATTAGATTTGTTTTTTAAAAAATTCAACACTTATTTCAGACACATTTAAGGTTGTTGGCACGGGCAACGCCGGGCGGGTAAGCTAGTATATATATATATATATATATATATATATATATACTAGCTATACTGTGTAGGCAAAATGCGCTCCGCCCCTCCCTAGAATTTTTGATGCGGCTTTATTTTTAAAATTTATTTAATGTGTTATAAAATATCGTAAATTTTCAAACAGATAGGCTTATTATACTTCCTGATTTTGTTCACGCCCCTCCCCATCCACTCCCCGAAATGTGATACGCCCTTCTTTTTTATAAATTTTTTATCATGTGTTATAAACTGTCTTAAAGTTTAAAACAGATCGCATTGGAATTTAATATATTTGCTGAAATTACTATTATATAGAATAATATAGAAATAAACCCTCCTTTAGCTTGTAATTAAGATATATGAACAATTTTTAGAATTTCTGAAAGCTGATTTATATTTATTTATTTATTTATTTATTTATTTATTTATTTATTTTTTTTTTGTTTTTTTTTGCGTTGCCCTGTACATGTTTGGAATTTCTTAGCAATTTCTTAGATTTACATTGTTTTATTCAATTAAACATTGTACTGTTACAATGAATTTAAATGGAAACTTCACTTCTAAAACAAAAATAATTTAACAACTGGATTTCATTAATTTATAGGAAAATGACGTGAAAGGTATTCCTGCGAAAGCGAAATGCCTGTCCTTTACCATGTTTTTTTTTTTTTTTTTTTTTAAGAAATAAATGAATCACATTTAATTCATTTCAAAAATTTTGTTTACGTTTGGAAAGAATTTTTAAATGTCGATAACTCTTAATGTATACATTTTAGAAGGTACATCTTCCCTCAAAAACTAATTTATTTTTAAAGATCTTTCTAAAAACGTAAATTATATATTTAAAATATTTTTTAAAGCATAAACACTACGTCTGATTACTTTATTTTACAATATTATAAGAACACGCATTTTATCAGACAATGAAATACACTGAACAAACTTGAGTGAAAAATTGACCTGGGCCGGGACTCGAACCTGGGACCTTATGCGTACCGTGCTGACACTCTGCGACTGAGCCACCCAGACCGATATTCTTGACTGGCAATTTCTCATACTTATTCATGTCGGTAACAGTCATCTGCCACAGTTTGCAGTCATATTTAATTGTCTGATAAAATGTGTGTTTTTATAATTCTGAAGTTTTATTTAAAAAAAATATATATCTTCAGAAGAAAATGTCTGACTTGCAGATGAAATTTGATGTGGTTATAACCTGTAACTGATTTGTGCTATTATTATACAGATGGTACATGGTCGTTGGCGGGTTTTATCTCTGTTTTGGCATAATTTTTTAATCGCCAAGTTAATTAACATTTTTTTGCTAATTAAGGATAGAAAATATTTTTTTTTACACTGGATTTTATAAAAGCACATAGATTACGTAATTACTTGTCCAAAAATGCAATCCTTTTTTCATTCTGCCCAATATTAAGGCCTGTAGGTTGTTTGAAAAAAAAGTTTGACGAAGAAGAAAGTGGTCATTTTAAGTAAGTCGACGTTTTTTTTAAAAATCTATATCTCTGTTTATAAATCACTTATGAAGATGAGTTTGGTCTTAAATTGAAGAAATTCTTCATTAGATTCTTCTAGTTTTCGTTTTTATTTTCTGCGACGCTTGGTTTATTTGATATCTGATATTTTAATCTGGCATGTTTTGTCGATTTAACATTGCGACGTTGCTTTCTCTAAGTAAGCAGTAGCGTTCTTTAGTCCAGTTCTTGGCGTTGTTTGTGTGGCGTTTTTTTTAAAGCTTGGCTTTTGGGCGACCGCCCTGCTTGATTACAAGTCTTAAGTAATATTTTTTTCAATGACTTAAAAACTTACACATTCTTTTCGTAAAAGGAAATTGAATAATTCTTAAAACAAAATTGGATGGTATTAATTTTTTAAAAAAGTTTATAGTTTTCTTAAATACGAAATCTATAAAATACTTACTGCGATTAAATTGAAAATTACATACGTGCATAGGTCTGACAGTGTGCTTCAGGTTTTTAACAATGTTGAGAAACTTTAATGGCTTTTAGTGTCAGGCCGATTAACTGATTCAAAATTCACAAAGTTCTTGAAGTGTGATTTTTTTTCACGTATTCTTGCTTTTGTTAAACTCACTGGAGTGTGTTTTCGAGAAGATGGCTTGCGCCGCATTTAGATTATATATTTTTATTTCATTTTCGTCACTTCTAAAAATTAAGTGTAAAAGAAACGTACAAAGGCATTTACAGTATTTCTCAGAATATTTCATTTTGATTATTAACGAGAATATTCTTTTTTATTACAAACGAAAAAATCCTTAATATTATATTTCGCAAATAGTACACTGCGATTAGAAACCTTTAGTAACTTTTATTCAATTACTTATAAAATTATATAATATGTAGTTAAACTGTTAAAGGTAATGCATTTACAGAATATGTATAATAATTTATTAAAATCGAATAAAAGGCTTTTTACGCTAAACCAACTTTTTATTTCTTTTAACGTAAGTTGAGATTCTTTGATGACTTTACTTATGGCTTTAATATTACGAATTTATCCGTTCATATAAGCGATATATATCATCATTCATATTACATGTTATTTATTAAACACAATTCAAAAATATATCATGGAACAACAGTGTAAATAAATATTATATTTCGAACGAGTTATTTAAATCTGTATATCTTCAAAAGATTAATAACACATTTACCAAAATTATAAATTATATCATAATTGCTATTAATATTTGCTAATAATATATATAATTAATATATATATTATTATCTGTTATGGTACAAGAGTGCAAAAAAAAATTACATTACGAACGTTAACTTTGCATTTCTACGAACGTAACATTAGTTTTACCTTTGTATATTATCAAAATATTAACAACAACTTTAACACAATTATAAATTATATCATAATTGAATTACATAAGTATTATATATATTAAAATATATTACGAACAAGCGTGTAAAGAAAATTACTTTTTGAATGAGTAATTTAACTTTTTATATCTTGAAAAGATTAATAACAACTTTAACACAATTATAAGTTATATCATACTTGAATTATATAATTATTATATATATTAATATCTATTATAAAACAAGATTGTTATATATGTACATTTCAAATAGGTTATTTAATTTTGTATACCTTCAAAAGACTAATAGCAACTTTAACACAATTATGAATTAAAATTAAATTGGATGTCTTTACAAAAAGTGTATCTTTTTTAAAATAAAGAATCGATAAAATAAAAACACTTACTGCGATCAAAATTGAAAACACATACGTCCGTTCATTTTCTGACGGTTTCCTGCAATTTTTTAACAGCGTTGAGCATATTTGGGGGCTTTTAGTGTCAGGACGATTAACTGAAACGAAATTCACAAAGTTCGTCAAGTGTATTTTTTCTTGCGATTTTCCCTTTTGTTAAACTCACTGGAGTGAGCTCTCTAGAAGACTGTTTGCGCGGCATTTAGAATATACCATTTTATTCCATTTCCGTGTCTTGTTAAAATTGTGTATAAAAGAAACTATTACAAAGGCATTTACAATATTTCAAAACAAAATTTATTTAAAAGAATTATTTATGGCTTCCAATGAAATCAGAGAAAACTGAAATGCATTTTAATTGAAGCTTGCGATTTTTTTAGCCTAAATCGAGAAACTTTGATGGCGTTTAGTGTCACGATGCTTCACTTATTGCAAATTTACAGTGTTCTGCAAATGTTATTGTGGGTAGTGTGAAGTCATTTTTGTTAGAAGCACGGTCATCGCAGCGTTCCTAAATTAGTCTACATTTTTAGCAATATTTCAAATCAAACATTTTCGTTGTATATTTCATTAACATCTGCAATGAAAATCTAAACGAAAGATAACGTTTTAAAATATTTTTAGAAAAGTGAAAAAAAAATTAGTCGCTGAAAAATCAACACTATGTGTATACTAGAAACTCGTTTGATGTTGTTTCTATCGGTTCATTTTATTGTATTTTGTTGTTAAAAATGGAAATAAGAGGAGCTTTTACAAAGGTATTTACAAATTTATCAAACTATTTACTTATTTTTAGCTAACAAAAGAAAATTTATTTTTATCTACACTGTAAAAAAAAATTGCAGTAAAATTACGGGCAGAGGCCGGCAACAGAGATTCCAGTCATACCCCCGTAAAAAAAAAAAAAAAATAAAAAAAATAAATCCATGCCCATCATTTTGTTCAGCCCGTAATTTTACGGGGCAAACTAATATAGCATTATAATGCACAATGCACAGGATATAATGCACTTTAAAACACAATAACACTTTGCTTACTGTTCTGTAGCACGTAGCACGTTAAATAATCATCACAGAATCGCTGTTTTGGCGGGTTAAAATTTTCGAAAAACGAGTAAAATGAAGGGTTACACCCTAGCGGAGGACAATGTATGGGGTCGCACCGTATTCTTGCTAACATATGTGCTAGAGCTGTAAGAATGTGTAGATTGCTCTTAATTTTCTAAGTATATAAGGGATAAGGCCGCTTATTTAGTGGATCAGACCGTTTTTAATCAAATAAATCCCGTGAAAAGTGAAGGGCAAACGCTCATAAATTTACAGTTTTTTCTGAGGGTGTATAACGTTTCAAAAATACTTGAAATAAGATAGTGTTTAAATCCCTGAAAAAATAATTGTATCATTAATTTGTATAAAATGTCTCAGCAAAATTGTTAAATTGAAGTAGTATATTTTTATTGCCAGTCTTTAGTAATATTTTTTTCAATGACTTAAAAACTTGCACACTCTTTTCTTAAAAGGAAATTGAATAATTCTTAAAAGAAAATTGGATGGTATTAATTCTTTAAAAAAGTTTATCGTTTTCTTAAATACGAAATCTATAAAACACTGACTGCGATTAAATTGGAAATTACATACGTGCATAGGTGTGACAGTGTGCTTCAGTTTTTTAACAATGTTGAGAAACTTTAATGGCTTTTAGTGTCAGGCCGATTAACTGATTCAAAATTCACAAAGTTCTTGAAGTGTGTTTTTTTTTTCACGTATTTTTGCTTTTGTTAAACTCACTGGAGTGTGTTTTCGAGAGGGTGGCTTGGGCCGCATTTAGAATGTATATTTTTTTTCCATTTTCGTCTCCTCTAAAAATTAAGTGTAAAAGAAAACTACAAAGGCATTTACAGTATTTCTCAGAATATTTCATTTTGATTATTAACGAGAATATTCTTTTTTTATTGCAAACGAAAACAACTTTAATATTACATTTTGCAAATAGTATACTGCAATTAGAAACCTTCAGTAACTTTTATTAAATTTCTTATAAAATTATATAATATGTTGTTAAATTGTTAAAGATAATGCATTAACAGAAAATATATTTTAATTTATTGCAATCGAATAAAATACTTTCTACGCTAAACCAACTTTTTCTTTCTTTTAACGTAAGTTGAGAATCTTTGATGTCTTTTAGTGTCAGGTCGATTAACATATTCAAAATTTACAAATTTCTACAAGTGGGATTTATTTTCCATGTGATTTTCGCTTTTGTTAAACTCGTTGGCGTG
Organism: Maratus michaelseni; assembly: GCA_963931845.1. NCBI lineage: Eukaryota > Metazoa > Arthropoda > Arachnida > Araneae > Salticidae > Maratus > Maratus michaelseni. The sequence goes on along the minus strand of OZ007595.1, from coordinate 89,400,706 downwards.
TGTCTGCGAGATGGCGGCTTGCACCACATTTAGAATGTATCATTTTATTTCATTTTCTCCACTTGTTAAAATCGAGTATAAAGGGAATTATTACAAAGGCATTTACAGTATTTTTCCGAATGTTTCTTTAGATTTAGATTATCACCAAAGAAATTCGTTTTTTTTTTGTTTTGCTTTTTTACAGACGAAAAAAAAATCGTTCTGATTTCATCAACAATATACTTTAACTAGAAAGCATTAGTGATTTTTATTTAATTGCTTAAAGAATTATACATTATGCTGGTAAATTGTAAAGATAACTAATTTACATAAAATATATAACTTTTTAATTCCAATCGGATAAGAACTAAAATGAATTCTACACTAAATCAATGATTTTTCTTTTCGCCTAAATCGAGAATTTTGGCCGACTTTTAGTGTCACGCCGTTTCACTGATTCTAAATTCCCGTAGCTCCTCAAAAGTGACTTTTTTCATGTGTAACTTTTTAATTCCAATCGAATAAGAACTGAAATGAATTCTACACTAAATCAATGATTTTTCTTTTCGCCTAAATCGAGAATTTTGGACGACTTTTAGTGTCATGCCGTTTCACTGATTCTAAATTCCCGTAGCTCCTCAAAAGTGACTTTTTTCATGTTATTTCTCTTTTGTTACAAGTACTGCAGTGTGCATTTAAGAAAATATATTTGACATCATTTAGCTTGTATATCTTTATTACATTTTATTATATTGTTGAAACTGAATGCTAAAGAAACTATTACAAAAGTGTTTACGAATATCTACCCTATATATATAAAATCCTAATGAAACGAATTTGTGAAACGATTTTATGAAACGAATTTATGAAACGATTTTATGAAACAACTGATTAAACGACTGATTATGTTTCAGGGTTATTTTTAATAAAATATTAAACGCTTGATGGTGAAATTAATACCAATTGTCCATAAAAATCCGCGGATGTCAAAACTGGTGATAGAATTTTGAAATTGGAATTAGTTTTCGAGATATTAAATTTTTTCTAATTTTAATGACATTTCTGTAATGATGGCAACTAATTACTCAGTTTTTTTGTGACAAGAAAGGGAAAAAAATTGAAAAGGATCCCGATAGGGATTATTGATTTCTTTTAATTCGTCATTTTCAAATTGAAATTGAATTTATCCTTTATTTCAATCGATAATGAAGACAAGATTGTGATTAAATTATGTTTTTCAGGAAAATTTGAAGAAAATAAAACCACATTTCTATCGACAGGATTCAATCGTCTGTCAGCATATAATTTAATTCATAAACTGAAAATATTTTGAATAAATTCGTCCAAATGACGTCATTTATGTAAACGCAAAAGAAAGGAGCAAAAAAATATTTATACAATTTGTTTAACGTAAAATGTCATTTATCCTATTTTATATATAATCAGAAGTAATTTGTATAGAAAAAACAATAATAATATACGTATAATTAAAATACGCATATAAACAAAAAAAATCGTCGAATTTGTTTCTTTGGCTGTTTATGTCATTTGGCACCAAATCTCACTTTCTCATGCCCGAATTGCGCCAAGCTTTTTAAAAAAGCGTCAAGACCCCTATAATAGAAAAGCACCAAAAGTTCATTGGGTTTGTTTTCATAACTTTTGGCAACAAATCTATGTATATTAACGAATCTATCCCTTTTCGAAACTCGAATTACGCCAAACCTAAATGCAAAGGATCCTATACTGGAAAAGTACCCGATTTTCTTATGGACAATATTCAAGTGACATAACATGGTGTAAAATTATCGCGGATAGCAAATTTGTTTAAATATCTCATCAATTGATGCCAAATAAATGCAGACATGCATGCACAAAATATTTAATTAATTTTGTATGATAAATAATTATTATAAAATTCGTATATACATATTAATTAAAATAAATGATTTACATATTTAAAATAACATTAAAATATGCATGATGGTGCACTAAAATAGAAAGAAAATTAAAACCTGTTACTGAAAATGTCTATAACATAGTACTTTTCAATACCGTGGTTCTTAATGTTATTCACAAGAAGATGGAATTTTTCTCATCCTTAAACGCAAAAGAAAGAATAGAATACAGATCGTTGTTATAAAAGTCCGAGAGGTAGCCACAATTTAAACCTAACCATTTTATACAAGCGGGTTTTCAAGTTGTAATTGATTTTACTTATCAATCCCAAAATCAGTCGCCAGTTGTCGCAGCAGCTGTGTATGAGGCCATGATAATCAAAAAATGCCCCATTAAAACGTTAAAACAAAGCACGCTGTCATGTTTTTAGAGGCCTCGAAGTCTGAGCGGGGGTTGGCGAGCGTAGCTCGCAGGGGGTAGGCCCCCTAGTCTAAATATAATTACTTTTATATTACTAGGGAGAAACTGATGTTTCAACGGTAAATTTTGAATATATTTTTAAAAATATATTTGTGTATCTGTTAAAAACATTTGATTAAATCAGATTTTAATGATATGCAATAACTTTTCCATTGTTCTACGACCAACAATTATCGATTAATGATGCATCGATTTTTAAGAGTTTTCGGAGCTTTCGGCATTAAAGACAGAACAACGTGTTTTTAGAACCTGAAAGCTATTTTTTTTATATAAAATTAAAGTATCATAACTCAGTGAAGTTTGGTCATATATTAGTACAATATGTACTGTTTCACTTGTTAAATAATGAAGATTATTTCTCTAAATATAACTTACAGAACCGAGGGGCATTATAAAAATTTAAAAAGTATAAAATTTTGAAAATTACTTATAGGACAATTTCATAAACATAATCCTAATTACTACATTATTTAAAAAAAGTTTTGCAATGTACCTTGCCTACGGTTCTCCAATAGATAAAAAAATAAAGCACGTTTCAGTCTTTTTGGGACACCCTGTATGTCCTTATATTAACTTATAGTACCAAACAAGGTGTCTCTAAATGTCTAAGTTATGTGTACATGAAAAATATTTAAAAACTAAAATGGCAAGACGCCGTTATTACTAGAACAAATTTACATCTTTAGAGACATTCAAGCAATATCAATAGAAAGTAATTCCAAAATGGCTAGCGTTTGTACAAACCAACGTGTGCCGAATATACGTGAAATTGTCGTAACATTCTGCAAAACGTATTTTTTCGGTCGACCGGATTTCATCTATAATGGCTTTTATTAGTCCTTCAAAGACCGGTAGGCGGCAGCGCAGACAATCACCTCATCGAGTTCACGGCTGGAATTTCAGAATTAGTTAAAACTTGATTCGCATATTAAAACGCAATCGGTCTGGCAAGTCATATTTTGGTGGAAAACACCCGAAAACCCGATTTTAGCGGTTGGCTCGTAGGTTTACCATTGTGTGTTCCTGCTCCCAGTCCTCCATGTTTTCATATCTTTGAGTGCAGGAAAACACAATGGTAAACCTACGAGTCAACCGCTAAAATCGGGTTTTAAGGTGTTTTCCACCAAGATATGACTTCGCAGACCGATTGCGTTTTAATATGCGAATCGAGTTTTAACTAATTCTGGAATTTCAGCCGTGAACTCGATGAGGTGATTGTCTAAGCTGCCGCCTCCCGGTCTATCAGTGCGTTGGAACCTACCTGAAACAATCTGTAGTTCCAAAAAGTCCCTCTGTAGTTACATCTCTGGTACGTGCAAGACAAAATCAGGTATGTTCGGGATAGAGCTTGAAAATAACCATTTAATGACCCGCACTAAAGACACTTCCACTGTTTAGAGAGCTGATACGGTCCTTCAATGTAATCTGCTGCCAAGAAAACATAACAGCAAGAATATGTGGAGCAGCAGTTTCCTGCAAAAACCTATGGGTTTTGATAATACGATGTTGTCGTTTTCGGAATCTAAACATCTCAACCAGTAACAGTTTCACTGATGAATATGAGTCCTATTATGCACTTTTCGCTCACGGCACACCAGTCTTTCGAATGTTTTGAAAGCAAACGTGAAAACACTTATACGTGTGAGATTTCAATCCCCTAGTGTCGTCATTTTCAAGAAAAAGATGTTTTATAGAATGTTATAGACAAACATTAGACCCTTCACGACATGTTAATTCATGCAGACCATAGTCATTTTAAAAGTATTTCCTATTTATATTAAAATGTGCAAACATTACATCTGATTAATATAAATTTAAAAATAAGATTATTTTTAATACAGATACCTTTTCAAATTAAAATTTACGCATACAAAAGACAAAACAATTGTAAACATTTCGGGTGTAAACTCTCTTCCTCTTCTTAACAATTTACACACAATAACAAATTATGTCAAAAACCAACTTACTCGTGTAAAACCTGTATTAAAAGAACTATTAAGGTTAAATTTAAAGTTAACATTTTAAAAGAACAGAATACTCAGCTGGAATGTTTCCAGCTTCATTTATTGGATTAGCTGCTGAATTCGTTTGCCGGGATTCAATGAAATTTCGTTCTCTTTAAACACTAAGATTCCGTTCAACAATCGTAGTTTTCACAAAGTGACGTAAATAGTCTGCCTCTATTGTATGTGAAATGAATTTCGAGTTTGGGTTCTTAGATTTAAAAGACGTTTATGCTCTCTGATTCGGGTTTGTAGGGTGTTCTAGTTTCGCCAATGTATACTGTGTCACGGTTTTCCCATAGAATGCTGTAAACAAGGTATTTCTGTTATTTAAACGGACAGCTGTGCTTGAATTTACATAGAACATTTCGATACTGTCTCTGTGGGACAAAAGCTGTTTATATATTGAACGACTTTTGAAGAGTGCTGAGATTTTTTCTGATAGGCTTCTGTAACAAGGGATATATACGTAAAATTTATTCACATGAAGTTGGTATGGAGGAACGACTGCTATGACCCTTCCTAAATATGGCAACATTGGTATATATAATATATTTTTCTAAAACATTGAACACACATTTTTACGTTTTTCAATCCGATGTATATTCCTCGAGTTATTCGGCCGTTTCCAGACTTTTCAATGGAAACGATTCTCACTGCATTTTACACGATTATAGCACCATCTACAATTTTCAGAAGAAAATGTTAAATAAAAAAGTTACATATTTTTTCCCTCAGAATCCAAATCTGCAATAAAAAAAGGACCGGGGATTTAGGGTCATCATTTAAGATTTCAAAGTTGCCCCCACCTTTCTCTTCAGGCGGCAGAGTTGGAGGTGGCAACTTTGATATCCCTAAATAGATTTTCCAAAAATATTGAACATCTATTTTTCTGCTTTTCAATCCGATGTATATATCTCGAGTTATTCGGCCATTTCCAGACTTTTCGGAGACCCTGTATATTTCAATGTAAATCATCTCTATAACATTGCTTTTATTTAACGATCTTTCTAAAAATGAAATTTTTTTGCAGATTCATTTGAAAAAGTAATTTTTAGTAAAAATGGCCTCCTGGCACATACAAAGTGAAGCTGTCAGTCCGTATCTGTTAATGACAGTCACATGAGTTGCGATATTATAGTGTAGATTATGACATACTTGTAGGAATTTAAATTATGCAGTAATATCTTAAATTAAAAAAACAGTTGTTGGATAAGAAACTGGATAAAATACATTATATAAATTTTACTCTGGAAAAGAAATTTTTTTACGACTAATCTAAAAGTTTCTTGGTAATCTATAGTAAAAATTGTGGGTGAAGGTGTCATCTATTTTACATATATGTCTTAGAGGATTTCTGAGACGTATATTCCCCTAAAAATATTTCACGAAAAGAATCCTCCAGAAAAACGTATTATAATACGCAAAGAAAAAAAAATATTTACAAACTTGGTCGCTATGTATCTGTCAGATACGCAGTCTTATTTAAACATTAGCACGTCAAGTCACCAGCCCCTAAATTTTAGTCCTGCGCGCTGGCACAAAAACGGCGTCTGTCGTAGGCGGATATTTTCCTGCATTTCAGCGGTCCCTTGAAATTTGAACACCAATAATTTCTAAAAGTTTTTTTCTACCTTAGTTTTTTCGAGAATCAAAGAAAAGTTTTGAAATATGCTGGTGACCTAATTGAAGAGATCTTACATACGCTTGAAAATAACTGCCTACGGCAGCCGCTAAGGAAGTTCAAATTGCATTAATCATCTAAATAAACGCTTCAAAATGAAATGATATATTCAAACACTTTTCCATATTTTGTTTTATGGAACAAATACATTTATATATAATTTTTTACATGCAGCATTAAAAAATGCTTTTGAAAAATATATCATATTAATAAATATCGAAGAATTTCAAGTAGGTTTCTTTAAAAATTTCTATAGCTAATTTTGCGCAATGTCTATTTAATTTGCAGAAACATTTAAAATATTAAAATGGAATAGATTTATTTTATATAAGGTAAAGCTAGGAGAGTCTGCGCACAATTCAAAAGAATGACAATAAAAAATCTAAATATTGATTTTTTGCTAAACTATACATGAATAATTTTTACTTCGTCTGTTTTTTATGCATTTCCATTGCTATTTTGTTGTTATGTTGTAATTTAATAGAACAGTTGTAATAAAACCAAGAAAGTTATTTTGCGCAATCTGTCCTTACAGGGTTGGTGTGATTGCGCACATGGGTAGGAGAGATTGCTACTAATAATAACTACAATTAAATTGTTAACCATAATAATTACACTTAAATGACATTGTTGTAAGGTTTTTGTGAACAAATATTATTGTATTAGGAATGAATATTTCAACCTAATGATTAAAGAATCAGAAAAAGGAAATAAATTAAAAAACGATTCAAAAATTTTAATTAAAGAAAAAAAAATTAAAGAATCAGAAAAAGCAAGTCCTGATAAGATTACAAAAAACATTAAGTTACTTGATAACACGTTTAACTTAAAATTAGTCCATTTTAATTTTTCATTTTTGTAATGCAAATTTACCAATAAGCTGCGTAATCTCTCCTAGCATGAAAACTAATAGAAACAATGCGCCATTTCTCCTAAGTAACAGATGCGCAAACACTCCAATTTCGGTAGGAGAGATTGCGCGGCCTTTTATATAAACGTGGCCGTTACTAAAACGAACCGTTGATGTTCACATTGTTAGTCTAGATTAGTAGCTTATGAGAAATCGTTTAAGTTTAAAATATTTTGTACTACTGACATTGTATAGAAATTCTGATGAATAGCTATAAAAATTCAAGCACTTACTTTGGAAAAACAAAACAAAATAGTAATGCTTTATCTTAGACGCTCAAAACAATCAAAGAGCATTTAAAATTAGACACTCCACTACTGCTGTTGTACAACAATTGGTGTCTCTACGCGCTCACTCTACTCCTTCCCCCCGAACATCTATGTGCGCAATCTCTCCAACCGCGCCATCTCTCCTGGCTTTACCTTACTTAATACCCGTACTTGTCAAATGTAACGATTTTAACAGGCGAAACCTGACCAAATAAACATATTTGAACCAGAGATTTTTTTTAAAAGTATCAAATGAAGTAAATTTCAAATGACTACCACCTAGGGACAAATATATGGGCATTTATTTAAATAAATTTTCTGTTTCAAAATAGTGTTTTTTATTTAAAATAGCAGAGGGTTTGCAAAAATGCATATAACACTTAATGTAATTTTCAGTACATATATATTACCTAAACAAACTATGACAGAGAAGAGAAAATACTTGAATAAAAATACGTATCTGCTAACTGTTTAAAATGCACTAATATCAATAAGGCAATTTCTATCACATAACTATTGAAGTGATATGTTTCTAGTATAATACGTTTTACAAATTCTCATTGTAATTTGCAAGTTTCCATGAAATGATTTATTATAAACATTATCTTTACTGATATGTACAACTTTGTTATTTATTTCGCAAATCTCTTTCAAATTTCTCTTCATATTTTCAAAATTGCACGGGGAAGGAACATTCCATATTGAATGATCACTGGACCTGAAGTCTTAAGAAAAAGATGCATAAATCTCTCTTTATAGCATAATAATGCTGTCAAAGGTTTATTTTTTTAATGCTTTTTTGTTATTTATTTTTTGGAGGGGAGGGGGGGGAGTAAAAGAAGAAATCTACTTTTATGATCTAAGCTTATTTTATTCAAAAGGATTGCAATTTTTTTGCTGTCAGATTGAATAATTCATCGAATGTATAAGCTCTGAATGAAAAATTTCTTCTAGACAAAAACGACAGAGAGAAAAAAATGAGTCTCTAATTGGTTTCTGACACATATACGTTCATATAAAATATTCTTTATAAGTAGTACAAAATTAGAAAATATATTTTAAGTAGTTACGTCATATATTTTTGTTACAACACAAACATTTACAAGATTATTGACTTGCATCTCTTTTTGTATGAGTTTTAAAAACAGTTGATAAAAAAAGACACATATTAACGAATGTGAAAGATTAACAACATTATACACATATCTTTTATTAAATAAAACAACGTAATATCTCAAATTTCATCGTGGACATTCAAAAGTAGTTTAAAAATATCTTTAATGTTTATTCTGGGCTAAAAAAGTTTATTATATTTTGTACTTTTAAATTAGAATAATACTTATAAGAATTTCAAAACTATAATTATCGTTTGCATTTTAAATATAATTATATTTCTGAAACTAAATGCTTCATATTTTAAAAACTGCCGGAAAAAAGTAAAATTTCGTATTGTATAATCTCTAGGTTTCAGTCCTTTATTAATAAAACGTAAACCACTCTTCTATCATGAAAAACATAATAATACTGTGGAATTTTTTAATGGGGATAAAATAAATACCTTCTTATGCGATCTACACCTATCTCATTCAAAGGAAAAAGGTCTGTCATAATCTGTTTGCGATCAAATTAATATATGTTATCTACTACATATTATTTGCATCAAACATTTTTTTCAGACAAAGACAATTCGAGGATTGGTGAGTGCAACACATGTGTTTTACATGAAAATTGAATTGCTCGTTTTTCTAAATGGTACTCATATATTTTTTAAATATTTTTAATCAACTCAATCATTCGTCTTTCGATGCAACAAAATCATTAAATGTTTTTTACTTTAATTTGTTTTTTCCAAGTTTATAAAAATAGATGATTAAACGTATATAAAAGATAAACAATGTTTTAAACACATTATTTAATAGATACAACGACGTTATCCAAAAGGTATTGTTTTAAAAATTCAGTTGAAATATTTGAATTATTTGTATTTTGGATTGTTTATTTAGTTTAGGGTATTTTATATTTCTAAAATAACAAACGCATAAGAGTTTTAAAATTAAAAACATAGTCTGCATTATAGAAATAATCATAATTTTCAAATATATTGCTTTTTATTTAAAAAATTAAATGCGGTAGAATTATATTCATTACCTGTAAGATTAACATATCTATAGTTTTTTTTTTTCGTTTTTTTTAAATCTAAACAGTGAATTAAGATGGGTTAATTTGAATTTTTATCAATTATATTTTATTTTTTTTAAATTGATGAACTAATCATATATGTAAAATTATATTATGGTTCAAGAATAAGTGCAGACCATATGAACAAAATTCCAATACATTCTAATGTAAAGTCTGGTTTCAATAGGCCTCTAATAATAAGGTATGTCGTTTTAGAGTACTTTCCGATATATAGTACACATTTTCTTCGATGTACAATAATTGTTTTTAGTAGAAAATTTTGAGATGACGCACTTTGGTAGATATACGTATTTCCTCTTTATATAATCTTTTTTTTTCGTATAACAAATTGCTAATTTTACTACATGAAGAAATACTTATGTTAAACAATCTGAATAAAAGTAAAACCATTTAACAAGGAGGATTTTCAAGGATAATTCTTATTATTTCTTCAGCAGGATTAATTTTTTTAAACATCGTAGAAATGTAATTACACATTAGGTTTCTGAGAGATAAAAAAAAATATAAGAGATTTTTTAAAATGAATTATGTCTAAGAACTGAATGAAGCAAAGATTAGATAGAAAATGTGAAAAGACGTTATTAATCAAAGTTTTTTAACATACGTGGATTTACTTCTCAATGTGAAAATGTAATTTTACTGAATAAATTTTTTTTATTCGTATTCTTCATTTTTTTTAATGTACAATGTCTTTGTATTTTATTAAAGAAATGACTTTATTATCCTTTTAGTGAGAGATTTGGTGAATATATTTAATTAGTAACATCCCTGTTACTTACTTTCCATTTTATGAATTTTTTACTTTTACTTATCTTTCTGTTTTTCTTATCGATGAGATATTTAATGAAAATTAGTTTGCGTATATGATATTAATTTAATTTTCGTTTTCTTTAAATTCATTTTATGAGAAAAAAAATTATTAACCCGTTTTATAAGAATAACGTATTTACTTTTTATTATTTTTTCTTTCAAATTACCTACTACTATTTTTGAAATCTCCAAAACATTCTTGATATGATTCTAAGGTTACAGTTGCTAAATAATTTAAGGTTTCATTCTTATTATTTTCTGTTACTATGAATGATTATTTTTTACGTATCATAAACAGACAATAACCCGATATATTTTTCAAGACAAATAATAAATGGAAATGAATTTTTAATTCATTACTTTTAAAGCAAAAAGGAAGAAAAGTTCAAAATAAAAGGAAAAATATATTATTATTAAAAAAAAAATATATATATATATAAGAGGTACATTAATTTATTTCTTATTGTGAAAACATAAAGTTGTTGCATAGGATATTATTAATCTCATTCTTGTTCTAGTTTATTTTATTACTGCACAAATTTTTCGAATTAGAGCTAACCTTTGCCAGGTAAATGTACTTTCTCTTGGTTGATTTTTTTTTCTGATTAATCATCTATTTTTTTTAATCTTGAGGAAAACAGCTTCTAAGCTATCTAAATAAGATTATAGCTGGTTCATAAATTAGGTTATTGAAGAACAATTTTCTTTTTTTCTTTCAAATATCAATGATTATTTTTTAAATAGCATAGAAAAGTGAGTACACGATAGATTTTTACAAGTTAAATAATAAGTTCAAACTATTTTTTATATTAATTGCATTGAAGAACTTAATACAACAAACAGGAAAACACATTATTAATCAAAATAAGTGAATTTACATATTATTGTGAAACATATTTTAATGAATAAAATGAGTTTTATCTGTTCTATAGTATGTTTAATGCACGAGCATTTCTATTTACGGAATATAACCTGAGCCGTTTTTAGACAAAATTAGTTTGACCTACAGGGACCCAAACATGACCCACTAATCGGATTTTCTCGAGCATGTGACCTAGCCCAATGATTTTCTCGTGCCCAAAAACCGTAGGATATAAAATTTAGTTCAAAAGATAAAAATAGCTTGACCCATAATGACCCATCACCAAAATGACCCAGTAATCGAAATATTTCGAACATGTGACATAGTCCAACAGTCCTCTCGTTCCCGAAAACTGTAGGATACTAAATTTAATTCAAATCATCTGAGTGGTTTTTAAGTTAAAAATAACTTGATCCATAATGACCCATGATCAAAGTGAACCACTAATCGGATTTTCTCGAACATGTGGCTTAGCCTAACAGTCTTCTCGTGCTCGAAAACCATAGGATGCAAAATTTAGTCTAAATAGTCTGAGCCGTTTTTTAGATGAAATTAATTTGACCCACGGGGACCCAAAAATGACCCACTAATCGAATTTTCTGGGACATGTGACCTAGCCCAATGATTTTCTCGTGCCCGAAACTCGTAGGATACAAAATTAAAAAAATAATCGTTAGAGCCGTTTTTAGATAAAACTTACTTGACCCACGTTAACCCAAAGATGATGCACGAATCGAAAGTTTTCGAACATGTGACCCAGCCTAATAGTCCTCTCGTGCCTGAAAATGGTAGGATACAAAATTTTGTCAAAATTGGTTGAACCGTTTTTTAGATACAATTATCTTGACCCTGACCCATTGTGACACAAAATGACCGACTAATCGAATTTTTTCGAACATGTGACCTAGACAATGGTTTTCAAGAACACAAGATTTGATCGTATTAGAGTATATGATTATAGCTACTTCAAAAATTAGGTTATTGAACAATAATTTCCCCCTTTTTTCAAATATGAATGATTATTTTTTAAGCAGCTCAGAAAAGTGATTGCACGATAGATTTTTGCAAGCTAAATAATAAGTTCAAGAGTATTGTTTAGATTAATTGCATCGAACAAGATAACTCAATAAACCTTAGAGAGAGCAGGAAAACACATTATCAATCAAAATACGTGAATTTGCTGATTATTGCGAAACATATTTTAATACATTTTGTAAATTTTATCTACTTTATAGTATGTTTAATGCACGGTCATTTTTGTTTTACGGAATGGAGGAATTTATGTTATATTATTTGAAATTTTATAAAAAGTAAAAAAAATTCCACTAATATAATTAAACTATTTTCTGTCTTTGGAATAATCTCAGGTGTTTTATTAAAATCTATTATGCTGAATTTAAGCTTATAATTAGCTTTATTTCCTGTAATATGCAGAGCACATTAATTTGTATCTGTTGAAGTTAAATAGGCAACATAAAATGTAAAAGTGTTAAAAATTAGGTATGAAATAAGATTAGGGTGATGAAATACTCCTCTCATTTATTTCCTAAAGGTTACACAATTTCAATTTTTATACGGTCCCTGTATATACGATTGGTTAACTGGATATTTGTTTTATTCTGCTTCAAAGGGTTCATCAGACTCGCTCTTAAAAAAAAAAAAAAAAAAAAAAAAAAAAACCAGACGTATCTTGAAAATTAACTGAATTATAATGACAGAAAAACACTGACTTATACCATTTGCTCACATAATTTAAAATGCAGTTTCATTATTAAAAAACTGTTAAATAAATTAGGTTTTATTTAAATCAAAAATATATTAACCAATATAAAAAAAACTCCAACAAAAAATACATATAAATAAATAAATACTCTGGAAACGATTATGTAAAGACACAAATGTAGTTTTAAATCCAGAAAGAAACGTTCAGAAATTTCAATCCACAAAGCATTATTAAATTGTTTTCTTTCATCTCTGTTAGATAACTGAGCCCTTCTAAAGGAACTTCTGTAAATACTATCTAGTTTCTTGCCGCTAATCTGGTTGTAAGCATCGATTATATTTTGGTTAAAGTCACCTGCACATAATATTATAGATCGAAATTTCTCTTGCTTCCAATCTATCATTTATTTATTATATTTCACTATTTCATCCCCTTTCACAATGGTCCATATTATTTAAATATAATGTATTGAATTTTGAAGATACACTGTAAGAATAATATAAAAACGTACGAGATTATACAATCATCCCTTCCGAGACACCAGTGCTTTCGAAAACCTTTCGCAAACATTCCCGAGTAGTTTTTATTTAATCAGGTTTCTCAAGTCGAAAAATCAGATTTTAGGACGGTATCCATTCTCAATTAAACACTTTTAGCTGCGTAATTGAATTTATACATGCATGAGTTATAAAATAATATTAATTTTAGTGTTGATATTAATGCTTTTAATTTTTAATTTTCGTCTCTAAAACTTGTTTGCTGACCACGAAAACCTTTACTTGAGAATTAATAACATGCGAAATACCTGTATTCTGATTTTTTTTAAACTAATTAATTCACTATAAAAACTGTTTGGGAACTTTCCCGAAAATTAGTGACAGCAATAGAAATATTATTTTTATAAATGCTTCTTTAAATCTTGAAACTATATTGGTTTTCAGGTTTATAATGATTAGGAACGCTTTGTGGAATTCTGTGTATCTCGGAAGCGGTTATTGTATGTTTTCGTTCGTGTTTATATTATATTTTCCCAGATTAAAAAAAATCTTTTTTTAAAAAAAAATATTATATAGAGATAAGTAGTTTTTCATAATAATGTTTTTGCAGCAAATTAAAAAAAATCGAATTGACGATTTTTGTCAGTCATATAAAAAGTTTAAAACGTGTTTTTTTTTCTTTTTTTTTTCAATAAATGACAGGATTATTTTTTTTAGATACTATTTTTTGTGCTTTATTTTAAATATATTTTCACAATTTACATTGCAAGCATACATAAAACGTTGAAACTTATTTCTACCTATTTGGGTCATCCTGTATAGATTTTTAAAGAATGATATACTGAAACTTAAAACGATATTTCATTATTAAAAAAAAAATGTGTCCTAAACGTTTTTCTAAAATTATGAGAAAGTAAATACCACTTTCTTAAAAAATATGTAGAATTTTCTGTAGTTTTCCTCATTTATAGAAAACTCAGATACGATGGTCTCAAAAGGGAGCTGAAAACGATCACATATGTACAATTTTCTTTTTTAGCAGGTACACTGTATATTCAATCATATCATGACTATAAATTTTTCATTTAATGGAAATTCCTTTATATAACCCGTTATACAGTTAACATTTCGTTCATTGTGCACATTTTTGAAGAAAATTTCGTAATGAATGAATTAAAAACTACATGTCATATAAAATATGTAAAGAGGATGAAAAAGACTGAAATTAGATTTACAAGTTTTAGATAAAAATACAATAAAAAAGCCTAGTTTCATTTATAAGATAAAATCTGTATTGTACTGTGTAGCTACATATAAATTCTATGTTTTAATTATTTAATTGTTTTTATTCTTCATGTAAAAAGATGTTTTTCAATTTCGATACTTAAGCAGAGTCAGCAGTATTGTACAATGGAGGCTCAGAATAATAAGAGTTATATTTTAGCCATACATATATTTCATCTTTTTCTTTTATAATTTTAATTAACAAGAAGAGAAATAAAAACCATACTACTAACACTTGATTCCCACGTTTATTTTTCTTGGCTTTTTTGTAGAATAATGTTGAATAATTAGCATAGTATGTAGGCAAAATTGGCAGAATTTGATACGTTTAATTGCTTTAAACATTCCTAAATATTATTGTCCCCGGGTTACAATTCTGTCTACCGTTGTATCGAAAAAATAATCTTCGCTGGTAATGTTCTACAACATTTGCTAAGGAAATACATTATGAAAATTATATTTTTATTAGTAAAATGAAATAGACAACACCATGTCAAACCTAACACCTGATTCCCAAATGTTTTTGTTCTTTTCTTGTAGTACAAAATTTAATAATTACTACAGTAACGCTTTCATTGTGTCAAAATTGTTACAATATAATGCTATAATTTTTCAAAATCCATCACTATTTACGAAAAAAAAAATCATCATCCTGTTAGTTTTTTACAACATTTGAAATTCAGGTGGGTCACGAAGATTTTTTATTTATTTATTTATTTATGTAACAGTGATAGGCAAAAATTTGGCCGGTGGTCTCTCTGAACAATATTCGACCTAGGCGATTCCTTGAAACACAGAAAAATGTGTAGCACCTATTAATTTTTGCCAGGTATGGGACTCTCAATTCACCTAAAAAAAGATATTTACAACTGAGAGACTGTTATAAATGAACCAGTCTATTTTATAAATGTAACTTCGTAAATGCCTAATTATGAATTGTATTTAATAAAACTATCGTTTTCTTCATAAAATTCATTAAATGTAAAGAGTGGGGATAAACATTATATTTTTAAAACGTGTAAATTGGCTTACCATAGTAGTTTTTCATTTAAATTTTTTTTTATGTCATTCAGTTTATTAAAATATTTAAAGAAGTATCGGTTATTTTACTTTTGGACAGAATGTATAATTATCTTTTTCTGTGTTTGATTTTTTTTTTAACTTTATAGAATAATTATGTTGTTTTATATATTTTCGAATATTATCCAAAGCTTCTTATATTGCGGAAAGTTTTGAAGTTTCAAATTGTAAAACGAGACGATTTCTGTAGTATAGTCATTCAACATAAATTTGTAGGGCAGAAAAAAAAAGTTTAATATGCATACATATATACAGTCAAACATGAGGTGTTTTTAACATAGTAAAACTCACAAAGTTAAACTTTTTTCTACCAATATACGTTACGGCTGATTTTACATTCTCTGCAAACAGCCCATCGGTAAAATAATTCTTGCTGTATGTTTGTGAGGAGGATGCTCGCATTGATAAAAAAAAGTGCAGGGCGGATTCCTGAATTCAACTCAGAAATGGGAAGTAATTCAACCTGAATTTAACAAAATGCCATACACTGAAATCTATGCTCGAAAGGTCTAGTGATGGTGGTTGCCATGGAATAATAATTCCAAGACCAATCAAAACTGGAACTTCAGCAATGCTATAGCTATCTGTATGAAAACTTAATGTACAATACTATTAAAATGTCATTAAACACATGTATCTTACAATTAATATTTAAAAAAAATTCAGATACGAAATTGCCCAAGTAATTTCTACATACTCTGTGCTATAATTCCTTGTAACTTATAAGAATAACAATTAAAACAAGATGATATTTTTTTTTCTTATTTAGGTTAAAAACTGTTTATGTAGTAAGTAAAGAATCGATCAAAAAGACCAATAGAAGTTTAAGTTAGCGTTGTTTATGTGAAAGAAAACATATCTAAAAAAAGTTGTACGTCATTTCTTAAAATGCTGACGGGAACTAAAAAAAACGGCGCATTACTGAGAGGTGCATAAATTAGGACCACTGTAGTTGCTGAAAAGTACAAGAGATTACACTGTCACACTATTGTGGACATCCCTATTTTACATCATTAATGTTCGTAGTAGAATGTTCTAGCAAATGATATTGAAATAATTTTCGTTGTAGCCTTATTTTACAAAAGTTGTAGAAATCTACCAATTAGATTACCGTTTGTAAATAGTGGTTGCGAAAAAAAGTGATCGCGCCTACCCCTGAAAGTGTGTTTCTGTAGGTTTCCAAATAATGTTGCAATAAAAGTATTATTTATATTTAAAAATACACTTAAAAAATAAAATCTGCAAGGTATATATTATTTATTAACAAATGAATAATAGATCTGTATAATTTTCTGTATTTTTCTATCTTTAATCATTTATTTTCAGCATAGACATAGATTTATTTTTAGTTTGTTAATCATATTTACATTATTTTAACATAAAGAAGGAACTTAATTTAAATAATAGCATAAAAATTTTAAATTACTCTGTGAAACAGATGTACATCATTATAATATAAAAAAAAATACATATATTGCATTTTTTTGGTTAGTTTTTTTCTTTTTTTGGTAATTTTTTTTAAGAATTGTCATTCAGAAAAAAAAAGTTAACTATATTCGAGAGGTTGTTTCAAAAAGAAACATTGTATTAAATTGCTTCTGAAATGTATGACTTTATACTTGCATTTATTTCTTAATAATAATTATGGCTATATATCTTAACACGTGAAGCTAATGGTTAATATAGCAGACTTAAAATGAAGACATTTTAACCTTTTATTTTAATTAATTCTTTGGTGCTTCTAGAAGTTTCCTTTTAAATAAATCTTCATGTCATAATGATATATTTTAATTACAGATAATAAATATTTCTTAAATGTACTACTTTATTTTAAAACGAAATGCTTGCTTCATAATATCAAATATTTTTCATTAAAAGAAGTTTTATTTTGCCTTTTAATGAGTTTTGTTTATACCGAAAAAAAAAATTCGGTGTAACGTTAATATTTGAATTTTGAACATTTTTCTTTAATTTCTGTGTCTGAAAGTTTCAATTTAAAAAGAATGTTTTGAATAAAAAAAAATTAAAATATTTAACGGAAATATTATATATATATATATATATATCATAAACATTGTTTTTCTGGTTTGAAAAGACTTTCGAAAAGAAAAACATTAGGTAAAATACATTAATTAGCGATATACCTATGCCTTATTATTAGTAATTTTGTTACTATTGTTTAGCACCAAAATAGTTTATTTTATAATATATTTATTTATTTATATAATAATTTTTGTGAGCCAAAACTGTATGAATAACCAAAAATATTACATTTGACTTCAATTTTATAGGCTATTTTTTAAAAAACATTTTTTTAAGCGTCTGCGAGTTTTGTCCATATTGCTGTAAGACAGATGCCTTCAATAAAGACAATAAAACGTTAACATTTTAGAGGAAATTCACCTTGTTTAACAATTCAAATTCATAAAGATACAAATAAATGTAAATATATTGCTTAATGGTGCGTAAAAACATACATAAAAACATTTAAAAGCACATTAAAGTCCTTTTAAAATCAAAACGTTTTCAACCGAACTTACTCGGTCATCATCAGTGAAAATCATCATCATCATCCACACCCTTGAAGTAAGATGGTTTGTTCCGGGCAAGCTAGAATACGCGAAGAGACAACAACTCAACTTAACTGTTACTTTTACACTGATGATGATTGAGTAAGTTCGGTCGAAAACGTTTTGATTTTAAAAGGACTTTAATGTGCTTTTAAATGTTTTTATGTATGTTTTACGCACCTTTAAGCAATATATTTACATTTATTTGTGTCTTTATGAATTTCAATGAAGACTTTTGAAGAGAAAGTGTCATAAATAACAGTGCTTGTACAAAGAGAACCTTGCGCAGTCACCCCGCCTACACCTAGTTCATTTTTGACAGTAGAACTTCTGCCCAATTTTTCTGCTTTTCTAGACAAAATGCTAACCACTGTACAAACTGAAACCCAAAACGTTTCGTGACATCTTTACAGGGTGCAGAAAAACGTTTTGGATGGGCATAAAATCCATTATTTTCTAAAAAAACTGTAAATATCAACAATTTATTAACAAATATATTAAATTTAACATGTAAATAATGGAAAAGCAGATTAGATCCCAAAGTATCCGCCTTTTTAACACTTTCCAACCTAGTTGAAAAGTGTTTATGACTTCGGTTTGTCTGGCCGTCTGCCGTCTGCCGTCTGGCCGTCTGTCCGTGCTCTAACTCCCGTAAATATGCTCGGATTGCTCTGCAATTTTTATATGTTATAGTCGTTATCTGTAGCATGTTCCCTATTTCAACGGAAGTGTGTAGCACTTATAGTTTTTTTACAGGGGCACTCAAAAGAATTCCATTACATTGCGGTCTATGGGGGAAAATCATTTGCGGCTTATTTAAATAATGTTTCACTATTTTAAACGCATTGAAATTTATATATATCACTAAGGTGTATTAGAAGAAGCTTAACATGGAATAGGGTGTGCATAGCACTTGTACTTACTGTACAGGGACAGCCAAAAGAATTCCGTTACATTACGTCTATGGAGAAAAATCGTCTGCGGTTTATTTAAATAATGTTTCCCTATTTAAAACGCATTAAAATTTATATGAGGTGCATTACAAGAGGCTTACTACAGAATATCGTGTGTATAGCAGTTATCGTTCATTTACAGGGACACACAAAAGAATTCTCTACTGTCTGTTAACAATAATTCCTCGAAGTGCGTTTTAAGTTACTGAAAGCGATTTTAATTTTAACTCGCTTTTTGTCTATTACGTGGTGTGTATAAATTCTGTAGATCCTATACAGGGAAGCACAAAAGTTCGCGAACACATTTCCGTATTATTTAACTCCAGACGGAGAATTTTAAACTGTGCTACGCGTTTCCTAACTGAACTAAAATTTATTATCCTATGTAATATATATACAAATCTATAGATCCTATACAGGGCTGAATAAACGTATTCGGATTACTTAGATGTTATCTTTTAGCTTATTAAACGGTATGATTTGTAAAATTATTTTGGAAGCGTTGGAAAGTGTTACATAATCTATGCTTGAAGCATGATTTTTCGTTCTTGTTCTTTGATGTATGCCCTTAGCCGTTTTGGGACATCATTGAATGCGGCACCAAGTATCTCATCGGGATGATTGGTCCATTATTTAATCAATTTTGCGTTCAGATCATCTAAATTTTGATGGGAAGTAGCCCAGACTTTTGCCTTCAAAATTACCCAAATTGAAAAATCCGTTGGGTTAAAGATCATCGGGAGAAATGAAATCAATGTTCTATGACCTAAGCTAGTCAAGACTCTTGCGTGCGCGATGGGCTGGTGCAAAGTCTTGCTGAAACACCCAATTTTGTCCAGAAAAGTGTTTTTGAGCAAAATGCTTGAGCACTTTCTGCAAAATCGCGTCCTGATAGAACTGTTGATTAATCCATCCAAATCTTTAAATGTACCCTGTACTGCAATACATTTGTCTGGACAATTTACAGACGGATAGATAATTGAAAACGAAAACATAAAAAAAGTTCATCATCATAAAAAATGCTAATGTAAAAAAAAAAAAAACGATCAGATTGATGAAAAGTTCATTAAAGTATTATTTTTGGAAATAAAATCAGATTTTAAAGAATCATTTTAGTACTAAAACTAAAAAATAATATATAAATGTAGGGTAATTTTTCAATTGATTGGAATAATAATAATAAAAAACAGTTTTTATTCATTTGCATAAGAAAAATAGGAAGAAAGATCAGGTTATTATAAACAATTTATTCAATAATAATATTAACTGTTAAATACAATGGAAGAAAAGTAGTCGCAAATAATAATGACACTAGTAATCAACAAAAAATATTATACTTCTTAATAATTATAAAGTATTAAATAACAGAATAATAAATTTTATAAATACAGATTGGTAAATAAGTTTTATGTGTATATAATTAGATTTAAAAAAAATAATAATTGTAATGATTAAACTATTAAATTCATGTATATCCATGAAGTTAAATGTACACTGGATATATATATATATATATATATATATATATATATATATATGTAGCACTGAATTCTAAAGTAAAAGACACCAACGCTGTCACCGCTGGCAATGATTTTTTTTGTCCGGATGTGTTTGTAGGCTAATATTAAGAAAACTATTATATATACAAATATAAAAATTGGTATATTTATAGAGAAATATTCGATAGACACGCTGAAGCAGACAGTTTTTAAATCGAAAAATTAAAGAGATATTTAATATTGATGTTAGTCAAAGTAGAAAAAAGTTTTATATGATCATAAATGAAAAGTTTTATATGATCAATATGATATGTGTAGTAATTTAATCATAAATTGCAGTGACAATCTTGTGGTGTGCAGTGTGAAATTACTTTTTTAATTTGAGTAATGTTTTGAGGGATTTTCTTTTTTTTAATTTTTTATTTAAATTTGCATTATTTCGATGGAGATTTATTTCATATTTCGAAAAGGCCATTTTTATGTTGTCGTCAATTTTCAAAATAGCGCAGATAATAATATTACCTTTCAATTAAAGTATGTATTTACACATAACTATTAAAAACATAAATAAAAAATTTCTAAATAATAATTAATTGATAGCGTGTTAAAACAGTAAATGGCGAAAATTATGTCACAAAAATATACTTTTACGTGAACATTAAAAAAATAAAATTTGAAAATAAAAATTAAATTATTGCGCGTTAAAAGCAGTAAATTAGAAAATTACGTCACATTTAAAATGCTTAAATAATATTTCCAAATAGTTTCCATTTAAAAATATATTTACACGAGAGATTAATTTATTTCAACAAAATCTTTTACCTATTCATGCAAACTGACATTGTTTACTTAGCCATTTTATACAAGTTGATTTTCAAATGCTTAATTGATCTTATTTAATGATCACGAAAACAGTTATTAGCTGTTTTGACAGCAGTTGATTTGGCATTAAAATTCCTTAATAATAATAATAATAATAATAATAATAATAATAATAATAAAGGAATTGAAACACAATTGCAGGAGATTGACACTGATCGTTTAATTATAATTCAATCTTCCGTAATGTTTTTAGAGCAGATCAAATTAGCGTGTTTTTAGAGTTTGTGGTGTCAGAACGCGGGTTGACGAGTGTAGCTCGTAGGAGGCAGAGCCCCCTAATAATTAAAATTATAGATTAATACTGTAATTGTTGGCATTATACAAGGAAAGGTAACTGAAAAGAACTTGTAAAATTCCCGTTACATAAAAAGTTACAGGGAATTAATTTTTTTCAAAATGAATGATCGCAATTAAATCCACGATTGCATGATATACTAAAAACAGTAATATGTGGAAATATAACATTCGCTTATTTGAAAGCATTTTTTAAATGTTCAAACAACAAAATATAAGGGAAAATTACGATGATACAGGAGGTTATTTACCTAAAAGGATAAACTTTTCATTTCAATATATATTTAAACCGTATCTGGCTTGTTAGAAATCCGTAAATTAGTAATGATAAATGTCTAAAATAGCTCAGAATTGGTGAATGCTATTTTCCTTTTTCGCTGAATAAAAAATAAATAGATTCTTTTTTTAAATAAAATGCAAAGCTTTACGTTTTCTATATACTTCAGAGAAAAATATACAAATATTTTGTCATATACGTGTTTTTGGATGTTATTACAAGATTTAACATAAAGTTACAGCTAGACATTTTATGTCCTGTCAAAAGGTCCTGATGTCCGATTTGATATTTCCTTCGATGTAGTTTTTACTTACACATTTTGATGTTTGGAAATTGAATATAAAATTTTATTCACATGGAAAGGGAAGATAAATATTTCTCAAAATTATATTGAATATCTGATATACATTTTTAAATTTTATATTTTAACTCTTTGTTGCTACAAAGTGTTTTAATTACTTCTGTACAGAGCTAAAATTAGACACTTTTCACATTAACTTGTTTTCCCAGGCATTACTAGCCCCATTTTATTTCATGTTGAGGATAAAAAAGATAGATTAAGAGTTTTCGAACCACTGGTACTGTTTTAACTATACAGTTATAGTATTTATGTTACTAGACTTACTGCTGCTGTATGAAATTTCCTGTTGAAGATTATTTTAATAGAAATTAAAAATCCATAAAGATATATAATAGCGTTGTCTATTTTGTTACTTATCATTAAATTTCAATTTGAATGATGAATTTATAATTGATAATTGACTAATTGTAATTTCAATGATTTTCAATGTCAAATATCTATATATATATTTCTTTACGTGGCGCGGAAATAAGGCTGAATTTCCAGCTTAGCATTTGGCAACAAACGTATTTTCCAGAGCTCAGACCAATGAATTGACTAGATTGGGTAAGATCAGCTCTGCCTCCAACTCCAATATGGCGGCCAGTGTGAGAGTAGTCAAACTCAAACTAGCAATTATTAAAAATAAAATAACATGTACATAATCCAAAACGTTTGGGATGATTCCTCATTTTAATTATGAGTGATATCGTTAATTTCAAATGAATTCTCAACTTTTATGGATAATTTGTTTGCGAATGTCACTCACACGAAAATCGGAGAGGATAAAAATATCAACTATTTAGATTGCACCTGCTGCCATCTGGTGCTATCTTGGTGAAGTAAAATATAATTTCTTTTGAAAAAATCTGTAATACAATGAGTGAGGATATATATAAACTATCTTTCTGTCACGTAGTTTTTGTTATATATATATATAATTATTTTTAATGAATTTAAAATGTGTTATACAATATTATATGCGATAATTGTGTTTCCAAGATCATTTTTTCATAGTATATGGGACCGCGGAGCGTTCCCAAAGTGAATTGCGCCGCATTTTACGGGGATTGGGGAGCGTTAGCGAGCAGGGAATAGAACCCCCTAGTTAACTAAGTATCTATATATATGTGACAATTTTTATTATAAATGTTTTGAGAAAGAAGGATTATATCGTGGAAAGTTACAAATTCTATGATATAAGAAAGAGCTGTAAGTTATTTGATGAATAGGTTTTTATTGTTTTTATTACCTTTCTAACACAATCCAACACAGTTGAAAAGTGTTTAAAAAAGTGAGAGTTGCATCCTCCATTTCACAACTTTCTGCTATTTAGTAATCATGGACCAGGGAGTCGGTTCACAACGTACATTTCCATTAAAGCATTTTTCAACAATGGTTGCAGTCTGACTGATGCTCGCAGGGAATTTCAACATCAATTTAGGACGTCATCGTCGCATTTCATCAGCTCTAGAAAAGAAACCACAAGCAGGTCAATTACCTCAACGAATACCGGGAAATATTGAAGCTGTTCGGGTGTCATCGGAAGCAGACCACAGTGCTCTGCAATAAAACACGCAACACTATAGATTCTAAACCGAACAATCGTCCGCCGAATATTCCGTGGTGATTTAAAGTTTCACCCATCCAAAATTCAAGCTGTGAATAGAAGCCAACAGATTGCGTAGTCTTCATCTAATTGTCGTAATCTTATGGATATTGTTTTTAGAAATTGAATTGTTTTGTTTCGGTATGTTAAATGTCATGCAATTTACTTTATGTTTTCAGGGAAAAAACGGCAAAATTCATTTTATTTTATTTTTGTTAATTTCTTCAAAAATTTACGTTTCCCTGTGCCACCCTGTATATTCAAAATATTATCTATATGAACAATTGAAACATATTATCAGACTTTACACATACATATTTTGTATTACATTTTGGGCTCTATGTACCACTATATTGTATTGCTTTAACAAAACGTACCAATTATTGATGAAAAAAGAAATAATAAATATTTTTATTAAAATAGAACATTTTGTGAATGCTCTCACGATAGCGTGTTACAGGGCAGAAATCTTTATAAAACAATAATAATGTAACAATGATCAATGCATTGGATTTCCTCTAACCAAAAAAGTATAACCGTTAATAGTACTGAAAAATATCTTAACCAAACTGTATAAACTATCCATCGGTGAAATCGGTGTTGCGAGATTTTAAAAGAGCGATTTCAGTTTTACATTTTCGTAATCGATACAGTTGAATCCTCGATAAATCTATTTGTCGATACATTAAATATTCAAAGTAAATGATGGAAATTCCGAAAGAGTATCCGTAAGTAAATAGTTATTTGTTTACGTTTTCTTAAACGTTTTTCAATGGCAAATTTACTTTCTATAAAGTATATTTAAGAGAGATGATCTAAAAATGATTCAGAATTGTATTTATTCTAGATTCTTTTTGTATTAAGGATTCTATACAATATTATAATAAATTTAATAAAAAATTATATTGTGGCTATTTATTTATATTTTCTTGGCAAAAAATATGTATTCTTGCGTTAATCTAAAATACATTTCTTATTTTGTAGCTAATATTTCAGATTTTGTATAATACAAAATGTTCTTTCGATGTATGCATTTTCAATATTTTTTATTACTAATGTAGTCCAGTAGAAATAGCATTTTACCTTACAAAAATTCGGGTAGTTCTGATTTTTGTATATGTTGTAAAGGTTGACCCTCTAATAAAAAAACCCAAGTTTTCGACCTTCTAGACTTTGTGCGTTTTTCACAATATTGGAAAAGCCAATATTTTTCGGCACTTTTTTCGATTTTTCTTAAATAACTCAATTTCAGTGTCTTTTATAGAAAAAGCACTTGCACCATTTTGTAGAGCATACAATTCTCTACAACATGCAGTATTCACGTTTGTAAATTGTCCAAATAGGGGGTAAGAGATACAGAGCCGGGAAAATAGGGTAAAATTTGCAAAAAGTGCAAAAATCCATAAATGACGTTAGTTTTTGCTTAATAACCTACTTTTAGTGCGTTTTAGAGACAAAAGTGTCTATATAAAGTTTGTAAAGCATGAAGTAGTCTATAAGTTTCATTTATTAGATCCTTAAATATCTACAATAGGCTCTAAAAATCAAAATAATACAATTTATGGTTAAAACAAAAAAATACCGCTTGACAAGGCATTGATTTAAAAGCGAGCTTTTATTTTTGATATTGATTAAACGATGCAATTAATTAATTATAGTATGTACAATAATAGGTAACTGTTGAATAGTTGAGGGGGGGCGGGGGAGGACGAAGTTAACCAAAAAACCTAGTCGGTAGACATAGGTGCAGCGCGAAGAATTAAAGTCGAAAGTAAAATTAATAGCTGGGAATAATGGAAAAAAATACTTGAAATATAAATAAGTTATAATTTAGAAATTTTAAAAAGGAAAAGGAGTATCTAAGGCCGAAACTAAGGGAGGTGGGAGCAAAAGAAGCATGTGGCCCGGGCGCTAGATTGGAATCGATTTTTCTTAAATAATTCAATTTCAGTGCATTTTACAGAAAAAGCATTTTCACCATTTTGTAGAAGATAAAATTCTCTACAACATGCAGCATTCGTGTTTGTAAATTGTCTAAATATCTTCACAAGTGAGATACGCAGCTGGGAAAATAGGGTTAAATTTGGAAAAAATGCAAAAATCCACAAATGACGTTATTTTTTGTTAATAACCCACTTTTAGTGCATTTTAGAAACAAAACTGTCATAATCAACTTTTAGAGCATGAGATAGTCTATAGTTTCATTTATTAGATAATTAAATATTGATAATAGACCTTAAAAATCACAGCAAAAAGATTTTGGGTGAAAACAGGAAAGTACCGCCTGACAAGTTATTAATTTAAAAAACCTGCTTTTATTTTTGATATTGAAAACACGATGTGGTTAATTAATTGTAGAATGCATAATAAATTAATCAACAAATACATAGTAAGTATTATATAGTCGCTTTGTCATATATGTTTCCTTTTCTGCTGCTTGGCCCTGGTAATGATACCATCGTCTCAGATACTTCATCGTACGTCTCTGTACTTGACTCGATTGATTGTTCTAGGTCATCAAGTCCTCGAGGTCCCGTATAATATCGGGAGCGTTGCCACATAGTTGGTTGTGGCACTTCACACAGATAACTGAGCACTTCAAGCCTGCCTTTCTAGAACTACAATTCGTACTACATTTTTTTTTTGCATTGGCAAGATATGAAATCGAGTAGAGTTTGAGGAGCTGGTCCATTCATCATGGTGACTGGAATGACCACCCCACTTCCAGCCGCATTCGAGAGGACCCTTTTCGTCTCCCAGCCATGTCTGAATGCATGATATTCAGCAGCATCACGAGTAGGTGGCAGTCTAGCTAAATTTAATTTAATATTGTTAGCTGCTCTAGTGAAGCTGACATACCACAATACATTCACGTTTTGGTTTGGATCACCTCCATACAGGGCAAGAAGTACACCTTATGTGGCTTCAACAAGTTTGTTCCACTCTGCATTTGAGTCTTTAAAGATTTGGACTTTTTGGTTCAGGGATGGGTTCTAAAGAATTCTGCAATATTTCATTTTCCCATGGCTGTAGAGCACAGAAGTGGTGTCACAACCACTTACTGCATGAAAAAAAAAGAATATTTTGTGCAACTTTCTTAAATTTGAAACGCTCTTTGGAGTTGAGATGATCAGACAGTTTCCCTCTCCTGGCCCTTCGGAAATAAACATTTTCTGCAGCTAGAGAAGCCACAAGAACAACAAGGTCCATGTCTTCACAATTGACAATGACGGCATCGTAATCACGGGCTTAGGAAATAACTGTGTTCACTATTAGCACATCTGCATCTTCAATGGCCTGCGTAGTGATCATTTGTGCTTTTTCAAATTCATTTCGAAGCATATAAATGAAAAATTCCCCAACAATTTTTCTTGTGGCATGTGTGGAAACATAGTCTCATTGAACTTCACCTCAGCAGAATTATGAATCTGCAAGCGACGAGCACTTTCTGCACTTTTTATACTTTTTTGATTATGTTCAGGATAATTTTCTAATATTTTCTTTATTTTAAAATTTAAAACTGAATTCAAAACACCGGAAAACAATTCTCCTATATACAGGTTTACATCTTATCAGGTACAATTGTTGTTATTCTTTCTGTTGGGACCAACATTCTCAAACTGAGATACATTTACCATCAATGTAAACTTTGACTAACAAAAATATGTGGGAAAAATTAATACAAACACGACAAACCAAATCTTCATTGTGCGCCCTCTTCTCCTTCCATTCTAGCGCCCGGGCCACATGCTGCTTTTGCTCCCCCCTCCCTTAGTTTCGGCCTTAGATACTCCTTTTCCTTTTTAAAATTTCTAAATTATAACTTATTTATCTTTCAAGTATTTTTTTCCATTATTCCCAGCTATTAATTTTACTTTCGACTTTAATTCTTCGCGCTGCACCTATGTCTACCGACTAAGGTTTTTGGTTAAATTCGCTCCCCCCCCCCCCCCTCAACTATTCAACAGTTACCTATTATTGTACATACTATAATTAATTAATTACATAGTTTAATCAATATCAAAAATAAAAGCTCGTTTTTAAATTAATGACTTGTCAGGCGGTATTTTTTTGTTTTAACCATAAATTGAATTATTTTGATTTTTAAAGATATTATAGATATTTAATGATCTAATAAATGAAACTTATAGACTATTTCATGCTTTACAAACTTTATATTGACACTTTTGTCTCTAAAACGCACTAAAAGTAGGTTATTAAGCAAAAACCAACGTCATTTTTAGATTTTTGCACTTTTTGTAAATTTTACCCTATTTTCCCGGCTCCGTATATCACCCCCTATTTGGACAATTTACAAACATGAATATTGCATATTGTATAGAATTTTATGCTCTACAAAATGATGTAAAATCACTGAAATTGAGTTATTTAAGAAAAATCGAAAAAAGTGCCGAAAAATATTGGTTTTTTCAATATTGTGAAAAACGCACAAAGTCTAGAAGGTCGAAACTTTGTTTTTTTATTAGAAGGTCAACCTTTACAACATATTCAAAAATCAGAACTACCCGAATTTTTGCAAGGCAAGGCCCTTTTTTACGCTATCTCTACTGGACTAACGAATTAACAAGCGTTCTAAGGCATGCAGCACATACTTTCTAATAAAGAATTGTAAGTTAAACTGAAAGAAACTTTATAATTTCAGGAACCCTAAAAATTAGATTTTTTAAAAATTGGCTAACAGTTAATCGAATTTGTTAGTCTAAAAGTAGCAGTATTGAAATACAGACATTCAGGGGGAGGGGGGGATGTAAAACATGTCTTAAGTGCGACTTGATGTAAAGTATTAAATAAAAAATCATAACAGTACAAGTATTTTGACTTTTTAAAGTTCTCAAAAATTTAATTTAATGTTATAAAATATATGAAATCCTTCAATGTGATATATTTGATCTATTTTATAAAAAAGGGTAAAAATTCTTAAAATATTTGTATAATTTAAAGGTAAACAACAAAACAAAAACACTCGTATATTGAAAATATTTTTGTGAAAAATGCTGAAGCTTAAAAACATTGTCTAGTATTTGCCGTTTTCTAAGAATATAAAAGGTAGTTCAAATTTGCACTTGTAAAGATTAGGAGGTAGTAGAAAATACTACAAAAAACATTTTTAAAAAAGAAAACCAGAGTCGCTATCAATTTATTAAACTAAAGCGCTGGTCACTCCAATCTAAATCTGGATTTTATGCACAACTTTAACTATATAATCGCTCTGTTATTCTTTAGCTATATTTTTATGCACTGCTTTAAATATAATACGTAATTATTAACACAACGAAATTTGTAATCGACTTATAATCCGGGTGGCAGCATCACATTTTTGCAACCAATTTTAGTATCGCTTATTTTGATATATACCATAGGCTGGATGGTACAAAAAACGAAACTGAAAGTCATCTGACTCGTCAGTGGGTGGTGTTTCCATATAAACATCGCATACCTAGAATGTGAAATGATTTTTTTTAGATTAAAAATTGTCTTTCGATTAACATTGGAATTTGTAATATTTTATGCGATTAAATAAGACAAAAGTATTCTATTCAAAAAGTGTGGTAGAGCTCTATGCACTTAACAAAATGAGTTACATTGCCTATTTAAGAAATTATTATGTATTCTATCGATCGTAATGTCTTATAAAGCTTTGAGCAACTTTTGTAATTTTTATATGAAATGAAAATTTCAGATAATTTATAGTTTAAAATTAATTGAGTACATTTATACAGTAGGAAATATTATTATATAGAACTGCCCTAAACTCATATTCATTATAACTCATTATTATATTTTCTAAATATACTTATACGAAAATAATAAATGAACTCTAACTTTTAGCCCAGGGAATGGGGAGCAATAATAATAATAATAATAACATGCATCAAGCATAGATTATGAAACACTTTCCAACTCATTCAGCATGTTGTAAAAAACTTCACCGTTAATCGAAAGATTATGTCTAATTAAACAAGGTCAAGATCAAAGTGGGCGGGGAGGCCTACCTTTCCTGTTAAGCTCAACTAGCCCCACCCAGTGTCTAATTAAACAATTGGAAAAATGCATAACACATTTGAAAACCAAATTCAGCAATTAACATCTATAGTAAAAAAAATTCAGAATTCCAAATTCAAGCCGATCTATAGATTTGTAAATATATATGCAAATATTTAGTCTAGTGAGGGAACGCATAACAAAGTTGAAAATACCCCTTCTTCTGTAAGCGGATATGAACTCTAATTCTTTTGCGCAGCCCTGTATATGATCGATGGAATTTATACGCACAAAGAAATATGCAAAATATTTGTTAAATTTCAAAACACTTCAAGCATTATTGCTCATATGCAGCACTAAACAAATTCCTAGTGTGACCCTGTAAATGAACGATAAATGCTATGCCCACCATATTTTACAGTAAGCATCGTGTAGTGCATCACAGTGAAATACATGGTGAACCAAAATTCTTTTCCTGATTATAATAACTCATTACAAAGAAACCGTTTATATAATAATATAACTTGATGTATCATTGGATGGGTCAGTTTTAGCAGTTTTTTTGTGCAAAAGATGGAGCGATTGATCCTTCAAGAGGGACTCAGGCGAACCTTTGTAAGAAAGACATCCTTTTCGGCCGAAATAAAGTCGATTCAAGAGAAAGCTCAATATGTGCTTTAGTTTCACGAATCGAAATCACCAATTAATGTTCAATGAACATTTCGCTTTGTTTTGGAGGCAACCCACCTGATGCAAAATCAATAAAGGAATGATATGTCAGGTTTAAAGAAACAGGCAGCGTTACTGATTTGCCTAGAAGTGGCAGGCCTAGTGTGAGTGCCTAGTGTGAGTGCACCATTTGCTGACGTCGAAGAACTGAAGACTGGGATACAAGCTTCTATGTGTACTGTAACAGAAGCCATGTTAAAGAACACTTGGCGGAACTAGAGTGCCGCTTAGACATTCTCCGAGCTAGCAAGGGGGCAAACGTTGAAATTTACTAAAGTACGTGGTTTTATAAAAAATTATAACAGTACTTACAATATATCCGAACAAACATATGTCTAATTATAATAGTTTGAGCACAATAAATATTTATAATCAGGTCAAGACTTTTGATTCACCCTGTATATGAATTTCAATATGTTTGATAAAGTGTAAAATCAATAAAATACATTGCAAGTGATTTCTCCCCATAGAGCATAATGTAACGGAATTCTTTTGGGTGCCCCTGTAAACGAACTATGAGTGCTATACCCGCCATTTTCTATACTGAACATGCTAGGATAAACCTCAGTAATTTATATAAATTACACGGCTATCCGAATTTTTTGTACATGATTTAGTTTACGGACAGACAGACGGAGAGACAAACCGAATTCATAAATACTTTTCAACTATGTTGGAAAGTGTTAACAAGTCCGAATAAGAAGTTAATTTAGATAACACTGGAAATTGTTTTAATTTCTTCAGTTTAGATATGTAATTTACATCCTATGTTTTCCGCTTACTACTAGGTGAGCGTTTTCCGCTAAATGCATATTTATAGGCTGAAACCACGTTTTTGTAATTAAAATAAAAATACCTTAAAAACTACTAACTTATGAAAGTTATAAAACTATCAATTGTGTATCTTCGAATTCTGAATAAAATTAATAGCCGAACTTTATACTATGGCTGAGTAAGGAGCTCACGTGCACAGCCCTAGAAGGAAACCTCTTTACACCTAAAACCTGCTTATAAAGGAAAACAATTAGCATATAATAATAAATAATAAATAAATGTATAAAACAATACTTAATTGTGTATTTTTATTAGACCTATTAATTATTTACTGCGAACAATAAAACCACATAGGATATAACTTTCTATAACGGAGTCCAGCCTATACTTAATTTCTGTTTCATATTTCTTCTGTATATTCTTAAGATTTTGAGTTATATAAAAACAAAAATAAATTTACACATTTAGAAATATTTCTTGTTTAATAAACTTTATTGTTATGTAATTGAATTCTGTGCAAAATCTTAAATATATATAATCTATTATAACGTTAAATGTATAGTAATTAACTACAATGATTGATAAATAAATAAATGGTTAATGAAATGAATATGACTAATTTAATACTTCATACAAATAAATATTTATTAAATTTAGTAAAACGTGTTTCGACGAAGGAACCTCTATATAATAGAATCCTGTGTTAAAAAGAAAATCTTTCATATTAAAAAGAAATGAGAAAATTAATAACATATGTGCAATTAAAATGCTACCATTTACAATAAATGCTGATTATTTATTTAAAAAATTAAGATCTGTGAATACGGAACGTGTCTGTAACGAAAACTTCACTTAAGCGAGAAATAATCAAATATAACAATAAATAAATGACAAATGAATACATTTTTAATTACATATAAAATTTTAAAAAATCCTACAAATTAAAAAAAAAATTGCCAAATTGTAGTGCGGTTTACATCATAAGACTTGTCAAAATGTGCAATCGTGGCAAAGGAGGAAAATACATAAATGAGTTCTCCATAAATTTGTTCACATTGCAAAATATCATTAAAAAATACAAATCTAAAAAGTGTATCGGAGCACCATAATTTGAGGACCATTATATTTGCATCATAAGATTTGTCAAATTGTAAGAATGTTTGTAGTAAAAAACAATCAAACGCAAATAGAACTGTTTGTTTTTCTCTTTTGCTAGAAAACATCCTACCATAATATTTGGCAAATGATAATAATGTTTGCAGTAAAACAATAAAAATAAATAAAAATAAAAATAATAAACGCAATTTAAACTGTTTGATTTTCTCTTTTGCAAGAAAACATCCTATCCATTGGATTTGACAAATAATAAGAGTATTTGTAGTAAAAAAAAAAAAAAAAAAATCCTACGCAAATTGAACTGTTTGTTTTTCTCTTTTGCTAGAAAACGTTCTAACCATAAGATTTGGCAAATGATAAGAATATTTCTAGCAAAAAAAAAAAATAATAATAATAATAATTAAACGCAATTTGAACTTTTTTTCTTTTTGTGAGTGTGTGCGTGTGTTACAAAATAACCTACACTTTGACAGTAGGCTTATTATGCCATCTGCACTCCGATACACCTTTTAATTAATTTTTTAGTAAATTTTTAAATGTTATGAACTTATGAATTATACTGTACTTAATCATATTAACCCTTTGACTACGCATGAGATTATTTTGTAAAAATTCATATGTCTGCCATACACTTAAACTAGAGTATTTTCAAGAGAAATCTACCCCAAGGATTTTTTTTAGTATAAGTAAATTGTAGTACGATTGAATATAAAAAAATAATCATCAATCCTGATCTGTAATCAATGTATTAAAACATGTCCGCTATGTTAAGAATATAAAATAAATTCAAATTTTATTTCCATGCCAAAATTAATTATTTTAATTAAAATATCTTTAGCAAAGATGATTGTCCACAGACTGTTTAATTAAAAAAACCAATAGTTACCTTTTCTTAATTAGAATGAGAAATTGTCATATTTCTTTAATTTTCGATAAATGAAACTGTAATTACAAATATTTTAATCAGAATGTAGAAATTCCCATGGAAATTAGATTTTTATCGCTAACAGTTAATTAAATATTCATTTTCAGAAAAGAGCTTCGCAAAAATGCCAATTTAGTATTTAAGAAGAATTTCATTAATTCTAATAATTCTGCACTTCTGCCATTTTAATATTAATATTAGAATTTTAATATCAGGCGTCTACGAATTAACTTCGTTATTCTGCATTGAAGATTATAATTTTTCAGTCATAGAACTTAATTTAATATTTTTGTAGCTGGTAAATAGTCTTCCTCCATAAATATAAAAAACGCTTGAAGATTAATTTATTTTCTGTAAGATGAAATTTGAAAATTTAAAATTAAACTCATACCTAATTTTCATGACATTTTTAACACTTTTAATACTTTTTACATATATCTTGTAAAGAAATATTTTACATATAATATGCCTAGTAGCTAACCAATATTGCGCAACAATATAGCGCCAAGATTGTATTTATCGGAAATACTTCCAGTAAAATATCAGTGACGGTTAATAGTAGGTTTACATTGGAAATAGTGTCAATAAAATTGCACTAATACAGAAATACTAGCTTTACATACACTGCAAAAAATATTGTTGATTTTACAGTATAAGACAGGCATCCCATAAAATATTTTCTGAGAGATAAATCAAGAAAATATAAAATGGAGTGAAACATTACTTTCGCGATAATTTTAAGCCTTTTAAATAAAATATGCTTTGTAAAGAAACATATCCCATATGATGTGCTTAGTAGAAAATCAATATTGGTAATATTTCGACCCAGTGTAGAGACAATATAGCATTACCAGAAATACTTCAAATGGAAAATCAGCGTTGTTTAATAATGGATTTTCGAGGAAACTATAATTGCAATGAAATGTATTATTACAGAAATATTAACTTTACATTGAACATATTTTAAAAAAAAATCAATGTTGCAGAAATATTGGCAATAAAATTTCAAATAATTTCTGAACTGTAATCAACAAAATGGAAGCATTTCATTGTTCGGACTTTTTTCATGCCGATATTACCAGAATTGGCAAATATATACCCAACAAAATCAATATCGGTCCAATATTATTTGGGCACTAGATATTTAACCCTTTATGTCCCTTTAAAATATCATAAAATATTAAAACAGGTATTAATTTATTAATGTCTGTATACTTAATATTTATTTTACGCATTATCAATTTTACACTCACAAGGGGACCGCCAAACATGATGCGCACAGATTTTGATGATTTTAAAGTATGTTGTAGGGGTCATACCCCTAACTATTCAGGTCAAAGGTTTCCTTCAAATGAGCTTTAGTTTTCGAGAAATTTCGGGTTAAAGTTTATTATGCGTTTCAAATACCCATTAGTTCGCAATCATGAACAAGAACTCCGTGGTGCTGAGGTAGCGCTTGCGATTTGAGGGCGGGAGATGAGTGTTCTGTCCTCTCTAGTGACTTTTTTAATAAATTTTATATATTTTTTGCGTTATAAGTTTTATGCAGAATTATGAATTCTGCACCTTTGAACTTTTTGATATTTTCCTAATAAATTCCATTTACATTTTCGATTTTTTTTTCTTTCACATTTTTTTTAATTAATATTTTTATTTACGAAATTCCAAACTAATTTATTTCTAGATTTTGTTTATTTATTTTTTATTATTTAGCCTTTATATTTTAATAACAGTTCTAAAATAATACGATTTTTTTAACTTTATGAAATTTTAAATGAAAATTTATCTTTTTTTATAATTTATACAAAATATTTTTTATCTCAAATCTTCTAAAGGGTTGGGTTGGGTTGATTATTGACGGCCAATTATCTACACCTGGGATATAGGTCAGGGAGGAGTGCCCTTCGTGGGGGTCTTTCTAAGGGAACCTAACCCGTATATACGCATGGATAAATCCACGGCTCGAAGAAAACCACGGAAACTCCGAACGATTAGGCCGACGGGCGCGATTAGGATCGAACCCAGCAACTCCCGTCTACCAACTTCGAGAGCAGAACCTCTCAGCCATTGGTGGGGCTCTAAAGGTATTTATGATTAGGTAATTCCAACATCATATCTTGAAAGGAGTAATAAAATATTAAAGAGTAACACTTATATCCAAATTTTAGCCTGTTATATATATGTATTTTTTATGCTATTTAAATACATTTAACTGTAAAGTTCAAACTCAACATAAATTTTTGATTTGCACAAATAAAAAACAATATATTACAATTAATTTTTTTTTCATTCTAACAAGTCGATGCCATACAGAAAAATTCAACTAGAAATGAAAAATGGTTTGTAAATTACAATACATATAAAAAATATCTGAAAAAAAAAATCGTCTGCAATGACTTTTATTGTAATATCAGAATAAATAAAATTTTATTTTTATTCATTTCGTTTAGCTTCCTTTGCAGACAATTATAACGTTTGAAATAATTTATTTTTCAACTTTTAATGCATTTTAAATATACTTATCACAATAAGTATTTAAAGAAGATATAATATGCTAATTTATACATTCTTCCAATATTGTTAAAACAATTTACGTAAAGAATATATTTAACGGCGATTTTTAATTTGTTTAGAATATTTTTGCAATATGTATCACACAATTAGTTCCATATTTAATAAACTAAAAATGTCAATGTCGGTGATGATAAATATTTTAGTATTTCAGCAGTTAACATATTTCAATATATTTAGAACAAATCAAATATTAAAAGGATATATTATTTTGTTATTTTTTTCTTAATCATTAAAAATTTTTTAAATGGAAAATGCAAATAAAAATAAATGCATTGTTTCATAAATACGATAAATATATAAGTAAATACATATATATATGTAAACAATAATCGTATTAAAAAGACATAAATTAGTTTGGATTTTCGTCAACAGAAATATTAAAATAAAAATTGCGCAAAAACTATAAATTTTCACGAAAAATTTGAAAATGTAAAAGGAATTATCACGAAAATATCAAAAACTTCAAAGATGCAGAATTCATAATTCTGCATAAAACTTATAACGCAACAAATATATAAAATTTATTAAAAAAGTCACTAGAGAGGACAGAACCCTCATCTCCCGCTCTCAAATCGCGAGCGCTACCTCAGCACCACGAGGTTCTTGTTCAAGGCTGCGAACTAATGGGTATTTGAAATGCATACTGAACTTTAACCCGAAATTTCTCGAAAACTAAAGCCCATTTGAAGGAAACCTTTGACCTGAATAGTTAGGGGTATGACCCCTACAACATACTTTAAAATCATGAAAATATGTACACATCATGTTTGGCTGTCCCCTTGTCAGACATTACCTATAAAAACATGGTTAAAAGTTCCATTAAAACAATCCTTCATTATTAAAAACGTTACAAAGTTTCATATAAAACCGTCACCATTACGGAGTGAAAGCGCTTTTGTATAATCGTGACAGTTTTATATGAAACTTAAAAAAAAATTTAATAATGAAAGACAGTTTTAATGGAACTTTTAACCATGTTTTTATAGATAATGTCTGAGTGTAAAATTGGTAATATGAAAAATAAATATTATCATAAAATACTTCTTATAAAATACATTTAGCGAATCTATTGTTACACCCAGAAAAAGGAATTGATTAAAATTACAAAACATGTTTTGTTGAGTACATTTTGGTTGTTTTAGCAAAATTCAAGTAAAATTGAACCACATTACTTGAATTAACAAAACATTTTTTGCTAACGATACAATTTTTTTTTTTTTTTTTTTTTTTTTTTTTTTTGGAATTGCAAAAAAAAAAAAAAAAAAAAAAAAAAAAAAAAAAATTGTTGATTCAAACAAAATTTTCATTGACCTATATTTAAACAAAAAGTTTTGTTGGGTCAACCAAATTTTTGTTGATTCAACAAAACTTTTTTTCTGGTTGTAGTGATACTTTACTTTATCATGTTAGGAAGCCCTTATTCGTCGAAGAAAGGAAATATAGCTGTAAATGGACAATTTATTTTTGAATTTATATCTGTTGTTTAGCTTACCTGATGATGAAAGTTATCTGCCGGAAAGTTGAACATTAGCTGCAAAGCCACCGTATTCGTGGCAACGAATTTTTACTGTCCAATGTGTTGTTTCGAATTGGAAACCAGTATTTTTGCGCAGAAAACTTCGCCCTGTTTAAACTGAAAATTTCAGCAGTATAACACAAAGACGTTTTTCAGAAGAAGTGGTTACTAAAGGATGAAAGTTAGAAACAACACTTTTGGACAGTAAAAATTGGTTGTCGTTTATATGGTGGCGCTCGTTAGTTAAGTGTTAAATTTTGAAAATTTTCTATATTTTTATGTAAGGCCTTTATATTTGTATGTATTTTTTATTCTATAAAATAATAAAGACAATTTATTTATAAAAATGATTTGGTAGAGTTTAAAATATTTTACAAAATCTTTATAAACAGCAATTTAGTTAATAAATGTTAAAAGACGAAATCTTTCTAAAAATTATTTGGACGGTGAAATATTCATTAAGAGATAATTTCGTATATAAATTCAAGTTGTATATTGTACGTCAAACATACCAAATGAGGTGCGTTCGTACTATAACTAGTTTTCTAAATATTTAGATCTTGGTGCAATAGCTGTTGCACTCTTATGCAAAAGTGCATGAATAAAAAATTTATTTTACGTGTAGATTTTCATATTATAGATATTAATTTTAATTTATATAAATTAAGTTTCAATACACTTTTACAAACAATTAATTGCAATTGTATTACATTAAAATTATGATATGCGCAAATATCCAATACAAGACAATGTAAAAAAATCATCTTTAGTATTTCGCAGAAATAAATGAATTATATCGTCTGTTATCATGATATGATTAATTTCCGTAATAAAATGCCTAGCTTTGAAAATTTCGGAACTTGAAATTCATATTTAGACACTTTTCCCATTTAACATACATTTCTTCGGAAACATCTATCCAAAAAACTGTCGGTAGATTATACGATTCCTATAATTAAACAATTTTAGTATACAAATTTGGCTTTTAAATTCAGTAATACTGAAAATTCCAATGGGAAACTTAAGCCTAGCTTTGAAACTTTCTGAACTTGAAATCCATATTTAGAATCTTTTTCCATTTAATATCTATTTTTCCGGAAACATATGTCCTTAAAACTGTCGGTAGATTATACGATTCCTATAATTAAACAATTTTAGTATACACATTTGGCTTTTAAATTCAGTAATACTGAAAATTCCAATGGGAAACTTAAGCCTAGCTTTGAAACTTTCTGAACTTGAAATCCATATTTAGAATCTTTTTCCATTTAATATCTATTTTTCCGGAAACACATGTCCTTAAAACTGTCGGTAGATTATACGATTCCTATAATTAAGCAATTTTAGTATACACATTTGGCTTTTAAATTCAGTAATACTGAAAATTCCAATGGGAAACTTAAGCCTAGCTTTGAAACTTTCTGAACTTGAAATCCATATTTAGAATCTTTTTCCATTTAATATCTATTTTTCCGGAAACATATGTAATTAAAACTGTCGGTAGATTATACGATTCCTACAATTAAACAATCTTAGTATACAAATTTGGCTTTTAAATTCAGTAATACTGAAAATTCCAATGGGAAACTTAAGCCTAGCTTTGAAACTTTCTGAACTTGAAATCCATATTTAGAATCTTTTTCCATTTAATATCTATTTTTCCGGAAACATATGTCCTTAAAACTGTCGGTAGATTATACGATTCCTATAATTAAACAATTTTAGTATACAAATTTGGCTTTTAAATTCAGTAATACTGAAAATTCTAATGGGAAACTTAAGCCTAGCTTTGAAACTTTCTGAACTTGAAATCCATATTTAGAATCTTTTTCCATTTAATATCTATTTTTCCGGAAACATATGTCCTTAAAACTGTCGGTAGATTATACGATTGCTATACTTAAGCAATTTTAGTATACACATTGTTTTTAATTCAGTAATACGGGTCTTAAATATGAAATAATCACCATGGCAGCCTAGCATCATTACTTATCATGGGATATCAATGAATTAATTACGTATGATAGGATTTAATAAAATGAAGGAAACATTTATTAATATCTTTTTAAATTTTGATTCGATTTTCATAACATTTGAAATGACTCAACAAAATTCTGCAACGATTATATAAATTAAATTTCAACCATTAGGTTTGGTAGTTTTTGCACTGTCATATGCGGGTAGACAGACAGACGGAAGGACTAGACGACAACTATAAGCGCTACGTATTTATATAATTACGAACGCACCTAAAAATTGGTTGTCGGGAATTCGCTAGCTTAGTGTTACATTTTGAAAATTTTCTATATTTATATGAAACGCCATTATGTTTGTATATATTTTTAATTAAATAAAATACTAAAAACAATGTATTTATAAAAATGATTTTGTAAAGTTTTAAATATTTTACAAAATCCTTTTAGTTAATTAATGTTAATAGACGATGTCTTTCTAAAATTTATTTCGCGGATGAAATATTCATTAAAAGATAATTTCGGACATAAAAAAACGTAAATCATTTAGAATCATCTTCTATACATACAGCTTATACTATAAAAAATAGTTTAAGATATTACAGAAAATTCATGTATTTTTTTTTTTTTAAATATATATTCTTTAATAATGTTTCATAAAAAAAAAATTAAAATCATTAATATTAATTTCTTCATTTTTGTCAAAAGAAGAAATTTCGTAAAATGATTAGCTTTAAAAAATTATCCAATAAAAATATCATTAAAAATTAATATAAAATTCTCTAGGGACTATCCAAATATCTTTCCACTCATTAAGTAGGGCTTTTTTCTTTCAAAAATGAGACTGTCAAGTATTACTATATAAAAATTTTAACTACTTCAATTTCAAGATAATAAGATAAAAAAAAATATTCTTGGGATATTTTTCAACGAAACTGCTTTAAATTATTCTTGTTATTAAGGAAAGGGGAAATTTATGCTTTTATTTATTAGATCGTTTAAAGGCAAAAACACTTTGAAAATACACTTCTGGGAGCAAAGTATATTATAAAACATATTTGAAACAAGCAATAATGTACAAATATATATATGTATGTATGTATGTATGTATTATGGATACCTAAGAATCGTCACTCGAGTTAATTCACAGGGTTTGGATCTTCGCCAAGATAATATGAACACAAATAAAAATGTAAAGTAACATTAAAATCGTTTCATACCTGTTTGTAAAAGACTTTCAAGATATAAAAATAATTATTAAGGTGCAAAACATCATAAATGATAGTAAAAAGAGTGCAGTTAAAGTTTTGCTTATCTATACGATATATATGTAAAAATAAAACCATATTCCAA
Organism: Maratus michaelseni; assembly: GCA_963931845.1. NCBI lineage: Eukaryota > Metazoa > Arthropoda > Arachnida > Araneae > Salticidae > Maratus > Maratus michaelseni. Next base: position 89,359,640 of record OZ007595.1, on the reverse strand, counting down.
GGAAAATAAAATGTTAATTTCTATTTTATGATGTTGCATATTATTTCGCATATCATTCAAGTGAATATTGTTACATAAAATGGCTTGTGATATGTGCTTAAATTTAAATAGTTTCGCAATTTTTAAAATTTTCTAAAAATATATTTAGTATTTTGCAATATTTTTTTTAAATAATCTATTTTTAAAACAGATCCAAAGGTTTGTTATGGCTATTATATATATATATATATATATATATGTGCGTTTTCTTTTACAAACTCCTAAACGTAATAAAATACAAAAAATGATTTTCCAAAAATTCTTCATAAATTTATAAAAATAGTTACGAAAAACAAAAATGGTAGTTATACAATACTATTCATATTATACACATTAGATAATTTCATATTAATTGCAGATTTATTTTTATTTTTTTAAAAAGGTACATTTTATCTTTCAAAAATATAACTGCAATTGCAAATAGTATACCGGTGTTGGTGTGTTAAAAAATCATTTTTTATTGCATACCCTTTTTAAAATAATTATTCATAATGCTAATACTTTAAAATATTGTAAATGATATTATATTTCTTTAATACAAAAGAAAGAAAATGTATTACTCGACGAAATGTATTACTCGGCAAATACAATAGTTTAAATAAAACTTTTTCGCCATTGTTCGAAAGAATGTAATTGCCTTTTTGAAAAGTAAATCAAATAGTAAAATATAAATAAACATTTTTTATATTTTCAGATTAAGATTACATTTTCGAAAGAAACAACGATAAATATTTACCTATTTTCAAAATAAACTCAGAAATTATGTATCGTGATTTATTTAATTGGATATTTACATCCACTTACATTTCAGTAAATATGGATGTGCTTTATATATATATATATATATATATATATATTACATACAAATGTGTCATTTTTTCCTTTTAAACATAAGGCTACTTTAAACTAATGATACTTTTTATTCACATCTTTTAATATTCATACAGAAAACCGTCTAAAATAGATCATGTATATTTCAAAATACTTTTGATAACGGAAAATATATTTTCACGACTAAAATAACCCAAATGTCGCATTTAATTTTCAAAACCTTAAGACTATGTCACTTCGCTCTAGTTTTAGTGTAACAGTAAATAGCGAACGCATGACAAAATGTACCTTATTTGTTCAATCTGAGCTATTCCCGATGATTTATATAAAAAAAATCTCATAGGCTTTATGTTAAATGATTTAGACTTTAAATTTTTTAAAAATCATAATTAAATTAAAATTAATCCTTTATTCTGATCGGAAAAAATATTAATAATTATTTCAAATGCTAAATTTAGGAGAATTAGGGTGAAACCCCCTGTAACTGACACTTTAAAGATTTTTGCTTGATTAAATCACTATTACAAAGTTTTAAATCTATTTTACACTTATCTTTGTCTTTAAAAGTATAGTAAAGATACATTAAAACAAATTATTGTTGACAAAATTTTGAAAAACTATACTCTTTATTACTAAATATTAATTTTTGTCATAAATATTTTCAATATCTCCAGTAACTGACACCATCCCTTTTTAAAAAAAACCAATAGCTGAAAAAAAAGATATAACAGTTAAAACAAATAAGTTACCACTAGACGACATTACTTTGTAGAATTTTACAAGAAAATGCTTATTTGTGTTAGATTTCTGCTAAAGTGCCAGTTACTGGTTAGGTGTCAATAACTGGGGGTTTCACCCAATCCACTTTATTATAGTGAGTGGAAAATTAGAATAAATTTTCCTTATTTTGTCTTGAAGAGATGGGGAGATGATATAACTAGAAACACAATGCATTTATCCATTACATTTTTTTTAAGCATGTCACAGAATAATCCGCTGTTATCGGTAAGAATTTGGAGTAACATATTAGAATATATAGTTCTAGTCCATTGTAAAATTCCACTTTCCATGAATTTGTAGATACGAAGTTCTGATTTTTGAGTTGATTTTGGCTCTAACATATGATTTAAAAAATGAATTAATTTAAGAAACGGAAAACATTATGATATAAGTTATTCGATAGAATGTAATTTGTTCTAGTTAAAATAAAAAATTATCAGTAGATCGATATCCAGAAAAATATAAAAGCACAAAACTCAGATTAGAAACTATCCGAAATAATAATAAACTTAAGAAATGTAAGAATAAGAGATTCGAAGTAGCAGATCATCTGATATAATTATAAAAAGTAAATTCATATTAAGTAGAATAGGCAATGAAATTTTTTTATATTTTATTCCATTATTAAATTTTGAGCATAAATATTTGAGTGCATTTAATTTTTCTTAATTATATTACTTAAGCGTATGCTCTATTTCTTTGGCCTAAATATTACGCAATTTTTATGATTTATATAATTTTTATTTTTTATTTTTTTGGTTACAAAAAAAAAAGAGAGAGAGAGATAAAACCTTAAAAATGTTTGCTTTATATTTATTGACTATTCACTTATATGCTTAAATTTTTGTAAGTAAAAAATAATAATAATACGCTTCCTGCCCACGGGAAATACCTGCAGGTGCGCGCCGTGAACTTCCAATCGCGCAACACACTCTCAGAAAAAAACTGTAAATTTATGAGCGTTTGCCCTTTAATTTTCACGGGCAACAGCCTTATTTCATGAAAAATTGTCTAATCCACTAAGTAAGCGGCCTTATCCCTTAGATACTTAGAAAATTAAGAGCAATCCACATATGCTTACAGTTCTAGCCCATATCTTAGCAAAAATACGGCACGACCCCATACATTGTCCTCCGCTAGCGTGTAACCCTTCATTTTACTCATGTTTCGAAAATTTTAACCCGCCAATAAAGCGATTCTGTGATGATTATCTAACATGCTACCTGCTACGGAGCAGTAAGCAAAGTGTTATTGTGTTTTAAAGTGCATTATATTCTGTGCATTATCATTTATATTATATATATTATTTCTCCTGTCAACATCCCTTTTTCTCAGAAAATACGAAACGCAGAACGACAAGTGAGGTAGCATATGAAAGGATTTTGAATAGACTTCTGACATAGCACACTTAACAATTCGTTAAAACATGTTTTTGATTAAAAATTGTAGTTAATTAAAAATTAAATCGGCATTGTTCCTAAATGAAATGAAAGGTTTTCTCAAATCAGTGTTGCCACCAAAATGAAATACTGCATTATCAGATGACGTCATCCTATAATGCAATTAAAATACAATTGTTAATTTATTTCTTGCGCGTACTTTTTGAAAAAAAAAATGTCGAGCTTTTAATCGGGTTTTTATTTAAATTTTATGTGTGTGTCACCTATTGTTTATTTGTTTACTTTGTTTAATCCTGTCTGTGTATATGCGTATTGTATCGGAGCACCAGTAGATTGGAAAGGATTATCTTCCTTTTAGATATACAGCTCATTAGTATTCACAAAAAAATATAAGTATCTATTTTTTAATATGTCATTAAGCTGTTACTACACAAGCGAAGTCTGACGTCACTTAAATGGCTGCTGAACCACAAAGTTTGAACATCCCATGTTTAAGTTCCCACAGGGTTGCAAAAAATTGGTGTACCAACAATTGGTGTACCAAAATTGGTGATTTATGTATTTAAGACATTTCTGGAACAGTTTTGCAAAATCTTAGGAAATGCTTTCATATGAATTCCTTAAACGTCAGATTCAGGGTTTCATTTTTTTTTTAAATTCTCTTTTTTTTTCAGTATAGGAGTCTTGGCAACCTAGAGAAATTACCTTGGCGAGAGAAAAGAATATGGCAAAAACTTTTCTGGCAATCGATTCTCATTTTCTTATACACAAGCAATCATCATATATATTATTTCGGTACTTTTCCTTTATACTGACACCATTGTCTTCAAACATACATTTACATACATTTAATACATTACATTTATATACATTTACATACATACATTTACATGCATTTACATACATACATACCAGAGTTTCCCCCAGACAGTTTCAAAAGGGTGCTGCACCCTACCTGCCCTTTGGTTTACAAAATAGCACCCTTCTTGCCCCTCATAAAAACAGTTAGCACACTTCTTGCCCCTTCCTGTAAAATAATTAGCACCCTTCTTGCCCCATCCAGTAAAATAATTAGCACCCTTTTTGCCCGTCAATAAAAAAGTGCCCTTTCTCCTTTTTGCATTAGAAAATTTGCTTTCTTAGCAAAGACTGACTCAATGTTGTCTTAAAAAGAGTGCCTTGACTTTTAAAAATCAAAAGTGGCTTTAAAAACCAAAAGAATACCTTTAACAAAAAAAAATAAAAAAGTGCCCTTAAGAATCTGAAAAATGCGCTCAAGAATCCAAAAAGTGCCCTTAAGAATTAAAAAAGTGCCCTTTTTTTCACCAGCAGCACCCTTTCCTTTTTTGAACCTGGGGGAAACTCTGTACATACAGTTACATACATTATGCTTTAGCATACATTTTGGCATGGTGTCCGTATAACGGAAGAGTACCATTATTTCTGTTGTCAACATCCTTTTTTCTATGCACATACAAAATGTACAACGATGAATGAGGTATCATTCGAAAAGCTTTTTAACAAGTTTCTGAGATAGTACACATAATGTCAAGGATTGCAGTGCGAAATCTTCGCACGGGTCCTTCTGGTAATGCTATATTACTTTGCCCCGTTTTTTTTTTTTTTTTTTTTTTTTTTTTTTTTACGGGATATGACTGGAAACTTTGCTGCCGGCCTCTGCCAGTAATTTTACTGCAAGTTTTTTTACAGTGTAGTTTTTCTCCGATCACAAGCATATGAATTAATTTGCCACAAAATTAACATAGGGTATTAAACTCTTTGAGATTTATACCAACATTAAATTTAAAAAGTTGATTTTTGACAAAGTGGCTGTCATATGAACCAAAAACGTCATTTTTAGCCTTTTTTTACATTTTACGAGATTCAAAAAATAATTAATGAAAGATATAGTTTTCGGTAGTATAAGCTCCAGCATAAAATATTACTTTTATGCTGCTATATTCCTTAATTTTCTTAAAAAAATTAAGGAAATTGGCCTAGTTCTCGAATAGTTCTCGAGAAAAATACACTGTAAAAAAATTGCAGTAAAATTACGGGCAGAGGCCGGCAGCAGAGATTCCAGTCATACCCAGTAAAAAAAAAGTCCATGCCCATCGTTTTGTGCAGCCCGTAATTTTACGGGGCAAAATAATATAGCATTATAATGCGCAGGATAAAATGCACTTTAAAACACAATAACACCTTGCTTACTGTTCCGTAGCACGTAGCACGTTAGATAATCATCACAGAATCGCTGTTAAAAATTTCGAAACACGAGTAAAATGAAGGGTTACACCCTAGCGGAGGACAATGCATGGGGTCGTACCGTATTTTTGCTAACATATGGGCTACAGCTGTAAGAATATGTGGATTGCTCTTAATTTTCTAAGTATCTAAGGGACAAGGCCGCTTATTTAGTGGATCAGACCGTTTTTCATCAAATAAGGTTGTTGCCCGTGAAAATTGAAGGGCAAACGCTCATAAATTTACAGTTTTTTCTGAGAGTGTAGTCGCCCAATTTGTAAAACATGGTTAAACAAAAACAAGTTTAAAATTTTACCATTAACGTTACGTTCAACGGGCGGCGTTACGTTTAACGAGAAATTTTTTTGTAAGGAATTGGAGTATCGCTAAACCATTTTAGCGCACCGATCTACCTTGCAAAATACAATGAATGTAAAAAAAAAAAAAAAAAAAAAAAAAAAAAAATTGACACAAAGAAGTAGAATTTCCCTTAATGTTATTTACTTACTAAAAATTATCCATCTGAAAATGTAACAGATTTTTTTTATGTTAGTGGCAGTTAAATAATATGTGTATTTCATGTCACATATTATTATAATGAAAATTAAAAATAAAATCACTGTTAAAACGTATGAAATACATTTTAATTCGTCTGAAAAATTATATATACATGGTATTACAGAAATCTGTCCTAAAAATGCCTTTACAATTCCGTTTATATGGATGAACTAATAATTAAATTTCGCTTAATAAAACATATATTTAATAACTGTCGTTTTGGTAAGTAGTTACAGTTTTCTCACTTAATGATTAATTTTCCAGAAAATTCCTAGAAAATACAGTCGTAAATAATAATAATTCTATACATATATATTTTTTATATACATTATATTTAAAATATATACATTATATTTAAAAAGTTTGTTTTCTAAGTCATTTTTAAAAAGAAGTAAATGACATTAAGTGTAGGAGTAATGTCACTCGTTATTCAATCTTATCACTTTTATGAAAAAAAGTCATTAAGTTGGATTTTGTTATCCAGAACTGTAACAAGACAGTATTATTAGTTACCAAAGATGTCATTTACGTACAGAAATCATCTCTAAATCACTTTAAATTCGCTAATGAATAGAAGTAATATGAAATTATGTTTACACGATTAAAAGCGATTTTCTTTTAGGGAAAACATTTCCAATAATTTGTTACATACGTTATGCACAACATGCAGGGTGTTTCACGAAGGACCCCTAACTTTAAAAATAAATAACTCGGAAACAGTGATAGATAGAATCTTGAAACGAGTGGTATGTTTATTAAAAAAACCCGTAAGAATCTGATACAGAAACCTTAAAATTTTAGTTAAAAATAGCGCCGATAGATGGCGCTGCAGGCAGCATTATGGATCCTTATAAAAGAGCTCAGACGTCTAGAACGATCTGTCCGTTTGAATCTGAAAATTTCGCCGCTGAAACGTGATCTCTATTAGCGTATAATGAAAGAAATTCCGGAAGTGACACTGAGTGACATTGTTGCAGGAGGCTATTTGTCAAACTTGTGTGTTAATTTTCGTGACATACAACACAGAGTCACTGACAATTTCATTCTTCGTTTGCGACATGTGTGTTGCGTGGAAGGTGCACATTTTGAATCGCTTTTGATGTGATACAGTCTACTTATGGTATTACCACCTGCAGCGTTATCTATCTGCGCAATTTGTTACTAGAATTTTGAGGTTTCCATGAGGTTTCAAATTTTTACGTTTTTTTAATGAACAAACCACTGATTTCATGCTTCTATCTATCATCTTTTCAAAGTTATTTATTTTCAAATTTAGGGGTCCTTCGCGAAATATCCTGTATAACACAATAATCTATAACGACAGATTTAATGGAAAATGTAACACTTGTATGTTGCACATTTCGTTATACATTTTCAAGTAATCATTGCATGTTAAGACATATTTTAACACATTTTCGTTTGAAAATCATCACAAAGTTGTATTTTACTTTTCACTCATTTCACAGAAAATCCTTAGAAAATACATCTATATATATATTAATAATGCTACATGTAGATTTACATCTTAATATTCTGAATTCCAAATCATTTCTAAAGAAAGGTAAATGACAATAATGACACTCGTTATTCTAACAAATTATTCTTATCAAAGAAGTAATTATGTTGGAGTTTTTTAGCAACTTTACGTTAAATGTCGTTATTAAAGAAATAATTCACGTACAGAAATCATGACCAGATGAAATCCTAATCTCAAACGAAGAGAAATATTCGAAAATCAGATTTAGAAGATCAAACAAAATTATGTTTAATGCCAAACTTTTGCAAATCTCTATAATAAAAACCATGTATATCGTACAGCGCAAAAATATGTAATAATAGATTTAATGTGAAATATAACATTCCACATTTGTATATGATGCCTTTCATGTTATTATTACAACTAATTTTTTAATGTAATAATATATTATAACAAATTTCTTTTGAAACATTGTCGCAAGATTTTATTCGATTTGTCTAATCACTTGAACAAATTTCCATCTACAAATAATTTTAATGCTACTCGTACATTTATCGTTAAATATTCCGATTTCCAAATTATTTCTCACGAAAGGTAAGAGATATTTGATGAACGACTAATGACACTCGTTATTCTAACCTATTACTCTTATCAAGTAAATCATTACGTTTGAGACCGTTATCAGGAACTATGACGAGATTATAATATTAGATATCAAAGAAGTAATTCTCGTTCAGAAATCATTTCCCGATAACGTCACATTTGCAAATGAATAGAAGTAGAAAACAAGATTTGCAAGATGAAAAGAAATTTTCTTTTATGATGAAGATTTCGCAGTTATTTATTTTTTAAATAATACTCTGCACATGCATTTTCTAATATAGGTTTAATAAATGTAACTTTAAAATAAAATTTTACACATTTTCAAAATGACGACAAACGTTTACCATTGACATAATAATAGGTTGTATGCAAAAGAAATATTTTCTTTTATTGTTCATAATTTACTAAATTTAATAAACTGAGGTAATTATTCGATGTCCTATATCAGTAACTAACCACTCAAAAGATTTGATTTGAAAAAAAAAAAGTTTTTTAGTCATTTTAGAATTTTAATCTGTTTTGACGAAAGAAAATTATTTAGAAAACATAAATTTACACAGATAGTTTTGCAATATAGGCAAGGAAATAGTGAGAAAGCATTAAGAAACTGTCTTAATTAGATATTCTCCCTGTCCTTACACCCCCACCAAATAATTAGAATGTTCAATTCCGAAAAAAGTATATTCCCATACCAGCTTTGGCTCCAAACATATAAAAATGGGAGTAGTACCAATTGCCAATAACGTTTTTAAAAATTAACTCTATACTTAAATTTTTCTTAGGGGGCCGTCTGCATGTAGAAGTTATACTTAAATTAAATCATATAATACTAAAACTCAATTTTGTCATAATATTTGAATTCTTCCATGCGTTTTACAAATCAATTTTTGATAAAAATAGGAACATAACTTCTAAAGCTTTTGACATAAAGCAATTTATCGAAGCTTTAATTATACAAATACAAAACTACAGTCTTAATATTTATCAAACATCCCTCAAATATTGTAATATATGATTGTCTTCTCGATATCAATCATCGTCGATTATGTGAACTATAGTGACATTTTAAATAAGGAACTGGCGAGCGTCATAGACCTGAGGCAGAATATGAGACAGAATAAAAGGTAGGGTACCACACCAAAGTAACGTGTTCATCTCTCTTCGGTTCCCTTAAGTTACATGATGATCTATTCGCAACGCAAGTGCTGCAAATGCATGAATACGTGTGAAGGAAAGGAGCATCTCGTGATGTAAGGTGTCAGACAGGAGATGAACGGGTGATAGAGCGCGGCAACCGGTGTATGTCGCCTACCTTGCCTTTCAAAGTTAGATGGTGTACATGGATATTGTTCTTTTTCTTAAAATGAAACGTTTTTCTCAACCACACCTACTTTGCCTCCATAAGAGAGTGGCAACATACGAAAAATAAAATTTGACTGCTTGAGACGATTAATTATAAAAATAAACCGCCAAGCACCTTAACATGCTATTATTGCCTAGAAAATGCTTCTTTGCTTGACTCACACGTTTAATCCAATTTGTCTAGGCTAGTATCGCCAAGTTCTGAAATGGGAGCTGCCGTAATTTGGACAACTATTTCTATCAGATCATGTGCCTTCACGTATATAATAGAAGTAATAGAGGTACCTTATAGAGGTACCTTAACCGCAGCTGATAGTAGTACGCATGTTTGAATGGTCGAGAGAATCTTGTTAATATTTTCTATTATTAATGCTCTTTGACCGTTGGTCTAATCCAAGGACGACGCCAATATTCCCAATAAACACTCTGTTGTGACAAACAGACCTAGTTAAAATAAAGTGAACTTGAAGAAAGTAAATGTATTGTTAATAACATGAATGTTTTTTCATAATTGCACGCACGTCGTTAGTCAAGATATAATCATTTGAAATAGCTTTGAATTTATTTGGTTCAAAATTACTTGAAAAATATTTATTTTTAAAAACCTGTCATAAATCGTCATAATTAGAGGAGTTCTTAATTTTAACACTTTTAAATGAAAAGAATCATTATCTCACTTAGCATTCTTTTGTATTTTAGTTAATTTCTAATCTCCAATCAAAAAATTATTTATTAATCTAATGCTTTCATTAACTGAGCCATTTGTAAAAATCTTAAAGAAATAAGTGTATTAAAAATTTTTTAAACATACATTACTAAGAAAACTTTAAAGTTCCATTTATTGTTGACTGATAATTGAATGTTATAAGAGATGTTTAACAGGTAATAAAACTAAAACTAGTTTATTAGAGACAATGCACAGCAATGAAAAACGCAGTTTAATGAGTTTTAACATTTTTATTTGAAGATATTCTTTATGACAATGTTTGAGACAAATAACAACTACTTATTTTAGAGTTTGCATTTTTATAAAGTTATTGTAAAGTGAATTAGTATGGATATTACAGTTTAAATTGCCTTAAGATATTTTTTATATTTCTTACGTTTATAGGAACAAAGTGCACATATAAAATTTTCTGTTTAAACGATTTGTTCTTTCATTGTTAGGTGATCCTTTTTCGATAGAATGTTCTAAAAAGTACCTTAATCTTAAAATTTGCATTTCTAACTGTATACCGTCTAGAAGCTACTTCTATAGTGACTACCAATTTCCAAGAAAAAAGGCTAGAGATGTGTATTTTAAATTGAAATCATTTAAATATTGGAAAACGCATTCGATAACGAGAAGTGCGGGAGAGCTACGAGAATAACTAGAATGGATTAAAAAAATCAATGACGTTTAAAATATCATCTAGAGAGATAGGTGAAAATAGTGCACAAAATATGGGCATGCGAAAAGAAGGAATAAAGAGAGTTGGTCGAAACTTATAGTGTAATGGGAAACACCTTTTAAAGGTAAGAGAAAGATTATTATTAATATTAATAATTATTTGATTTTAATCGTTATTTGTATAATAACGTTTTCAGGTGCATCTTTACACGTATATGTAACTTTGTTTGTGTTGAACCTTTTGAGTTGTACGTTAGGAATATGTAATAGTATTTTTCGGCGTGTTCTTAAATCAAAAATTATAAGGTAAGGAAACCCCGGCAAACATTTATGGACACCCTGTATATATTTTAATAAAAAATTTTTTAAATCGACTAAAAAACTAAAAAAATATCATACAGTAACTTTTTTCATTTCTCTTTATCATATATTTCTTAATTGAATGCATTTCAAAATCTTTTTAATATTAAGGAAAAAATTAAATAATGCAATTGCAGAAGTCCGTTAAAAAGACTATAAATTTATCTGAACATTAAATCTTTTATAAGTTTAATAGTTAAAAAAAATATTTTACGCAATTTAAGTACTGATAATTTATAGAAAATAAAATACGCACTTTCAAGAAATTCTTGATGAAAAATCATTTGCAGGAAATATTTAACACTTCCATAAAGAACTAAAATGCATTTTGTTTGATGCCCGCACTTTTTGTGTTAGCATAGAATAAAGACCATGATGGCTTTTAGTGTCAGGTCGTTTGATAGATTCGGAATTCACAAAGTTCTCCAAGTGTGATTTTTTTTCATGTTATTTCGTTTTTGTTAGAACCACTGGATTGTGCATTCGAGAAAATGTATTTGATATTATTTAGCTGGTATAATTCTATTTTATTTTTTATCTTTTTTGTAAAAATTTAGAATTAAAGTGTTAATTATGTATGCATTTACAAAATTTCTATGAATATATTTTTTTTATTAATAATGATATAGTTTCTTTTTATTTAAAATAGGAAAATTTGGTAATTTTTGTAACAGTATATTTTGACTAGAAACGTTCAGCTATATTTCTTCAATTGTTTAAAAATTATTTTGTTAATTTTTTAAAGTATTTTAAAATTAAAAATGAAGAACTGAAAGACATTAAACTCTATCCCAGGGATTTTTATTTTAGCATAAAACGAAAATCTTGATCGCTTTTAGTGTCAGGTCGTTTGACAGATTCGAAATTCACAAAGTTCTTCAAGTGTGACTTTTTTATGTTATTTCGTTGTTGTTAGGACTACCGGACCGTGCATTCCAGAAAATGTATTTGATATTATTTAGCTGGTATAATTCTATTTTATGTTTTACCTTTTTTGTAAAAATTTAGAATTAAAGTGTTAATTATGTATGCATTTACAAAATTTCTATGAATATATATTTTTTAATTAATAATGATATAGTTTCTTTTTATTTAAAATAGGAAAATTTGGTAATTTTTGTAACAGAAACATTCAGTATATTTTGACTAGAAACGTTCAGCTATATTTCTTCAATTGTTTAAAAATTATTTTGTTAATTTTTTAAAGTATTTTAAAATTAAAAATGAAGAACTGGAAGACATTAAACTCTATCCCAGAGATTTTTATTTTAGCATAAAACGAAAATCTTAATCGCTTTTAGTGTCAGGTCGTTTGACAGATTCGAAATTCACAAAGTTCTTCAAGTGTGACTTTTTTTATGTTATTTCGTTGTTGTTAGGACTACCGGACCGTGCATTCCAGAAAATGTATTTGATATTATTTAGCTGGTATAATTCTATTTTATGTTTTATCTTTTTTTTCCAAAAATCAGATTCAAAGTGTTTATTAAATAACCATTTACAATATTTCTATGAATATATATATTTTTTATTGATTAGGATATAGTTTCTTTTTATTAAAAACGGGCAATTTTCGCCATGGTTTTCAACAGTATATTTTGACTAGAAATCCTCAGTAATATTTCTACAACTGCATATTCAAATATGAATGTTTCTTAAACATTTAAATATAATTAATTTAAATATTAATTTATTTTTGAAACCCCTTACAATGGCTTAAATCAGTGTTATTTTTATATAATTTTAATTGTAATTTTATTTTTATTTTTATTTTATTTTTATTTTTATTTTTATTTTACTTTTTATTTTTTATTTTTTGAGAATGATCTAAGATTTTTTTTGAGATTTTTTGTTTCTATACGTTTGACAGACTTGAAATTTGCTGTCTTTTTCACTTATGACATTTTTTATGAAATTTATCTTTTCTTGAAATTCCTGGAAAGTTTTTATTAATGGAGATGGCTTTGGTATTATTAATCTTGTATTATTCCATTTCATTTTTAGCCTGTAGTTAAAAAGAATATGGCAGGATGTTATAAAAAGCCATTTACAGATTTCTAAAAATATTCTTTTTTTTTTTAAACTTTTTTTACTAACAAGAAATATTGGTTATACCGATAACGTTTCATAATTTTTGACACTTTTCAACATAGTTGAAAAGTGTTTATGAAATCCTCAGTAATATTTCTACACTGCTTATACAAATATGAATGTTTCTTAAACATTTAACGATAATCAATTTAAATAAAACATAAACGTTTTTACGAAAATTGACGAGGGAATAAAATACATTTTACTTTAAGCCAGAGCCTTTTCTGTTGTTGTTGTAACATAAATGTACTGTTAAAGACCGGCAGCAAACTGCCAGTTATTCAACAGTTTTTATAGGAAATGGTTGCCAAGATTTTAAAGAAAATAATAGTTTTTATTGAAATTGGTGGAGAACTAAAACACTTTATAAACTATGATCAGGAATTTTTGTGTTAACATGAAACCAAAATCTTAATAAATTTTGCTGTCAAGTCGTTGGACAGATTTGGAATTCACAGATTTTTTTCGCGAGTCACTTTTTTATGTGATTTTTCGTTTGTTAGAACACAGCAAACGAAAGAGACAAGCTTCGATACTTGCGCCATGCTGGTTTTTCATGTGATCAAGATATGCTGGTTTGCACCATTTGTCGAACTGTCGTGTTTTATAAAGATCGGTGGTGTTCTAAATCCTGCCTATTTCGTTTGCTGTAGTTCGAATGTGTATTCTATAAAATTTACATGGTATATAATTTGGTTTTTATCTTGCTAAAGATGAGAGCGAAAGGATTAATTAAAAATGCATTCTGGTACATTTAACAAAATACTTCTTTTCTTTTCTTTTTTTTTTCATTTATGGGGAAAAAAGTTTTTAATTGCTTCAGATTTAAATACTATAGAGTGAATTATATTGTTTTCCTTTTCATATTCATTTATATTTTTTATTCAAGTAGTCAAATCTATTTGCCGGCAATGTCCAGTATTGGACGGGAACCACGCTTTAGCAGGCCGCACTAGTCTTACATTAAAGAAAGATTAATATCATTCTTTTGCTTTTGTTCAAAATGAGAGTGATATTTTTATTTTTACTTAAAGCATTTATGAACACAGAACTTTTGTAAATTCTAGCGCAATATTACTCAATGGTCTTCAGAAAAAATACATTTTCCGTTGGTTTTCTAAAGAAAATTCATTTATAGAAAATATTTACTACTTTCATTGAAATGGAAGATGAATTAAAATACATTTTATTTTAAGGGTTTACTGATGTTCAACGGATCGAAAAGGAAACATATTTTATGAAGTTATTTTCATTTATAGGAATGAGGTAGAAATATGTACTTTTTTGCATTAAAAACACATTTTTTGTATTTTCAAAAGCCATATTTCTATTAATATCTCTTGAATAGTGTGCCAATTGGCCCCATTCTTCTTCAATTGTGCGCATCGTGTATCGTTGCATGGTTACGAAAATTTCTCTGAGTGGTTTCATGTGAAAGGAATGAAACATAGCTTAGGACCTATGTAACTGCCATTTTAAAAAGAAAAATCATTTCATCTGTAGCCAAGATATTTTGGGTACCATCTTAAAAACAAATATAATTTTAAGTTTAGCAGCTAACACCGTTCGCACATGTACTGTTTGACAAAAGCGCTATCTCTGTTATACGTGCTCAAAATTTTATAAGATTTTCTGAGGGAAGAATTATGAAATGCGCGATACTCAGAACTTGTAAAAAAACTTATTTTTGAAACCCCTCACAATGTCTTAATTCAGTGGGGTTTTTTTTTTTGTGTGTGTGTGTGTTAAAATGATCTGAGATTTTTTTGAGATTTTTAGTTTCAAATCGTTTGACAGACTCGAAATTCGCTGTCTTTTTCAAGCATGACATTTTTCATGAAATTTATCTTTTCTTGAAATTCCTGGAGTGTTTTTATTAATGAAGATGGATTTGATATTATTACTATTGTATTATTTCATTTCATTTTTAGCCTGTTGCTAAAAAGAATATTGCAGTATGTAATAGAAAGTCATTTACAGATTTCTAATAATATTCTTTTTTTTTTTTTACTTTTTTTACTAACAAGAAATATTGGTTATACCGATAACGTTTCATAAGTTTTAACACTTTTCAACATAGTTGAAAAGTGTTTATGAATTCGGTTTGTCTATCTGTCAGCAATCTATGTGCATGTCCATGCTCTAAGTATTGTAAATATACGCGGTATGCCATGGCATTTTTATATGTTATGGAGGTTTAATATAGAATGTCAGGTATTGAAAAAGAAGTGTGTAGCTTTTATAGTTCGTTTACTGGAATAAATAAAATAATTCTGTTACATTATGGTCTGCGGGGAAACATTGTTTGTGGTGCATTTTATTGATGGTATAATATTTCAAACATAATGACATTGATATCCATCACGGAGACGTACCACAGCATGATAGTATAGAATAAGCAGTGCATCAGTGCATTTTAAGGATGTTATGACACTTAAAACATACTGAAAGAACTGAAGTTCACTACATCATTTTTGCTTTAGATTATGGTGTGCATAGCATTTATCGTTCATTTACGCATAAACGAATTCCTTTACATTATGATGCATCGGGAAAAATCGTTTGCAGTGCATCAGTGCATTTTAAGGATGTTATGACACTTAAAACATATTGAAAGAACTGAAGTTCACTACATCATTTTTGCTTTAGATTATGGTGTGCATAGCATTTATCGTTCATTTACGCATAAACGAATTCCTTTACATTATGATGCATCGGGAAAAATCGTTTGCAGTGCATCAGTGCATTTTAAGGATGTTATGACACTTAAAACATATTGAAAGAACTGAAGTTCACTACATTATTTTTGCTTTAGATTATGGTGTGCATAGCATTTATCGTTCATTTACGCATACGAGAATTCCATGACATTATGATGTATCGGAAAAAATCGTTTGCAGTGCATCAGTGCATTTTAAGGATGTTATGACACTAAAACATATTGAAAGAACTGAAGTGCACTACAGCAGTTTTGCTTTAGATTATGGAATGAATAGCATTTATCATCCATTTACGCATACAAGAATTCCATTACATTATGATGTATGGGAAAAAATCGTTTGCAGTGCATCAGTCAGGGCCTGATTACCGGCGGAGCAAACTTCCACCAGTAAAAAAGTATAGACATTTTTGCCTTCTTTTTGACAGAATTTCAGCATGAAAAAGGCGGTTAAATAAGCCAAAAATTTCTATTATTTTTTACTGGTGGAATTTTGCCCAGCCGGTAATCAGGCCCTGGCATCAGTGCATTTTAAGGATGTTATGACACTAAAAACATATTGAAAGAACTGAAGTGCACTACAGCATTTTTGATTTAGATTATGGAATGCATAGCATTTATCATTCATTTATGCATACAAGAATTCCATTACATTATGATGTATGCGAAAAAATCGTTTGCAGTGCATAAGTGCATTTTAAGGATGTTATGGCACTTAAAACGTATTGGAAGAACCGAAGTGCACTACAGCATTTTTGCTTCAGTTTAGGCAGAGCATAGCATTTATCGTTCATTTACGCATAAAAGCATTCCATTACATTAAGATGTATCGGGAAAAATCGTTTGCAGTGCATCAGTGCATTTTAAGGATGTTATGGCACTTAAAACGTATTGAAAAAACTGAAGGTGCACTAAAGCATTTTTGCTTTAGACTATGGAGTGCATAGCATTAGTCGTTCATTTACAGAGTCACAAAATAATTCGTTTACAGGACTGATTCTGATCGAAAATTGCTGGATGTGAGTTTTTTGCTGTCGTATGCATTTTTAAACTTTTCTAAGTTTGAATGTGTTACACGGTGTGTATAAATTCTATAGATAGCATACACAATAGAATTCGCACACATTACTGGATCTACACAGAAATTCCTGAAAATAGATTTTTATGAAATTTTTAGTTGTCTTAAGTTGTTTACTTACATATCTCAGTTCATTCTACGAAAAAATGAAAATTCTTAATAATATTCTCTTAGTGTTGGAAATTGTTTCATAAATCTATGTCAGATGAGGGATTTTTCATTTGTATTTCAAAACCAAATGAAACATTTTAAGACCCATGAAAATCAATGAAATATTCGTCTAAAGACGCTTTGGAAAATTATTAAAAACAAGTAATATTATTTGATTAGAAAATGTCAGTTTTTCTATTTCAATACCTTATAAAATGGATGCATTCCTTTCATAAATTCCTAAGGGAAATACATTGAAAGAAAATATTTCATAATTCCACGACAATTGAACAATTGAAATACATTTTACTATATGTAAAAGTTTTTTATATTAGCATAAAATGAGAATCTTCAATAGCTTTTAGTTTCAGGTCGGTTGATTAACTCTGAATTCAAAAATTTCTTATAGTAGGATCTTTTAAAATGCAATTTCACTTTTGTTAGAATCTCTGGATCATGTATTCGAGAAGACGTCTTTGATATTATTTAGATTGTATCATTATGTTTTATATTATCCTATTGTTGAAAATAAAAACAAAAGGATTTATTATAAAAACATTTCGAGTTTTTCCAGAGTATTTCTTTTATTAATTCCCAAGGCTATTTCACTTTTAATATGTTTCTGTCTAGAAATCTTCAATCATATATATTAAATTTTTAAAAAATAGAAGTTTTTGTTAAACATTTAAATATAATCAATTTACGTAAAATATAAACATTTTTAGGAAAATCGATGAACAAATAAAATGCATTTTACTTTAAATGAGAGCTTTTGTTGTTGCTAAATTTTATAAGTTTAACAACAGCAAAATATATTATCCTATTGTTATATCGATTTTTAACTATAGATTTATTGCATTAATTTACAGTTAAAAGTCGACAGCAAACTCTCCAGTTATTCAAACACTCTTATAGAAAATGGTTACCTAACCGTAATTTATCTCTAGTCTGATGAATGAGCTATAATCTTTCATAATTTGGTCAAATCACCGTTATCTATAAAAGCGGTGGAATTACTGTACGGTAAAAAATCCAGAAACGTAACTCTAAATAATGGGGCAGCAAAGAGAAACAAAAAATGAGTAAGCATTCCGTATATTTTGGAAAACTATTCCGAAATGATCCTGTATATTTCAAAAAATATTCGGAAATGCTTCGGTAGATTTCGGAAATGTTTTTGTATATTTCAAAAATATAGGCGGGAAACTTTCTAAGTATAGATTCCTGAAAACCTGACTGGAATCCTGACTAAGAAAGATGTGTCTAACATTTCCAAATATGATGGTATGATTTTGAAAAGCAAATGTGACCTTTCCGAAAATATTATAAATATTTTTGTATTTTTCTGCAACATTTCCAGATAATGTACTAGGCAATCTGTATGCATACGTAATGTTTTCGAAGCTGATATTATGATTTTTGAGTTCAAGTGTAACGTCTCCAATGATGATAAAAATTATATTGGCGGCAGGTGTCACGAAAATTTCAATTTTTGAGGCTGCAGAGTAGGTGTTTGAGCCACGGCCAGACTAACATTACATATACTTCTATGTTACTGAACATTAGAATCGTTGACTTAGATAAAATATTAGCAGTTATTTTTGTAAAAGTAAATAAAAAAATGTAATATGTGTGAAGTACAATCACAATAATTTAAAAAGGACCGTTCGGTCGATTTTAAATTGGCACCAGGTGTCACAAAAAATATACTTTAGAAGGTTGCAAACTACAAATGCGATGCAAGACAAACTTCTTACACGTAGGCTTCTATGTTACCTTTTGGAATTATTGACCAGAATTGTACATAAAGGTTACTTTTATAACAATATATATATTTTTTTTAATGACAACAAAAAAAATTAAAAAAAATTATTTGAGACATATTGCATTTATGATATATTTATTTAATATGTGACGTTAATTTTAGTTTTTTTTCTAAAATTCAGGCTTTGGTTTGTTTGAAATTCGCGAAGCAGTTACAAAAACTACATTTTTCAGGATTTCTAGTAAGTGTTTGAGGTGTAGCCCAAACATGCTCTGCCGCCTAATAAAATAATTTTAGTGACACGTGGCGTTAGCTTAAAACGACCGAGAGATCTGGCAAATCCCCCCCCCCTTCCGCCAAGAAAGTTCCAAAGCGGCGCCCTTGACGCTTTGTCACATCTGAGAACACGATTACATTTTACACTGTTAAAAATAATCTGAAATTCACGGTATTTTATTTTAATGAATTTCACGACAAAAGGGTACTTTACGTTAAAAAACTGAAAATTTCCTCATATTTCCAGAAAACAACGGAACGGACGGAGACGAAAGGGGCCAACGGATATATTCCGTTATCTGATGCATATTTATTTTCAAAGTTTAAAAAACTGACATGTTGCTGCACAGAAGAACTAAAAATTCAATAAATTAAAATTTCGAGTTTATTTAACAATAACATCAACATAGTGCTTTCGAATTAAAGAAAGTAACAATTAATTTTCCCATTCTTTTAAAATTATTTGCCATTTATTTTTTTTAAGTTAAAAAATATTCACACTTAAAATATATTCTAAACAAACAGATTAACATATATATATATACATATACATACATACATATATATATATATATATATATATATATATATATATATATATATATAATAGTTAAATTAAGCAAAAAAATATATATATATTACTCAAAAAAGCAATAAACAAAATAATGCTTTCGAATTAAAATAATAATAATAATAATAATAATAATTTTCTCATTCCTTTAAAATTATTCGCAATTTATTTATTAAAGTTATAAAAAGCCCTCGCACTGAAAATATATTCTAAGTGAACACATTTAAAATATATATAATAGTTGAAAAAAATCGATTTTTTCAAAAAAGCAAAAAAATTTTATCCAGTTTAATTCAAAATATAATATTCATATTTTACATCTAACTATCAAATTAAGAATATATATAATTCATGCTTTTATCCTCTCTTAATACTACAGTTTTCAAACCTCAACATCATCTCATAACGAAATCTTCCCGCAATTAACTTCAAAATTACCAGGTTTCTAAACCCCAAATTGTTTAAGTTATAAGCCGCCATCTTAAGAAAGCCCATATCATCGTTTCAAACTGTTACTCTCGCAAACGCCAACTGGTCTTATCGGCAAGACGCTCGACTCAAGGCGCTAACATCCCTAGTTCGAACCCATGGTCGGCCAGAAAATTTTCTTGAACTGTATCAGATAATAAATACTCCCACAATAGTCTACAGATGGCAGCCAATGAGAGATGTATTTTTTTTAAACCGAGTTTATTCATAACGGGAAATTTCCCTTCCTGTCAGTGCTGCCAGAAATATTTCCGTGATTTGAAGAATTTCTGAGATCGTAACGGAAAGTTACCGCGTCTTCAAACGATTTTTTTCCAACTTTTATCTCTCAAAACGGAAGATCTACTAACGGAACGGAAAAAGTCCGGCAACATTGTTGCCAGTAGTTTTACCGTGAATTTACTGATTTACTTTTAATTGTGTGCATGCAAATTCTGCTATGAATCCTTCTTGGTAAATGTCCCTGGGAATACGATATGAATATTAACTTTTTGCTATCCACTGGAAGGTGGAATGCCGTGTCTATCAAGACTTTCAATTTTGCCCTCTTTTGGGAATAATGCAATAATTGAAATGAGAAAAATTTAATATAAATTAACATATTAAGTATGCAGAACATAAAAATATAAAATAAATCTCATAAGTATTTTTGAAACTAAATGAAAACCATTATTTCTGTACAAATATTTGCATGTACAGAAATAAAACATTTTAAAAATATATCTTTACACATATTTAACTAATGAAACACAATAAGAAATCAGCAATAATCTGGTTATGTAAATAAAATACTTTTAAATATATTTTAAGAAGCATAATAATTGCAAAACATTATTGTAAAAAAAATTATTTACAAATGGAGTAAACATTTTTAAATTTTAATCTATTTATTTACTATACTATTCTTGTAATTATTCCTAAATAAAAAATATTTAAAAATATATCTATTAACAAGATGAAAAAAAAATAATGATTTATTGGTTTAGAAAATATTCGTAGATCTATTTGCAAATAAGAAAATTGAATACTTTCAAAATATATCTATTTCAGGGATGAATTCATATATATAGAGGTGTAAATCAAAATTTAAAAAAATTCTATTTACAAATGCACGATTCATGCAACAACAATGGGAAAAACGCATATAAATGAAATTACGAATTTCTTTTGACGTAAACTGAAATATTCATAGCCTAAACACACAAAAAAACAAAACAAAGGAATGATAAAACAGTAAAAACAGTGTTATTTGTATTTAATTAATACGAACACTGCATATTACTTGTTAAACTAATAGATAAAATCTTTCATGTAACAATAGTGTAAAAAAATCATATTTCGAACGAGTTATTTATTTATTTTTATCTTATTAATAACGACTATCAATATTTTGAATTAATATTAATTTCTAAGGTATCATTTATTTTTAAAAAGTGCATCGCTTTCTTAAATAATAATCGATAAACTAAAAATACTTACTGTGGTAAAAATTGAAAATACATACGTCCATACGTCTGACAGTTTAATGTAGATTTTTAACAGTGTTGAGAATCTTTGAAGGCTTTTAGTGTCAGGGAGATTAACTGATTCAAAATTCAGAAAGTTTTTCAAGTGAAATTTTTTACATATGATTTTCGCTTTTGTTAAACTCACTGGAGTGTGCCTTCGAGCCTTCATTCTAAGTGAGGCTGGTGCCTCACTTAGAATGTGTCATTTTATTCCTTTTTCTTCACTTGTTACAAATGAGTATATAAAAAA
The DNA here is from genome assembly GCA_963931845.1 of Maratus michaelseni. Taxonomy (NCBI): domain Eukaryota; kingdom Metazoa; phylum Arthropoda; class Arachnida; order Araneae; family Salticidae; genus Maratus; species Maratus michaelseni. Next base: position 89,337,699 of record OZ007595.1, on the reverse strand, counting down.
CTATCACAAAGGCATTTTCATTATTTAGAATATTCGTTTTATAATATCAGTAAGAAATTTCGTTTTTATTACAAACGAAAAAAACCTTTTGATATATCATCAACAAGGTACTTTAACTAGAAACCTATTTATTCAATTGCTTATAAAATGATACTTTATGCTGTTACATTGCTATAGATAATTCATTTATAGAATTCCAATTCTTTTATTGCAATTGAATAAGAAAGAACTAAATTACTTTCTACTCTAACTCAACGTTTTTTTTCTTCAGCCTAAATTGTAGAATTTTAGTGTAATGTCGTTTGATGGATTCTAAATTCCCAGAGTCCTTCAAATGTGACATTTTTTATGCTATTTCACTTTTTTAGAACCACCGGAGTGTGTACTTAAGGAAAATAATTTGATATTATTTATCTTGTTTCATTCATTTCATTTTATTCAGTTATTAAAACTGAGTATAAAAGAACTATTTCAAAGGTATTGACACGTTTCTAAATATTCGAGAAAATACCGTTTCAACAATAAAGTTTGGAATACATTTTAAATAATATATTAGTATATTCATTATTAACGGCATTTTGTTAATTCAGATTTTAATGATATACAGTGATTTCTCTCAAATTCTCTATGACTAAAAATCATCGAGTCACTATACACCGATTTTTAACACTTTCCAACCTAGTTGAAAAGTGTTTATGACCTCGGTTTGTCTGGCCGTATGGCCGTCTGTCCGTGCTCTAACTCCCGTAAATATGCTCGGATTGCTCTGCAATTTTTATATGTTATTGTCGTTATCTATAGCATGTTCCCTATTTCAACGGAAGTGTGTAGCACTTATAGTTTTTTTACAGGGACACTCAAAATAATTCCTTTACATTGCGGTATATGGGGAAAAATCATTTGCGGTTTATTTAAATAATGTTTCACTTTTTTAAACGCATTGAAAATTATATATATCACTAAGGTGCATTAGAAGAAGCTTAATATGGAATAGGGTGTGCATATCACTTATAGTTACTTTGCAGAGGCAATCAAAAGAATTCCGTTACATTACGTCTATGGAGAAAAATCGTCTGCGGTTTATTTATTAATGTTTCACTATTTTAAACGCATTAAAATTTATATATATCACTAAGGTGCATTACAAGAGGCTTACTACAGAATATTGTGTGTATAGCAGTCATCGTTCATTTATAGGGACACACAAAAGAATTCTCTACTGTCTGTTAACAATAATTCCTGGAAGTGCGTTTTAAGTTATTGAACGCGATTTTAATTTTAACTCGTTTTTGTCTATTACGTGGTGCGTATCAATTTTGTAGATTCTATACAGGGAAGCACAAACGTTCGCGAACACATTTCCGTTTATTGACAGAAACTCCAGACGGTGAATTTTAAACTGTGCTACGCGTTTCCTAACTGAACTAAAATTTTGCATCCTTTGTAGTATATATACAAATCTATAGATCCTATACTGGGCTGAATAAAAGTATTCGTATATTTTTCCGAATATTGTATATGTTGAAAATTCTTGAAATTATGTTTTTAAATATGTTATGCGTTTTCCAAATTGTTTACTTAGATGTTATCTTTTAGCTTATTAAACGGTATGATTTGTAAAATTATTTTGGAAGCGTTGGAAAGTGTTACATAATCTATACTTGACGCATGATTTTTCGTTCTTGTTAAGAATTTACGAAGCTTTCGCCATTAGAAACAAAACAACGCATTTTTAGTACAGGAAAGTTCTAAAATTTTGTAAAATGCAATAAAATGCAACCTATTTCTTATTAAATTTCAAAATGAGTCAAAAAATTGACACACCCTATACACTAAAAGGCATTTGAAAAATGACTAGTTCGACGAATAAAAAAATCATGTTACATATTGTGTTTCTTTTATGTATTCTTCAGATCATATGCAATCTTTAATATATTTATTTTAGATACATGATACAAATTTTTTCCAAGATAGATTTTTTAATGGGTGTTCAACTAGATAATATCCTAGCTTTTATCTAAGATAAATACGAAAAAACTCTTATTTTCTTTTCTGAGCTAGCCCACCAATGACTACTTAAATAAATATATTTTTATTTTATTTTTATGAAGTTGTTAAAGAAAATTTTGTTTTATATTTTACTTCCAACCCAGATACAACAAAAAACTTCGTAATATTTTAATAGTGTATCTAAAATTAAACTTTTATTTTTGTCTTTTTATTTTGTAAATCTTAGACGCTGTAAAAAAAGTATGTTACGTGTGCCTCACAATATTTTTACTTGATCCTTATCAGGTCATAGTCCGATACAATCTTTTATTCTGACACCTTGAGAGATATATTTTAGATACATAATATGAATAAAATTGTTTTCCAGACACATTTTTTGATGGATGCAGAAAATATATTTTCTGTATAATATCTATCATTTATCTAAGAAAAATACGAAAAAAGTCACTTAGTGATATATTGAGATACCAGGATAATGACTATTTATTTAGAAACTATTTTGTTGATTTTTATATGTGCTAGAGTAAATTTTTTTGTTTTTAATTTTGACATTACATATAAAAAATAATATTATTTATAAAGAGTGTGTAAAATTAAACTTCTATTTTCTTTTTTCCAGTATATCACAAAAGGAGTAAAAAATATGTTACATATATCTACACTGTTAAAAATTTCCGTAAAATAATAATGCATTGACCGTAAATTTTACATTGACTTTACCATTTTTCTAGAAAATTGTCGAAACACCGTTAATTTATAAAGATTTCATTCGCCCAGTGATCAAAAAATCAACGTTTAGCAATTATTTATGAATCTGGTACAATGATTGTAATTTTACATCTATCGTAAACTCCATGGACCAATGAGAATGCTTTCTTCAAAATATCTGGTTATCTGGAATGGCAACTTCAGGAAATTGTTTGTGTTTGTTTACACGCCGTGCCGACGCCGGACAGAATCTTGTAAGGATGCACCAAAATTGGTACGATTTTAGTGATTTAATGTAAGTTACATTGCTGTTTTATAGTTTTATGGTATTTATTTTCATTCAACTATGTTTATATATTAAAAAATTACGCTTTATATCAATCTGTATTACAAGATCAATCTTATTTACTCGTAATAGATTTCGAAATTTATAAGTTTTCACTTCCTAGTTTGATAAAAACCGTTTCCGGTATAACTTTTTTTTTTTCTCTAGTCGTCTTTGATCATTATTATTTAGCTGAATTGATCGAATAATGGGTCTATGATGCTTTGGTGACTTGGTTGAACTATTTTATCTTGATTGGTTGTTTTGAGCTTCTAAAAGTAAAAATTTTTCAAAATCATATTTTTTTATTTATTTTAGTAAGTAAAGGTTGTAGATAAATAAGATAAAACAGCTGTTATGTAAAGCTAAGATACTTGTTTTTATTTAACTTTAAAGTTAGTATGTTTAAAAGAAAGCTAGAGTATAAACAATATTACTATGATTATTTATGAACTTCAACATGGGGCACAGTAGTCCACAATCCACTCTGCTCTTGTAATGCAGAATGTTCAAAATATTTAATAATTGCTTATTTTTTATAAAGAAATATTGTTTTAAAGTAGTAAGAAAAATAACAATTTATTTAACATAGTAAGAAGTATTTTGTTTTGCATTTACTGCTTTTGAATAAATATTAGTGTGAATGTAGTCTAATTGGTGATGATTCTATTCAAATAAGATTCATGAGATGCAAATTGAATGGAAATCAGTTTATTTTTCCCGAAACTGTGGATGAATCTGTTGTTGATGTCAATCATTTCATAATGTTGCTTCCAGACCCAAAAATATTTCAGGAAAATTCCAGGTTCAATTTTACTCATAAGTATTTTGGAATTTCATTTGCAAATTTTAATGTGCGCTGATTTTTTTTGTACTTAAGTAATAACTTCAACTAAATTGTTCCTGTATTAATCTGTTATTATTTTCAAAATATAATGAATTATTTTGTTTTTGTTTCAAAATGTTACTTGTAAATTTATATTACTATGTTATCTTGGGGTAAAGGGGAAATAAAAATGAATTAGATTAATAAAAAATAGATTTATATTGTATTTCAGATAATTCCTAATAGCGATCCACTGTGCCCCACTTTTGGGACACACTGGTCCACTTTACGGGTGCATATATATCTATATATATATATATACATATATATATATATTTTTTTTTGAAAAATATACTGAAAACTATGTTCTGAGAAAATTATGATGAATGTATTTAAAGGCTTAAGGAATATTAAAAAATATTTTCATGCAGATTGGGTTGCCCGTTAAAGAGAAAAAAAATTAACTGAAAAAGTGGTCCACTGTGTACCAGTCTACCCTATTAGAAAACAGTAGTTTGGTGTGAGCTTGGAAATAACACCAACATTGGTGCGTGACTGAAACACTTTTGTTCTGAATTCGGAAAACACAATGTTTTGGAGTGTAAAATTAAGAAACTTAATGAATACTATATATGTATGACATTTAGCATCTATAATAATAATGAGTTTTTCAGTGTAATTGTACCCACATTAAAATAATGTAGATTACTTTTACGAAAACTTTTTTTATTTAAAAAAAAAAGAGACGAAAATAATAAGTAGCTGTAGTAGATCAGTAGCGCCATCTGTTAGAAAATTAAAAATTAATCTTCTAAACGAATTTATATACTGGGTTAGTACCTTGTTCATACATTTAAGAAATGGTTAATTGTTTATGAACTGTCATGCTAATTCATTTCTAAGTATACACCATGCTGGCATTTTTGGCAGTCTATCTGTGAAGTTTTGTATACTCACCAATATATTTGAAAAATTGTGCCTGAATTATAACCATTCTTTTACTTAAGTGCAGCATTTTTTTAGCATACAATGTTTCAAAACCAGGGTCGCCATTTCACAATTTTCTTGGGGGGGGGGGGGGAGAGAAGGACTTTTCTTTGACGGCAGTGGCATAGCCAAGGATGAGGTTCAGCAGGGCTGTAAACCCTCCCCCTCCGAATGAGAAACGTTTACTAAATCATAGATACAAAAGAAGAAAACGAATACGAATTCGAAAAAAAAGATGAAAATTTCCGTCTTAGCAGGTATAATTTCAAGATACTATGAAAGTTTTCTGTTATAGGAGGTTTGGTTACCTTTGTTTAAATGTTGTTTAAATGTTGCCTCTAAGACTGTTAAAACATTCTTTCTATATTGGACCTCTGAAGAGCATAGCTGTTTTACAATGAAACTTGTGAAAACAAAACCTGTCTATGACAGAATTCTTCTCATCCGAAAAAAAGTTTCGGCGAAAAAGCACCAAACAATTATACCTACTAAGACGGCGAAATGTCTAACATTTAGGTTTTTAATAGCCCTATTCAACTAATTCTTTGCCGGTTTTACTGCAGGGGTGCCATTTCAAGATTTTTTTGCGAGGGGGGTAGGACTTTTCTTTGAGGGATGGGGTGTGAAATAGTGCATGGGATTGCACAAATCACACACAAAATAAGAAAATCCTGCACAATAAAAAAGTTTGTACATGATTTTGCCCTCTTAATTTCTTTTGCAGAGAATTTTTTTAAATTTCCGTGAAAGTCTGTGATTTTTTTTTATTTATTTTATGAAATTATGCAAAATTAGCTAATTTTTCAATTGATCGCGAAAACATAGCGAATTTTCCCAATTGGACGTAGAATTAAACAAATTGTTAGTTGTAAAAATCACTAATTTTCTCGAACTGCCATGGAAAAATATGGAGAATTTTGCCAAAGATTGTAGAAATAAATAGAGATTTTTGTCATTCGGTCGCAGATAACAACATTCATTCGCATAAAAAAGTCAATTTTTTTCAATCAGATTCGAAAAAAGATTGCAAATTTTGTCAAAAGACTTTTCAAAAAATTGTGAATTTTATGTAATTATCACGGGAAAAAATCCCGGATTTCATCCAAAGGTTCTGCGACAAATCACTAAATTAGTCAAACAATCGCACATAAAACAAATCGAGATACAAACGATCACGCAAAATAATCGCAAATTTTGCCAGTCAGTTTCGAAAAACAAATCCCGAATTTTAACAAACGATTGTAGAAAAGGATCGCAAATTTTGTCAAAAGGTAGCAGAAAAATAAAAGCAAATTTCGTAAATTGGTCGAAAAAAAATATCTTGAGTTTCGACAAATGGTCACGGGCAGGGCTTTACAGATGCGGTCGCCAGGGTCTACCAAGTTATTTACTCTTTTGGGGCGATTTCTGTAAAAAAATTGGCATAATCCTGCATATTAATCCTGTTAATTTTTGATGACAGGGAGGGATGTTAATTTGGATGTATAATTTATTGGGTTCTGGGTCTGAGCTCAATGCAGAGAAAAATTCATTTTTTTTTTCAAAAAAAATTTAAAAACACATAAAAAAAGCTAAAACATTACAATTTTTCAACTAATAAAACTTTTATAAATTCTTTAGTGAAGTTAATTGTAATTAATAAAATTAAATAACTTCTTCTGAAAATTAAAATAAATGAATAATTTTTTATGTGTTTTAAAACAAATATTTATGAAAGTAATTTTGAAAAACGAAAATTTTAATAAAATAGTATTTATTTGAAGTTATATTTGTGTTATCAGAAAGGGGGGAAAAACATCTAATTCAAATGGTGGCAACTCAGCAAGAATAATTTTCCTCCTTTTTGTTATTTCGCAAGGAAGTTTTTAAATGCACCACAGCGGGTTATTGTTTTCTGAGATTGTAATAGAGTCGTGCATGGGTCGGGTGTCGGGTTGTATCCAACCCGAACCTGCAAATTCCATTTGAAGTCAACCCACAAGCCACAACTGACATGAACCCAACAAAAAAATTTCCTCAACCTGCAACCCGACCCGAACCCGCAAGAACAATTTTCGGCGACCCGCAACCTGACCTGAACCTGACATATTTCCACAAGCAATGAAAGGACAATAAATCATGTTTTAATACTATTATGAAAAGTCATGTACAATTATATCTCTAATACAAATTTTATATATTATAGAAAAATGGGCAAATCTATATTCTTTAATATTCAGATATAGTGTAACCTCTGAATAGCAGATACCTCAAGATCATTGAATACAGTCCTGCATCTGATCGGGTTGTTTCTATCTTTTTTCCTGGCTGGGATGACTCTAATTTTCTTTCTGATTATCGGGTTCATCCTAGAATGATTCTGTCGGGTCATGTATGTTTTTTGAAAGTCTAAGTGTTGGGATTTTCACAAAACATTTGAACAGAACTATGTTTTAGATGAAAATAAATATGTATTTTAATATGAATAGGTATATATATTCAAATTACTTCATGAGAAAAAATAAAATGTACAAGAAATGTAATCATAGATTGTTCTTTTTTTACAGTGCAGTTAATAAACATTTTTTAATTTTTGTCAGAATATGAAAATATTGCAAACATTTCATTTATGATACTCACAAAAACACATGTATTATATTTGTGATAGTTATGAGCACATACACATGCTACATGTGTGTAGATTTCGAGGTGCCCCCTATTCCAAGGTATAAGCATACAAATATATGTGTTAAGAATTGAAAAAGTGTTCGTTAAATAGAGGTGTCTGCTTTTTGGGAGTGTCCATTATGGAGGTGTTATTGTATATATATTTAATCTGAAAAAATACTGTTGACCAGACTTGTATAAAACCAAAAACTTCTTGCACACATAAATGTTGGGTCAAAAACTTTCTACAAATTAATTTAATGTTTAATAAAATTATGTGTTATTATTTTGACAATATGAATTAAAAACAGTAGTTTAAAATACTTATCATTTAAGATGAGTTAATATTAATTAAAGAATAATTATTTTGGTTAAAAAAAATAATAAAGCTAAAAATCCATGATAGGAAGAGCTGCATTCTTATCAATTATTTTGCTAATGCATTTAGATAGCCCAATCCTTAATATTTTGAGCTCTTCGCAAGTGCCTGTAATGTCACAACAATATCTTTCATCTTTAAACTGTAAATTGTATGCAAACAGTAAATAAATCGTACATAAAATTGGAATATTTTTTATTTTTTGGTATTAAAACAAAAATTATGCTTTTATTTTCTAAAATGTTTTCTGCAAAGTTTCGAATTTTGCACAAAATTTTCCACGCGCATGTGCGAATATATTATACAACTCAGCTGTGTATATTTGAAAAAGCAGGTCAACCTGAACCCGACCTGTAAGAGTCAAAACCCAACCCGAAACGCAACAAAAAATATAGCAGCGACTTGACCCAAACTGCGTGTGAGGTAAAAGCAGGTAAAATGACCCAATGCAGGACTCTAGATTGTAAACATACAGGATGTTCCTAAAATTTTGGAACAAATTTTAAGGCAGGATAAAACATTTTTTGTACAGGAAACCAACGTTGCAACTTACTTATTCCATCCAAACTATAGGGCATCTCACTAGAAGCTGAACCAGAATTTTTGGCAACAACTTTAAAATAATGAAGATATTTTAGTGAGAATTTCTTTGTAATATATATATAACTTTGCTTTGTATGAAATATGATGACATCATTGGAAGGGACTGAATTCTGGTCTGTGACATAATATATGTGCTGTCAGCTGTATTTTGAAGGATAGGATGTGTACCTCACTGTTTGGATTTGAACTTTGGCAATTTACAGCATTCTCATCATGTCATCCTGTTTCACAGAAATTAAAGTAAGAAGTTTGAAAACTTCGTTACATTATTTTTATTATTGCTAAAGTAATAAACGAAAATACAAGTGATGCTTATAGTGAGATACACAATATATTTTTGACTGAATAAGTAGATTTCGATCCTGGTTTCCTGTAACAAAATCTCCTTGTCTTGATTCAATATAACTACCCCTGAAAGTTTGTTCCATTTTGTTTAGAAACAGCCTGTTTGTGAAAAAGCAATAAACAGAATATTACCTTTAACATATACTATTCAGGAACTCACATTTATACATCATTCCCTATTAATTGTCTTCTTTTACAGTTAATTTTCTTAAGTGTCACTTTTAAAATATCAAATAAATAATGTCAAAGCAATATCTTTTATTTAAGGGATTTTGTTTGTTAATTCAAAATATCTTTATTTATTCATAGCTAAAAATAGAACTTATGTAAGATTTATTTATTTTTTCTTTTTTTTTAAAGTAATGGGTTTGGTCCAGTATCAAGATATTCGACCAATTCTAATATTTGAAACGGCGAGTACTTTGATATTTGGCCTAGCCAAATAAATACATCGAATATTCGGTACTTTTATGTTAGCCGGGCGCTGGTGATATATTTGTATACATGAATATATATATGCGTATAGTATATATCACTGGTGCCCTTCTAACATAAAAGTATTAAATATTCAGTATATACCTAATAAATAAATAAATAAATAAATAAATATAGATAAGATATACTGCATATTGGTATTATCAGTGTTGACATTCTTTTTAAGGTTCATCTTACTTTACCTCTGATGGATGATGAATGGTGGTGCTGTTCTTCATGGAATTCAAAAGTTCTTTAGAAAAGTTTTTTCGGAGGTAATTAAACATTTTAAAGATATATCATTATTTAACTTTTAAAAATATATAAAATTTAGGTCAAGATATTTTGTGAAAAGTATGTCTTGTGAGTTGTGGTACAAACTCTCTGAAAATATCAATAAGTAATCCATAAAATCAATATATTTTAATATATTACAGGGCTTGAATTTCAGGGCGGGATTCGCGCCGAAAATTTTGAAATCCCGCCCAAAAAAAAGATCGTGGGCGGGAGCCTCCCGGCCAAAAAATTTCACAATTTTCGGAGATTTAATTTACCTGCAACCAAATGATAAATTTCGTGATTTTTTTTCCCGCAACCAATCGACGAACTTTGCGTCTTTTACGCGACTGATCGACGAGCTTTGCGTTTTTTTCGCGACAGATCAACGAACTTTGCGTATTTTCCGTGGCAGATCGACGAACTTTTCATTTTTTAAGCGACTGATCGACGAACTTTGCGTTTTTTCCGCGACAGATCGACAAACTTTGCGTTTTTTCTACGACAGATCAACGAATTTTGCGGTTTTTTCCGCGACAGATCGACAAACTTTGCATTTTTTCTGCAACTGATCGATGAACTTTGCGCTTTTCCACGAACGATCGACGAATTTTGCATTTTTTCTGCGGACTATTGACAAAATTCGTGTTCTTTCCGCGATCGATCGACGAAATTCGCGTAATTTCTCCTTTTTTTTTCTTTCGACAGATTGACAAAGTTTGTAATTTTTCAAATTTAGATTTTCTTCTGTGCATTCGACTGATGAATTTCACGATTTATCTCCGCGACCGACTGATGAATTTTACAATATTTTCCCGCGACTGATTGACGAATTTCGCAATATTTTCTGATGAGCAATCAATGAATTTCATGTTTTTTTCCTTGACTGAAAGACGAACTTTGAGAATTTTTCCGTAACCGATTGGTGAATTATTCGGTTTCTTCTGGTGACAGATCGATGAAATTCACTATTTTTTTTCCTCGCGCCTCACTGAAAAATTTCAAGTTTTTTTCCGCAAATGACTGACGAATTTCGTGTTATTTTCTTGCGACCGATTAACAAACTCTGCCATTTTTTCCCGAAACTGATCGACGAATTTAGCGATTTTTTTCTATGAACATAGACATAGATAAGGACTTCTAATAAAATAGCCATTTGAATAAGAAAATCGTTTCTCGAAAAATGTTTCAAATACAATGTCTGTGTAGAACAGTTGTATTAGTTCATCTACCTCTTCAAATCGTGTCTGCTTAACAGCCATCATCTGGTAGGTATAACAGATTTATTCTATGGTATTTATCTTCATTGTTGTTTGTAGGTGGCGTTACCTTAGCACAGTTGTACACTGGCTGCCATGAAGTCCCAAAGTCGTAAATCGATATTAACGCTATTTCGTTAGAAATCCTTCTCTATTTCTGTTCATGCGTAAGACGAATTTCATTATCTTATTCCCTCAACCAATTGACTAAATTCACAATTTTTTCGAACGACAAATAGACGTTTTAAAGATTTTTTTCCTGCGACAGAAAAGAGGGAAAAGAACAAAAAAGGGCAGTAAGAGCCACCGGTCACTGCACCCTGTTAAATTGGCCTACAGTCAGCACTAAACAAAAATGAGATTAGAAGAGCTGCAAAGATCTTATTACTTTTACTCCTTGAAGTAAAGGAGTAAACCTTTTTAACCCTTGTGAAAGAGTAAAAGTCTACCTTGTGAAAGAGGCTTCAGCACCCCTCAATCAAATAAAATCTAAATTCAGAAATTTATTTAACAACCTAATTGTTAAGGGTCCCTAACACATTTAATGGAACTTGAAAAATACACTGCATATATAAAACTAAACTTTCTTCCCTTTTTTATAATAAAAATAAACATTTTACATAATCATTCTCAGTTGACTTAATTTTTTCAATGGTATTTTGTCATGTCTGCATTAATGTAATTATTTAAATAGCACGTAAAATAATAGTGGGGTTTAAAGATTTTTTTTTCTCCCTCCCAAAGATTATAACTCCCCTCCATTTAAAAATGTTGGTAGGGAGTCTCCCCTCCTTGGAAAAATTGAATTTCAAGCCCTGTATTATATATTAGGTATTTCGTTTCTAGAGGTATTGAGAATTTTGCTAATTCTCGACACTTATGCTAGTCGTTCAAAGACACTCACAAGCTAATGCTAAAACAATGGCAGTGTTCTTTACAAACTTCTTATTTGGCTTTCAATATTTTTAAATTATTATTATTATTTATTTATTTTTATTTTTTTCTTTTGCATAGGATAGGATGTCTGACTGGGTATCTTTTTATTATTTTGATTTTGTGTAGTACAAATTTTGCTTTTCATTAAGAAAAGCAAAAACTGTACTACACAAAATTTTACAAACTGTACTACACAATTGCAGTTTTCAATTTTGCAATGGTTCCAAAATTTAAAATATCTGTAGAAAAAAAAAACTACAAACAAAATTGAAAAAAAAAGTTATACCATCAAAATAAGATATCACATGTAAAAATAAATAAATAAAACATTGAAAGAAATGCAATCAAAAAATTTGTAAAGAATGTTGTCATTTGGTTTAATATTTTACAAGTGTCTATGCATAATTAAACATAGGTTTGATTTTTCTTTCATATATATTTTTTAATTCATACTTTTCTGAATCGAACAAAACAAATGGCATTAAAATATTCAAATTGAGCTGGATAATATTGTGTATTTTTTTATATATCATATTTTTCTAGTTGTGCACACTGTTTGTAAAGAACAAATCGTTTGCAGAAAGATTATTCTTTTGCACAGAAATGTATAAAAGGATCATATGTGCAATCACCACCTGTTGTTTTCTCAATTAAATGAGAGAAATTTTATTTGTCGCCAGGGGCCGATCCAGGTAAAATTTGGGGCCTATTTAGGGCCCTTCACGAAATTTCATTTAATAAAACAATTTATCAACAACTGTCTGTTCACAAAAATCCATTTAATAAAACATGACCCTTCACAAAATTGATTTAATAAAATTAACCCTTCACAAAATTCCATTTCATAAAAACATTCTTCATTAATTGCTTTTATTTTATTATGTTTTAAATTTTGCTAACAAAACAAATTCACTAGAAGGAAAAAGTTTAGCAGAAGGACTTAAAGAAGTTATTATTAATAAATGTTTAGTTTGAATTTGAGTAACTGGATTTCATATTTCATTACAAAATGTTATTTTTCATATAAATATAATAAATTTTACAAAAATAACTTTAACTCTTCATAAAATGGGCCCCAAGAGCGAAACCCTGCATCGACTGCTGGTTGCAGTTAGAATTTTATTTTTAAGGTTTATCTCATTTAAAATGCATTCTAAATGCAACAAATAAAGTTTGCATTATTTATTTGACAAAAGTGTAGGTGAAGATTTTAGGTATGATCTTTTCATATATATCTGTGCAAAATAAATTATATTTCTGCAAAAGATGTTTTTTAAACAGTGTAGCAAAAACACGATTTGAAAAGAATGTGTGCGAAGTTAAAAATCAATTTGAGCTTGTGTTAAAATACTTACTTTTTTGACCGGGTTCTAATTAGAATTTTTTTCATGCCATTTGTTTATTCGATTCAGAATTATATAATTTAAAAAAAAGAGATGAAAACAAAAAAATTTATTTTTGGAAAATTTAAAACAGTGAGTCCCCTTAAAAAGTTAATAGATAATTTTTTCAATCATAGACTTTGTTTTCATTATGAACAACTAAATAGTTATTTTTTTTCATTATAATCACCGATTAATAAGTATGTATCAATGTTTTCATATTTTTTAGCATGTATGTGACCACACATGATTTAGCTATTTTTGTAAAAAAATATTTGGACTAGTATTTCTGTTAAAGTTTCTAATTTCTTCCAACCAATCCTATCTGTTGGTTCCCTGATATTCACTAAAAGTTTTTATAAATTTTTAGACAATATACAATATTATTATTGGCGATTCAAGTGCTTGAATGTGCCATCTTATGGAAAAAAGATGTAACTTCTCGCTTTCAGAAAATCCTATGAAAGCCCATTGCATTACATGTATTTTTAATTTGTTCATAATGATTATTTTTTTGCTCAATTTCAGATTTCATGTGATATATTAATGTTCTGTATTTATATGACAATTTAAAAATTATCGAATTTGAATATTTAACACTTTCAAATGCGTTTACAATAAATAATGATTTCAATGGCACTTTAGCGTTAGTTGAACATGCATCATGCCATGGTTAAAGGTTCAATTTTCTGGTACCAACAGGTGTGATTAGCGCCCTCTTTAGGCCTTTTCAAGTTTCAATTATTTGCTAAAGAAAACCATCGCATTGAAATAAACAGTTGAACAGTTTAATTAGTATTTATTCAAAACAAATGTTATGACAAGTATTAAAAAGTACTACATGAAATAAAGTATGGAATTTGTAACTATCAATTTCAGTAAAATCTGTGTAATTGAAACCAATTTGATACTGAAATTTTTTATGGTTTTATATAAAATTTTACCCGCTAATATAGAAACTTGAGCAACAGAAATTTCCTTCAGTCCTGTACGATTTCACCTTGGTAGGTTTACTATTTTCTGCAGTAGCTTCATCAGCCAGTTTATTTCTGTATTATTATTTTGCTTACTGTTTATTGCTTGTTGTTTTATTTAGTTACATAAAAAACTAACTATAAAGTTTTGATCATTTCACAACTAAATTTCTTAATTTTTAATGAACTACAAAATTTTGTAAAAGTTGTGTATGATATATGTATGCAAGGTTTGGCAAATGCGAATATGTCGCTATCGGCAACCAAAATATTTGAACTGGTGACTATTTTTATATTACTTTCCAAAATTAAATTTTAACTAAGTTAAAGAATTAAAACGAATACTTGATATATTGTATCTATAGAAATAGTTAGTTTTTGTTGATCAATTTATAAGCATTTTGAGTGTCAATGATTAAATAATATGCATGTGGGAGGGTAATTTTTTTTTTACCAACAACCAGTAATTTTTGCAGGTTATCATTTTTTCCCTATTTACCTGGTATATGTGTGTGAGAGAGACTGATGATAAATTTGGTTTTGTTTATACCTAGTGTGTTTTTTAATAAAATTATGAAAACCAGAAGTGGATTTTGGCATAAATGGGGTTCTCTGTTGGGCCCAATTGCAAAATTTCATTTATTAAAAGGGAAAAATATACAGAATTCCTCTATTAAAAAGAGGCGCTTCATATAATTTCATTCCAAAAAAGCATACTCTTCATAAATTTTTTATTTTAATAAGATTTGAAATGTGAAGCTTGTATCAACAAATGCTTAGATAAATACCTGCATAGTCAATAAAATGGGACATGATTCATCAGAAAAATCTGATTGATAGTTAAAATAAGTCTGTTTTCTGTATCGATAATGATTCTGATGCTAGGTTATATTCCATTCTTATTTATTTTTGATATAAAATGCAGATAGTCCAAGACATTTTGCATACTATACTTTGGCGATATATTGCATTCCATTCATGCTCAGTTAAGTTCAGACTAGTGAGCAAGCTGGCCAATCCGCTTGTAAAATATCTATTTCTATGGATTTTTATATCAGAGATTTTCAGAGCATTGCTACCTATTATCAAACAGTGTGGGATAAGTAGTATTTCTAAACAGATTTACATGCAGTTCAAAGGCCTTATCTCCATATGACCTGTTGCAGAATCACTATTGTACCAGTGAATGAGATGCAATTTAAACAAGACCCTTTGGAAGATGGAGTAAGTTATACAGAAATTATTGGTTCTTGCAATGCTCCATATTGTTGTGGAAAACTGTACAGATAGTGCAGAAAAAACAAAACAAAACAAAAAACATGCAGTTCTTTGCTGCTTTTCCAGAGAATGCACTGCCTAAAGTATTTATTGAACAAAGGGTTGTGCTTTCCATTAGTCATTTCTGACTTTTTCATTGTTGTTCTAACTTATAGCCTTAAAATGATTTTATGACAACTTCTATTTTTGTATTTTCTTAAAAATGTATATGAATGCTTATATCCATGGTAAATGCATTTAATTTTTTTTTTAGGTACTTAATGTTGATCAACTCTGTGTGTGGAACAGACTACAGCAAATCAAATAGCAGCATTCATGCTATATATCGCCAAATCTGTTTATTTGTTACCTGTGTTAGTTGTTGCTATGCATATATTGTAATGTATTGTATTAATGTAATTTATATATTATAATAAATGTATTTCTATATTTTAATTGATTGTTCTGACTATTTGTGAATCACATTACTCTTCTTTTTTTTCTGGATACATGTGCACCAATATTTTTACTGTAGTTTATCAGATTGAATTAATTTCTAAAACAATAATTAAAACCAATCTTGTAAGTGATTAAAAATACATTATTTTATGTTCACAATGAAAAAAAACTATTATAAGCATTTTTAGCTAAGCAATCATGAAAAATATTTATCAAAAATACTTAACTATCTTCTTATTTCTGAATTTAAATCTTCCAATATAAATAGCTTGATACTTAATGCAAGTTGTATTTTAAAGCATAAGGAAATATATTTTTACTGGGAAGTTAATTTATAATACATTTCCTAAATTTCTTAAAATATTAATTTAGCTTGAATGATTGTTTACAATTTAACTGTACATACAAAAATTCAAAATATTTATGATATACTCATTGTCATTGCATATCTCATTTTTCTATTGTCAAATAAATTTTTAACATTATTTTCATCACTTTTTTTCTAAATATGAATGTAATATTACTTTTATAATTTTAATCAGATTTTGAATAACTTTGAAACAATCAATAGTCTTGCTACACCTATATTTAAGTAATTTTTGGAGTAAGTTGCAAATATTTAGAAATTATTTAAATTTTTTACAGATATATTAAGTTTGTTAAATGAAAAAAAAATAACAAAAAATGGCATGGTATTTTTCAGTCATTGTAGTTATTCAGAAATATTTCTCATCTAATTATTTATACCGTATTTTTCAGCCCATAATCTGTGGTTCAAATAATTTATTTTAGACCCAGAAATTGTATTTGATAAAATACTAGTTTTTTGTTCTCGAACTATACTTGACTTCAATTATTATATAAAATTTCTGGGTCTATACTGAATTATTTGAGCCGCTGACTATACGCCGAAAAATACGGTATGTAGAACTTTTGCTTGAAAAATATATAGGTATGGCAATTTCTGTATTCATTCTACATCAGCCAAAAATCTAAATATTCATAATTTATTTCACTAAAAAAATATTCTAAAATTTATATACTCTCTACTGATTTCTTTAAAATTCCACCATATATTCATATATGGTTCAGTGATAAATAATTGATTTATTGAAAAATATTTTTATACCAAGTTTTGCAAGAATAATGAAACACTATTGTTTAATATTGAAGAAACTGCAAAGGTTTTATTTGTTGCACAGTGGTAGTTTTAAGTATGTAACTTGGAAAAAAAAAAAAAAAAAAAAAAAAAAAAAAAAAAAAAAAAAAGATAAATTTATAGGGTAAATGTACAATAGTCGGCCACTTAACTGTTTTTTTGTATATAAATCTTAACGTAGAATTTTTAAAAAACGACACAATATTTTTAACAGTGATATATGTTAAAACACACGTTTCTTATTATGTTTCAGCAATTATTTTTAAAAAACACGGTAATAGTTTTTTTTAGACAAAGTTAAGTTAAAAAAGGGCAAATTCTCCAATAGTCGGCCACTTTAACTCTAATGTTCGGCCATCACTGCACCAATAGTCGGCCACTTCAGAATTTTGCTTTACCTGAAAAACGACTCTAATAAATTTGACTAAATTTTGCATTCTACCATTTTTCGGTTATAAGAAGATGATTGAGCTATCCCACATGTTCGAGAAAATTCGATTAGTGGGTCATTTAGGGTCACTGCGGGTAAAGCTAATTTTATTTTATCTGCTAAATGACTTTAACGATTTTGACTAAGTTTTGCATCCTACATTTTTGGGATACAATAAGACCATTGGACTGGGTCGCATGTTTGAGAAAATTTCATTAGTGCGTCATATGGGGGTCACTATGGGTTAAATAAATTTTATCTAAAAAACGGCTCTAACGATTTTGACTAAATTTTGTATCCTACCGTTTTGGGGTACGAAAAGACCATTGGGCTGGGTCACATGTTTGAGAAAATTCGATTAGTGGGTCACTACGGATCACTACGGGTCAAACTAATTTTATCTAAAAAGGACTAAAACGATTTTGACTAAATTTTGTATCCTACTGATTTGGTGTACGAAAAGACTATTGGGCTGGGTCACAGGTTATGGGTCACATGTTAAGGTCCAATGTAATTTTATCTTATCTAATAAATGTCTTTAACGATTTTGACTAAGTTTTGTGTCCTAACTTTTTGGGATACAAGAAGACCATTTGGCTGGGTCACATGTTCGAGAAAATTCGATTAGTGGGTCATTTGGGGGTCACTATGGGTCAAACAAATTGCATTTAAAAACGGTTTAAGCGATTTTAACTAAATTTTGTATGCTACAGTCGACTGCAAAAATATAAATAAAAATAAAATAAAATAAAAATAAACGCTGGTACCCCGTCTGGCCGCGCTCAAATTGAAGTTAGATTAAAGTGGGTTTTGAATCAAATTATGCATTTTGAATCCCGCAGTGGAAAAGCGTAGGGAGGGGCGGTCCCAACTGCCGCATTCCAATCTAGTTGTTTTAACACTTTTCAACAGAATTGAAAAGCAAATAATGGGGGTACCAACTGTCGCATCTAATCGAGTTGCTTTGAACATTTTCCAACATAGTTGAAAAGCAAATATGCATACATTCGTGCATCAGCGAAGGGGCGGTCCCAACTGCTGCATCACGGCATTCCGATCTATTTGTTTTAACACTTTTATGCATTTTGAACATGAAATATATTTAGTATGTAGTTTATTAGTATACGAGTTCATTTTGAATCCCGCAGTGGAAAAGCGTAGGAAGGGGCGGTCCCAACTGCCGCATTCCAATCTAGTTGTTTTAACACTTTTCAACAGAATTGAAAAGCAAATAATGGGGGTAGCAACTGCCGCATCTAATCGAGTTGCTTTTAACACTTTTCAACATAGTTGAAAAGCAAATATGCATACATTCGTGCATCAGCGAAGGGACGGTCCCAACTGCCGCATCACGGTATTCCGATCTAGTTGTTTTAACACTTTTATGCATTTTGAACATGAAATATATTTAGTATGTAGTTTACTAGTATACGAGTTCATTTTGAATCCCGCAGTGGAAAAGCGTAAGGATGGGCGGTCCCAACTGCCGCATTCCAATCTAGTTGTTTTAACAGTTTTCAACAGAATTGAAAAGCAAATAATGGGGGTACCAACTGCCGCATCAAATCTAGTTTAAGAAAAATCTACTGTGTACGAGCATTTGCGACTTAAAAGTAACCCCGATATCGAATATCAGTTTTCTATCCCTATTAATACTAAATAAATCATAATTTAAAATGATAAACAGCAATTACTGATAATTTCAATTTTTTAAATTTCGAATTTTATAGAAACCATTCTTTTCGAGAGTTTACATCTTAAAAGAAACCCCCATGCAAAATTTGAAGTTTTAAACCCAGCAGTATCACAGAAATTGCAATTTTAGAAAATTTTCAGTTCCTTTTAAATTTCGAATTTTTTAGAAACTGTTCGGCTACGGTCAGACCACTTACGTATGGAAAAGTTTATCCATGTCTAATTTCAAGTTTCTATTCTAAAATTTATAAAAAAAACCCATAATTCAGAACATTTTCCTCTCATTTCAGCATTCTAAATTTCCAAATTTTTAGAAGCCTTTCTTAGCCGGTATGTCTTAAAATTAACCACCATGCCAAACTTTAAGTTTCCAGCAACAAAACTATCACAGATTTTGAAACTTTATAACGTTTGTTTGGTCCTGTACCCTTTGAAATTTCGTTTTTTTAAAGAAACTATTTTGTACCAGCGTTTACATATTAAAAATGACAGAATTGGCAAATTTTAAATTTCTCTCCCTAGTAATTCCATATAAATCGTAATTTAGAATGTTTTTAGAATATTCACAGTTTTTTTCATTTTCTAAAATTCCCTCTTCTTAGGTGCGTTCGTAATTATATAAATACGTAGCACCTATAGTCGTCGTTTGGTCCGTCCGTCTGTCCGTCCGTCTGTCTGTCTGTCCGTCTGTCTGTCCGTCCGTCTGTCTGTCTGTCCGCATATAACAACGCAAAAACTACCCAACCAAATGGTTTGCAATTTAAAATATATTATCTTTGCAGAATTTTGTCGAGACATTTCAAATTTTATTAAAATCGAATCAAAACTTTAGGAGATATTAATAAAAATATTTATTAAGAAATTTGATTTTTTTTTAAAATCGGTACTTTTTTGTTATAGGAGCTTCCGAAGTTTAATCGTCAAGCGACCGAGATACTTATTTTATGACAGAAATTAATCTGCAGACGATATAATTCATTTCACAGAATTAAAAATCCTTAAGATCGGAATATTTATATAACTAGCTGATACATATATATCTGAATATTTATATAACTAGCTGATACATATATATCTGAATATTTATATAACTAGTTAAGATATTCGTATGAACAGTGTCATAAAATATATACTTAACTAGCTGTTTAACCCGTTCTACGCACGGGATATCATGAATTTAATTCTAAAACGTGCGTACGAACGCACCTCGTTTGTAACGTTTGACGTACAATTTCCAACTTGTTTTAATTGCTTTGATCCAGAATTTACCTCTTAAAAGTAATAGACATGTTAAATTTCAAGTTTATATTCCTAACAATTCTACATGAATTGTAATTTAGAACTTTTTCCACTCATTTCAGACTTTTAAATTTCTAATTTTTTAGAAAACAACAACCATGCCAAATTTCAAGTTACTACTTCCTTCAATATCACAAAAAGGGCAAGTTTGGAATGTTTTTTGATCATCCATCTACTTGCGAAAAGTGGCCCTGACGTAAAATATAATCTGTGCCGGAGCAGAGACTGCCACCTTTACTTTTGAAATTATTTCGGTAGTTCTAGTAGTTTCCGTACAAACAAACAAACAAGCACGTAAAAAAAGATTTTTTTTTCATAATATTACTATAGATGTACAGATAAAGTTAAATCTACCAAACAATTAAAAAAAAAGCGGCACTCCTAGAGTGCCGACAGAAGTGAAAACTTGAACAATTACGTGTGTATTTTTTGAATCGTCAGGAAATGTTTTATTGTGCAGGAAATACTTTTAAATGAAGTGTTTTTTTATTCATTATTATAAACTACTACTACAAAAATTATATTCAAATTTTCATTTAATACGCTATTGTACATGAAAAATCATGCATATTATTTTACATACAAAAATTTCGGGAACCAGACTTTAGTCGCACTATACCGCTTACTATACCGCTTACATTTTTCTGCGTTACTATACCGCTTACTATACCGTTTACATTTTTTCTGCGTTACTATACCGCGTACTATACCGCTTACATTTTTCTGCGCTTACTCTACCACTTACATTTTTCTGCGCTTACTATACCGCTTACTATGCATCTTACCTTTTTCTGGGCTTACTATACCGCTTACTCTACCGCTTAAATTTTTCTGTGTTTACTATACCGCTTACTATACCACTTACATTTTTCTGCGTTTGCTATACCACTTACATTTTTCTGCGCTTACTATACCGCTTCTATACCGCTTACTATACAGCTTACTATACTGCTTACATTTTTCTGTGCTTACTATACCGCTTACATTTTTCTGTGCTTACTGTACCGCTTACATTTTTCTGCGTTTACTATACCGCTTACATATTTTCTGTGTTACTATACCGCTTAGTATACGCTTACATTTTTCTGCGCTTACTATACTGCTTATATACCACTTACTATACAGCTTACTTATACCGCTTACATTTTTCTGCGTTACTATACCGCGTATTATACCGCTTACATTTTTCTGTACTTACTATAAAGATTACTATACTGCTTACATTTTTCTGCGCTTCCTATACCTTACTATACCGCTTACATTTTTCTGCGTTATTATACCGCTTACTATACCGCTTACTATGCCCCGTACTATACCGCTTACATTCTTCTGCGTTATTATAGCGCTAATTATACCGCGTACTAATACCACATACTATACCGCTTACATTTTTCTGCATTACTATACCTCTAATTATACCGCGTACTATACCACGTACTATACCGCTTACATTTTTCTGTGCTTACTATACCACTTACATTTTTCTGCATTACTATACCGCTTACTATACCGCTTACTATGCCCCGTACTATATATACTTCTGCGTTACTATACCGCTAATTATACCGCGTACTATACCACATACTATACCGCTTACATTTTTCTGCGTTACTATACCGCTAATTATACCGCGTACTATACCACATACTATACCGCTTACATTTTTCTGTGCTTACTATACCGCTTATATTTTTCTGCATTATTATACCGCTTACTATGCCCCGTACTATACCGCTTACATTTTTCTGCGTTACTATACCGCTAATTATACCGCGTACTATACCACATACTATACCGCTTACATTTTTCTGCATTACTATACCGCTAATTATACCGCGTACTATACCACGTACTATACCGCTTACATTTTTCTGTGCTTACTATAGCGCTTACATTTTTCTGCATTATTATACCGCTTACTATGCCGCGTACTATACCGCTTACATTTTTCTACGCTTACTATACCGCTTACATTTTTCTGCGTTTACTATACTGCTTACTAAACCACTTACATTTTTTGCGTTTACTATACCGCTTACATTTTTTCTGTGTTACTATACCGCTTACTATACGCTTACATTTTTCTGTGCTTACTATACCGCTTCTATACCACTTACTATAACTAGCGGCTAGCGACAGGACGATTCCTAATGGTAGGACTTAGAGTAAAATCTTTCGAACTTCTCTGTGCTAGAGATTGGAGATTTATCCCTAAAGAGGGATATTTTCCTCAATAAGATATCATTATTTAAACTTTTGGTTCCATCTATTAGCAAAAAATTAAGATAGCAAATTTCTAATTTTCTTAGCGAAATTTAAAACTATTATCTTGAATATTGTGGCAGATAAATATTAATGTAATTATCAAAGGCATTTAAATTATTCATAGACTTAATATTTTTCTTCATTTAAGTAAATTTTGTATTTATGTAGTAATTATAATTCTGGCATTTTCAAACCATTTTCACACTTTCATGCCAACATAACATAAACAACCTAATTTATTATTTTATATTTATCATAAAAGTCATAATTTAAATTACATCAATTAGCATAAGTAGTTTGACTAAAACAGGGATTGCACACATTTTGTACACTAGTCATAAATAAATAATAATTTCCCTAAGCATTTGATGAAAGAGGGGAAAATATCCATCGTTAGGGATAAATCCCCAGTTTCAAGAAAGGATAATTTTAAGGATTTTACTCTAAGTCCTACCGTTAGGAATCGTCCTGTCGCTAGCCGCTAGTCTTACTATACAGCTTACTATACTGCTTACTATGACGCTTACTATACCGCTTACATTTTTCTGCGTTACTATACCGCGTACTATACCGCTTACATTTTTCTGCGCTTACTATACTGCTTACATTTTTCTGTGCTTCCTATACCTTACTATACCGCTTACATTTTTCTGCATTATTATACCGCTTACTATGCCGCGTACTATACCGCTTACTTTTTTCTGCGTTACTATACCGCGTACTATACCACATACATTTTTCTGCGCTTACTATACCGCTTATATTTTTCTGCGCTTACTATACCGCTTACTGTGCCTCTTACATTTTTCTGTGCTTACTATACCGCTTACATTTTTTTGTGTTTACTATACCGCTTACTATACCACTTACATTTTTCTGCGTTTGCTATACCGCTTACTATACCGCTTACATTTTTTCTGTCTTACTATACCGCTTCTATACCGCTTACTATACAGTTTACTATACCGCTTACATTTTTCTGTGCTTACTATACCGCTTACATTTTTCTGTGCTTACTATACCGCTTACATTTTTCTGCGCTTACTATAACGCTTACTATACCGCTCTGCAATAGCGCACAGGCAAGCTTGCGGCGCGCCCATCCTGCCCTACCCCATTACCTAACTATACACAATACATGTACATACTTATATACAGAGGTGTCGGTTACACTAAGAGTGTCGCAAGTTCAATGGTTTTTTCCCATCGCAAAAAATGCCCAACGCCCCTAAAGAAGTTTTCACTTCAATAAACTGAAAAAAGTACAATAAGTTATGTATTCGTTATTCAGCTCCTAGTGGCCGACTTTTGGACATGTAAGCAAAATTAATACCCAATGGTCGGCCACATTAAAATTAATTAAAAGCAACAAATTCATTTATTTTTTATACTCAAAAACATTAGTTTATTTACCCTGCTAATATTCTAGCCTTATAATTTTAGAAAAAAATAAAAAATTAATTAATACTCGCCTTTTAAAAGAATTGCCATCTGTTATAAAAAAAAATAGGGAAAATGGCGATTTGATCTCTATCTTGAAAAAAAATGACTGATTACAAATTCCATAAAAATAACCATAATTATTTGGTGATGGTTTATAACTTATGAAAGATGGCTGCATATAACTAAATTGTAATATTTCATTTAGAACCAAAAATAAGCTATGCGTAAGGCATTTTATCTCAATGTGGCCGACTATTGGGGGGTGGCCGACTATTGGTACATTTACCCTATGTTTTTTTCAAAAAAAAAAAAAAAAAAAAGAAAAATTCTTATTTCCATGTGAAGAAAAATGTCAGAGTGTCAGAAGTAATTTATAAATTTTGGTCAGTTATTTATTAGTTTTATTTTATTTGTTGAAAATGTATGTAATCTTTAAGTATAAATTTAAGTTCTTGTTTAATAAATAAAGGTAAAATAGGAAGCCCATATAAAAATGTTCATATATTATATGATCAAGGAAGTCCAGTTAAGTACAATAATGAATTTATTGTTACATGACAAAAAAAAAAAAAAGGCTTCTGATCAGGCATAATCAACATTATGAATTATTATAAATGTTATATTTTTTCCTATTAGTATCTATTTATTAGAGAAGAATTTAAATTTTGTTTTAAGATGCTATACATTTGTAAAGAATAAAATTAATTTAATAAGTAATTGGGTACATTTTTACATTTATTTGTGATATTTTTATTACATGGAAATATGACTTTTTATCTCCCATTTGTTACATACAATTATGATTTTTTTGTTTTATGACTGTAAAAAATATATGTATGATCTTTTAACAGTTATTTTAAAATATGGGCATATAATTGTACATATATATTTTAAGGTCATATAACAATAAATTCAAAATATGGTTAATTCACCATTATCTAAATTTATAGTCAAATGACCGTACATATATGCTTTATGGTCATCTGAAACTAAACCCATAATATGGTTAAATGACTGTATATGTATATTTTACGGTCATATAGCAATAAACTCATAATACGGTTGTGTAACCATTTTCTAAAAATATGGTCAACTGACCGTACATATATATTGCACGGTCATATGCCAATAAACTCATAATACGGTTATATGACCATTTTCTAAAAATACGGTCATATGCCAATAAACTCATAATACGGTTAAGTAAACGTTATGTACTGCTACGGTCAAATGACCATACATATATATTTTACGGTCATATGACAATATATCTTTAATGCGGTTAAGTAACCGTTATCTTAAATTACGGTCAAATGAACGGCCGGTTTGCTGCCGTTCAAATGACCGTTTTCTTATGATGAAATTTTTAACAGTGTAGAAGTATTTTTACTTGATTCTCATCAGGTCAAATTGAGTCTTTTATAAATCTCTAGCGGCCACTCCGTTCAACCGAACGAAAGGGAATGTGAGATAATATTATTTATAGATATGCGCTAGAGATTGTAAAGCACAAGAACAATGGTTACGGTTACAGTGAAAAATTGTTGAATAGCAATACACACCTTTTCCTTTTCAAAAATGATCAGCACATCGAAAGAACATAAATGAGTTTATAAATGCTTTAAATATCGAATATATATTGGTTTCTGTGGTTTTTAAAGATAAAGAACACATTTTGGATAACTCAGAAGGGGTTATTGTATATTTTTGTTTGTGCTTAAATTTTATTTTTCTAGATTAAGAAAACTTTTTTCTTTCTTTAGAGTGTACTGTGTTCAGAGTATTAAAATAATTGAAACACACTCAGTGAATCACATCAATACTTTCAGCACATGGTCAGATTCAGGACTGATCCCCCTATTTTCAGAAGATATTATTGATTATTGATAACATTTTGTTAATATATTAAAGAAACGATGTTATGTAAAACAATATTATTGACAAATTAATGGTTAACTTTTGAAACTTAAAATATAAAACAACACGTTTAGTGACATACATATCATTCTATGGAGAATTTAGCATTTCGTGATAAAAATTTTCTCTCTACATTGCATTTGGAATGCTTTTGAAAAAAAGTATTCTTTAACTTTTGAAACTTAAAATTCAATTAGATAGTTCGTTTAATGTCATACATCAGGGGTGTCAAACTGTGGCCCGCAAGAAGTCGCTAATTTTTAAAAGAAATAGTTGACTTCTTGAATCGCAGAAATTCGATGATTAGATAAGGAAAAGATTACTAAAAACCTTTAATGGTATCCGTGGGCCACAGTTTGACACCCCTGGCATACATATCAATGCATTCTCTGCTAAAAGCTTTGTGCCTACATTTATCCATCGGTATAAGCTGTTAAGGTCACTTACATTTAAAAATAAGCTTATGTATATGAGTTCCAATGCGCTTGGTATTCCTCTACGAAAGAAAATCTATAAAAACATTATTGCTTAACTTTTAAAGCTTAAAATTAAATTAGGTAGCATGTTTAATAATACATATATTGTTGTATAAAGAATTTAGCACTTTCTGCTAAGAGCTTTGTGTCTATATTTATCCTTTGGAATTAGCTGTTAATGTCACTTGCATTTAAAAAGGAACTTATGCAAATCAGTTGCAATGCTCTTGGAGTTCCTCTACAAGAAAAAAGAATCAATCAAAAAATGATTGTTCATTTTTTAAAGCTTAAAATTATTGGGCTGTCCGGAAAATTATTTCCGTTTGGGAAAATTAATTCGTATCGGAAAATTCTGCCCGTTAATTACTAGACACTAGCTGAATCATTGTCTAATAATTAAATGATAGAATTTTGCGGTACGAATTAATTTTTCCAAACAGAAAGAATTTTCCGGACAATCCAATATATTAGATAGCACGCTTAATGACACATGTATCATGGAACAGAGAATTTGGTATTTTCTGCTAAGAGATTTCTCTCTACATTTTTATCCTTTGGAATTACCTGTTAATGTCACTGGCAATTAAAAAGAGGTTATGTATAACAGTTGCAATGCTGTTGGAGTTCCTCTACGAATGAAATAATCAATCAAAAAATATTGTTTATATTTTAAGGCTTAAAATTATATTAGATTGTACGTTTAATGACACATATATCATGGAACAGAGAATTTATCATTTTCTTCTAAGAGCTTTGTCTCTACATTTTTATCTTTTGGAATTATCTGTTAATGTCACTGGCAATTAAAAAGTGGTTTATGTATAACAGCTGCAATGCTGTTGGAGTTCCTCTACGAGAAAAAGAATCAATCAAAAAAATTTATTTATCTTTTAAAGCTTAAAATTATATTAGATTACACGTTTAATGACACATATACCAATGTACAGCGAATATGGCATTTTCTGTTAAGAGCTTCGTTAGTACATTTTAATCCTTTGGAATTATCTGTTAATGTCACTGGCAATTAAAAAGAGGCTTATGTATAACAGTTGCAATGCTCTTGGAGTTCCTCTACGAGAAAAAAGTATCAATCAAAAAATGATTGTTCATTTTTTAAAGCTTAAAATTATTGGGCTGTCCGGAAAATTCTTTCCGTTTGATAAAATTAATTCGTATCGGAAAATTCTGCCCGTTAATTACTAGACACTAGCTATCGGAATCATTGTCTAACAATTAAATGATAGAATTTTGCGGTACGAAGTAATTTTTCCAAACAGAAATAATTTTCCGGACAATCCAATGTATTAGATAGCACGTTTAATGACACATATATCATGGCACAGAGAATTTGGTATTTTCTGCTAAGAGATTTGTCTTTACGTTTTTATCCTTTGGAATTATCTGTTAATGTTACTGGCAATTAAAAAGAGGTTATGTATAACAGTTGCAATGCTGTTGGAGTTTCTCTACGAAGAAAATAATCAATCAAAAAATATTGTTTATCTTTTAAAGCTTAAAATTATATTAGATTGTACGTTTAATGACACATATATCATGGAACAGAGAATTTATCGTTTTCTGCTAAGAGCTTTGTCTCTACACTTTTATCTGTTGGAATTATCTGTTAATGTCACTGGCAATTAAAAAGTGGTTTATGTATAACAGCTGCAATGCTGTTGGAGTTCCTCTACGAGAAAAAGAATCAATCAAAAAAATATTATTTATCTTTTAAAGCTTAAAATTATATTGGATTACACGTTTAATGACACATATGTCAATGTACAGAAAATTTGGCATTTTCTCCTAAGAGCTTTGTTTCTACATTTTTATCATTTGAAATTATCTGTTAATGTCACTGGCAAGTAAATAGAATCTTATGTATAACAGTTGCAAAGCTCTTGGAATTTCTCTACGTTAAAAAAAAAAAAATCAAAATGTAAATATAAACATATATTTTGTCAACGCAGTGAGAAATTCCATTAGTCTTCTTAAACGTTCACTGTTTTTTTACGTTCGGGTATTCTGATTTTTAAAAATGTTTTATTCCTAAAAGTTTTTTAAATTATACTTTTTATTTAAGAAATAAAGTATAATTTTATTGTTTCAAAGTTTCAAAGTTGTTTGTCAAAGGTAATTCAGCATTAAAAGTCACAGGATCACAGACCTTAAACAGAGTAAATTTTACTCCACATTGTACTCCACATACTTTTGCGATCGAAGCTTATTTTGTCCTAAATATTTTTGCTTTGAGATTGATGTTTTTCATCGATAGTATAACCTTTGCATGAAAATTTTCCTTCTGACAAAAGTAAATCAATGGAGTATGGACTATTTAAATTTTATAGATAAATTGTATTATTCATTTATTCTAAATATAATAAATTGAAACGATATGTTGTAAAATATTTGCATCATTTATCTTTGCGAAACAAACTCAATGAAATATATTTTTATGTAATTTAAAAAATCAGTTTTTCAAATAGAAATGAAAATAAAGGACATATTGACAAATAACGAAGAAATTCAATATTTTACGTAAACGTCTCTTGCAATAAAAAAATATTTTATACACTGTCTATTTAATTTGCAGAAATATTTAACATACTAAGATTGAATAGATTTATTCCATACTAGCTAATCCGTCCGGCGTTGTCCGGCTCCGTCAAAAAAATAATACAAAATGTGAAATCACTCTAAAAATCGCTGCACAAAATGGTTCCTCTGGTAACTCTTTGTCTTTCGAAAATTAAATAGAGAAATGGACGCCGAAGCGGAAGTAAATTAATACCAACCCCTCAAATGTCTGGAGCATTTGATTCAAAGCGGGTCAGTTTTAGGACAAAATTAATAAAAGTCACCGTCAGATTTTTAAAAAAATTGCATTTTCGTAATCAGAAAAATAAACTAGCTATAGACTGCACGTTTCGAATAAATACTTCCAATACTTTTTTTAATACTCTTGGATGATTGAAAATGAGAACATTTCGTTGACGGGGATTATCAAAGCGGTAACTTTCTTTTGCGGTTTTAATTTAAAAAAGACATTTGTGGCGCACGCGCACTTAAATATTTTAGTTCCACAGCCAGGGGGTATATTCTGTTCTAAACAATTTTTTGACACGCATCCCCGTTGCTTATGGTACCGTGTATAGCAGACGTGCTGCAAAATCTTTTAGTCCGATTTCCACCACCTGGTGAGCATTCTGTTCTAAATAAATATCTTTCCGAACGAAACTGCGGCACTGGTTCCCTCTGTTTACAGCACCATGTAGATGGCGTGCTGTGCACGCGCGGAAAATCTAATAGTTCCCCTTTCTACCACCATGGGGTACCGAATCTATGTCTTAATTAGTTAGCTATATCTTAATTAGTTCATGTTAAGTTGAATCAAACAATTCCCGTTGAAATCGGGCCCATCGAGGCCGAGAAAATAAATCACTGCCCTGGAGAGTAATATTCATAAATGGTGGTAACCAAGGGCTGAAAATATGATACTGAGGTTTATTTAGTACCTGGTGGGACCTCAGAAGAATATCAGAAAATATTTCGTTTGAATCGGACCAAGATTAAATGGAAATTCTTTTAGTTACATTTTCCACCGCCAGGGGATGCACTCTGTGCTAAACAAATCTCTTTCCGATCGAAACTCTGGCACGTGTCCCCGCTGCTCATGACACCGTATAGCAGGCGTGCTTAGCACGCGCTACAAAATCTTTTAGTTGCACTTTCTACCGCCAGGGGTTGTCAAATCTGTATCTTAATAAGTTATCGATATCTTTATTAGTTCGTGTTAAGTTCTCGTTGAAATTGGTCCCAAAGAACACAAGAAAATATTCCTCCCTGGTAATTAATGTTCAGAAATTGTGATAACCAAGGGCTCAAAAAATGATGCCGAAGTTTACCTAGTACCTGGGGAACTAGAGAAGAATATTTGAAAAGGTTTCGTTTTAATCGGACTAATAATAAAAAAGTTCTGATTTTGGAGACAAGGGGGGAAGAAGGGATTTTCGATTTGAGCATTAACGCGGTGTATAAATTAAAACCGGAAACTCCCCTGTAAAACTTTGATAAGTTTTATTGGAAAACTTAGTTTATACTACCTTTCTAAATTATGCACTATTCTAAATTATGTAACTAATGAGTCTAAACTATGCTTGTTATTCTCTTTTTTCAATTAATTCATAATGTACTTTTTAAAAATCAATGATGGCTACCAGATTTTATCGAATTTGTAAAGACCTGATCATAAATAACTTCAATAAAATCTTATGAAAAAATTATACACATCAATTATTTTAATGTATTAGATAATGTTTGTCAGGAGGAACTGCGAATATCCCACTTTGTCAATTTGTGTGAAATTTTTTTATGGTTGATTATCTTAAATTGTTGGTACTAAAATAGTGTTCTCCATGTCTAAGAGATATCGTTTACTTGATTCGTTAAGATGGCGGGCAGCGAGATTCTAAAAGATAGTCACGTTTTAGCATTATTGGCTTGAACTGCGTTCTCATTCGCTGTTATCAGTCACGTGTCAATGACGCGATTAGTGCTTGGCGTTTTAGATTTGGCGGAGATATCTTGGAAATTTTCGAAAATCAAACAGTTTACAAATATAGTTTCAGTTTCGTTTTAATGACAGTCCTTGAGGTAGATGTTGTTAAAAAAAAGTAAATGTTTGAATGCTACATCCAAATTGTTGTCGATTTTCCTCTCTTAAATGTAAGTATTAAAAAAACATGACTAATAATACATGCTAATTAGTATGGCCGTTTTACATACTGTTGATTGATTATTATCACCCCTACAGCAAACAATTGTAAATTATTTAAAAACCTGTATTTTGTTTTATTTTTAATACTGTGCATTTCGTTGAAATAAAACAGGAAATTATATAAAATAAATTGAAGTTTTAATACATTATTATATTTTAATAAATTGAATATTAAATCATGCTTCTGTTTTTTCATAGAAATTAACCTAATATAAGACAACATAGAAGTTAACCTAATTAACCTAGAAAAAGTTAATAACTATCATCAGAAATGACTTTTTCTGGACTTTGGAGATAGTATAATAATATATTAAACATTATAAATTATCGTTAAACATCAGTGTAAATAGTACAAAAAAAAAAAAAATAATACTATTGGAAGGGGGGGGGGGGGGGGAGAAGGAATGAAAATTATCTACCTCCAGAAACAGAAAAACGGTAAAAGAAAAATTCTGTCAGAAAAAAAAACACATAAATAATGTTTTCAAAATTATTACCTAATTTTATCAAGTTAGGATAAAAATTGGGAAGGGGAGAGCGCCCTCGCCCAAATTAATTCGGAAATGAATTAATTGTCATGTACTTTTATTTTAAAGAAAGGCATTATAGTTAAAACCTATAAAAGGTTCATGAAATAAGTCCCCATAAAATAAGTATGAAAGTAAAAAAAGTTTTTTCTTAAACACTATTTTATAAGCATTGAATGCTTATTGTAAAAATCACGCCTAATTTCTTGACTGCAACTCATGTTGTTCCAAAAAATTTCTATCACAATGTGTTCATTTGATGTAGGCCACGATTATGGAAAATTCACCGCTTTGATTTATGCTTGGTAGAAAGCGCAAACTAGTGAATTTATTAAGAATTATAATTTTTTCCTGTTTCTTGTTTTAACATATGGTATAACAGGAAAGAGAAAGGATTACTTAAATTATGTATTCAGGATTTCTAAATTGTTTTCAAAACATATAACTTAATTAATTTTTAAGCTATTATTTGATCTATTAAACTATTATTTATTAATCTACACCGATCATGACTCCTAGAACCCAAAACCAACCCCAGTTTAAAACATATATATACATCACTTTTTTATGGACACGATAACTTCAATAGTTCTGCACAAATCTCTTCCAAACTGATACATAAAATCTCGGTCAAGTTCGTTAATGTGCAAAATCAAACCAGTAGGGGGGGGGGGCAAATGAGGGGGCTTTTTGCGAAAAAAGAAAAAAAACCCATAACTACTTAATTTTTATACATATCGAATCCGTTTAAAGTTATTATTACTTCTAGGAAAAGGGCCAAAAATTTATGTATGTCAGTTTTTTTATTTCATTAAAAATGCCACCAAGGAGTGGAAAAATAGGGGTTTCAGAAGAAAAAAATGCATAACTTCGTCAATTCACAAGATATCAAATCCGATTAAATTTATTAAAAATCCTCTTAATATTATCTACAGCTTTTATATTGACAAGTTCTTTATAGGACCAACCCTTACAGATAAAAAATTAAAAACAAAAAATCCCCGCTGACTCCGCGTATAAACACATGTAGATCTCAAAGTGGGCGGTTACAATTGCCGCATCATGGCAAAAAGGTCATTTTTCTGAAATTCTCAAAAATAGGCACCCCACGGTCTGCGTCTTCGAAATCTACTTGTGCCTGTAGGCCTAGCCGTTATTTTTTTTTTCTTTTTTAACTTTCTAGTATTTTATAGAATTTTCAAGTGTTCCATTTTTCCTATTTTTCTTTTGTTATAAGGATAAACGGCATTAGGAAAAAAAAAATGCACTATTTTTTTTTTATTTAAAATGCTCAACATTTGAATTTTTTATATAAAAATGAAAATAGAAAAAAAATCCATATTCCACAAAAAGAAAAAAAAAGTTATATAAAGTCAAATATTATTGTCATTTTATTATAAACGATTCGCTAACATCAGCGAGTATCATTTTATAAATGGGTCTGTACATTCGATTTTTTATATTGTCTTAATGTTTTATTTAATTTGTGATTATTTATCAATATACGATTATGTTTAATTTCTTTAAAAGGGAGTTAAAAAGCAAAAGGCAACATTAAAGTGTCAATCGATCTTTTTCACTCTCGCATACACTTATTTGTGTAAAAAAGAGTGAGCCCCACCAATAATTTTCAAAACTGTACGCGCATGCGAAATACCATCAGATTAATAATAAGAAAATTTGCGATGTTATGAGATTTATTTAAAGTAGATAAGTAAACATTAATATAAGGCTTTAATGGATTACACCTGTATAAATACTATTTTTTAATCCCATTATAGATATGTATATATTACATAATATTAAACAGAATTTTATTTTAAAAGGACAGCGTAGCATAAATAAGAAAGAAAATCAACTTAGATATACAAAAGTTTTTATATAATATTTTTGTAATGTTTATTCTTTATGTTTAAAATTGATTTAAAAACTTACAGCTGTTTTATAGTTAATTTCTTTTGGACAGATTTTTTTGAAAATGTTCAGTACTGATGCTTATATTTATTTATTAAGAGCTTATATATATTTTTGAAATGATTTTTTATACTATCTTAAGCTATAGAAAAATGTTTTTCTAACGATGGTTATTAAATTTTTTAGAGCGATGTGGGAATTTTCATATTCATTTGGATTTAAAAAGCAAAATGTCATTTTTAATTTCCATTTTCTGAAAAAGTACCTGTCATATCATTTTAAAATCTTTATACAACTTAAAATCTAACCCGTTCCACTCTCGTTTTATAAAATGCCATTAAACATTAATTTATTTTCAATAGTTTATTTTAAATGAAAGCTGAATATAACATTCGCTTCAAAATTACCAACTTAATTTTTCCTCTTCGTTTTTCTAACCATAGAAATAGACAAATGAGTTGGCGACATTTTCCCTACCGCCAAGGGATTACTCTCTGAAAAGGACACGACTAAATGACCAATGAGGTGGTTGGATTTGCCAATAATGCTGAAACGTGACTATCTTTTAGAATTTCGCTGGCGGGCAATCTGATGGATGGAAATGGGGTTATCCTAAGCTGGTGCTGCTAGACTTTGAGATCAATTTGAATCCAAAAATGCAGTATCAAAAAGACTTGTTCCAGACCGCTCATGGGTTACAATTCCTGTACAAGATTGCCTTCTAGTTCTTTTGGTCCGAAGGAGGAGCATCACTACTGTGGCTCAGCTCATTTCAGATCATCGTAAAGCGACAAGAATGGCAATACCTGCGATTACGATTACAAGACGCCTTCACAATTACTCTATGCAAGACGACCCGTTGTGTGTGGCCCTCTTAATCGACAACATTGAAATGCACGTTTATGTTGATCAAGAGAGCACGTTACCTGGAACACATAACAATGTCGTACTATTCACAGATGAGTCTAGGTTTGCTTTGGAGAGTTATTCAGTTCGTGTGCTGATCTGCAGAGTACATGACATAAGATTCTACCTATGCAACATTGTTGAAGACACAGTTATAGAGGAGGTAGAATCATGGTTTCGGCTGGAATCTCTCTTTTGGTCACAGTAACGTCCATGTGTGCTATGGAAAAATGCTGACTGCTGCGAAATATCGAGACGACACCCTTGCTCTGTTTCTCACACCGTATGTTGGTGCTATTGGTAGTGAATTAACATTAGTGGTTGATAATGTCCGATCGAATTGAGCTAGAGTCGTTGATGAATATTTAGAGGATCAAGGTTTGGAGCGAATGGAATAGTCAGCACAATCTTCGGACTTTGATCCTATAGAGCAGGTGCATCAAACTGTGACCCACCGGATACCACTAAAATTTTACAGTAATCTTTTCCTTATCTAATCATCGAATTTCTGCGATACAATAAATCGACTATTTCTTTTAAAAATTAGTGGTTTATGGCGGGCCACAGTTTGACACCCCTGCTATAGAGAAAATTTGAGACTATCTTAGCAGACAGGTGGCTGCCGTAAGTCCTCCTCCAAAGTCTGTAAAAATGGGGAAACAAACATTTCTCCATGTATGGGAGTTGTTTCCCTTTCAAGTGTCCGACAACTTAATTGACAGTACGGAAAGTCGATGCCACAAATTCATTACAAGTAGGGCCGAACACACGCCTTTTAAAATACCTTTATTCAATTTTTTTCACAAAAAACTGCTGTTTATTTTTTTTTATATAAAACAGTGGACTTTTGCAAAATAATCAATTTTTTATTTGTAAATCATGCTTGATGTTAAAATTAAGTAAAATTCGATAAATAACTGTTTAAAGCACAATTCTTCTAAATTTCATGTTTTTATCCTCATTTGTTTTCAAATTAGACGCAAAAGACTGCTTGCACCTTAACTTTTGGAGGCCAGTGTATATTTTCTATAAATTCCTCACTTTATTTTCCTACTTTCCATGAAATGATTTATCTTAATTTTTATCTTTATCGAACTGTACAATTCTATTTTTATTTCACAATTCTTTTTTCAAATTATTCTTCGCATTTTGAAATTTGCAAGGAAAAGGAATGTTTCGTATTAAAGAATCACTGGTCTCTCAATTCTTAGGAAAAGGACGCATAAATCTCCCTTTATATCCTGAAAGCATAATAATGCTGTCAACTGTTGTTTTGGTGGGCTAGAGGAAATCTGCTTTTGCGATCTAAGCTTATTTTGTTAAAAGTAAATAGTCTAACATAATCTTTACCGTCAGATTGATGTATATTATCTACTGTATAACATATGCATCAGTCATTTATTTCAGAAAAATAAAATGCGATTATTAGTGAGTGAAATACATGTGTTTTATTTTTAAATTGAATTGTTTTTTTTTATAAATAGAACAAAAGTTAAAAAAAAAATATTCTTTTAACGCTCTCGTCCAAATTTTACACTCATTCTACCGTTTTTATTGATAACGGTTACTTGACCATATTATGTGAAGAGTATCTGACCTTATTATTTTATGTTATGAGGGACCTTATATATTAATGTCTGAATATGAGGGGTCAGAATATTATTATGAGGGAACATTTTATATTAATGTCAGAATAAATTTAATTTATGGTTATGTAATCGTTTAATATAAAATAAGTCGATGACGGAACAATGTGTTTCAAACTTTTAAGACTGCATTTAAAAATGCATTAATTGCAGTAAGGCAATTCCTATCATATAACTATTAGAGTGATATGTTTTTTACATAATATTTTCTACAAATCTTCATTGCAATTTGTAATTTTTCGTGAAATGGTTTATATTAGTTATTACCATTGCTGAAATGTCTATTGTTTTTGTATTTCTCAAGTCTTTTTACAAATTTTTGTTCAAATTTCCAAAAATACACGGGAAAGGAAATGTTTCGCATTGAATAATTACTGGATCTCAAGTCTTAGGAAAAAGACGCATAACTATCTCTTTATGTCCTAAAAGTATAATAATACTGTCAAATGTTGTTTTGGGGATAAAAGAAAACCTACTTTTCAATCTAAGCTTATTTTGTTCAAAGGAAAATGGTCTGATGTAAAAATGCATTTATTGCATAGTATAAAACGCATTGACGCTTTAAAAATGCATTAATTGCGGTAAGGCAATTCCTGTCATATAACAATTGGAGTGATATGTTTTTATATAATATTATCTACAAATCCTCATTGCAATTTGTAACTTTCAGTGAAATTGTTTATTTTAATTATAATCTTTGCCGAAATATCAATTGTGTTTTTATTTCTCAAATTTCTTTCAAATTTCTCTTCCGATTTTGAAAAATACATGGGAAATGAATGTTTCGTATTTAATAATTACTGGATCTCAAGTCTTTGAAAAAAATACACATAAATATCTCTTTATATCCTGAAATCATAATAACACTGTCAAATGTTGTTTTGGGGATAAAAGAAAAATCTACTTTTGCGATCTAAGCTTATTTTGCTCAAAGGAAAATGGTCTGACGTAATCTTTGCCGTCAGAAGATGTGTTTTATCTACTGTATAATACATGCATCAAACATTTCTTTCAGGCAAAGCATCTATGATTGGTGAGTGAAATACATGTGTTTTATATTTAAACATATTGAATTGCTCGCTTAATAAATACAATAAAAAATCATCTGGTAACATTTTATTTTCTAGCAACATTTTCAAATGCATTAATTGCAATAAAGCAATTTCTATAACATAACTATAGAAGTGATACATTTTTTGTATAAAATTTTCTTTAAATTCTCATCGTAATCTGTAATTTTCCATGAAATGATTTATTTAAATTATTATCGTTACTGAAATGTTCCACCCTGTTATTTATTTTATAAATCTCTTTCAAATATCTCTTCATATTTTCAAAACTGCATGGGGAAGGAATATTCCGTGTTGAATAATCACTGGGCCTGAAGTCTTAAGAACAGGATGCATAAATCTCTCTTTATAGCTTAAAATAATAATAATGCTGTCAAATGTTGCTTTAGTGCTAAACGAAAATCTACTTTTGCGATCTAAGCAATTTTGTTCAAAAGGAAACGTCCATCGTAATCTCTTTGCTGTCAGATTCAGAAATTCATCGAATGTATGAGATCTGCATCAAAAATTTCTTCCAGACAAAAAATATAGAAAAAAAGAATAAGTCACTAATTGTTAGCTGACACATATGCGTTTTATACAGATAAAATGTCTTTCTAATAGAACAAAATTAGAAAATTTATTTCAAGTATTTACATCATATATTTTTGATGTAACAAAATCACTTACATGTTCATTGACTTAAATTTCTTTTTGAATGAGTTTCAAAAATACTTGAGAAAAAAAACACAAATTAAC
This sequence comes from Maratus michaelseni, assembly GCA_963931845.1. NCBI lineage: Eukaryota > Metazoa > Arthropoda > Arachnida > Araneae > Salticidae > Maratus > Maratus michaelseni. The sequence continues at coordinate 89,299,594 of OZ007595.1, read as the reverse complement.
AAATGTGAAAGATTAACAACATTATACACATATCTTTTATTAGATTCATTGACTTGCATTTCTTTTTGAATGAGTTTTAAAAATACTTGAGAAAAAAAACACAAATTAACAAATGTGAAAGATTAACAATATTATACACACGTCTTTTATTAGATTCAACGACGTCAAAACTCAAGCAAACTTTCTTTTCTTTTAAATGCAATTTTATTTCTTTAATGTTTATTCTGAACTGAAAAGTTTATGATATTTTGTACTTCTAAAATAAAATACGCATAAGATTTTCAAAACTAAAATTACACTCCGCATTTAAGAAATAATTATATTTCTGAAATTAAGTGCTTCATATTTTCAAAATTACCTGTAAAAGTAATATTTTGTACGGAATAATGACTAGATCTCAGGCACTGAGTAAAGAAAATGTAAAAAGCTTTTTAATCATAAGAGCATAATAATACTCTCAAATGTTGTGTTGGCGATAAAATCAATATATTATTTTGTGATCTAAACTTGTTTCTTTCAAAGCATAAAGGCCGGTCGTAATCTGTTTGTGGTAAGATTGATGTATGTTTTCTAATGTGCAGTCTATACATGAAACATTTCTTTCAAACAAAGGAAATTCGATAATTGGTGAGTGAAATACATGTTATATATATATATATATATATATATATATATGTATATATATATATATATATATATATATATATATATATATATATATATATATATATATATATATATATATATATATATATAGAATTGCTCGTTTAATCAATACAACAAAAAATGATCTGGTAACATTTTATTATCTAGCAACATTTTAAAATGCATTAATTGCAATAAAGCAATTTCTATCACATAACTATTGGAGTGATACGTTTTTTGTATAATATTTTATTTAAATTCTCAGTGTAATTTGCAGTTTTGTATGAAACGGTTTATTTAAATTATTACCTTTACCGAAAAGTACAACTATGTTATTTATGTCTCAAATATCTTTCAAAATTCTCTTGATATATTCAAAATTCTCTTGATATTTTCAAAATTACATGGAGAAGGAATATTCCGTGTTGAATAATCACTGGACCTGAAGTCTTAAGAAAAAGATGCATAAATCTCTCTTTATAGCGTGAAATAATAATAATGCTGTCAAATGTTGCTTTAGGGCTAAAATAAAAATCTACTTTTGCGATCTCAGCTTATTTTGTTCAAAAGGAAACGTCCATCGTCATCTCTTTACTGTCAGATTTAGAAATTCATCAAATGCATGAGGTCTGCATCAAAAATTTCTTCCAGACACAAAAGATAGAAAGAAAGAATAAGTCACTAATTGGTTGCTGACACACATATATCTTATATAAAAACTGTGTTTACATGTAGAACAAAATGTAGAAAATTTATTTGAAGTATTTACATCACATATTTTTGATGTAACAAAATCACTTACATGTTCATTGACTTGCGTTTCTTTTTGAATGAGTTTTAAAAAATACTTGAGAAAAAAACACAAATTAAAAAAATGTGAATGATTAACAACATTGTACAGATTTTTTATTAGATTCAACGACGTAGAAACTCAAGCAAACTTTCTTTTTTTTAAATGCAATTTTATTTCTTTAATGTCTATTCCGGATTGTTTAATGTTTATTCTGAACTGAAAAGTTTATGACATTTTGTACTTCTAAAATAAAATACGCATAAGATTTTCAAAACTAAAATGACGGTCGGCATTTAAAAAATAATTATATTTCTGAAATTAAGTGCTTCATATTTTAAAAATTGCCTGGAAAAGTAACATTTTGTATTGAATAATGACTAGATCTCAGGAATTGAGTAAAGAAAAGGTAAATAACTTTTTAACCATCCTCTTTAATAAAAAGCTATGCGTTGCTGGCGACTGGGATTTTCGCTAATCGTTGCCACAGATTAATCTCGGAAAATGAAACATTTGAAGTTACTGAAAAAATTAATAGCTCGAAAAATATTTGTCAGAAAATTGTTAGACAAACCGCGTTAGAAAGGTAAAAAATTGTATTTTCCTTGATATAAATTTCAAATTTAATGATTATGCCGTTTTTCAAATATTGAATTTCAAAAATTAAAAAAAATTACAATTGAGTACCATAGCGAAACCTTCGCCAATGTGTCCTGACGTATGTATGTGACTATAGCACGAGACACAAATTATAGTAGTCTTAATACAGCCGTATAAAATATAAAAATAAAGTAGCCTTATTAAAATATAAAAGTGAATTATGATGTTACGAGTGCATGATTTTTATTTAATTCTCGACAAATAGCATATTTTAGTCCACCTCAGTGAGGCATATCAATTTCATTATATTTGAAGTATTGTAGCTTCATTAAAATTGTAACTTTAAAAAAAAATGTAATAACTGAATGGCGTTCGTATCGTTTTCAGAAATGCAGAAGGACATTCTAAGCAACAGTCCATATGGTTTTTAAAACACAAGGTCAAATTCAAGCTCAATATTTCGTTTGATTAAAGGTGCGTTAAGATAAATTGAGCAGCGTAGCGGGCGTAGCTTGCTAGTATGAGCATAATAATACTATCAAATGTAGTATTTGGGGATAAAATAAATATATTAGTTTGTGATCTAAACTTATTTCGTTCAAAGTAAAAAGGCCTGTCATAATTTGTTTGTGGTAAGATTGATGTATGTTTTCTAATGTGTAGTCTTTATATCAAGCATTTCTTTCAGACAAAGAAAATTCGATGATCCGTGAGAGCAACACATGCGTTTTATATATAAATTGAATTATTCGTTTTTATAAATAGTAGAAAATTAAAAACAATCTTTTGGTGTAAAAAACAAAAACAAAAAACAGTTAAACGTTTATTGACTCGAATTTTCTTTTTATTTGTTTAATAAAACGAGCAGGGAAGACCGAGCTATGCTCGGTCAAAATTAGCTTTGAGTTCAAATATCCTTACACATGACCAAAATGACCCACTAATCAAATTTTCTCAAACATGTGACCTAGCCTAACAGTCTTCTCGTGCCCCAAAACCATAGGAGGCAAAATTTAATCCAAATAGTCTGAGCCGTTTTTAATATAAAACAGCTTGACCCATAATGACCCATGACCAAAATGACCCACTAATTGAATTTTCTCGAAAATGAGACCTAGCCCAACAGTCTTCTCGTGCTCAAAAACCATAGGAGGTAAAATTTAGTTTAAAGAGTCTGAGCCGTTTTTAAGATGAAATAGCTTGACCCATAATGACCCATGACCAAAATGACCCAATAATTGAATTTTATCGAACATGTGACCTAGCCCAACAGTCTTCTCGTGCCCGAAAACCATAGGATGCAAAATTTAGTGTAATTAGTCTCAGCCGTTTTTAAGATAAAATAGCTTGACCCATAATGACCCATGACCAAAATGATTCATTAATCGAATTTTCTCGAACACGTGACCTAGCCCAACAGTCTTCTCGTGCCCGAAAACCATAGGATGCAAAATTTAGTGTAAATAGTCTGAGCCGTTTTTTAGATAAAATTAGCTAGACCCGCAGTGACCCAAAAATGACCCACTAATCGAATTTTCTCGGACATGTGACCTATCCCAATGATTTTGTCGTGCCCGAAACTCATAGGAAACAAAAATTAAATCAAAATCGTTAGAGCCGTTTTTTAGATAAAATTAACTTGACCCGGGTTGACCCAAAAATGACCCTCTAATCGAAAGTTCTCGAACATGTGACCCAGCCTAATAGTCTTCTCGTGCCCGAAAATGGTAAGATACAAAATTTAGTCAAAGTCGTTTGAACCGTTTTTTAGATAGAATTAGCTTGACCCTGACCCTTGATGACCCAAAATTACCCACTAATCGAATTTTCTCGAACACGTGACCTTGCCCAATGGTTTTCTGGTGCCCCAAAACGGTAGGATACAAAATTTCGTCAAAATCGTTAGAGCCGTTTTTAAGATAAAATTTGCATGTATATATAATCACACACAAGATTTGATCGTATTAGAATGTATGATAGTTGAGGCAAATACCCAAATTAACATTTATAAAAGCTAAACAATATTTTACACTCATTGTTTAAAAAAACAGGACGACGTTGTATCAAAAAAGTATTGTTTTTAAGAACACAGGTAAATTTGTGAATTATTTTTATTCTGAGCTATTGCTCATTCTGTTTAGGATATTATGAAAAAATATAATTCAAAACTAAAATCACAGTCTGCATTTAAAAAATAATCCCAATTCTCAAATGTATTATTTTATATTTTAAACATTGAATATCGTAAAAATATATTTTATTTAAAACGCAAATCTCCATTTATATCATGAAAGAGTAATTATGATGAAATATGTTGTTTGAGGGACAAAAGAAAAATCTACTATTGCAATCTAAACTTATTTTATTTAAAGGGATTAGGTCTATAATTTTATCTATGTCGTCAGTTTTAGTTATTTTTCTACTATATAAGCTTTGAATCAAACTCTTTCCGCCTGCAAAAAGTCAGTGATTGGTTGACACAGAAATATTTTATATATTAATTGAATTCTTCATGAATTATATAACAGAGACACTTTCTTCTATATTATGTACCTCATTTAAGTTTTGATGGAGAAATCATTTAAATGTTTGATTATTTTCATTTCTTTTGTGTAATAGTTTTCTGATTAAATATGTAAAAAAAACATAACTAATCTTAATGAATATTATTATTTTATACGTATTTCTCATTAAATACAAAAACAATGTAAATCTAAAAGCACTGATTTAAAAAAAAAATACAATTCGAATATTTCAATTATCTTTATTCGGGACTGTTATTTCAGCTTATGACATATTTTATTTCTAAAACAAAATATTCATACAAGTTAAACTTGTATGAATATTGTACTAACTTGTTGAAACTTGTACTAATAGTATAGTTTGAATTTTATAAACTAAAATCCATAATTCACAGTTTTATTGCATTAAACATTCAAAATGGTATGGGGAAAGATAGTTTCGTATTGAAAAATTACTGTATCTCAAGCCTTACGAAAAGAACTTGTAAATATTTCTTTATATTGGGAAAACATAGTAATGCTGTCAAATGTTGTTTAGGGGAGAAGGCAAAATCTAAATTTGTGATCTACGCTTACTTTTTTCAAAGGAAAAAGTATGTAGTAATCTCTTTGCTGTCAGATTGTTGCACTTTATCTGCTGTATAAGCATTGCATCAATTTTTTCTTTCAGGGGAACAAATCGATGATTTATGAATGAGACATAAATGTCATATATAAAATAGTGTGTTCGTTTTCATAAAGTAAACAAAATGAAAAGATTTGCTAAAATGTAGTACTTGATTTATATTTCGATGTAATAAAATTACTTAAATACTTGTTTACATGGAATTTTATGTATCAGAGTTTTCAGCATTTGTGCAGAAAAATAACTTCGTAACTAATACGGATTTTCACTTTTATAAAAATGTCCGTTGTAATAAAAAAAATATTCTAAAGTGATTTTTGTATAATGTGTATTTATTTCTCAGAAAATTTAAGAATTTAAGATGGAAATGTTTATTTTATTTACCAATATCATTTAGAATGTTTACCAGTGCATATGCATTGACACTGTAGGACAAACCTTGAAATTATGTTTATTTTACATTGTTCTAATTTCATATTAGTACCCATAAATGGCAGCACATTAAATATTTTCAGCCTTAAATAATATGGTCAAATCAGAATTTTTTTCATTTTAAAGAAGATTGTTTCTATTATATACAAAAGTAAAAGTTTGTTTCTCTGGTATTTTAGATTTTTGGCTAAGAATAGAAGAAACACAATTGACGTTTAAAGAAAGGGCGCTCATGTATTGGTAAATCTGCAGAAAATTAGCGGTTTTATATGAAATAAAATATTTTGGAACATTTCCTTTTTCTATATCTACATGGTGTGCACGGGACCATCTCAAAAAAAGGAACAGTTGAAAACATTTTATACAGTTAGAACAATGTTTCCACTTTTTATTTAATAATACAATTTTGTTCTCTGGAATTTTAGATTTTTGGCTAAGAATAGAAGAAACACAATTGACGTTTAATGAAAGGGCGCTGCTGTATTGGTAAATCTGCGCAAAATTTGTGGTTTTATATGAAATAAAATATTTTGGAACATTTTCTTTTTCCATATCTACATGGTGTGCACTGGATTACCTCATTAGGGGAGCAGTGGAAAACACTTTACACAGTTAGAACAATGTTTCCATTTTTCATTTAATAATAAAATTGCCGATAAGGCGATATTTTATTATATTTTGTTGTAAGATATTAAATAAAATATTAATTTAGTATTTTTTTGCCTCCTAAATATCTTGAGGAATACAGCTTCAATAAAATATTAATCTGAGAAAAAAATATTTAGAATGTTATCCGCTTTCTTTTATTTTTCTTTTTAAATTTGTTCTCCTTCGTTTAAAAACGTAATAATTAACTGCTTACGGGAAGAGCGGAGGTACTCAGACTTTCAAAAATCTATTTCTCTATATTCACTGATAGATTTTAGCATCTGGAATATAGTCAGAATTTAAAAATTTTAATTTCCAATCATTACAAAGTCACCACTACAAATATGTCGCTATAACTAATTAACAATAAAACGAACTTTTCGATGTAAAATATTGTAATTAAAATAAATCAAAAACCACTCTTTTATTAGAGGAAACAATTTTTGATTAATTAATTTTCAAATGATGCTTCAGAGATGCAAATAACAAATAATTAATATTTTAGATTACTTTTCTGTCATTCCCAAGTCAACAAACTCAATGGGGTGTGAAATGGGAAAGAGTGAAGATGACAATCTTGCTTTGATATTGAAATGTGTCAATAAAGAAAAATAAAGAATGTGGCTCTTTTATTAATAACACTGCGTCAAATTATGTATCCTTAGTTGTTTTCTAAATGTCAAAAAAGATTTATTCTGCCACAAGTTTTTACTAATGTTTAAGGTTTTAATAACTAGATGCAAAATAAAATTTCATGAAACGAATTTATTTAATGTAAATATGTATACTAGCAAAAGTGATTAAAATTGTGTGAATTAGTAAAATTGTAAAAATTCTAGGCATATTAAAGCTTTGTTTAGAACAATTATACAATTTATAAATTTAAATTTATCGTTATAGCCATATTACTGGGCAATTAAGCGCATAGTATTTTTTTCAATTATCGGAAAAAAAATTTCTGATAACGTTTAAAAATTTTCCAGTCTTAACTAGTGAATCAATGTCAGAAAACAATTCATGTTCTATAACGCCGGTATTTTTATCTGCGTTATAGAACAAAAACTAAAAAAATCTTGTAGTTTTCTCGTTTTATTTAAATTTATGAAGCTGTTTTTGAAACATTATCTTAAAGTGTAAGTCTTTTAAAAAATATGCATTTAAAATAATTCAACTTTCATCATGAATTTGAGTTTCATTTTCATTGTTTTTATTCATCAATTTATTAATTATAATTTCTTAGCACACTCTAAAAACGATATTTTCAAAACTGAGCAAAAAATACTCAAATCTGAGTATGTTGCATAGTCAAAATGGCTTCGAATCACAATTACTAAAGTTTGAAACATGTATATATTCATTTCTGAAATCATGCACATACTCAAGAATAAAACATCATGCGCTCAGATTTCAGTATGTCCATGTTTTAAAAATGAGTATGAACTGATCTCTATGGGCTCAGTTTTGAGTTTTTCCATGTTTTTTATTCTGAGTTTTTCTGGTATTTCAGAATTGAAAGCATTGAGTCGTCATATTTGAAAAAAAAAATTTCATAACAAAATGAAAGCATCGATTTACTCTGATTTGAAAGTGTTATTTTTCACAGTGTATGCACACAGAGCCCGATTACGGTTTTCTTATTCCCTCATCCCAAAATAGTAGCTAGAATTATTTTTCGAGAGTCTTCGGGGGTTAGCTTTAGATATTAGAATACGGTTGCCAAGTTAAGCAAAATCTTCTTTTGGTTTTTCAGAATATAGTTGCAGAAAACTACAATTTTAAGATTTTCTTTCTATATCCTTTTATTCATTTTTGAGACACCATCCGCAATGGGTTCAAGGCCGCAACCTAGTTGGGCTGTGCGGTAATTAGACCCTCCATGCACAGGATTTAAAGAATTAACCTAATATGATAAGTCATATTATAAATATTGTTATTTATAAGGTGCTTATTAAAAGTTTAGTTGAACATTCAAAAAGTTTGTAAAAAGATAATAATAATAATAATAAAAACATTTTTAATGTATAAGGTATTAAAAAAAATATTTATTATTTATTTATTTATTTATTTATTTATTTATTATTAATGATTAAAAAAAAATTAAAATTCTGATTTTAATTGGAATTAAATATTTACATGAAATGCATCAGTTCATTTGCTGAAGATTATAAAATATTTTTTTAGTGTAATATTTTTCTTGTTTAGTTTATAATCTTTAACAGAAAGACTAAACTCTAAGAATATATAAGCATTTTATCATTAATAATACTAAGGAATCGATCCCGGGCTTCCCGGGTTACAGAACATAGGCGAAAACCATTTTTTTCTTATTCTAATAGAATTTTCATATTTAATATATATATATTTTAACTGATTCATTAAGAACGTAATAAAGAAATTTTATAAAAAAAAATATCAATAATATATTCAAATAAAATTTGAAATTGAATAAAGTGACTCTTTTGTATTAGCCGCATGCCAGGAGTTAAAGGCCAAAGGAATCGTCCAAGATTTCGATGCTTACTGCAGGTTATTTATTCTGAAATTTTCAACTGCTTAAGCGCGTTGTTCGAGAGCAAGTCTGTTACATTTGCATTTTATTTATATTTTATTATTTTTTATAGTTATATTTTGATGAAGTTTTAATTTTGTTCTGTAATATTAACCGGGAAAAAATGCGAAACTATTTATATTGTTTTAAATGCAAACGGATTAATTTTTCGCAATCGAACTGCACGGGATAGATATAGATTTAAAATTGCTGAGAAATTGTTCTAAAAATTAAAAATCAGTAAATTCATATACAGTTTTGAAAGAAATTGTATTTTTCTTCTATTCGATGGTGTAGAAATTGAAATTGTGCGATGTTTAGAAGTTTAAAATATGCAGTGAAAGCAAAATTTATTAGTCAATTCGTTGCTACCATACAAATGACTTCAGCAATAATTAGACATGTGTTATAATATAGATTATTATTATCATTAAACCTTATTATTGAAACATCATTTATGTGTAACTCTCCCTTGACATTAACCCGATTACGTAAGATTAGCATCAACATTTAATAAAAGAATTTTATCCTATGTGTTTGAATCACGGCAAAATTTGTCTAAAGTCGCCAGCAAATACAACTGCTATTCCAACAAATAGCGAATCGTTATTTTTTATGTTCTTTAAGCGTACGGTCTACACATTCAAATACTAATTTACTCATCAAGGGTGCTTCAACCCAGACTATTAAGTTTGTTTATCTTAATATTTCAGTAAGGTCAGATTGCTTACTAATGGCACACGTAGATGTTTCGTTCAAATTCGGCGGTATTTTGAATTTTGAATGTGCTATTCTACTTTGATCTAATAACAAAGCTGCGATCCCAGAAGTCGTAACATCTAACGTAACCATATAATATGATCTCATCATTTAAAAAACTGCACTAAGTAAAAATGTTTTGCCAGGCCTGGCGCTTCAATAAAATAAACCTCAGCATTTTCATTTAAAACAGCAAGCGAAACTTCACCATAAATAAATTTTTGAACGTGATAATCCTGGCGCAAACGATAAATAGCCAAATATTGTTTTGAGTCACAAATTTTACATTGAAAAATATTTTATGCATCACAAACATTCCTTTGATTTTTAAATTAAATTATTTTGATTTATAAAATTATCACTCATCAAAACGTTTATTATTATTATTATTATTTTGTATTTTATATAAAATCAGTAAAAGTTTTTTCTTTTACTTTCCAATGTGTATGTATTATTTTCTAACTAATAATAGTCATTTCAATTCTTTAATCAACGATGATATTCGGTCGCCAAGAGTGGAAAAAAATAATAATGGCAACCCTTAAACACGAAAAAAAAGTGAAAAATACCAATTTTTTTTTAAATTCTAAAAGCCATAATAAATCATCAAATTAAGATACAGTTTAAAAAAAAAATGCATTTCAAAGTAGATTTTTTCCCTATACAACGGTGTAAAAATTAAAAATGTGCGATGTTTAGAAATTAAAAAATTGCAATAGTAAAAATCGCAAAACAGAATTTCCATCGTCAACTGTTGCCATTCGCAAAATGACGTTAGCGTTACGCACGGACACGTTTGTCCTTTATAATATAGATAGATAGATATGCTTTTTTCCTTTGCATTTTTAATATTTTTATATAGAATACAGCATTTAAATGCGCATTTAAGACAAAATATTTAATTTGTACAAAACTTTAACTTAACTATCTTCCTAAAAAACTTTCTATGTGTAATTTTTTTTAATACTCAAGCCTCTTTTATCTAAAGTGGAAGCCTCTAACCCATAAAAAATATTTTTAATTACATTTAAGGCTTACTTCAAGTAAGTAATAATAAACTAGTCAGATGTGTCAATCCCAAAACTTTCTTCTATCTCACACAGGTTTCGCATACACTAAAAAGAATCAGCACCCATTTATATCAAGGTCTAACTGAAACTCAAGTTTTATTAAATTCCGTGCATTATTTCTTGAGATATGACTATCGCTAAAATCGTGTAAATCCTGTAAAATGCTGCCTAGCAGCGGCACCTGCTGGGCGATTTTTACCAAAAACTAATCAGCACCAATTTATATCAGAGACTAACTGAATATAAAGTTTTATTAAGTTCCGAACATTAGTTCTTGATATAGAGCTATTGCGGAAATCGCGAAAAATGCTGCATAGCAGTGCCACCTGCTGGCCGATTTTTACCAAAAACTAATAAGCACCAATTTATATCAGGGACTAACTGAATATAAAGTTTTATTAAATTCCGAGCATTAGTTCTTGAGATAGAGCTATTGCGGAAATCGCGAAAAATGCTGCATAGCAGCGCCACCTGCTGGGCGATTTTTACCAAAAACTAATCAGCACCAATTTATATCAGGGACTAACTGAATATAAAGTTTTATTAAATTCCGAGCATTAGTTCTTGAGATAGAGCGCCCACAAAATTTTTATCACATACAGACAAACAGACAGACAAAGTCACAGACAGACATTTTCTAAAAATAGTCAAATCGTGTTCAGGACCTTCTAAAGCGTATAAATCCTTCGAAAACCGGAAGTCGAAAATTTCCATGAATCCAATACTTTTCTCTTGTAAAGATAGAAGAAAGTAAAAACAATTATATTGAGAATAGATATGCAAGTTACAGAATTATTTTCTGGATACACTGATTTAACATGTAAAGTTCATCAGTATCATATCTCCCAGTAAATCTATAGATGTCATTCGAATATTGATCTTTATTTAATCATATTTCAATATTAAAAAGTAGTCATCAGCTTAATGGTAATGTATTTTCGGAAATATATGTCAAGCAATTTAGTAAAAAACAAAATCTCGGCATAAACAAAAAAATAAATCAAATATTACGTTTAATATAATATTTTGAGTCAAAAGTTGAAAGGAAAGATGCAAAGAATGTTTAAATTGCTTTAGAATAAAATTACTAATTTTAAAGTTATAAAAATTTCGACAGAAAAGCATGCATTACGCATCTTTTAATACCGTGCATATTATCATTAAGTAGTGTAAATGCCCGTTCTAGGACGGTGGCTAAAAATCATGGTTTTTGCTTAAAATTTGAAATAATTGATAAAAATATCCATATACTATTTGTTATAGTATTCATTATTTTTATTATGTATTTTCAAAAATTAGTACTTTTAAAATCGAACTGGGTTATCTAAACCTTTAAGTCTAAAACAAAAACTAAATTCATTGGTTTGTGTTCAGTAAAATGAGTTCACTCAGTTGTGCATTGAGTTGCAAAGACTAGAAAAAACCAGGTTTAAACCTGGGAAAAAACCGGGTTTTTTGGGAATAAACCAGGTCTTTTGGCAATAAACCTGGGAATAAACCGGGTACATTGGAAATAAACCGGTCTTTTGCAACTCTAGTTGTGCATATTCTGCTTAAACTGTTAAAAGCTTTGCTGAATCTGTATTTTCTCCTTTTTATAAACGATACTTTTGTATTAGTATACTTGGCAAGAATTAATATCGAAGAAACCATAAAAATTTTCTATATTTACGGCAGACTTTTTCAAGTCTGATTATTTCAGTGATTAAGCATGCACTACGATTACATATGTGTTATATTTGTGTTTTATTATGTCTAAGTCCTTAGGGTATATTAGCCGGAACAATATATATGATGTTTTAAGCGTAGACGTTTCCGTAATCGAGCTGCTTGGTTTAAATATCATAAAAAGTCAGTAAATTGAAATACAGTTTCGAAACCATTGATAGTGCATTTACACCCGTATTGAACAGTGTAAATTTTTTAATTATCCGAGGTTGAGAAGTAATACAATTTGCAAAAAAGAGGAAATGGATTGATGACTCATCAAACGAATAAATTTTATCAAAATTAATTTTACATAGAAAACTCAAACAAATAATCAAAAAACGATGTTTATTACCTTTTCGGATGAGAAATTAATACACAGAAAATCTAGCTGAGTTGTCTGAACATTTACTTCTAAAACAAAAACTAATTTCATTGGTTCATAGGCGAATGACTTCAAATGCTATTTTATGATTTCTGTTTGTTTATATTTACAAAATTAAACACAATAATGTTGATCGGAACTACTATTACAATATACAAAAATTAAATATCAATACTACATGATTAAAATATTCAATACGCGATTTTTTTTTTATAAATGAATCTGAAAATTGAATGACCCACTACATAGCTCATTGTTTGTTTATATTAGCAAAACTAAACACGATTTCGTAAATGGTTTGTCGATTGCGTAAATTATTGAAATTTTGTTAGTTTTAAATATAAATATATATATATATATATATTATAGGAAATTATGCTGAAAAGGTGTTTGGGGTATACGATATTTGTATTTATGCATATACGTTTTCTCACACACATCGCAAATCGAAATTAAGCCTATCGTGGTTCAGTCTTACAACCGATTGGTAAGATGGATGGGTTCGCACCGGAAAGCGCCACGTTTTATGATATTTAGAATATTTATAATTTCGAAATAGCTTTCCAATTGTAAATCTTTATTTTGTTTTGACAAACACATTTTATAAATTAAATATATATGTATATATGATTTACCAATATATTATGTTAATATCATAAATCTTTTACGTTCTTAAATTGAAAAACAAATCTGAATGAAAATCTACGTGCATTTTCTACTTTTATGAATTTTAAGAAACTAAACTTAGACAAGGCTATGTATTCTTCCAATTAAAAAAAAATGGACGTACTATACCATCATCTTTTGAGTTGCAGGGAGAATGGGGGGCACTGCAAGTGGAAGGAGAGATGATAAGATCGAAAGCACAGCTCTAGAGGTTTTCGTGAATTCTGTTTAGAGAACAATGTTTTGAAATTTTAACAGATTGGGTTCTGCAAAGGTTGACACATTTAAAAAAATAAGTTCCTTAGATGCCTTTTCTCGGAAACGATAAAAAGATTATAAAAGAAAAGGAATTAAGTAAAGGGATAGAATTTTTTTAGTATTATTTTATTTAACGAAAAATATATCTTAACCCTTAATTGCAAATAACTCTTAATAGTGATGTAAATTTCCATCACTGCGTATTTAACTTTTAATAAATAAATCAACTTCTTCGCTACCACTATATTTATATAGAAATATTAATCCATTAAATTTCCCTTTAAGTTTAAAATCTACCTTAAAATTTCTGGTGTCTAATATTTAATATATGTATAAAAAAACACAATTGTAAAAGAAAAACTCATGCAAAGAAGGGTTAATTTTTTTTGAAGAACTGCGTAAAATAGAATTATAATCAAAAAATTTAAAATATTATAATCAATAAAAAACGTATATTTTATTAGATGGAGCAGTTTTTAAAATGATTAATCATTCTTCAAACCTGCAGCTGAAGATTGTTACTCATATTAATAATTGTGCTTCACGCTATCGAGTTTTAGGAGGTTTCTAAAAGTCAGCAAATATTTACTCTCACATAAAATGTCATTGTGGCTTTAGCTGTTAAAAGCAAAATGCAGAAAAAAATTTAATGAGGAAAATTTTAATTTAGGTTTAAAAAAATTCTCTATTGAAACATCTCTTAAATTACATTTTTATTTTTATTTTTAAAAGAGCGAAATCATTCAAAAATGCGTCCTTCATTGGAGGAAACAATATTTCAAAGTCATCTTCCACAGCTGTAGTTTATAAGTAATTAATATTTTAGACTAGTTTCCGTCATTTTCAAGTCAAGAAACCCATTAGGGTATGAAATGGAAGTGTTTGAAGATGACAATTTCCCTTTTTTATTGAATAATGAAAAAGGACAATTGAGACAGATATTAATAACACTGTGTCAAATTAACTACCTTTGGATATTTTGTTAATCTCCAACTATAATAAAGAAGCAAGTTTGTGTGTTTGTGTGTGTGTATGTTTCTCGGTTGTGTACTGAAGAGACCGCTGCACGCAGAGCTACAAAATTTGGTGGGAAGGTACCTTCATGCATGTAGTTTTGCACCTTGAAGCCAGATTTTGGAAATTTTAAATAGATTTATTTTAATTAAATTTTTATGCGATTTTTAGTGTTTTTTCACGTTTTGATGTGATTTTTCCACATTATTAATGGGAATCCGGTTCCAATATAGTAAATTTTGTTTTCTTTTCAATAACGTTTATGCGAAATTCGTACAGCGATTTTTAAACTTTTAGCGTTTTTTTTTTTCCTTCGACACTAAGAAATTTTGCCAGAATACTTGATTGGTTCGGTGGTTCCGCTTCCATTTCAGCCTCAGATACGATCAGAATCGTCATTTTATTTTTTTTTATCTTTTTAGCTTGGAGAAAGTAAATAATTATTTACAGATAAAAAAATCATGATTTTAAATATGCGATTTTTAGTGTTTTTTGACGTTTCGCTGCGATTTAGCCACATTAGTAACCGGAATCCGGTTCTAATCTTTTAGCCGAATGTAGTAAATTTTATCTTCTTTTCAATAAAGTTTATGCTAAATTCCTACAGAGATTTTTGATTTTTTGGTGAATTTTTTCCTTCGACACTGAGTAATTTTGCCCAGAACACTTGATTGGTTCAGTGGTTCCTTCCCTTTCAGCCTCAGAATGCTCACAAACTTCATTTTTTTAAAACTCTTTTTAGCTTGGAGAAAGTTGATAATTCTTTACAGATAAAAAATCTTAATTTTAAAAGGAAAGGTCGGATTATTTATTAACCCGCTTTTTTTATTAGATATTTTCTTTTAGTTTCATTTTTTAACATTTTTTTTTATATTTTGCAGCGTCTGTTTTGTTTCAAATGACGTCCCAAATCGCCCAAACACCACTGTAGGGCAGTTGTAATTCGTAGCTGATAGATTCGTAGGCACAGCTGGAAGTCAATTGGGCAATTGTGATTGGCAGATGAAAAGGTCGTCAGCTGATTGCAATTCGAACAGCGAGTTATGAATTTTTACGATTTGTTTTATGCGATTTTTAGAGTTTTTTCATGTATACGTCATTTATGTATTTGATTTTAGAAATTAACAACGATAACTTACTGTTTTTGTATGTTAAAAAAAAAAGTCATTCAGTTTCTGTTTCAACAGTTAATAATTCCTAATTTTTTTAACGCCGTTGATTTAATTCTGTGTGTGGGTGTGGTGGGGGGGGGGAGGTGAGTGTTCGATTGTAGTTTAAATATCGCGTTAATGCTCTGATCGAAACTCATTCCTCCCCCCCCCCCGCCTGCCACCAAAATAGAACTATTTAATTATTAGTCCAATTCAAACGAAACCTTTTCTCAGGTTCCCAGGTACTAGATAAACTTCGGTATCATTTTTTCAGCCCTTGGTTACCATTATTTCTGAATATTAATGACCAGGGAGGGGTATTTTGTCGGGTTCTATGGGCCCAATTTCAATGATAATTAGTTCATTCAACTTAACACGAACTAATTAAGATATAGATAATTAATTACGATACAGATTTGGCGCCACCTGGTGGTAGAAAATGGAACTAAAAGATTTTGCAGCGCGTGTGCAGCACGCTTGCTATACAGTGTCGTAGGCAGCAGGGATATGTGCCAAAGTTTCGATCGGAAAGAGTTTTATTTAGAACTGAATGCACCCCTTAGCGGTGGGAAGTCAAACCAAACAATTTTGCATTTAGAATTTGTCCGACTCAAACAAAAGGCCCGATTTTAACGACAACTGATTCATTCAACGTAACATGAAATAATTAAGATATAGATAACTAAGACATAGAATTGGCGCCTCCTGGTGGTGGAAAATGGAACTGAAACATTATCTGCGCTTTGCACAGAATGCCTTCTATACGTTGTGATAAGCATCGGGGATACGTGCCGGAGTTTCGTCCGGAAAGAGGTTTGTTTAGAACAGAGTGCACCCCCTGGCGGTGAAAAATGTAACTAAAAAATTTTGCATTTAATATTGGTCCGATTCAAACGAAATCTTTCCTGACTTTCTTCCGAGGTCTCCCATGTACTAAATAAACTTCGGTATCATTTTTTCTGCCCTTGGTTACCACCATTTATGAATATTAATATACTAAGGGGGTTGATTTATTTTCTCGGGTTCTATGGGTCCAATTTCAACGAGAATCGGTTCATTCAACTTAACATGAAGTAATTAAGATATAGCTAATTATTTCAAACATAGATATTGTTCCCCCTGGCGGCGGAAAGTAGAACTAACAAATTTTTCGCGCGTGCAAGGCGCACCTTCTACACGGTACCGTAAGCAGCAGGAACGAGTGCCGGGGTTTCGTTCGGAAATGGGTTTATTTAGAACAGGATACTCCACCTGGTGGTAGAAAATGGAACTAAAACATTTTGCCGCGCGTGCCTAGCACACCTGCTATATACGGTGTCGTAGGCAGCGGGGTCACGTGTCGGATAATTTATTTAAACCAAAAGGCATCTCCTGGCGGTGTAACTATAAGTTTTCCTGCGCGTGCACCAAAAATGGCTATTTTTATTGAAACCGAAAAAGAAAGTTACCGATTTGATACCACAGACAACGAAAAAGTTTCATTTCCACTCATCCTCGAGTATTAAGAAAAGTATTGGAATATTTGAATCGGAACTCACAGTTTATTTTTCTGATTCCGAAAATGCGAATTTTGTGAAAATCAAACGGTAACTTTTTTCTTTCTTTCCTTTTTTTTTTTTTTTTTTTTTTTTTTTTTTTTTTTTTTTACCAAAAACTGATTTGTTTTGTTGTTTTGAATCAAATGATGCAGAGTTTTGAGGATGTGGTATTAAATTTACTTCCGCTTCGGGACCACCTCTCTATTTAATTTCCGAAAGAGAAAGAGTTAGCAGTGGAAGTGTTTCGTGCAGCTATTTTTAAGAGTGATTTCGCGTTTCATATTATTTTTTGACGGGACCAGGCAACACCAGGCGGATCTGCTAGTTTCAACAAATAATTAAGAAGCTGTAAAATGCCACTGCTGCTGGTGTTCTTGAAAATGATACGAACACTAATATTTATTTAGAAGTATTTTGTAACAGCATGGATTTAAATTTTAAGCACAAAATACAATTTTATACTCAGATTAGTTCAAATTTCTCAATTATACTGTGATACATGTTGCTACTTTATTTTGATGTTTTTTGGATTTGACACTGTGATACTGTGATACATGATGCTACTTTATTTGGATGTTTTTCATTTTTCTTAGCATTCATCAATTTAAAACGACGGTGAATTTTAAATAAAATTTATTTTGCGTTGCGTTTTAAAGATATCTGAAAATTTATTTTTACCCATTATGTGACTTATATATCTTTTTATCTCAAAAGATTAAAACCAATACAAAATATGTCTCCTACAACAGTTTTAAAACAGTTTTAAAATAATTAATTTACAAATCTTCCTTCACACCTGTGACTTACATTTAATTAATATTCCAGACTACTTTTCTGTCATTCTGAAATCAACTTACTCAATGGGGTGATAAATGGAAAAACGTGAAGATGACAATCATCTTTGTTATTGAAATTAGTTAATAAAAGAGATATTTAATAAATATAAAGCTACATGTGATACATACTGACAATCCATTGTCAAATTAGATAGCTTTAGATTGTTTATACATATCAAAAAGATTTTCATGGCGTCGCAAAGTGTCCTTTTGTTTAAGCTAATAAAAAGTATATAAGGTAAAGCTAGGAGAGTCTGCGCACAATTCAAAAGAATAACAATAAGAAATCTAAATATTAATTTTTTGCTAAACTATTCATGAATAATTTTTACTTCATTTGTTTTTTATGCATTTCCATTGCTATTTGGTTGTTATGTTGTAATTTAATAGAACAGTTGTAATAAAACCAAGACAGTTATTGTGCGCAATATATCCTTACAGGGTTGGTATGATTGCGCACATGTGTAGGAGAGATTGTTACTAAAAATAACTACAGTTAAATTGTTAACAATGATAATTACACTTAAATGACATTGTTGTAAGGTTTTTCTGAACAAATATTATTGTATTAGAAATGAATATTTCAATCTAATGATTAAAGAAACAGAAAAAGGATATAATTTTGAGAACGATTAAAAATTTTTAATTAAAGGAAAAAAAATTAAAGAATCAAAAAAAGAATGTCCAGATAAGATTACAAAATAACATTAAGTTTCTTGATAACTTGTTTAACTTAAAATTAGTCCATTTTCATTTTTCATTTTTTATACAAATCTACCAATATTCTGCGTAATCTCTCCTAGCATGGAAACTAATGAAAACAGTGCACCATCTCTCCTAAGTAGCAGATGCGCAAACTCTCCAATTTCGGTAGGAGAGATTGTGCGGCCTTTTATTTAAACATGGCTGCTACTAAAACGAACCACTGATGTTCACACTGTTAGTCTAGATTAGTAGCTTATGAGAAATCGTTTAAGTTTAAATATTTTGTACTACTGACATTGTATAGAAATTCTGACCAATAGCTATGAAAATTCAAGCACTTATTTTGGGAAAACAAAACAAAATAGCAATGTTTTATCTTAGACGCTCAAACAATCAACGTGCACTTTCAAGTAGACACTCCACTACTGATGTTGTACAACTACCTGCAGTCGCTGTGCGCTCACTCAACTCCTTCCCTCCGAACCTCTATGTGCGCAATCTCTCCAACCGCGCCATCTCTCCTTGCATTACCTTATAGAGGTCTTTTTATTTCCTTTTCAGAAATCATGCTTAAATTATTCTGAGTAAATAAAAGCATAACGTTGTTAAACTTGTTGCTGCTGAGTTTAGGAAAAGTATATAACTTATAAATTTCATTGCTTTCATAGACTGTGAAAAAAATTCAAATGTTTGTTATTTACTGAAATATGATATAACCGTGGCCAAAAATAAAATATAATCTTTACCGAGTTACTCACAATTCTTCGAAATCAATTTTCTCAACCTGGAATATACGTTTTTGGATGCTATCAAATATTGAGTAAACACATCAAAAAAAATAAAAAAAAAGACCTGTTTAACAGGAAAACGTTTTAAGATAAAAGCATTAACGCTAACTTTCCAATTAACACTATTTTCTTACTATTGCATGTATAAATTTAGTTACTCATCTGAACATGCTTATTTGAGAAATGATAGCATCCGAAAAACCTGCGGAAACTTCTGGTGAGAAAACTGTTTAATGCATTGTAAAAGTAACTCGAAAACGTTATCAAAAACTTACCGCAGCAAAAGAAACTTTTGCTTTTTTAAATATCAAAAATCTATTGGTTTCTGAGGATTCAAAAGATAAAGGAATACTTTTCAGAATCGTGAGTAACTCGGATGAGGTTATATCATATATTCGCTTATAGTTCTATTATATTTTCTTAGATTAAAAAGGGTTTGAATTTTTTACAAGGCGCCTACTCATATTTGTTGGCAATTTAGCACTTAGTGTGGCTTTTAACTGTTTCAAACCAATAAAGGCCTTTAGTGCTAATTATAGTTATAATGTTCAAAGATAGTCATTCTTCAATCAATGATATATTTTTGGAAAATATCTCACGTTTCAAAAACGATATGTTTTGCTTTTTAATATAGAAAAACTATTCAAAGTTTCTTGATTTATTTTCTCTTCAGTAGAATATTTTTAATTTTTTTTTTTTATCATTTTGCTTTTTATAAGGAACTAGAGCGTTCTATTTTCTGCACAGTTCTATTAAAGTAAATTGCTTCTTTTGTTTTTCATTTTCAAATATTAAAATCAATCGAAATATACGTCCTGTTACAACAAGCAAAGTTTCAACTTAGTAAATTTAAAATTAGCCTTCTCAGCTTTAGATTACGAGTTATTAATATCTTAAATGACATTTTTCTGTCATTCGCAAATTAACAAACTCAATGAGATGCTAAATGACATAAGCTGAACGACAATTTTCTTTTATTATTGAAATGAGCCAATGAAGTAAACTTAATAATGAAAAATGAAGATTGTGACATGCACATATAAATAACCGTAACTCAAATCAATTAAGTTTGGATATTTTCTAAATTTTTTGGAACAAATGAATTACGAAGGTGTAAAATGACACTACTCTGATATTCTTAACCCTTTATGCACCGACGGTACTTTAATGTATGATTAAAAGAAATTTATTATAAAACTCATTTAATACATTTATTGTCAGTAAAGCAAGTTCGCATGAGTTCTACACCCAGAAAAAGGAATTGATTAAAACTACAAAACAAGTTTTGTTGAGTACATTTTGGTTGTTTTAGCAAAATTCAAATAAAATTGAACCATTTTACTTGAATTAACAAAGCATTTTTTGCTGACGATACAAAGTTTTTTTTTTTTTTTTGGAATTGCAAAAAAAAAAAATTTTTTGTGGATTCAAACAAAATTTCCATTGACTTATATTTAAAGAAAATATTTTGTTGGGTCAACCAAATTTTTGTTGATTCAACAAAACTTTTTTCTGGGTGTAGACACTTTACTTTATCCTGTTCTAAAAGCATTATTTGCTGTACTAAGCAAAAATATTTTTAAATTAATATTTATTTTTTCTAATTGTAACTGCTCAGCATTTTTTATGTTGAAAGACAGTCATTTCGAAGTTTCAGTTCTGAAAAAATGCCGATGTTTATATGTAATCTATTACTTTTGTACATTTCCTATTTCTATAAAATTCTAAAAACAATTTACTGAAGAAATGATTTCAGTATTGTTGTAAATAGTCTAAATAATCCTTGCAAATACTGATTTAGTTAATTACATTTTAATAAATAAATGAAAAATTTCTAAAATTTGTTTCATAACTGCAGCTATCTACTAACATACATTCAAATATTCAGAAAAAATGATTTGGAAAGCGAAATTTTCATTATTGTATAGTTTGGTACTTAAAGGATTAGTAATAATCCTCACAATAAAATTTATTTCTGAAGTCTGCTATATTGTTCTGCTTTTAAATTTTGATAATATATATATATATATATATTGGATTGGTTGGAAAGATCTTTCCGTTTGAGAAAGTTGGTTCATACCGGAAAATTCTATCATTTAATTAGTAGACATTAATTACGATATCTAACGTCTAATTATTGACGGCCAGAATTTCCTGTAAGAATTGATTTTCGCAAACGAAAGGAACTTTCCGAAAAACCCACTATAATTTTAATTTAAATGTCCTCCATGATGGGAGACTTTTTTTCTACACTCTTTTATTTAATTCAATTTTTTTTTTTTTTTTTTTTTTTTTTTTTTTTTTTTTTTTTTGTAGAGATGAAATTTTGTAATTGATTTTTATCTCGCTTGCTGATATGCTAGAATGATAAAAGAATAATTCGAAGCTGTTTTTCTGATGGCAATTCAACCTTTTAATATTTTTAGAATTTAATAATCAATTACAGTAACCCGTCGATATATCGTGCTACTTGGGAGCTAAAAAAATGCGCGATATACCAAAGGGGGTGATATAAGGAGGGGGCAAAAATAGCGTTTATAAATGAAAAATAAAGAGTCCTAAATTAAGCTAACGAGGTTTTCGATTTAATACTTGTTCAAACAAGTTATAAGTTCAACACAAAAGAGATGGTAAAACTTTAAAATATACAAAATCGTACATATACAGCATACATTTTTACTTACATTTTATAGTATTTTCTGAAAGTAAGAATGCATAGTTATTTGTTTTTGATTTTCTTTGATTATCTTCTTGTCACTGGATATTAAAGAACGAAAATGAACCAATTGCATTTCAATTATATGATTAGATTTCGAGGTTTCAAAAGCTGTTCCGTTTCTCGAAAAAGCATATAAATGCTTTTTCGAGAATCTGAACAGCTTCAGTAATAGGAGCTACTAAATCCTCGTCACATTCCTCGTTGCCGTTCTCTTCTTGGACCTCAGAACTATTATCTAGTTGAATTGCTGAAATAATTTCTGCGTCAGTCAAATTTTGAAATATGGGTTCATTGTCTTCAAAATGTATTCATTTGTTCGCATCGTTTACAGAAATTTCCATGCCTAATTTATTGGCATCTTGAACACCTTTTCTTCGATTGGAATATTCAATGGCTAAACGCTGGGGTATTTCATCCAAATTCTGAAGGAGGAGAAATTCTGCTGACTATTCCGTATATATATATTTTTTTTTTATCAGCAAACGGAAATTTATCGGGGACAACTAAAAAAGAGCAAAATAGCCGAATGCGCGATAAACCGAGGCGCTAAATATCGAGAGGTTACTGTAATAATTTAATTTCAAGGCACTGTTACGTTAAACTGCCACAGGAGATAAATCGCCAAATGTCCTTTATAGTTATAATTGTATACCAGTTACAAAAACAACGGATTTAATTATTCCCCAAACCACGCTCGCTAAAAAAGGCCAACTAGCTGTAAAACTGGCGAAATATAATATTTTAAACACTACGAAGTAGAAAATTAAATAAAAATAAAAAATAAAAGTGTAATAATTAAAATAACGCTTTTATTAATTAACAATTTAATATTAATTGGATTATGATTATACGTTAAGAAAGCAATTTTCAAATCCCGAAAAGGCAGTTTAAATGATACTCATACGATATGTTTAAAAATACAAAAATTATATATATATATATTAATAAATTCACTAGCTTCTTTCTATCAAGCGTAAAAAAAAAAACCGTTGAATTTTCCATAATCGGATCCGGTGCCTATGCCAAATAAAAATCTCCATGATGTGGTGCTTTATTTTTACACTCTTTTATGTAACTCAACTTGTTTTTTGTATGTAAAGATGGAATTTTGTAATCGACGATGAGAATACTACACATATAATATATACTACGCAGTTTCGTACGCGGGATTTTAAAGATAAACATTGAATGCTTAAAATTGTGTATTTTAAAAAAACTATTTGAACCTTTTTACTTATTTATTTTATATTACTTTTCAGCAGTTATAAACATTACATGACATCTTGTTAAAAATAAAGTACATTTTGCTTTACAATTTTGGTATGTTCAAATTTATTTATGGATTATTTTGTAAATTGAGGGGGTAGAGGCAAAAAAGTGCCAAGTAACATTTTTGGTGAAATAAATCTAACACGTAATCTGTCACTTAATATTGTAAATTATAATATCCAACATATAATTTGTTTCTAATGTCATTTGGTGGCAGCATATGTGACAGGTTTCGTTTTCGCTCCAGATGTTTGTGCCCCCAATGAAGATAGCTAATTTACAAAAAACGTAATTGCAATATCATCAAAAGTATGTGATATTGTACTCAGAATATCTCTAATGATACTAAGACATTGGCGAAATATTTGTTATATATCTTGATTTGAGTATTTGATCAAATTTTCCAATTGAAATATCTCAGAAGTTCAAAAATATGGCTTGGCACTCTCTTTCCCCGACCTCCTCAATTACATTATCTATATTTTGCCTTAAAAAACAGCTAAAGATGCTTTCCTATTCTAGGAAACAACTCTTAAACTACTTATTTTTAAAATTATTAATTATTTTTTATTTACTCTTAAAATACTTATTTTTAATACTTATGATCGATAGCCGACGCAAGCAATTGGTATTTTCGATGTATTTTCGTCATTCTCAAAACAACAAAATCAATAGTAAGTAAAATTACAAAGCGTGAAAATGACAATTTTACGTTGTTATTGGAAACACACACAAAAAAAAAAGACACAAGTTGAGTTATTTTAATCTACCTGAATTCTGTTCTCAAGATTGGTTTATTACATTAAGTATTAATAAAAATAAATAAAAATAAATTCATTCCTTTGAAATTACCCGTTTAAAGATAATTTAATTTCCTTGACATTTACAGAATACAGTTAATTATGGCTAAGACTACTTCAGCAGATGTTTTAATTAAGGGGGGACAACTAAAATTCTAGTATTGTGCTTGTTTTGGTTGTAACACAGTTTTATGTCAATTTATTGACAAAAATGTTTTGTGTTACTCTTGGAACACAGTCATTTGTTACACTTGCGACAACACACCAGATCCTATTCTATGCATAACATAGATAAATTATTTAATGAATAATATGTTTTATTCCACCAAATCAGAGAGTTAGGTGTTTTGAGTAAAGATTTTAAGAAGTTTTTATAAAATTAGAATCAAAATATTTGTGTGTTTCTTGTTATTTTTGTGACATTTAGGTATCAACTATAAAATACATCTTTTTTTTTTTATTGAGAAACACGTAAAATTCAATCATCAAGCATTCCAGTAAAACATCTGAAAAACTGCTTTGCTTTCCTGTTCAAAAGTACATTTTTATAAAATTAATAAAATTAATATTTACTAACAAAATAAATAAAAAATAGGTTTGAAGTGTCATAACATCAATAAAATGCACCGCATCCGTTTTTTCCTTATAGCTCTTAATGTAATGGAATTATTTTATGTGTCACTGTAAACGAACAATATATGCTAATTATCCTATATTCAAAAGAAAGCAATTGGTAGTCCACCTAAGTGATACATATCAATCGTATTATGTGTAATAAATACATAGTAACATCAATAAAATGCATCGAAAACGATTTTTACTCATAGACCATAATGTAACGGAATTCATTTGTGTGTCTCTGTAAATGAACAACATGCACAGCACATTTCATTTACATTTTTTTTCTGATGCTCATTTTCGGGTACTCCTAGCTTTAAAAAATACTGATCCGTTCTCCATGAATTTTTTCTGCCATTCACAAATTCATGGGCTAAATAAATTCATGGAGACCAGCTCAGTATTGGATAAAGCAAGGATGGGATGGAAAAGAATATCACTGGAAAAGCTGGGGATTAATGCCTTGACGTACTTCGTGCAAACAATAGTGTATATATAAAGGTTTATCAAAAAAAAAAAAAAAAACTCAATATACACTTCTAATATTGTACCAATTTCCATCCATGTATCTGTACATTCCTGTTTGTAATATAAGCTTGAAATTGCCAAGAGTATATAATATATGTATATATATATATATATATATATATATAAACTTATTGTAAAAATTAACCATTGAAACAGAAGCAACTGACCATATGCAATGAAATTACTATACCATATAGTACTGTCAAATTACAAATTATAAAACACTAGGGGGCTCAGCCCCCTACTCGCTAACGCTCGCCAACCCCCCGTGAATTGCAAAGCAATTCACATTGAGACCGCTACGCGGTCCCAGCCGGCTCACCCCTTTTTATTTTTCTAGTAATTCTAGCCGGAAAGTACTACAATAAATCATTTGAACATATGTAATTGACAATTTTTTTTAATGTAAAAAAGTAATTGAAAACTCCGTTGAAAACACAACTAAAAATGCATTTAGTTGATGCTACAAATGGGCATATAAATCATTTAAATACTATGAAAAAAGGATCTTGGGAACATAATTAGTTTAAAACTTATTGTACTTGCACCTATAATATTGTACAGTACGGCTTAAATTCATTAAAAAAAAAAAAAAAAAAAAAAAAACATTACGTGGTAGGAAGATAGTTTATCATCAATAATTGTTTAAATTTCGTTCTACTTGATTATAGATTTCTGCAAAAGAAATTATTTTTACTTCAATAAAATAGCAACAGATGGCAGCAGGGGCACTCTAGAAAGTTTATGTTTTATTATCTCCGATTTTTTGCGTGAAAGAAATTAGTAAATAAATTCTAAATAAGAGTTGAGAATTCATTTGAAATTAACAATATTACCAATAATTAAAATGAGGAATCATCTCAGACGCTTTGGATTGCGTTCATATTATTTTATTTTTAATAATTGCTAGCTTGAGTTTCACTGCTCTGACACTGACCGCCATATTCGAGGCGGAGCTAACACAATCTTGTCTGTTCATTGGTCTGAGCTCTGGAAACTACGGTTGTTGCCAACGATAAAGCAGAAATTCAGCCCTATTTTCGCGTCACGTAAGACAAATATATAGATAGATAGATAGTCCTAATATATGAAGTATTATTTATTCAAAAAGGGAAACAAAAGTATAAACACAAATGGAGGCTTATAATGTAATTCACTTTTTCAAGGGCAGGGAAACCACATTATAAGCAAAAAATGATTGTTTTCTGTAATATATATGTTAATTTTTCTTAGTATTTTATAAGAAATTAGAGTAGTATCCTTGCTGTATCGTCCCCTGTTGAAAATGCAGTTATTATTTTCGGCTTTAAATTTAATTAAAACTTATATGTTATTTAAATAACTCAGAAAACATCTATTTTATTGGATAAAACCATATATAAAACAATTATGCATTTACCATTGACGATAATGATATTTTTTATTTAGTTAACTAAAAAAAATATTACAGACATAACTCAAAAATGTCAATCAAAAAATAATGAAAATAATGTAATAAACGAAAAAAAAAGTATTTTGATATACAAAACTTTTACTTTTTATATTAATAAATATTGTATCTTACTCAAAAAGAATTTAATATATATTTTATATAAAAATATATCAATTATATATTATACAAATAAAAAATATCTTTCACCAAATATTTCAAAAGATATTTTCAATTAGTATGAAAGAAAATATTAAACTTCCTAGAACAAAGAAAAAAAACTTTAAATCGCTTTTCTTATTATGAAGCAAGGATAAATAGATTATTTTTTGTCATAGTACATAATACTAATTTGTTAGAAATAAAAAAAGACACAATTTTCATACAATATGCAAATATTTCTTTCAAAATTGATAGTTCTAAATACCATGATGAATAAAATATTCTGATGTAAAACAGATTGGAAAAATTTATTCAATGTCCACGTGCTATTTATCTAACTAATGACTCCTAGATGCTTTGAAGTGGATTAACTTCCTCAGATGTGCGACAAGCTACAATGCTTCTATTATTTAAAATAATGCATGTCCAGAAAAATAGGATAAAAATAATCAAAAGGTTCCGTGCATAATAAATTAGTGTATTTCATTTAAAAAGAGTTTATTCATAAAAGTAATTTATTCAACTTTTAGTGTAAAAAGACTAGATTTTTTTTTATTTCGTTCTGTATTATTAATTATTGATATTATATTATGAATGAAAGAAGCAAAGAATAAAAGGAATATAATGGTGATATAAAATATATTTTTATTCAAATTAACAGACAAAAAAAATGTGTCAGTATTTAAAAAAAGGTATTTAAACAATATTTTTTCCAGGAACAGGAGTTAAAGAGTTTCTAATTTATCATACTGTGCAGAATTAATAAGAAAAATAATGTAAAAATTAAACTCAAAGTTAATTAAAAATAAAAAGTCCTTTTTTTAAATATATATATATTTAATTCATACATCTTAACAATATTGGACTAATTTTCTTTATTTGAGATGTAATTTTACCAATTGGGTGAAAATATCCGGACCAGTATTCGAACTAGGATCTGGCCCGAACTTTTTTGCTCAGTTGGGAAAATTACATCATTTTTATACCAATTTGAATAATTGTGTCAAAATTAATCTAGCGTAATTTTCTTTAGTTGAATACAGACTTCCAATGCAGTGTTAATGTACTTCATTTGCGTGATTATTAATTATGTAAAAAATAAGAAAGGGTTTATCAGGAAATGTCTATGGTGGTGTTTGAGGATGGTTATTTGAAAGGAAAATAACCGAATATTAGTATTCATTTAAAGAAGCGACAAGTTGCGAAATTACATCTGAAACAGCTGATGCTGACAAACTTTTTGTGAGGGGCAAAGGCAAGTTACAAAGTTACATCAATACTTTTTTAAAAAAGGTTTTGCAATACTTAAACTATAATTTGGTCATTTCGCAAAGTGAAATAACAAAAAATACAATTACCAATTTATCAAGCAACTGAATTTTTTTTAATAACATAACTATTACATTTACTGTGAAGAGAAAACCATGTCTGATTTTATATAAAACGACAATAACATATAAAACAAGAACGAAAAATCATGACTTAAGCATATATTATCAAACACTTTCCAACATATCCAGAAAACTGTAACGAAATTTTGCGTTAAAAAGGGTTAAAGAAGATATGAAATTAAACAGTTTAGAAAACATATAACATATCAAATATTCCAGTTTCGGCAGTCACCTTTCATTGTCAAAAAAGTAGTCGAAGTATTTTGTGCAGCCCTGTGTGTAATTTATAGATTTTCATATATACTATATAACATGCTAAAATTTAGTTGAGTTAGAAAATTTACTTTAGAAATTCTCGCCAATAGATGGAAATGCACTCGAATTCTTCTGTACAGCCCTGCATATTAGCTGAAGACTTTTGTACATACCACATATTAAGCTAAAATGTAAATCAGGTAAAAATCACATAACACAACTTGAAACTCACTTGCAGCAATTACCAACTATAAATAGCAATGTATCTTGTTTTTGCGTATATGAATTTATTTATATTCCATAAACTTCTACTTGTATACTAAATATGTTCAGCAGGAAAATGCATAACACAATTAAAAGTTAACCTTAAACAATTCAGTCCAAAGCCAGTAATACTTATTAATTACTTTCTGTTGCGCTGTATATGATCAACTGAATTTATACACACCACGAACATTAGTAAACTAAGTAAAAAATGTAGTTAAACTTGGAAACGCAAACCAAAGTTAAAAACTCACTTAAAGAAATTATCGCTCACACCCAGAAAAAAGTTTTGTTGAATTAACAAAAATTTGGTTGACCCAACAAAACTTTTCGTTTAAATATGGGTCAATGGAAATTTTGTTTGAATCAACATAAAAAATATTGTTGATTTTTTTTGCCATTCCAAAAAAATTTTGTATCGTCAGCAAAAAAAATGTTTTGTTAATTCAAGTAAAATTCAATTTTACTTGAATTAACAAAATTCTTTTTGTTACATAGATATATGTTATGTGTTATTTTAACAATCTATTTTCTTTTTTCAACAAAATATATTTTGTTTGTTTAAATGATAAAATATGTTATATTACGAACTTGTTTTGTTTATACTACAAAAACTTTTGTTAAATGAACCAATCTAAATATGCAATTTTTACCATTTTTTTAATTCATTTTCAGCAGTGAATTACGCCTGTAAACCTTGAATAATAACAAGTGAATTTTTATCCTTTTTTTTTCAAGCACAAGCCGAGAGAGTGAAAATTGCCCAAGCCGGGAGTCGATCCCGGGTCCTCAGAACAGCGCTCTGAGGCTGTACCACTGAGCTACAAGTAACGACATCTGAGCTCGGCATTTCTCACTCTTATATATGTCGGAACGGCTGCAACCGCAGAACAAGATGGAAATGTCATCAGGAGCACACAAATTTCTGCGGCAAACATAAGACGACAATACAAAGCCCAGCATACGGCAACACATATTTAATTTTTAATTCATTTTCAGCAGTGAATTACGCCTGCAGAAAGCAGGATAAACATTCACTGGTTATTATTAAAAGATTACAGGCGTAATTCACTGCTGAAAATGAGATAGAGCTATTGCAAAGATCGCGAAGAATGCAACATAGCAGAGCCACCTGTTGCGCGATTTACACCAAAAACTAATCAGCAACAATTTATAATAGAACGTAACTGAATATAAAGTTTTATTAAATTCCGTGAATTAGTTCTTGAAATAGAGCGCCCACAAAATTTTTGTCATATACAGACAGATAGAGTCATTTTCTAAAAAGACTAGATATTTTCTAGACAGTCATTTTCTAAAAACAGTCAAATCGTGTTCAGGACCTTCTAAAATCCGTCGGAAACCGGAAGTCGAAAATTTTCATGATTCCAATACTTTCTTCTTTTAAAGATAGAAGAAAATAATAAATGGGACAGATGGATTTTTTAAACTACCTTGGATCGTCCCAATGAAAAAAAGTTTTAATTATCCGAAAATTATGTTAATCCTTTAATTATATAGCTATATAAGTCAAATAAATCGAGTTACGTGAGAGAATTATGGCTACTACACAACAATTTAAATTTTGCAAAAACAACAAAATTTTGCTGGAATTACAAAATTATTGTAAAATTAATAAAACAGATTTTGTTAATTCAAGTAAAATTGATGAATTTTTGTTAAAATTTTGTAAGAGTGTTAACAATATTTTTTTGTCCAAGCAACAAAACCAATTGTTTTACTTCAACTAAAAATTTTGCTAAAACAACCAAAATGTACTCAACAAAACATGTTTTATTGTTTTAATAAATTCCTTTTTCTTGGTGGCATAGACAGTACTATAATAGAATAATTTTGTGTCTCCCTATAAATGAATGATAAACGTAATGCGCACAATAACTTTCAGTAAGAATTTTATAATGCACATCAGTAACACAGATAAATTTCATTATGCTCGAAATAGTATAACATCATTAAATACACTGCAAAGTAGTTTTCTCCGTAAACTATTATGTAACAGAATTATTTTATGCGATACTGTAAGGGATTAAAAAATTCTTTGCAGCCCATATTGTGCAAAAAGCATGTTTTAGTCTACTTCATAAATGCATATCAATTTCATGATGCTTGAAATGACTTTACATCATCAAAATACCCTCCAAACGATTTTTTCGCATTGACCGTGACGCTACATTTTCAATAGCGACTGTGCTATAGTAAAAGTCAATAACATATAAAGATTACAGGTTAATCCGAATATATTTAGGACAGTTAGATCTCGGACGGAGGACCAGACGGCTAGAAAAACCGATATGATAAATACTTTTCAATTATGTTGGAAAATGTTAATAATACAATTCACTTACAAATTTTTAAGATGAAATAGATAAAGTTTTATAACATTTTTAATCATCTATTTGGACACATAACTAGACAAAACCCTTTATTGAAACAACGTGTGTATAATGACGGAGACTCTATTTTAAAGCTTAACTTTAAAAATAACTTCAATTTATTGATACATACGACAATGTTTCACTGAGTTACGAAGACGTGCGTAAGATGGATTATTATTCCCTCAGTATCCCATTTCACGTTTTTAAATAAAGTTAAATGACTTTCTAAATCCCAGAAGGGAATTATATATCTACATTCCTGAAAAGTTAACAACTAGAATCCAAAATGAGATATGGAAGGATTTTAGTATGTGGCCAGCTTATTGAAATGCGGATTTATTTATCAGTGTGTGCTAAATCACTGAATTCCATAAGGTATTGATGTGATGTATTAAATTTTTTAGTCTAGTTTAGATAAAACTAAAAAGTTTTACTTATGTTTTCATTATCTATTAATGCTTATTTATAACTTATTTTAGTTGTCTATAACCTAATGAGCAACTCTCGATCTTAAAGAATATTTTTTTATTTATTTAAAAGCGATTTTTAAACAAGTAATTTTACATAGAATATCAGTACAGCATTTGAAAAAAATATACTATATACAGGCGGAGGAAAACTATAAACTTGTGAACAAATAACCATGTAGCGTTAAACAACAAATATGAATATTGGCCAAGCAGGGATATTTAGCATTATGCGAAAAAAAAAGTTTGTCTATCTAAGAGGTGAAATAAGTTGTTGATGGGAAGTACATATCACGAAAATGATGTAGCCTTAAAAAGAATGCAAATTACTGATCTGAAACACACTTCAGTATGAAATATTACCACCGTGAAATACAGGGTGATTTTTTTTAAAGTTGTGAAAGTAAAATCCTATAACAAAAGAACCACTGATCAAAGTGACTTAAAATGTCACCAGTGTGCTCCCAAAGCAATGAGAATTTTTTAGGCACGATTAAAAAAAACTTAAAATCGCACCGACAGATGGCGCTGTAAGTTAACAGAAACAAAGAATATCGTCAGTGGGAGGAAAACTATGAACGGAACTTTTAGAAACCATCTTCCGAAGGCCTTCTGTCAGCATTGGACCTTTTCTTAAATTCTTAAATGTCCTGAATCGCCTAAGAGCAGTTGCTGCGCTGTCATTATTCTAATAATACAGTTTCACTAACCACGCACGGTCCGTCAATGGCACAGTCATTGCGAGGATATCATTAGATTAATGGACACGAGGTGTTCGTGTTTTTATCGCCACTGTGCGTGTGTCGTGTCCAAGCTCATCTCCCGACTTCACTGCATATACAGCGCCATCTGTCGATGCGATTTTAAGTTTTTTTTAACCACGCCTAAAAAATACCCATTGCTTTGGGAGCATACTGGTAAAATTTCAGGTCATTTGAATCAGTGATTCTTTAGTTATAGGGCTTTACTTTCACAACTTTAAAAAAAAAATCACCCTGTACTACTCCCACACATAGTATATGCTGTGAATGAAATGATTCAGAAAATTGTGGAGAATTTTTCAATCTTCGTTCAGTGCATTGAGGAAAGAATGCTGATTCGTTGGCGGAAATTCTGCAGCAGAATGATGTCTTCACAAGTAGTCTCAAAATCTTTCAATAGTATATAGGTCCGGAGAACTTGATTGTTATACGAAGCGTTGAATATTCTCGCCATTTATAAACTAGCTGAATGGCTGTGCAATCACATGACACGTTATCGTTCATGAAATGGAATATAACATCGAAATGACTAACATGAGGCAGCAGAATTTTTTTTCATGAATTTATCACTGATTAAAAATACCGATACAAGCATATGTAGTGGCATGTGACCGTTGTATATGATTCCTAAATATAACATTTCACTGTGAGAACAATATAAGTCCCTTGGTATTTATTTACATTCTAGCACCAGTTAAGCTATCGTCAGTAAACAGATGGAAGATGAACTTACACTCTCAGAAAAAACTGTAAATTTATGAGCGTTTGAACTTCAATTTTCACGGGCAACAACTTTATTTGATGAAAAACGGTCTGATCCACTAAATAAGTGGCCTTATCCCTTAGATACTTAGAAAATAAAGAGCAATCCACATATTTTTACAGTTCTAGCCCATATGTTAGCAAAAATACGGTACGAGCCCATACATTGTCCTCCGCTAGGGTGTAACCCTTCATTTTACTCGTGTTTCGAAAATTAACAGCGATTATGTGATGATTATCTAACTTGCTACGTGCTATGGAGCAGTAAGTAAAGTGTTATTGAGTTTTAAAGTGCATTATATCCTGTGCATTATAATGCTGTAATACTTTGCCCCGTAAAATTACGGGCTGCACAAAATGATGGGCATGCATTGTTTTTTTACGGGGTATGACTGGAATCTCTGCTGCCGGCCTCTGGCTGCAATTTTACTGCAATTTTTTTTACAGTGTACGTTTATTTGAAAAGGGGACGCATGCCCATTTGACCCCATTTGTCCCGATGCTGACGACGCCATTGAGGTATAGCAAAGATGATCTTGCAATAGTGACATGCGCAGAACTGATACAATACTTCTCACAAATGCATGGATACAGTATTTTAGAATATCTGTGTCGCTTTAGCATTTTGACCAGTTGTAGAGCACCAGTTTCTCTCATTCAGCCTTCACTGTAAAAAAAAAAAAAAGACAAATGTTTCTTAATCTAGGAAAAAAATTGCTATTAGTAACTTCATTCAAAAATATATGTTAAGAATTGCCCACGATTCTGAAAAGCGTTCTTTATCTTTTGAAAGCTCTGAAACCAATATATTTTCGTAATTTAAAGAAGTATATAATAACCGTATTTAATCATAGTATTCTATTTTTTTCTGAAATTAAATAAGGCGAAAACGTCTATCGAAAAACTGTGGTAGAATTGTAAGTGCCCTGTATACGCACTCACTGTAAAAAAAGAGAAATGATTTTTAATCTATGATAATATAACCCTTTTAGTGCGGGACTCGACTAATGTTGACATCTAGGAGTTGGCTGCTGTAGACTACATTAAGCGTCGACAAAAGTCGCCTAGGCGTTCACGGCGTGTATTGTGCTCACTGTAGTGCGTCATGGGTTTAGCAGTGATGACGTATTGCGCCTGGGTAGGGCAGTAATTTGGCTATAACCAAAACAAGTAGTGTGCTTTTCGTATAACCATAAGATATGATTTTTAATTTTGTATTGGGTCGTTCGGAAAGTCGTGTCCCTTTGGGAAAATCAATTCGTACCAGAAAATTCTGCCCGGTAATCAGGTAAATAAATCGCTTTTTTGGTCAAAATATACCGCACAGGGCATTAACCACCCCCCCCCCCCCCTCCAAAAAAAAAAAAAAAAAAAAAAAAATCCGCACTGACAGGGTTAAAATAACCACGAAATACATAATAAACTCAGTTTAGCTATCTATGATTCGAAAAAGCATTCATTATCTTTAGAAACTTCAGAAACCAATATATTTAGGGACTTAAAGAATCATTTATAAAAATATAGTTTCTTTTGCTGCCACTGATTTTCGGAATTGTTCCTGTGTAGTGTTTATAGAGTATTCAACTGTTTCCATCAGGAACATATGTTTTTCTCATGCTATCAATTCGCAAGCAAACAGTTTCATGTTCAACAAATATTTTTTAAATACAAACATGATAAATTAACAAAATAAATATTAGCATTAAAATTATTGCTTCTATTTGTTATTCTTGCAGGTATAAATTCAGTTTAGCAGCTGGAAATATTTATTTGTGAATTGATATAATACTAAAACCTAATAACTCGGTTTGAAAAAACTGATAAATACACAATAAAAAAAAAACTACTCGGAAATGTTTCTGAAAATAATTGACAGCAGAAAAATCTTTATTCTTACAAATTCTTCTTTAAATATCAAAACTATATTGATTTCTCAGGCACCTAAAGATACAAAAACGCTCATCGGAAATCTGGAGT
The DNA here is from genome assembly GCA_963931845.1 of Maratus michaelseni. NCBI lineage: Eukaryota > Metazoa > Arthropoda > Arachnida > Araneae > Salticidae > Maratus > Maratus michaelseni. The sequence goes on along the minus strand of OZ007595.1, from coordinate 89,264,109 downwards.
AACTCGGCAGATATTGTTGTATATTTTTGTTCGTGGTTACATTATATTTTTACAGTGTAAGAAACATTTGTCTTTTTTACATTGTAATGTACAGTAGTAAGAAAAAAAAAACAGCGTCTCATCCATTTTAATAACCAAAGTGCCACAAATAAGTATAAAAATGGTTATTCGATTGGCAATTATGTCTTTTTATGTGCGTTCGTAATTATATAAATACGTAGCACCTATTGTCGTCGTCTGGTCCGTCCGTCTGTCTGTCCGTCCGTCCGCATATAACAACGCAAAAACTACCCAACCGAATTGTTTGAAATTTAAGCTATATTATCTTTGCAGAATTTTGTCGAGACATTTCAAATTTTATAAAAATCGAATCAAAACTTTAGAAAATATTAATAAAAACATTTATTAAGAAATTTGATTTTTTTTTTTTAATCGGTGCTTTCTTGTTATAGGAGCTTTCGAAGTTTAATCGTCAAGCGACTGAGATACTTATTTTATGACAGAAATTAATATGCAGACGATATAATTCATTTCACAGAGTTAAAAATCATCAAGATCTGAATATTTATATAACCAGTCATAGTACGAACGCACCTCATTTGTCACGTTTGACGTACAATTTCCAACTTGTTTCTATTTGTGATAAAAACAATTAGTTTAGTTGTCCGTTTCCAAATTGAAATTTTAACAAACTTTGAAATTTTTAATATAAACAGTGAATATTGACATCATATGTCAATTCTTTGGTTAAATGAAAATTTAATATTCAAAAGAATAAAAAAAGTCTAGCTTTGTGACGAAACATTCTGACTTTGTAACCGTCAAAGTCGCGTCACATGTCGTTGAAATATAATCACAGTGATGTGGATGTAAATTGGCTATGGTAGTTTTTGATCTCTTTTGTGACGCCACATTATGACCACTTTGTAAGTAGCAATGTGACTGTTTTGTGAGGATTGTGCCTTTTGTGGGGGACTCTGCTTTGAAACGGGTTACCAGATTTATGAGAATCCAATCCGGAAAATTATTATCAGCTTTTTTTTCCTCTACATGTTTGATTTGTATGGAGTGTCGGATGGCATGATTATCGCGAACACGAACGAACCCTAGTCGGGTCTTTACGTTTATGCTAGACATTAGAGATCCGCAAGCAAATTCAATTTCATGTCTCCCACAATCCAACCATATCACCCAAGAGTGCTCCTTTGGCTCACAGCGCAACCCAACCCAAACTCGATAAAATAATACCTCAAACTAAAAAAAAATCATTTACAATGTAATGTATATCAATTTCATTATATTTGAAATAGTGTTACATAATATTCTGCAAACTGTTTTTTTTTCCGTAGACCATTATGTAACAGAATTATTTAATGCGGCCGTATAAATGAATAATGCATGCTTTGCCCTCCATATTCTATAGAATGCAAGTTTTAGTGCACTTCATAAATACATACCAATTTCTTTATGTTTAAAATGGTGTAGCATTATTAAAATGTACTTGAAACGATTTTTTCCCATTGACCGTAATGTAACGGAATACTTTAGAGTGTTTCTGTAAACAACTATAAATTCCGCACAGTTCATTTTCAATAGCGATCCCGCTATAGTATTCGCTAATAACACACGAAAATTACAGGGCAATCGGAGTACTTTTACGAGAGATAGAGAACGTAGAGACTGACAGACAAACCAATGTCATAAACACTTTTCAACTATATAAAACAAGTTCGGAAATTCATCTTTATTTTCAAATTAAAATGAAAATGCACACAAAAACGTGTGATTCCATTACCTAAAATATGATTAAAACTTTAATTAGATTTTAATTCTAAAACATTAAAATCGAGCACTTTCGGCTGTGAATCCAGCCTTCATCGACATTAATAATAAATCTGATTAATAATGATTGGGATTAATAATGATCTGGATGTTTGTGTTTGATCAACTGTTTTTATTATTAATCCCGATGAAGGCTGAGTTCACAGCCAAAAGTGCTCGATTTTAATGTTTTAGAATTAAAATATAATTAAAGTTTTAATCATGTTTTAGGTAATGGAATCACATGTTTTTGTTTGCACTTTTATTTTACTTTTCAACTATTTAGGAAAGTGTTAAAAACAGTAACTGTTCTTAATAAACGTGATCTGAACATCAGAAAGATCCGTCGTGACAGTCACAGCATCGTAAAGTCGCGTCGTGGGGATTGCTTGACAGAGTCACTGACATCGGAAATTGTTAGAATGCACTGAAAAAAATAAAATAAAAACAGTTCAGTAAATGGAAAATTTAATCTTCATGAGGCAACGGTTACATATACTCAGCACAGTAGTGTTCATTGATTGTTCGGTAAATGGAATTTTCTCAACATCGTGACATTGAACTTGATTTTAGTCACTTTTTAAGGAACTAAAAAAAAACACGGAACAAGTAAACTAAAATTTTTAATAAAAAAATTACAACTTAAAATCTATTGCATATTACAATAATAATGTGAATAATTCATAAGTAATTAACATATTATCTCAACAATTATACGACGTTTCATATTTTGCCTCCTTATTTGTAGAAATAATGAAATAAATTAAGAAATTGAAATAACATATACATACGTGTCTTGTTTTCTCATTTTTAAATTTCAAAACATTTTTGAGCCAAAGCACTTGTTTTAAATGTAACTATATATAAAAGGGAATTTTTAATAATTTAACATATTTTAATATGTTTAGTTATTTATATCACTATTTATATCAATAATTGACACGTAGATTTATTTATATAGTCACTTCATGTAATAAGGTTCTGCAAATATGCTACATCTAAAAATTTCTATAAATAATCGTTCAAAGTATATATTCTTTATTTATGCTTTTTATTTTATTGATCTTATATTCCTAACAAATTCTGGGAATTTTTAGAAACTCCTAGATCTTCTGAAAACCCTTCATTAAAAGAAAAAAGAAATACAGCAAACACAAAGTAAATTTCTGTTAATGGAACAAAAAGTGTAATTTAACTGTCAAACATTTTCTGTATAAAATATATTACATTACTTTTGAGTAAAACATGTCAAAGCGTTTTCTAAAGTATTGAATTCAAAAGTATATTATATTCAGCAACAAAGTGCTTAAAGATTTCTTCAAAAAAATTATATCCACTCCTAAATTATCAATATAAGTTTAAAAGTCTACTTTCATTCAATAGAAAGTTTTACAGGAAAATATAATTTTTACCTCATTATTATTGAGTTTTTTACCAATTTTTTGCTATTATACATTGTTTAAAGAAGTATTTTGTAAGATACAAACGTTCAAGATATATGTACAAACATACCAAAAAACTACAAATTATAATAACTTTAAATCACTTCTTGTAATAAGACAATTTAATATGCTAAATCTTTAAACTTTACATAATTTTACATTTTCGTTGCCAATATATTTTCTTAAATATGATACATTTTTACAATTTATATAAATACTCATTAACAATATATTTAATTAAAATAAATTTATTTTAAATTTTGAAAATGCCTTTCCTAAATATATTCAATGAACATTCGAAAAATTCTAGTTCTTCTGAAAACCATTTAATCAGATAAAACTGCAAGAAAAATCAAAATTACTTTTAAAGGGATCAAAAGTGTACTTTAAGAATCAACTGTTCTCTCAACAAATATATTACATAATTTCTTTTGAGTAACACATTTCAAAGCATATTCCAAGTATATTGGATTCAAAAATGTCTCATGAACAATGTGAACAACGGGTTGAATAATTTCTTGGAAAAAATGCTTCCGCTCATAGGTTGTCAATGTATGTTTCATATATAGTTTCATTAAAAAAAAGGTTTGTGAGAAAAACATATTACCCTCTCTGAGCTGCAAAGACACTCAAACCCCTTTTTTTGTTTTAAAACACTATTTTAGAGGTATCATGTGATTGCAGAATATGTACATTTAAAAATATGAAAGAAACATGCCATTAAGAATTTTATGGTAACAATATTTCATGAATCTTTCGTAAAAAAGTGAATTCTTTAAGTGGAAATTTTAATTTATCCGACACTGTTAAAAATTTACAGCAAACTGTCCAGTCATTTGACTGTTTTTATAGAAAATGGCTACATAACCGTATTTTCATTCTATTTTGACCTTACTACAAGCAATAATATAGTCAGAATAACGCTAAATTACGGCAATGTAACCATTTTTTGTAAAAACGCTCAAATGACTGGACAGTCTGCTGCAAATTTTGAACATTGTAATGAAATTCTTTATTTAGTACGAAATATTTTCCCCAAAAAATAGCAAATAGGTAAAAGTTCAAAAGAGTTTCAGAAAAATGTGTTATTTATTGTTTTATTATTTTTGTAATAATAGTTCATTATTTATTTTGAAAAAAAAAAATCTTGCATGCTGAAACAATTTTTTTAAAGAAATCCGTGCATATATATATATATATATATATATATATATATATAAACTAGTTAATTTATTAATAATTAATTCATTTTAAAAACCACTAATTTAAGTAATTTGTTTGTTAATAACGTTACGCAAGTAGTAGTCTCTAAAAATATTTATTTGATTGGAAAAATTGTTATCGTGTAATAATTAAAGAAAAAAAAATTCCTTTAATTTATTTGATAAACCTATCACAAAAATCGATTCCTGTTGAAAAAATTCTATATTTCAATTAATTTTTTCTTCGAATATAAATTTTAAAATATATATTATTTAAAATTAAATTTCGAAAAACTGTAAATTGCAATCAATAGCTTATTTTAACAGAAATACAATTCCAGAAGACTCAAATATGCGAATTTATAATTACCGCTCATTCTATAAAGTTTTTTTTTTTTTTAGTTGTGTTCCAAAAACCTACTCGCATTGTAATTTGATCTCCTACGATTAAAATGGAATTTAACATTAGGAGTTTCTAAAATACTTGACTTATTTACTATCCATTTGGTATCTTAAAATAAAATTTATCAAATAAATACGATAACAAAATTTGGTGTTAGTTTCGAAAAATTTAAAGTATGGTACAATTTCATTTTGTATAGGACTCACGGAGCAAATTTAAGTATAGAATTATTTAGTATATTTTATTAATAATCGTTTTGAACTAATCACATTTTTATACGATGATCGCTGGCAGAGTTAGTGAAAAAAAATGTAAAGCTTTTAAGTGTATATTATAATTATATAGTAAATTTTATTTTATCTTAATAAAATTGTTTAATTGTGATATCTAATTCGATGCCTTGTACTATGGATTGATTTAAAATTATTAACAATATATTTTCATAAATATATATATTTTTAAACTTAAGTAGTAATTTTTCTAAAAAAAATTCTATGAATTTTCAGGTAATTTTAGTATTTCTGAAAACCATTCATTAAAAAAAAACTGCAAACACAGAGTAAATTTCTGAAAGGGGACCAAAGGAGTACTTTAATTTTTAAGCATTTTCTGAAGAAAATTTATTATAATTCTTTTGAGAAAAATATCTCAATTCGAAACTAATGAATTGACTCTAAAATTTTCCATTGACATTCTCATTAACTATGTGTAAAGGACTTCTTTGTGAAAAAATATTTCCTCTTCTAAGTTGCAAATTACAACTTAAAATCTACTTTCCTACAAAGGAAATGTTGAGTGAAACTATGTTCACACAGCTGATTACATTAAGCTGGATGTCTGTACCAGTCACATTTTTATACAATGATTTCTGGCAGAGTTAGTAAAAGAGTATAACTTAACAATATAATAAAATATAACACCTTGTAATAGTATATTACTTTTAAATGCTAAAGGTGTAAAATTAACAACTATAATATAAATTAAAATAACTTTTATTAGTTGTTTTACATGTATCAAGAAGAAACCATCCAAATAAATTTCAATGAAAGTAAAATAATATTTCCCTCCAGTCTACACTATCCATCCATAATAAGAGAAACCATAGAGATACTCACGCGCAAAAATACAATATGTAACGATGCGGCATCTTTTAATTTACCGAAACTGTGGCTAGAATTACTCCATGCTCAAAGATATGAAAATAAACAATCAAGTAAAAAATAATAGATAACGTGCGTAATTTTTTTAAAAAGTACATGTAAATAATAACTTCAAAACCCGTGCAGCTTTAGAATATTCTCATTTTGTTTTTGAAAATGACTCAGAAGAGTCGAAACATGTAAAACAACTAATAAAAGTTATTTTAATTTATATTATAGTTGTTAATTTTACACCTTTAGCATTTAAAAGTAATATGAGTGTAACTTATTTTCCACGACTGTGCATATTGATTATTGTCAAGCATTTTTTGAGTAACAAAACAGAAGTAACATTTTGTGAAACAAATGTAATATTTTTAAGTGTATTTCATAATTATATAATAAATTTTATTTTATGTTAATTAAATTTAGTAATTGTAACATATAATACGGCACATTGTAACATGGAATGATTTAAAATTATTAGCAATATCTATATATATTACTTTATTACTAGTTTTTTCCTAAAAATATTGTATGAACTTTCAGGTAATTCTAGTACTTCTAAGAACAATTTATTCAAAAAGCTGAAACATAAAGTAAATTTCTGTACACGAACCAAAGATGAACTTTATTTGCTAAGCATTCTCTGAACAGAATGTATTATATTTCTTTTGAGTAAAACATCTCGAATCGAAACTAATGGATTGACTCTAAAAGTTTCCATGAACATTGTCATCAAGAATGTGTTAAAGGATTTCTTGGGGAAAAAAATTCCTCTTATAGGTTGACAATAAAAGTTTAAAATCTATTTTCATGCAAGAAAAACGTAGAGTGAATCTATATTACACTTACTCAGCTGGAAAAAACTGGAAACTTTTTTTTATCACTTTTAAAATACTATTTCAGAGGTATTTGTGGAGTAAAAATGTGTATATGTTGAAAGTAACATGCCATTAAGAATTTCAAGTAAACAAAGTCTGAAGAACTTTTTGTGAAATATCTGCATTTTAAAAGTAAATTTTATATTATATATTTTATAACGGAATTCTTTATTTATCTTATAAATTGGTGTATTCTTAAATATTATTTTTTTACTAAAATCCATGAAAAGGGAATGTATTTATTTATTTATTACCCATTGGGAAAATGGTTGTTGCTTTCGGTCGAGAATGGACCAATTGATGTTCGAATTTTACTATTATAACCGTTTTTAACGAAATAGCCAATAAAAATACATAAAATCGTGACAAAAATGTTAAAGTTACAAAAAGGATAGATGCAAATTATCAGATATGAAAAATAAAGTAGAAATTTGGTCCTTTTGTGTTGTAGCGCTCCAAAGAATGATTTTTTTTATTTCTGTTTTCATTAATATATTGCAAATTTGGTACTTTCGTATTATAGCGGTCCCTAAGAATGAATCGCCAATATCGCGGTATAGTACCGCGATAAATTTATTAAGAAAACCATTGAAATTATTCTTTTATTTTTAAACTTACGGCCGTATCTTATAAAATATTTATTTTATTCAAATACTACCCTCGCCAAAATTAATTGTTTTTAAAGCAATGTCCCTTTATTTTCATTTAAGACTGAACTGGCCATTTTAGTTTAAAAATACAAAAATATAAGAAACCAATTAATTTACAATTTCCCGAAAAAAGCATCTTAAACGATAAAATTAACTTAAAGGGTATATTAAGCATTCTCTAAACAATATATGAAGGGGGTACCGGGGTGTGTTGGCCCAGTTTTCTTCGTTATAATTTATTTCTTTTATTTTATTAAAATTTTATTTACTTTTTTAGTTTGGACAATCAGTGAACTTTAAAGCAGAACCACGTGGGAAACATTTTGAAAAATATTAATTAATAGTTTCTATATGAAGCTCAGAAGGACCACAAGTCACTGGGCCAACCTGCCGCGTTGAACGGGGTAGGTTGGCCTAGTAAATAGATTTTATTTTCCGATTGCTAACGGAAATTAAAGACACAGAACATATCAAATGTAATTTTAATTTGGTATGCAAAAGATACAAAGGATAAGAAAAGATGTTTTGTTCAACTTAACTACTGCCTTCATCGAAATCTTTCTCATCATCACAATGAATGCAAACATAAAATATCATATCCACAGTGACATATGATTCGTGTACCCAACATTTTCACCTGGCACATTCAATGAAATGTTCTTCTGATTTACTATTTTGGAATGATTTAAAACAGCGAAGACATAGGGAATTTTCTTTGTCTTCTTATTCTTCTTCACTGGATAGGTCTACTGCTTCTTTGATGGATCTCTTCTTCAATTTCACTTCGAGAAAGGCTACTTTCATTGTTTCTTATGGAGCCTTTGCTCTGTCTGATTGTTTAACATAATTACGAACCATTTAGCATCTAGAAATGTCGCAGTAGCTTTAACAGGCCATAGACAAAATTTAAAAGTGGAACCCACATTAATGCAAGTTGCTTTTAAAGAAATATTAAATAAAGCCACTTACAGATTTTATTAATAACAGAGAATACAATAAACGAATACAATAATTTTATAATAAAGTTTCTCTAAATAAACTTTCGAAAACTTCATAGCTTTCAAGAAACAACTAGTCCGCAAGTTTCTTTTACAGCACACTGTTTTTTCGTCAGCTATTTACGCTATAAAAGAAATAAAAAAAAATTTGTGATTTCAGATAAGTTATAAATTTTAGATTATATAAAAATTAGATTTTTATGGAATTTTAATATTACTTTTAATATTATTTTGTTTTGTTTATAAATCCGGGGTCCTCCGATTTACTGGCCTAGACATTTGTTTTATTTGCCTATTAGTTAATACCACACTGGCCAGTAACACACTTAATTAAGGAATTTTATTTATTTTTACAGGCTTAGGAATGTAGAAAACAAACTCTTAGGCTACGGAACATATTGGCCCGTGGGGCAACATGCTCCAGATTGGGCCAACTTGCCCCATATCACCATTTTGGTTTTTGATCGTCGTATCAAAATATTCTGTTAATATTTTCAAAAATCAGTAGATGGAAAATACGCTCTGAACAACGGTCTGGACAACTAATTTTATATTGTTATTCAACAATGTGAAACTTTAATTTAGAAACAAATCAGAAACGATTATTTTAAGTGCAAAACAAAACTCACCTGAGTAAAAATTTGAAATTTTGAAGTAACTTTCTTTATTACTTCTTCACTGTTGACGCTGTTGTGAGTGAAAGGAGATGTCATACAACACATGCCACTTAGCTAGTAACTCTATCCACCGGATAGTTTGAGAAATATCGCGGACAGGCCAACGTGCCCCTATGGCCAAAATGCCTCCTAATATTTTTCTTTTGCATAAAACATCTTAAAACGTTTTCTAAATTAATGTCCCATAATGCTAAAAGTGATAAAAAAACATAACACAGAATATTTAAAATACCTGTTTTTAATGTAGATAACATTGTTTCATTCACAACTATCGGTGACATCTTCAGATCTTAATGATAAATAGAAAATTCTCGCATATTTGAAAATAGTAAAACATATACCACGAGATCGCATGTCCAAAGTTAGTAGGTGCTTAATTTGGCTAAAACTGGGAAACGTGAAAAAATTATTATTTATTTTTATTATTATTGCTTTTCCATTTATCGATCATCGCGTGCCAAATTTTAGCAAATTCAAAGGAAACGGTTTCGTTACAAATGCAATCTTTTCGCAAATATATTTCTATAGATTCACGGATAATGGATGGGAAATAAGCTCTTGATTGAAAAATTATTTTACTATTATTGAAATCTATCTGCAGCTGCTCCTTACTATATTGTCTGGCTAAAGCGGTGGTTCTTCTGTCATGTTTGATATCTGCCATATGTTCTTTTATTCTTGTTTTTAATTTTTTGTTTGTCATTACTATATAGTACTGTATTGTTCCATCTGCCTTGGTGAATGGGATTTCATAAACACCGGAAAGTTGGTTAGGTTCTAGTGGGTCTGTTTTTCTGCATACTATGTTTTTTAATTTTGTGGAAGGTTTTGCAATAAGACAGATATTAAATTTTCTAAGTTTATATTTTAATCTTTCAAAGAATCCTGGAAAATATTGTAAAGTTGATATTTTTGAATTTCGTTCATTAAAGGTTTTCTTCTTTTTATTATTCTCCATGCTTGTAATTAATTTATTGATGGTGCTGTCTTTGTATCCATTATTTATTGCGATGTCACGTATTTTATTTATTTCATAATTTAATTGATTAGAGGTACAGACATGAAAAGCTCTTCTAATAAAATGTCGAAAAGCAGAAACTTTATAGGAAAAAGGTGCTTGAGCGTTATTAGGAATAATGGATGGATTAGCTATTGGTTTTCTATATACCGTACGTTCAATGCCATGGTGGGTTTTGATTAGCAGCACATCCAAATAAGGGAGTGTGTTATTTGTTCAATTTCCGACGTGAAATTAATCATAGAATCAAGGCTATTTATCTGATCAAGAAAGCTATTAAGTGAGGTATCCATGTGTTGCCAAATTATGAAGATATCATCGACGTATCTGAGCCATGTATGAGAGGTATAATCTAATTTATTATAAATATCGGTTTCTAAAGGTCTTAATATGAATTCCGCTAAAAGTCCAGATATAGGGGAACCTATCGGGGCCCCATTATTTTGCTTATAGATTTTCTTGTCAAATATAAAATAGTTATTGTTAACTATAAAATTAAGAGCAGTCCTTAATGTTGTTTTAATATTGTCAATAATGTTCCTTAGGTTGTCAATACAGTTATTTATTCTTATAGTGACTTGTTGGGTGTCCACTGATGGGTATCGAGAGATGACATCTAGACTTGCTATTAAATATTTCTTCGGATACTGGATGTCATCCAAACGTTGAATTAATTCATTCGTTGAATTAATTGCATGATCTGAAGGAGGTAATATATTTTTCAACAAAATCACAAATGTTTTCTCTATGTAATAAGTATTTCCTGAGCATTTTGTTACTATTGGTCTTATTGGCATATTTGCTTTGTAATTTTTAAGTCTACCTACAATTGTTGGGATTACGGCTAATTTATTCACTCTAACTACAACTTTCTAATCAGGCCAATTACCTTTATTTACTAATTCAGTAATTTTTTTTGTTAATTGTGTTGAGAGGGTTCTTCTTGACTTCTATACAGTTCATATTATTAATACATTCCATCATTTTATTTTTAGAGTCATTTGTATTTAATATAGCCAATTTATTGGATTTATCTGTCTGAATCAAGATAATCTCTGGATCAAGTTCAGGGTGTTTAATTCATCTTTAGATAGTTTTGTAGGTCGTTTTATTAATTTGTTAAGTTCGTGGTACATAATGTTGCGTATTTCTTCTTTATATTCACTTTGTGAAGTTTGTACCACAGTTTCGAGTTCAGTAATAACAGATTTTAGATTAGGTTTCGTCGGAAAAATACATTTAGGTCCATGTTCTAGTACATTTATTTCCTTTTCATTTAATGTTTTGTTAGATAAGTTCAGAAAATCCACTGGTTTGCTACTACGTTTAACATGATTATTTTGAGTACTACAAAGTTTTTGCATTTTATGATATTGTATTGTTTCTTTCGAGATGTTTTTGCCATATCTATATTTTATTAGACTTTGCATTAAGATATAAAAAAAATACGGCGGAGTTGATGACACAAATTCAAAATATAAATCAAAAGTTCTTTTTGGCAGACAGTTAATATATGCGTATTTCTTCCTAATACACAATGCCAAGCATTTTTGTTCAAATTGTCTATTAAGACTAGAAAAGTTCAAGTTGAACTTATATAACAAAACATTAAATGAAAAAGAAATAAATGTAATTAAACACCCTGAAGTCCCTAAGACTTGATCCAGAGATTATCTTTATTCAGACAGATAAACCCAATAAATTAGCTATATTAAATACAAATGACTATAAAAGTAAAATGATGGAATGTATTAATAATATGAAATGTATAGAAATCAGGAAGAACCCTCTCAACACAATTAACAAAAAAGTTACTGGATTAGTAAATAAAGGTTATTGGCTTGATGATATAAAAGTTGTAGTTAGAGTGAATAAATTAGCCGTAATCCCAACAATTGTACGTAGACTTAAAGATCACAAACCAAATATGCCAATAAGACCAATAGTAACAAAATGCTCAGGCCCTACTTATTACATAAAGAAAGCATTTGTGATTTTGTTGAAAAATATATTACCTCCTTCAGATCATGCAATTAATTCAAGGAATGAATTTATTCAACGTTTGGATAACATCCAGTATCCGAAAAAATATTTAATAGCAAGTCTAGATGTCATCTCTCTATACCCATCAGTGGAAACCCAACAAGTCACTATAAGAATAAATAACTGTATTGACAACTTAAGGAAATATTAATGACAATATGAAAACAACATTAAAGAGTGCTCTTAATTTTATAGTTAACAATAACTATTTTGTATTTGACAAGAAAATCTATAAGCAAAATAATGGGGCCCCGATGGGTTCCCCTATATCTGGACTTTTAGCTGAATTCATATTAAGACCTTTAGACACCGATATTTATAATAAATTAGATTATACCTCTTATATATGGCTCAGATACGTCGATGATATCTTCATAATTTGGCAACACATGGATACCTCACTTAATAGCTTTCTTGATCAGATCAATAGCCTTGATTCTATGATTAAATTCACTTCGGAAATTGAACAAAATAACACAATCCCTTATTTGGATGTGCTGTTAATCAAAACCCACCATGGAATTGAACGTACGGTATATAGAAAACCAATAGCTAATCCATCCATTATTCCTAATAACGCTCAAGCACCTTTTTCCTATAAAGTTTCTGCCTTTCGACATTTTATTAGAAGAGCTTTTAATGTCTGTACCCCTAATCAATTAAATGATGAAATAAATAAAATACGTGACATCGCAAGAAATAATGGATACAAAGACAGCACCATCAATAAATTAATTACAAGCATGGAGAATAACAAAAAGAAGAAAACCTTTAATGAACGAAACTCAAAAATATCAACTTTACAATATTTTCCAGGATTCTTTGAAAGATTAAAATATAAACTTAGAAAATTTAATATCTGTCTTATTGCAAAACCTTCCACAAAATTAAAAAACATAGTATGTAGAAAAACAGACCCACTAGAACCTAACCAACTTTCCGGTGTTTATGAAATCCCATTCACCAAGGCAGATGGAACAATACAGTACTATATAGGAATGACAAACAGAAAATTTAAAACAAGAATAAAACAACATATGGCAGATATCAAACATGACAGAAGAACCACCTTTTTAGCCAGACAATATAGTAAGGAGCAATTGCAGATAGATTTCAATAATAGTAAAATAATTTTTCAATCAAGAGCTTATTTCCCATCCATTATCCGTGAATCTATAGAAATATGTTTGCGAAAAGATTGCATTTATAACGAAACCGTTTCCTTTGAATTTGCTAAAATTTGGCACGCAATGATCGATAAATGGAAAAGCAATAAAAATAAAAATAAATAATAATTTTTTCACGATTCCCAGTTTTAGCCAAATTAAGCACCTACTAACTTTGGACATGCGATCTCGTGGTATATATTTTACTATTTTCAAATATGCGAGAATTTTCTATTTATCATTAAGATCTGAAGATGTCACCGATAGTTGTGAATGAAACATATGTTATCTACATTAAAAACAGGTATTTTAAATATTCTGTGCTATGTTTTTTTATCACTTTAAGCATTATGGGACATTAATTTAAAGTTAACATGTGATTGTATTATATTATTTACGTTTTCTAAAGTTGTTCCACTCAGAAGGATGTCACGAACATATCAATAATTATGTGTCTAAGGATTTCCTAAGCAAACAAATATTTCCACCACAAGGTTGTCCTTTAATAATCAAGTATTTTGGATTTACAAATAAAACGATCTCATTTTACAACACGAATCTGTTACAAATACTGAAAAGATTCGATCACTAAAGTAAAGTTTGTGAAAAATTATTGTAACTTAATAACTACCTCAGAACCTGGGAATTTCACCCATATGTTCTGTCAACTTTGTAGCGGAGCATTCGGGGCGAGTATTTAGGACTCAATTGCAATGGTTTTAAAAACTAAATGTATGTGAACATTTAGATATCGCAATTTTCCTTTCATTAGTATCTACCCCCCCCCCCCTTGGTAAGGATTAAAAGCTCTGACTTACTTTAATAAATCAATAATTGACGTCCTTGTGCTTCCGTTAAATGAGGTACAGTAATCTCTTAACATTCGCGAGGGTTACGTTCCAGGAAAACCTCGCGAATGTCAAATCCACGAATGTTGAGTCTATCTCTCTGCACAAAAAAAAGAGTAACGTTCTATTAAATTTTAATTACAGTGGCGCAGTATTTCAAAGAACAAAAGGATATATGTATTAACAATACTTTATGCATAACGTACATGTAGAAGGTGAATGTACACACATCTATATATATATATTTCTCTTACGTGGCGCGGAAAAAAGGCTGAATTTCTAGGTTATCGTTTGGCAAAAACCGTAGTTTCAGAATCTCCAATATGGCGGCCAGCAAAAGAGCAGTGAAACCAAACTCAAACTAGCAATTATTAAATATATATTTCTCTTACGTGGCGCGGAAAAAGGGCTGAATTTCTATATTATCGTTTGGCAACAACCGTAGTTTCAGAATCTCCAATATGGCGGCCAGTGAAAGAGCAGTCAAACCAAACTTAAACCAAACTTATTATTAAAAATAAAATAACATGTGCGTAATCCAAAGCGTTTGAGATGATTGCTCATTTTAATTATGGGTAATATCGTTAATTTCAAATGAATTCTAAACTCTTATTTAGAATTTATTTATGGATTTCACACTAAAGAGAGAATAAAAATATCAACTGTCTACATTGCACTTGCCGCCATCTATTGCTGTAGATGCAAATTATTGAAGTAAAAAACAATTTCTTTTGCAAATATCTATAATCTAATCAATTAGAATAGTTTTAAAATTTAAACAATGATTGATGATATATATATAAACTATCTTCTTATCACGTAGTGTTTTTTAATGAATTTAAACCGTGCTGTACAATATTATAGGTGCAATGAGTTTTAAACTAATTGTGTTTTCAAGATCTTTTTTTCATAGTATTTAAATGATTTATGCCCATTGGTAGCATCAACTAAATGCATTTTTAACTGTGTTTTCAACGTTTTCAATTATTTTTTTACATTAAAATTTGTCAATTTTTATGGTGGATTTATGGTAGTACTTATTCCGCTAGAATTGCTGCAAAAATAAAAAGGGGCGAGCGAAGCGAACTGGGAACGCGTAGCGGTCTCAAGTTAATTGCTTCGCAATTCACGGGGGTTGGCGAGCGTTGGCGAGTAGGGGGCTGAGCTCCCTAGTATACATAAATAGGAAATTTATTTATTGAAGATAATTCAAATTAACTGACTGGAGAAATAATTACATCTAAAAAAGCATAGTTTTTTTAATAAAGTAATTTCGACTCTATCTCTCTATTTGCAAAGAGATGATAATGTATGCAGTTTCAGCTCCATACAGCAGCTTCAGCTCCATCTCTACGAGAACCTGCACAAGCACAATTTAAATTAATAGATTGAAGATGCCGTTACCTTAGCACTTCTAATATCCCCATTGCAACGAGTATACTGCTGTTGTTATTATTTTGCTTTCCTACAACACTCGCTCCTTTTTTCACTGGACAACTGAAAATTTATTTGTAAATACATACTGAGAAAACACTGGTAAAACAATCTTTAACCACTTTAAATTCTGAAAAAGAAAAATATAATTAAAAAAAATCGCGAATAATCAAGTTAGATTCTTGCAAATGTTAAGTTTTCCGCATTTTCATGTTCGCGAATAATCAAAACTCGCGAATGTTAAAACCGCGAATGTTAAGAGATTACTGTACATTTGTAACATACAGTACAAGTGAGTCGCACTTGTATACCCAAACATTGTCTTGAACTATGGTCGTTAAACGAGTTAGTGGGAAACAGTTCGTCTTTTGAATCAAGTTAAATTGGTGAATTAGAAGCTTGCTTAAATTTCTTTCTGTCAACACAACGACACCTTTCCCGTTGTAGATTTCGGAAAGAAAACAACATGTCTCCGACATTGAGTGAAGCATGTCATTTCAGAATTTTTTGGGGTTGTTTTATTTCATAAACGCTTCCTTTAACCTTGTTTTTTAAGATTTATGATAGGCTCTTCTACAAATTTTATATTAAGATACGTTTGTAGAATACTGCGTAATTATGAGATTCTTTGTAATTTTGAAAACTTTTCTGATTTAGTAGGGCAGCTTTTGTATCAAAATTTAAAATAGACTAAGCATACTATTTCTCTACGTAGCAACCCACACACACAAAAAAGGAGAAATGTTTTTTGATCTAACAAGAATATTTACTAAAAACTAATATAATCTCTTCCGAGATACTCACGATTCCAAAAAGCATTCCTTTATCTCAAGAAACTTCAGAAACCAGTATATTTCCGAGATTTAAAGAAGTGTATCTAAAACAGGAGTTTTTTATGCTGTCCGTATATTTCGAAGACGTTTTCGAGTACTTTTTGCAGCATAATAATCAGTTTTTTTAATCCGGGATCAACACGAAACATAAATTTTTCGGATGCCGTCCTTTCTCAAGTAAACATTTTCAACTGCGTAAGAGAATCTATACATGCAAGAATAACAAAATAGTGTTCATTTTACGCTGTTAATTACTATGTTCGTCTGTTGAACATGATTGTTGAGCATGTTTATTGAGCATGAAGATGTTTTCTTGATTGCATCGCAAACGGATGTTTCGTGTTGATACTGGGATGAAAAAATTGATTAATATACATTACAAACTACTTGAGAACATTTCCGAAAATTAGTAGCAATAAAAGAATCTTTTGTTTCAGAAATACTTCTTTAAATCTGGGAAATATATTGGTTTCTGAGATTTCAAAAATTAAAGACATTGTATGTATCTAGGAAGAGGTTGTATTATAGTTTCGTAAACATTTTGGCTACAAAAAGAAATATTTATCTTTTGCTTAAAATGTTCTTGAAAAAAAGACAATATTTGAAAGTATTTACATTGAAAACGTAGCAGCCGATTGAAACTTTTTCCTTCTGATTATTTATCTTTGGAAATGATATTTTAAAATAATCTCTGCTATACAAGAATTAACTCATGTCAGTTAAATTAGAATTTATGGGGTTGTAATTGTTTAAATTTTTGAGATTTTCAGGTTTATTGTTTTTTAAATATTTTTTCATATTTCTTGCAATAACAATCTCTTCAAATTTTATTTATTAATATGCTACTCAGAAACATAAAGACTTTCGTTGTTTATATATATATATATATATATGTGTGTGTGTGTGTGTGTGTGTGTGTGTGTGTCACACTTCCACTGAATCGTCTTATTTTCTGTAAATTAAACTCAAGGCCAGAGGTCTCCACGTAGGAAGTTTTGCAGTCGTAACGCCGATCATCACAAGTCGTTCGGGGCTTATTGAAAAAAAAATAAATAGGCAGTCGAGTCCACTCCATAATTTATTAAGATCCAGAAACGAAGGTTATGTTTTTATTTAGTTCACATGATAATTTAATGAATTGGAACCAAGGAGAGGCTTCGTGTACTAAATTAACTATTCGAAGAAGACAAAAGCTGTTAAGGGGCATCATCGTAGGGTCTATCGGCAGCCACGGAGATTTTATTCCACGGTCGCGAGCACGCGCCGGGCCTCCGCATGCAGCGTGATCCAGGAACAATCTGTGATCAAGGCGGGAAAACCAACATATAATCATTGTCGAACTCTCACGAATACAGAACCGCGAAACAGTCTTTCGACCAATAGCACAACGGATCTCGATTTCCTGTGAAGTGGATTTGAAGGAGATTAAGCTTCCGACTGAAAAAGCGCGGGACAGACATTCGAGCCTGATACGGAAATAACCTGATTTTTTCGAACAAATAAGAAATAAAAGAAAATACGTAGGTTTTACTGGGTCTTGGCAGAATGCAAAGATAAAATTTTACATTGAAACTGAGATTAGCTTTTATATTTGAGAAAAGAATACTTTTTTGTCAGAAAACATAGGGAAAAAAATAAAAAGATACAGGTTGTTTTTCGAGAGAATTAAAATATTTAGCTGGGAAATTGATATTTTTAAAAGGATTAAATTTTAGGATGCGTTATTTTTATGGAATAAAAAGTGTGTAATTTTAACAGACCAGCATCTAGCGCCATTTTTTTCACTCATCCAAATTTTTTCGCTTGACTAGTGTAGGTTTTTAAAATTACAAAGTTTCTTCTTTGCATATTTTGCCTAACAGTGACGTTGCTCACAACACTTAAATGGACCAATCTTAGGAATGAAAAGAAGATAACAGCACAGACTTTTGATTTTCATTCAAAAAAAAGAAAATGGGAAGGGTTTTTGCGAATAAAATTCTTACAAGTGATTCCGTTCAAAAGTAATTTAAATATTTATAAATGTAGGAATTTTTCGGTGAGGAAATTTCTAAACTAATAAAATCAAACTTTAAAAAATCAATAATATTCTTCCGACTGAAAAAAGCACTTAAATACATAAAATCTTGCATAAATTAGTAAGTATAAAAATTAAAGAAAGACTATTGTTAATATTTTCATGTTTTTGAGGGAAGTTATCATAGAAAAAAAGGAAAAAAAACCTTATTAAAATTTAAAGATATTAAAAAAGAGAGAAAAATATCTGTAAACTGTATTTGTACAGCCAGAAAAAGAGAGAGAGAGAGAGAGACTCTACCGTACCTTTTAATCTTCAAATTGTAACAAAAAATTAACTTAAAAAAATAAGTTTATGGGGTCGTCGTTATTAAGAAATTATATAAAACTCTGAATTGTTTGGTATTAACACCTACACAAGTTTGATATCACATTTGGCTTTTTCGGTAATTTTTGCTTTATTACTATTGTTAAACCACTGACCAGGTCCCTGCCGGCTGGGCATTATGCCTAGCTTAAAGGGTTGTATACCTGACCGCGGAGCAAAACTCACCTGACCTCCTCCTGGCGAAGATCTACTTGACTAGCATCTTGCCGTCATGGTTGCAGCGCTATTTAGTGAATCAGTTTAGTTATACTATTTTGGCTGGTTTTGGATTGCTATTAACTATGGGACTTTAATAGCAATCTGGTACTATCTTCTATAAAATTTGTTGTATCCAATTTTTTTTCTATAAATCGATTTCCGTCGAAAAGTCATAGATTACACAAATTAAATGAGAAAATAAATTATTATCATTAAACTAAATATGTATATGCTTAAAGTGATAAAACAGAATACATATAAAGGCTTATAAAAACCTTTTAACATAAAGATCGACATGTTTCGAACGCATAAACAACGACTTTTTCAACATAAAAATGATATATAAACAATTCTCGCAATTTTTTTTTTAAATAAACATGATAAACATAAACCACGAGATCATATGCTTTACAAAAGCAGGTGCTTAAAAATACCCAGAGAGATGACCAAAATGACCCCCCCCCCCGGGAACTCAGCTTTCGCTTTAGAGTTGCATTGCAATCCCGGGGGGGGGGGGACGCTAATTCACTTGTAGCTAATACACAGCCAAAAGACCGGACCCGTAGCACAATGAGAGGAGAGAAGACCCCAGCCGACTACGCCGAATTCCCGAGATTGTCGGAGGGGTAAGCGTCTGGTCTCCGAACAGTTGACGAAGATTTTTTGAATTCTTTAGGCTTATATACATTCCACTACCCCTCTAAAAAACTATTTTTTAACTCCAAAACCGAATAAAGTACGTCACAGTTTTAAAAAATATGCATTTTTAATAAAATAGAAATAATTCAATAGAAATTATAATTTTTAACTGTATATTTCATAACTAAAAGTAACACAGAAAAGTGAGATATCAATATTTAGAAAAAAAAATCTACCTGTTTCACTAGAAAAATATCTCACGAATATACTATTTAAAAAGATAACTTTATACTTTGAAAATTGGTGTGCCAGCAATGACCACCAATTTTTAAAACTCTGCTTAAAACGGAAGATTATTATGATTTTTTTTTTTTTTTACTGTTTACTCGCTGTGGCGCGTTCTACTTCTATTGCTCTAAAATTTCCTTTCATTTTCGAAATCCATATCTAATTAAGAAAACAGAATTACTGTCCATATAAAAAATTCTTTAACACTAGAAAGACGGCAAAATCGAACTTCCTACAAAGCCCGTAGCGGTCAATTTGACCGCTGTTTAGAAATTCCAAAAAATGATTATATTTATCATTGCAAACATATTAAACAACAAAATATACTTTATATTGAAATATTTTATTTACTTTTTCTTGGAATGGCACATTTTTTTAAGCTTTTCTTTCAGATAATTGCAGTTTTAGATAATGGAGAATTTATTTATTAACATTCACATTGCACACAAGTAACGTTTTTAATAATATTTTTAGAGCATTTTCCGCAAACTGCTTTTTTGAAAGCTTGACAAAAATCTATGGTTTTATTTCCATTCCAATTTCCTATTTGACACTGTCGTCGACGCTTGGAAGGAGTTTCAGAACTCTGTTGTGGCAAAACATTTCTCGGGCTGATCTTGTTCCGACACAATGTTTCGCGTAGTTCATCAGCTAATTGCAGAATAAAATCGCATCGACTAATATCTTTAGACAAAACTTCCCTATATATTATCCAAGCATTGATGGCGGCCAAGTCTAAGATATTATAAAATATTTGTACAGGCCATCGTCGAGAGCTAAGTCAACGTGGGGATGCAAAGTACTTAGTAAAATAACGCTTTTGTTTTTCTTTCCTTGGTATATTGTCAAAGTTGTGTCTTTGTGTTTCATTATTGTTGACGAGTGAAGTTCTTGTTGTGCATTTTTGCATGATAAAGGAATTTCATGTTGTTTTTTTTTTTACTGTTACTACTATGCTTGTTCCTGTGCTTTTAAGTTTATCTGTTAATTTCACTGAGGTAAAAAAGTTGTCAGTTGTAACATTTCTACCTGAATTGGCAAAAGGCTCCACAAGGCGTAGAACGACAAATTCTGACACAGACTGGTCATCAGGTCAAGACATGTCTTTTCCAACATATGGAAATCCATTCAGTGGGTATTTGGAATCCACATCTACAAGAAGCCAAAATTTAACACCATACTTATCAGGCCTATTACCCAGAAACTGTATAAACGGACATCTTGTTTTCATTGAAAAAACTTGCTCATCAACAATGATATTTTCATGAGGTTTGTAGCACAAATAACATTGTTTGATGAACTTTTCCCAAATTTCTGATATCAAAGCAAATTTATTAGATTTCAGTCTTTCTGATCTGGTTGTTTTTAAATCAAATCTTAGATACCTTAAAATTTCCTTGAATCTTTCTCGTGTCATAGTGTCTCGAAAAACTGGTAGACCCCAAGTTGTGGACCACAAACTAGACACAGACAATCCTTTACCATAGTATGCACCTCGGAAGTATAATAATGCAATAAATCCATCCAGTTCTTCTAAAGATATTGACCATGCGTTATTTTTAAGTTGCCGACGAGCTTCATTTTCAGTACAGTTTTGAATATGCCGTAGCATAGCATCTGGAAAAAGAAGTCGCCATGCAGATGTTTTATATTCAATAACTGAACGTCTGGCATATGGTGTCCACTCTGGAATTTCTGTAAGCACATTTTGTTTTGAAAACCTACCCGCAACATGGATATGATTGTTATTTTTAATCCACTCAGTACCATCTGGAGCGGTTTCTTTATCAGAAATAGTTATTATTACAGTTTTTGCGTGTATTTTACGATTTTGCGTAATTTGTTTCTTTCTTCTCTTTTTTCTTTTATTTTTCCTTTCGAATGTTTTTCTAAAATGGCATTACTAATAGAAGGAGATAAAGTTAAAAATTCAACATTTTTACAACTTTCGCTATCACTGTCACTTGATAACTGCTTTGGAAAAAATTCTTCATCACTATCAATTATCAAGCTACCTTCCGATTCATTTTCAGAAAGTTATTGCAATAATTTCAAACATTCTTCCTGAGTCAATCCTTTGCGATGTGACATAATTTATAAAAACAAACCGGAACATATAACTAGCTGCTACCAAACCACTAAAAATATCACACTAAAAATGAACTAAAATGAAATTCCACATTTCTACTTTCTCCCGCTAAAAAAATCCGGGCCAATAGGAATCCACTATTTTGACCTTTGCTTGGCTGCAGATGCAACCTTGATTCATGTTATGCGTGGGTAGCGTTGAAGGAAAAAAAACAAAACAAATGATTCTTTTTAATTTTTCCACGAGAAAAAAAAATCCACAGTACCGGTCAAAATGACCGCTCTGGGCTTTCTAGGTAAATTTACAGAAATCTAACGAAAAAAAAAATAAATTATATTTTTTTAAGTAAAAGAATATGCACGGAGAAAAATATTAGAAAATGTAGCAAAAGAAAATTACCAGATTATAAAAAATAAATGAAATATATGAAAAAAAACTTGTATTATCGGTCAAATTGACCGGTTCGGGCGTTCTATTGTTTTAAGCAACAAAAACTGTCCAATTAGTTTTGCCTCTTAAAATACCTAGAACTGAAATATCTTGCATTTTTTATGCATTCAATATAAAATGAAAAGAGAAGAAAGAAGAGTTTTATTTAATTAAAAGATGAAAAAGGTGTTCTGAAATTTAAATAAAATAATCAGTTTGATGCAAGAGAAAAAAATATCAAAACATTAGTTACTTCTGCAATTGAATAGTTTCTTGAAGTTTTTCGCAACAAATTTCTTTCTTTCTTTCTTTTTATTTATTTATTTTTTTAATATAATTAACTCAATTGAAATTATAAATTTTCTAATTAAAAATTTCGTAACCAAAAGATACACAGAAAAGCGAGATATCAATATTGCGAAAATATCCTACGTATTTCAGTAGAAAAATATTTGATAAATATATTTTTGTAAAAGATCAACTTAATTCTTTGAAAGTTCGTGGGGCTGCATTGTCTACCGATTTTTAAAATGCTGCTTAAAAAAAAAATGTTTTTTTTTTTTTTTTTTTTTTTTTTTCTGCTGTTTACTCGCTGTAGTGCGTTCTATTGCTATAGCTCCAAAATTTGCCTCTGAATTTCGAAATCGATATCTCACTAAGGATACGGAATTATTTTGCACATAAAAAATTCTTTAAGCAACAAAAGCTGTTCAAATACTACTTGTCCAAATATCCAAAACTGAAATATCTTACTTTTTTCATACATTAAAGATGAAAAAAGTTTTCTGAAATCTAAATAAAAGTACCAATTTGATGAGAAAAAAAAATAATACCATCAAGAAATTTGTTATATCTGCAATTGAATAGTTTGTTGAAGTTTTTCGCGAATACTTTCGTTTTTTGGATCTGATATTAGTTAGAAAGTCGAACAAATTAAAAAAGGTATTCAGTGAATAAGTAATGAAAATACTTTTTCCTGAATTAAGAAACAATTTACTAAATAGTTTTTTTTCTTTTAAGAATTGGAATTTTGTAATTGTTTTATTTTTTTAAACGAAATTATCCAGTTAAAAATCTTAAAAGAAAAAAAGATAACATTTGTAACTTTTACTTAAGTATAACATGGAAATAAAGAAGATTATGTTGAGAAGTTTTAATCAAATGAAGAATAGAACTTAATAAAATAATAAATTAGATGAGCAATAAAAATAATGGGTTCATGAAAGTGTTTTTTCTCGCTTGGTTAGTTTATTCCAATTTTTTACAACGATTATCTTTTCGGGCATAGTAATAGATTTTTAAAAATCAGATATATTTAAAAAAGTTTTTGATAAATAGATAATGAAAATGCGACTTTTTTAAAAAATGGAACAATTTTAAAAGTGGCATTAGTTTTGTAATTATTTTTTTTTTGTTTAAAGAATTGTATATGTGTTTGAAATTAAAAGACAAAAATACCAAATAATCTTGGGTTTTCGTTTGTTTATAAAGAATGAGTAAGTAAATTATTGAGAAATTAAAAACAAAGATATATTAGGAAATATTAAAAAATGTAAAACAATATTATTCAATTAAAAATGATATTTAAGATAATTGTTTTTCATATTATACACTGTAAAAAAATCAAGCAACATTCTCTTCGTATTTTATCACCGCATAGCAATTAAAAAAATGTTCTTTAAATATATATTTAATGTTACGATATACAATTTTCTTTGAATCCATTTTATTAAATACATGAACACTATTGACACTAATGACATTTTCTATTTAAAAAATCTAATTTAAACTCCTTTGCAAAAGAAATTGTGTCATCACCTATTATCTGATTGAGACATATAATCTTTTTGATTTATTAACGCTACTTATAAAACTGATTCAATTTTCAGATAATTTGTTGTTTTATTTAATTTGAAATAAAGTTAAGACTTTTATGTTTTAATTAAACATTGCATTACTATATTTTTGATTTAATTAGTCATCATTAGAGATCTTTCGAATTGAAATCGCGCAACTGTGGGATTCATTTAAAAAATTTAATATGATAGTAAGGCTATAATAGAAAACTAAAAATTCTTCAGTTGGGTCATTTATGGATAATTAATACTTTCGAAATACTTAAGAAATATTTGTACATAAGAACAAAATAATCGGAAATTAAGAAAAATATTTATGAAAATTGTTTTCCTTACCATTAAATTTAGCCTAATGGAACTGCGCTATAATATATATATGTGTGTGTGTGTGTCTGTGTATATGTATATATTGACGACTTAGCCAGTAGTAAAATATCGCATTTTTCACGAAAAAAATTATGTTTTAGCAGCGAAATATTTCATTTTACTTTTTAAAAGGACAAAACTTGCAAACGAACAGGATGTTTGTGATAGATAAACGGTTTTTATTGTTACCTAGCATGATTTTTTGAAAATCTGCTTGCAACCTAATTACAGTAGATTTACTCATCTGCACCTAAAACAATGTATACATAATTGAGCTTTTGTTTACTTCCGTGTAATATTCCATAACTAGATTGTGAAACGAAATATTAACTTCACAAATAAAGACATAAAACATTAATTTAACAGATATGTAATAAAACTACGCACTTAGAAACTGAAATGAGCAGAATCACAAAGGTGTCCATAAATAATGAACACTGAAATAATCAGAATCACAAAGGTAGCCATAAATAATGAACACTGAAATAATCAGAATCATAAAGGTGGCCATAAATAATGAACACTGAAATAATCAGAATCACAAAGGTTGCTATAAAAAGTGAAATGTTTCACAAATGACCTCTGCCATGCACTTAATACGAACGTACAAAAAATGTTTTTTGGTGTAGTTGATGGTCAATCAAAGTAAAGTTGATTGTCAATTTAAGAAAATATTCTAAATATAAAAATTCTATAAGAGTCTTCATTTAAAAGCTATTTTCATCTACACTGTAAAAAATGACCAATGTTTCTTATTTTATGAAAATATGCTATAACCACGAACGAAAATATAATATAATCTTCTGAGTTATCCGGAATTTCAAATAGCATGTTACATTGTCTTTTGAATCCCCAGAAACGAGTACATTTTCAAAATTTAAAGAATAATTTAAAAAAACAAATTATTTTTAGCTGCCCGAATTTTTCAGAAACGTTTCCGAAGGGTTTTTATAGTGTATTAATTTGTGTCCTCAGGCTGGAATACCTGTTTTTCGAATGTTATTCATTCTCAAGTACACGTTTTCAGCCGCATAAGTTAATTTATACATGGAAGAGTAAAGAAATAATCTTAATTTTAATGTTATTGTTAACGCCGTTAATTTTGCATGTTTGTCTGTTAAACATTTTTTTTAGCATGAAAATGTTTACTTCAGAATTGATAGCATTCGAAAAACAGGTATTCCAGGCTGAGGACACTAATTAATACACTATAAAAACCCTTCGGAAACGTTTCTAAAAAAATCGGGCAGCTAAAAATAATTTGGTTTTATAAATTATTCTTTAAATTTTGAAAATATTCGTTTATTGGGATTCAAAAGACAATGTAACATGCTATTTGAAATTTCGGATAACCCAGAAGATTATATTATATTTTCGTTCGTGGTTATAGCATATTTTCATAAAATAAGAAACATTGGTCATTTTTTACAGTGTATGCATTCTGTTCAGCGGGTAGTATCGTGCATTTTTAACTCAAGTTGCCCGGGTTTGATTGCATGTTTTTTTTTAAAAAAAAGATAAAAACGATAAGGTTTCTAGTTTTTGCAAAATCTCAGATTCACAAAAAATAGATATAGCACATCTGCTCTTTTAAGTGTTGAGTTCATTAATTTCCCAACAGTGCATTTTTGGTAAAAACGTTTAATAATATTTTTGTTCATTTCTTTATAGAAATAAGTGTTTATTTAGTTAATTTTTTTTATGAAAATCAATTTACTGAAAATGTATGACTCTTTATATAAATCGAATAAATAAAATGTTTTATATAGTAAGTAAGAGGCTTGTTATTAACATAAAATGAGAATCTTTATGTCTTTTAATGTCACGTCTATTGACAGATTCAGAATTCACAAAGTTCTTCATGTGTGACATTTTCTATGTGATTTCGCTTTTGTCAGAACCACCGGAGTGTATATTCGAGAAAATGTTTTTGGTGTTATTTATCAGATATACTTTCATTGCATGTTTTATCTTCTTGTCAGAAATGAGAATAAAAGGATCAATTACGAAAGTATTTACAGACATTTAACAAAATTTCTGGTTTTATTATCTTTCTTTCCACTTTTGAAAATATTCATTTTTAATTGGAAGAAATTCATTATCTGATTAGATCAGTTTTCAGTATTTTAAAGCGAATTTTATTTTTTTCCTGTCTGGTTATTTTTTTCTTTGCTATTTGAATAACCGAAACATTTTTACGTAACAATTAAAATAAAATCATGCTATGGCTTTCGGTCGTAATGAGAGAGGCTAATGTTTGTTATGGCCGATTCATGCGCTAAAGACGGTTTGATGTCAGCTTTATGGGAGGGGATGGAAATATGTCAGCTTTACGGGAGGGGATGGGAATATCGGGGAAAAGAAATCTATACTACCAAAGGTACTCGTTGACACACCCTTTCATACTAATGATTGAAATCCCCGTAGCCGTGATGCATCCCCCTAAAGCCAGAGGTGAAAGGAGGGGGAATTGCACTGCTCGGGGGCTTTATAAGGGAACCTAACATGTATACACATTGTTCGAAGAAAATCTTTGAAAACTTTTGTAGATAGGCGAACGAGCGCGACATGGGTTCAAATAGAACACATCCCGTCTAACAACTTTTGAGAGCAGAACCTATTAGCTTCTGGTAAGACCATAATGGTACTTTGACTAAATTTAATAATAAAATAAATTTATGGATTTTAAAACTTCCGCAATATTACTTAAATGGCTTGCAGAATCAAATATTGTTTTGGTTATATTTCTGACAAAATTTCATTCACAGATAATAAAATTACAATGACGATTATATTCTGTCGTGCATTTTTAGAGTTTGGATAATTCAACGTAACTTGATATTTATTTAATGTTCGACATAAAAATTAAAATATCTCCTATCTATCCTGCTATTAAATTATTCTAATCACAGAATATACCAAACACCACACGATGTCAGAAAATCTCATAGAGAAGTAAAAATGACCTTTTCGTTAAAAAACATTTACTACTTCTGTTGAAACAGCTAAACTAAAATGAAATACAGCTAAACTTAAACAATTCAAAATATTTTAAAACTAATAAAGATACAACAATGTAGTTAATTTGTGCAAAAAGTGTCATGCAAAGATTCTAAAACGAAGTAGTATGATTTAATAAAAAAAAAACTTTAAATAATAATAATATTTTAATAGCATACAAACTAAATGCATTATTTCGTTAAATTCCGGGGGGAAATACATTTGTAGGAAATATTTGATAATCCCATTGCAACTGAAAAATTGAAATACATTTCATTTTAAGCAGCGCTTTGTATCAGATCTGAGAATGATCAGAGAATCTTTCGTGGCTTTTAGTTTCAGTCAGTTTCAATGATATTAAATTCACAAATTTCTTCAAGTATGACTGTTTTCATATGATTTCGCTCTTGTTTGAACTACTGGAACATACATTCAAGAAATTAATTTTAATATAATTTAGTTCTTATAATTTTACTTTATTTTACCATATTCTTCAAAATAAGAATCAATTAATCTATTAGAACGTCAATTATTACCGTATTTCTCAGAATATACCTTCTCCATTGGTTTCGAGGCTCTTTATTTTTATCAGAAGCGAAAAAATTTCGTTATTTCCTAAACAGTGTATTTTGATTAGAATGCTTCACTGATATTTATTGAATGTCTTATAAAAACATGCCTTTGTTACTGCACTCTTATAGAAAATCAATTTACTCATTTAATATATATATCGAAATAGAAGTATATATATATTTACTTTAAGCAAGAGCTTTTTGTATTAGAATAAATTGAGAATTTATGATTGCTTTTAGTATCAGGCTTTTTTGACTAAATTCTCAAAGTTCTTCAAGTGTGACTTATTTCAAATGATATCGCTTTTGTCAGAACCACTAGAATATGCATTCGAGAAAATGACTTTCATATTATTTATATTGTGTCTTTTTAATCTATTGTTAACAAAAAGAATCAAAGGATATATAACAAAAGCATTTACAGTATTTTTCCGAATATTTCTTTTGTATTACTTAGGAGTTTTCTTTAAATGGAAATGGTAAATCGTTGCCACGTTGTCAAGCGTAACCTTCAGTCGACTATAAAACTTCACGAATATTTCTTCAATTGCTTATAAAAATATGCATTAATTTGGTAAATATAAAAAGAAAATCAATTTAAAAGATATATAAAATTGTTTTTTTTTAAATCGAATAAGAAATAAAATGCTTCTTACTCGAAGTCAGCAGTTTTTATATTAGCATAAATTGGGGATATTTGATGTATTTTAGTGTCAAGCGCCGTTTGACTGATTTTAAATTCACGGAATCCTTCAAGAGTGACTTTTTTATGTGATTCGCTTTAGTTAGAACTACTGGAGTGTGTATTTCAGTTGATGGCTTTCGTATTATTTAGATTGTATCACTTTATTTCATTTTATTCTATTATTAAAATTGAGTATAAAATAAACTATTACAAAGGCTTTTAAGGATTATTTATTTTATTTATCTAAGTATAATACTTTTTATATCAGTAGGAAAAACATAACGTTTCAACGATAACGTTTGGTAAATATTTTAAATGTTATATTTGTGAATAAATAAAAAAAAATACAGCATTTGGTTTGTTCAAAATTTAATGATATACGGTGTTTTCTTTTTTATTATATTTATTATGTTTCCAGTTCTTTACTTCTTTTGTATTATTGATGCGCTTTCGTGTAGTAAAATCATTTAATGGCAAGGATGATAAAAGCTAATTTAATTGCACGTTTGAAAAAATCTGTGCTTGAACGAAATTTTTCGTTGAGTATATTTTATTAAAATACGAACATTGTTGCCTTGTTGGGCCAATTTTTCCTGAAAATACAACAGAAATTCTCTAATGGAATGTAAAAATTACCGGAAATACTAAAATTTAAAGCTGCATTTTTGTTAGATCACAGGGGTGTTCAGGTAATTGTGCTGCTTAGTATTTTTTCGAATTAGAAATGAAATTTTTACATATGTCCTGTTTCCCCAAAACACGAAAAAAATTACAAGCCTGAGCTCAAACATTCCTCAAATTCTCGAGTCAAATATCTAGAAAAATGTCTTCCTATCACAGGGATTTCCGATAATTTGCCGATAATTTGCAGATAATTCCGATAATCTTTGATGAAACGTTTTTTCACGGTTTTTTATTTTTTTATTTTTATTTTTTTTAAGTGTGGGTTTCGTTTTTCATGGACGATTTTTTTTTGTTTTCCTTATGTCATCATGTAGTATATTTAACTTCTTAACCTCTCCAAAAACATGAAAAAAATTGTAATAAAGTATATATTTTTTTTAATATGGTACTCTACAAACATTTTCTAAACTGCAAAGTCACCTTATGAAACATGCATATTTTATAAGATAATGAGACTCGAAATAGAAATTTTCTAGTTCTTGCGGCATTATTATATAATTATTTATCGTTATATTAACTCATATTGTTAAGTAAGGTTTCGTTTTTCATGGACGATTTTTTTTTTGTTTTCCTTATGTCATCATGTAGTAAATTTAACTTCTTAACCTCTCCAAAAACATGAAAAAAATTGTAACAAAGTATATATTTTTTTAATATGGTACTCTACAAACATTTTCTAAACTACAAAGTCACCTTATGAAACATGCATATTTTATAAGATAATGAGACTCGAAATAGAAATTATCTAGTTCTTGCGACATTATTATATAATTATTTATCGTTATATTAACTCATATTGTTAAGTAAGGTTTCGTTTTTCATGGACGATTTTTTTTGTTTTCCTTATGTCATCATGTAGTAAATTTAACTTCTTAACCTCTCCAAAAACATGTAAAAAATTGTAACAAAGTATATATTTTTTTAATATGGTACTCTACAAACATTTTCTAAACTACAAAGTCACCTTATGAAACATGCATATTTTATAAGATAATGAGACTCGAAATAGAAATTTTCTAGTTCTTGCGGCATTATTATATAACTATTTATCGTTATATTAACTCATATTACTGCACATGGTGTTTGTAAATACTTAGTACAGAGGATACAAGTAAATGTATTAAAAGGTGTTAAAATAATAAGTGAAATAACGTCGACATTATTAGATCCAATTTACTCACAACTACAGAAGAACTCAATCAATGAGTGAAAATAATAGAAAATATTGTTTATATGTTCCCCGTTTGCACAAACAAATGTATAGATGTAGGAATAGAAAATGGTCATAACATTCTGCAACAAGTCTTTTTTCCGTTGGACCGCATTTCGTCTTTACACTTTCTAAGAAAAACAAGAAAGAAACATTATGCACTAATCATAGATTATGAAACACTTTCCAACACTTTCAGACTACTTTAACAAAACTTCGCCGTTTAATAAGGTAAAGAAAATTTTAGAAAATGCATAACACATGTGAATACCTGACTTCAAAAATTACCACCTATAGCCGGAATCCAAATCTTTCAGGCAGTCCTGTATAAGATCAATATATTTAAATATATTCTACAAAATTATAATTTTATATATATTCTACAAAACTACCTTAAAATTAAATTTATTACGTAAACGCATAATACAATTGAAAATTCACCTTCAGATACTTCCTCCAATACTCGTAAACGTACTTGTTTTTTTTTTGTTGTTGTTGTTGAGCCCTGTATATTACCTACAGATTTTTATATACGCCACATATTAAGCTAAAATCTAATTCAGGTAAAAATGCGACTAAACTGAGTGAAATCTCACTTCCAGAAATGCTATTCATAGCCGGCTATGTATCCAGTTCCTTGCATATCACTGTATATGGTTTCATTCTCGTAGTATACGAAATATAAATGAGTTTGAAAATGCATAGCTCAATTTTAAAATACCTTTAAGCAATTCACGCTCATGCGCAATACTGCTTTTGAACAGATTTGTGTACCCCTGTATATGATGTATAGAAATTATACACATCACGTAGTATGCAAAAATGTAGTTAAAACGCACATCATAACTGAAAACGCACTTCCAGAAATTATTCCTAATAGACAATACTTTGGATACGGAACTCTATCAGAAAGCTTTTTGGTGTAACCTGTAAATGACCGATACATGCAATGCACATATTACTCAGAAATCATCTCGTAGTAAACCTCAGTTTTGTATATCAATTTCATCATGTTGGAAATAGTGGAACATTAATTAAAATACTCTACAAACAGTTTTTCGACATATATCGACTGTCACCGAGTTCTTCTTCCATTAAAATACTCCGCAAATGATTTTCCCCGTAGACAGTAATGTAACAGAATAATTTTGAGTGCCCCTGTAAATGAACTATAAAGGCTACACACTTAACAAACATTCCATGACAAACCTCAATAACATAACGTAAAGCTAGGGGAGTCTGCGCACAATTCAAAAGAATAACAATAAAAAATCTAAATATTAATACTTTGCTAAACTATCTATGAATAGTTTTTACTTCTTTTGCTTTTTATGCATTTCCATTGCTATATTGTTGTTATGTAGCAATTTAATAGAACAGTTGTAATAAAACCAAGAAAGTTATTTTGCGCAATCTGTCCTTACAGGGTTGGTGTGATTGCGCACATGGGTAAAAGAGATTGTTACTAATAATAACTACAATTAAATTGTTAACAATAATAATTACACTTAAATGAAATGATTGTAAGGTTTTTGTGAACAAATATTATTGTATTAAGAGTGAATATTTCAACCTAATGATTAAAGAATCAGAAAAAGGAAATAATTTTAAAAACGATTAAAAAATTTTAAATAAAGGGAAAAAAATTAAAGAATCAGAAAAAACAAGTCCAGATAAGATGACAAAATAACATTAAGTTACTTGATAACTTAGACCAAACGTTAATTAGTGTTTGTGGGGTAATTGTTGCAACAGCTGCCTCAATCCTGTTTCTTAGGTTGGGTAGGTCAGCTGGTAGTGGAGGCACATACACTCGATCCTTTATGAACCCCAACAGGTAGAAATCATATGGCGTCAGATCGGGTGAGTGTAGAGTGACGTTTGGGAAGAACTGAGCTTGATGTATGCCGTGTGACGAAAGGTGTTCACATTGAACACTTGTAAGCTTGTAGGTAAATCTGTTTGAGTTGCTCTTTCATTTTACGTATTAAGTATAATTTTAAGTTTTTTATAATAGGTACTACAAAGCGTTAAAGCCCGATATTCATTTAGAAACACACTGTATATATATACATGCACAAGCAGTAGCCAAGTTCATATATTGTTGTTTCAGAAGGTTAAAAAGAATAAGAATAAAGAAAATATATATTTAAGATATCGAAATTATTACAAATTATATTAAATTTTGTCTTACTTTATCTTTGTTGACATTTACTGTAAATTCCAATGGGAAACTTAAGCCTAGCTTTGAAACTTTCTGAACTTGAAATCCATATTTAGAATCTTTTTCCATTTAATATCTATTTTTCCGGAAACATCTGTCCCTAAAACTGTCGGTATATGATTGCTATAATTAAGCAATTTTAGTATACAAATTGTTTTTAATTCAGTAATACGGGAATAATGTGACTCCATCTTAAATATGACTTAATCACCATAACAACCTATAATCATTACATATCATGTGATGTCATTGGATTAATTACTTATGATAGAATTTAATAGAATGAAGAGAACTTTTATTAATATATTTTTAAGTTTTGATTCGATTTTCATAAAATTCGAAATGACTCGAGAAAGATCTGCAGAGATTATATGTATATTAAATTTCAAACCATTCGATTGTTCAGTTTTTGTACTATTATATGCGGACAGACGGACGGACCAGACGACGACTATAGGTGATACGTAATTTTATAATTACGAACGCACTTAATAAGTATGTAATAAAGCAAAAATATTTCGAAAATTATGTAACAGAAAATACATTAAAATACACTTACAAATGATTACTTTGGTGACTATAAAAATCATGTTGCATATTTTTCACATGCTGTTCTTCGAGTCAATTTCAATCCCTTATGCTGACACCTTGATTTATTTCTTTTAGTTACATGATACGTATTACATTGTATCCAAGATGGCTTTTTGATGGATGATAAACATATATTTTCTCGATAATATGAAACCTTTTATCTAATATTAACAGGAAAAAAATCTATAAGCTGTTCATTGAACTACCGAAATAAGAACTATTTTTTAAACACAATTTTTATGTTTTATGTAAGTTATAGAGTAGATGTTGTTTTTCACACATATATAACCAAAAACTTCAAAATTTTCATTAGTATCTTAAATTAAATGTCTATTTTTGGTTTATTCACTATATATTACTTTTTTTGTTGTTGTAAATCTTGTAATAAATCAAACATGTTACATGTGTCTGACAGTATTTATACTTGATGTTCATCAGATCGTCGTCAAAATTTTATCCTGACACTTTCATATGATATATTTCAGTTACATCATGTTGATTTAAATTGTTTCCCAGATGCATTTGATTTTGATTTAAAAAAAGAGTTGGTGTGAGAATATCAGCTACAGGGCTATTGTATCGAAAGATCCATATTTTTTATTCACAGAAATACATACAATAATTTTTTTATCTTCTTGACAAGGACGGGATAGACACAAGGTAGTAGACAGCAGTAAAGACACACACACAATGACAACCATGCCTCATCCATAATTCGAACCCGATCCCTCACCGTGGTGGTAGCCTCTGCCACCAACCACGCTGTCGGGTCGGCTACCCAGACGTATATTTTGATGGATGATGAAGATATGTTTTCCGGATAATACAAGGATAATTTCTAAGATAAATACGAACGAAAGGTAAAAGTTATTAGAATTGGAGACAATTTAACCACTAACAAGTGTCTATCTTCAGGCATGCGACCTAGTATTTTTTTACAAAATCCACCTCAGACGTTGCCTTTTTTATGAATGCTTATTTTTTTAGCACAACTATCGTATCGTGTAAACTATAAGTAATATTTATATGTTAAATACATTTCCAAGTTTAGAAATAATGACGATATTAAGTAGTAAGAAGTGTTTCTAGTGCAGAAAATAGCCTTTAATCATTAAAAATAGGCGCAATGTGTTTAAAACTTTATTATATTTTTTGCATTAATATTAGAATGGATTTTCTTGGACAGCATTTGTTCGATTTTAATATATATTCCGAAAATATTCCTTTCAAAAGGTTCAAATTTTTGTTTTAAATGGATGCTTCAAAGAAACATTAATTGCATCTTTATGTACATTTTATAAGTGGTAAAACTCAGGATGATTCAAAACTCGCAGAAGAAATAAAAATTCAATAATTCATAAATTATATAAGATAAAGTCTTATCGGTAAATTTGGTACGTTAAAGTCAATTGTTGAACGTATATATGATGCAGTTTGCACAGAAATACAAACACGGAGGTAGGCTTTTAGATAATAAAAAACAATTATTACCAGATTAGGTGAATTTTTCGCCGATCTAGTGATTTCAAAACCCCATCATTTCTGTATTTAAGCCATCATGTGACACGAATTACTGATGAAATTATTTGATGCTCAGCAGATTATCTTTAAAGGAACAGTGGGCATTAAAAAACAAATCATTCACATTAAAATGGACTCATTTGAAACTTGCCAGACTTGTTAATGACAATCTCATATAGGAATTCAAAATTTGGAGTTAAAATAATAAAAATTTTTTAATTGTTCAGTTTTTAAATTTTTAAATAAAAAAATAATTGTCATAATTAAAAATGTTGAATGAGCATTTCTTTTGCATAAAATCTGACAATATTTCTTTATTAGATGCTTTTTATATATCACAATGGAACTGGCCTGATGATTCCGACTCGGCCCCGGGGAAGATGACCGGAAGTCTGGCATTGTGAGACTCTCCATTGTGTTGTTCCGACTCTGCCCCTTCAATGGAGCAGATAACCGGACGCCCGACTTAGTGAGATATTTTTCGACTCGACGTGGACAGGAGGTGTACGGACCACCCCCTCACCGTGGTGCGCCAGTGAAAAAGGGACGTCCGAAAAAGCCGGATACGCCACTAAGACTCGTTGTAATGTGCCTGCGAGTCTGGGTTTCCCCTTCGCCATCGCGGGTTCTCCGTGGAGCGAGGACTCGACCAATGCTTGGAGCCTTCACCGTAGGTGGTGGAAGGACGTCCCGTAGGCCAATCCCAGTTGCTCGAGTGGGTCCCTTACTCTGGATCAAGGTACGTGACGCTGGGTAACGGCTAGCGAACGGTGGATGGACCATCTCCAGAACTTTATTCGAGAAATTGACGGAGGCGAGATCGAACTAGGAAGAGCACGTTGCGTGGTGACTCTATTTTGACGCTTCGTCAGTGCGTGAAGTGGCGTGTAGCATCCTCCCGTAAAAGAAAGCGGTAGAGTGTGGTTACCGGCATGTGGGCGTAACACACATGGCCCGCAGCCACCATGTCATCCTCTGCAGTTAGAGCAGTTGTGTGTCAACCTCACTGGTTGAGCAGAACAGGAAAATAGGGAGTCCCCAAAACGAAGTGGGGTCAAAACCGAAGGCGACCCTTCAGAACGCAGCGGCGGAAGCCATATCTTCGGTAGGGATCACCCGCGCCCTGGACTGTTTGACTAAGAGGGATCGGACTGGAGGCTCGCTGACTGACGCGATCAAGCCAAAACTCGATCCTCGGGTCGAAAACCAATACAGCCTGTCTATGCGCAATCGGAGCTTGTCGTGCCCGATGGTTGGATTAGCGGGAATCTTCACATAACTTTCTATGTACTTAACTCAATCGGGACCATCACTTTGGTGTTTTTGAATGAGTTTTCCACGACCTTCAGAGTCCGATAGTGGTTCTAAACTAATTTTTCATTGATTCTAACCTTTGTTGTGTTTTTTGTTTTGTGTTTGTGTTTTTGTGTGTTTGTTTTTTACATGTGGATGACTATCAGTGGAGTCGATCGGGAACCACCTGAATTTCGCTGCAGGGCTTGCCGGAAGCAACGCCACTGGGACGGACAACCTTAGCCAGAGCGTGTCTATGCGTCAAGGACTCTTTTCCTGGAAGTCCCGGGCTAGTGAGAGGCACCGCTTACTCGCCGTGGCCGATGAACTAGTCGCTTCTTCCCTCCCTACGACTCGACGATCGGAAGCAAGGGTCTTTGGGGAAGTTCGACATATGGCCTAGGACCCGGTTCCCTCTTTAGGGTTCCGGATAAGAAGCCGTTCGAGTACTCCAGTGTCTCACCAAGTGTTTTCGTGATGGTTTCCTCTGATTTTGGGCTGCATTTCGTATCGCAACGACCTTTGTCGTCAACACATGGGTTCAATGGGGGTGATGCTCCCACCAGTCGCAGCGCATACAACAGGGCCCTCCTTTTCGTGCACATTAAAAGTCCCGCAGGACTTGGGTGCGACGGTTGACCTGCATGACGGGCGCCACTCAGTCACTGGCGGCGCAGTTCAGTTTCATATCACAATGGAAGTTGACATTAATTGTAAAATTTTGCTGAATGTATAAGCAGAAAAAAATATTTTTATAATTATTTTTTGTTTTAGATAAAAAAGTAACTATATATTTCCATATGGACCATTTCAACACTAAAATACATCCCTAAAATGCAACTTTTTATGCTACCATTTATTTTTTATTGTAGAGAGAGTATACAGTATACATTTCAAAACAAAAGAATGCGCATGGAACGTTTCAAAACTTAGAAATGCTTGAAATTTTCAATTTTGAGAAAACAGTATTTTAAGTAAAATAACTGTATAAATATATAGAATTTTTAAATATTTATAAAAGCTTATATTTCTCTAAAGAAGCGTCAAGATAGAAAAATTTATTTTTCATCAGATAAATTTGAGTATCCCTTCCATTTAAATGTGTGAAATTTTCAATTTTGAGAAAAGAGCATTTTAAATAACAAAAACTGTTTTTTATTATATAGAGGTTTTATTTATATAGGTTTTAAAATTTTATAAAAGCTTGTATTTCTGTAAAAGCGTCAGAAGATGAAAAATTCGTTTTGAATTTGATAAATTTAAACGCCTTTTTCATAATTCTCCAAAAAAAATCGATTTTTAGTCAAATTTCGTGATTTTGAAAGTCTACTGTCCCCTTAAACGTTTGACAAATCTTCTCACGTATGACATCCGCAAATTGATCGTTTGTAAGCATACTTCCTCTGTGAAATGAGCAGCAACTACCGATACAACTTAAATCCTCCTGAATCACGAAAAATGTAATTATTTTCCCAATAAAATTTACATTATTAAAACTGATCGCATGTTTTCTATATATTTCTGTGAAAACAGATATTGTCTTTACTTTTTAAATTGTGGAATTTAAATTTCTGTTGTGAATTTTGGATTTATTAAGACTACATAAATATATTTTTAATAGTGTAAATATTATTGCTTATATTTTGTAAATATAATAATAATAAAAATTATTTAAAACAAAATGAAGGTTTGATCACAATTAATTTTTAAACTGAAAATTGTATTAGACGCCATGCCGAAAATTATGCATATGTAGGGAATTTAGAATTTTCCACCAAGAGCTTTTTCTCAAGATTCATCGTCTGGAAGTATTTAATGATGTCACTTGTACTTTATTAGACACTGATATATATATATATATATATATATATATATATATATATATCATTTAATCTTGCACCTGAACAATGAGGCAGATTGTGGTACTTCCACTTCCACTTGACTGTCACGTGATCAAAACAAGCTGGTGAAACAATTGTCTAACTATCATGCGATTCCGATAAGCTGAAAAGTAATGCCGGTAGAGTACTGCGGCCTGTCTCTTTCAATGGCTGCGTTTGTGATATTACATAATGTATTTT
This sequence comes from Maratus michaelseni, assembly GCA_963931845.1. Taxonomy (NCBI): domain Eukaryota; kingdom Metazoa; phylum Arthropoda; class Arachnida; order Araneae; family Salticidae; genus Maratus; species Maratus michaelseni. The sequence goes on along the minus strand of OZ007595.1, from coordinate 89,225,421 downwards.
TGTTTGTACACATATCTTTCGACGTATTTTTAATTTATAAATATCAATTTAAGTTTATAAATGATATCAAATGAGTTCATTAACATAGGTATTTTTTAACTAAAAAACAGTTTAACTATATAATAATCCTACCTATTCTAACCCGTAAATAATGAAATATTTTAGCTTTCAAATGTAAATAAAACTGCACAATAAAATTCGGTTGGTTTTCATCATTTTTTTTCATTTTTTTAATGATCGATGCACTTTCAAGAACATTCAATTTGACGTAATAGTTACTGAAATTTAAAAAAATAACAATCCCTTATATCCAGAAATTATCGGCGATGTACAGTAAACTAGAGTTACTTCAACACTTGTAAAGTTATTTCGATCCATAACAAAAAAACCTTTTAAATCAGTACTGGTTCTACTGTGTTGAAAGTATTGACACAGTATTTGGCAAGTTTCATTAATACCTTTAATGCAGTAGAGGACCCAGGATTGATTTAAAGAGAGTTTTTTTTTCGGCCACAGAAAAGCGTCTTTTTAGGGAATTTGTTTCTTCAACTAAAGATACAGATATAAACTTAGAGGATTTTGAAAATATATCTATTGAAGTTTAGACAAGCTTCATTACTTTTGCAATCGGAAATGTTTGAACTTTCTTCATAGTATGGCAGTAAGTACACTCCTAAAAGAAAATTCATCAAAAACGTAAAACTTATGGGCAGCAAGCTATAGAAATAGAAGATGAATAGAATGATTGGAATATACTTTTTTGTTATTTAAAGAAATTTTTGTCATTTGACTGGAGAACTGTAAGAAGTTTTCAGCTAGGGTTCGCGAGTGTTTCGTGGTTTGAGGGAAAAAGGACATACGTAAACAAATTCCACTTTTAATACGAAAATGTACTAAGCAGCGCACTTCCTGGAACACCACTGTGATTCAAGGAAAATGCAGCTTTTGAATGGTGAATTCCATGTAAATTTTACATTAATTTCGTAATTTTCTGGGCAAATGAGCAAATCAAAACGGACATTTTCGTGTTGCAATGAAATATAATCGAAGAGGTAAAATTCATTTAATTAACGGATTTTTTGAAGAGAGTACATAAACACTCACAAGAACAGAAAATAACGTGTCTACAGGAATGTCCTCTACAGTCCGTGATATGTTACCATTCAATGTAGCCAGGTTTGGGACATGTCTAAGATAAACCTTGGATTTTAGGAAACCCTATAACTAAAACTCGCATGGAGTAAGATCAGTTGACAGAGGTGGTAATGCAGTTGGAACTCAGCGACAATGAATCTTTCTTTTGTGAACTTCAGCCGTATTGTTTGCTGTTTTCGCGAAGCAATGTGGGGTAGGGCTCTTTATTGCATGAAAGTGATTTTTTACAGCCAATGTCTTTTCTGAAGTGACGGAATGACAAAAATCTTTAACATTTGGCGACATTTCTCTCCGGTAACAGAACAGGTTACCTGTCTTTTCGGTGTAATGTTCTCAAAGAAATATTGACCTATGATCATTGCTGCGGTGGAACCACACCAAACAGTTATGTTTGAGTATTGTAAAGGGAATTCGTTGAATGCATTTGATGAATTGATATCCAGAAATCGAAGTTCTCGGTATTTACATAACCATCCAAATAAAAGTGGGTGTCGTATCCCAATAAACTTTTCTATGGCCAAGCATCATCCTCCTCCATTCTCCCAAGGTGAGAGCAGAAGTCAAGAAGTAAATCGCTTTTCATGTTCGGTGTGATGCAATTGATCTTGTACGGATAGAAGTGGGAACTCATTAGTACGATTTACCATCCCGTAGAATACGGCATATCGAGATTGCGAGCTACCCCATGAGCGCTAGGAATGCCAGCAAAATTGTCAGATGCTCTGCCGAAATCGCAGTTCCAATTTATTCTATTTTATCTTGTGGCAAGGGTTTGCGTTTCCTGCCTGATTGAATTTATATAGAATTATAACTAACAATTTACATGCGATTATATCAAAAAAACAAATTATCATTAAATAATTTTACTAAATTATCTTTATTTTATCATCATAGCCTTCAAAAACATTTTCGTTGCGACGAATTAATGTCCGGACGAACTGACACTACGGTGAATTGACACTGCGACGAATTGATGCTGCCACGAGTTGTCGCTGCGACGACGATGATGTCGACGCTGTGATGAATTGTGCGCGATGAATTGTTCCGCGCTGAATTGTGAGCGACGACTTGACGTTACACCTGTTTTCTCATACCTGTCACCTATTGCTTTTAAGTCACCAACTGACAAATGACAGTTACCTTTACACATTATTTTGTGTGTTCTAAATTCCCGAATAGCGGATGACGCGTTGCACTGGTTGATGTAAATAATTTGACAAGTAAAGCAAGCTCAACAACATATTGCAAATAAATTGGAATCAATTTGTTTCTACAAGTAACATAATGTCTTTTAAAGCCAAATAGTTCAACACTGTATCAAAGAATGAAAAGAGGAAATTTTAATAAAGACTTATTTTTTTTTCTTTGGGACTCCGTTAGTGAATTTGTATAAAAAGAGACTTCATCAGTGTATATGTAAATTTTCTAATTTTAAAAACTGTCGCCATATTTAGCTTGCATTAAATCGTTAAATGTGTTAAATAAAACTTAAAATGATTTCAGTGTTGATTCTTAATTTTTTTAACTTTCATTTCTATTACATAGGGCCACATATCCCTTTAACAGTAACTTTTGGATTAACTGTTTTCGCTGAATCCACCATCCCCCATCTTGTTTAATCATCCTACGAAATTTGACACCCTTTTTACAACTAGATTGTGCTGCAGAACACGCTGAGTACTATAAGTTTAATTATGGCCAACTTGTATTTTATCATAGAAATGAACAAACGTAGATTTAATCAATATCCATAATAATAAATCCAACTTAAAATTATTAGCAGCATACTAAAATATAATTTTTATAACACCCACTATTATAATATTTCTAAAATGATATAGTTTATAAAAGTTTTAAAGCTGAAATTACAGTTCATTTTCTAGAAAAATATATTCCAGAGTTAGTGTTTCATTCTTTGAAAATCACATGCGAATATAAAATTTTGTATTGAGTAGTGGCTGAGTTTTAGCCCTAGAGAAATGGGCGCCTAAATCTTTATATCGTCACAGAATAATAATGCTGTCAATTGTTGTTTTGTGGGTTAAAGAAAAAAGTATTTTTCGATCTAAGCTTATTTTGTTCGAAAGGAAACGTCCATCGTAATCTCCTTTCTGTAAGATTGAAGTATTTCATGGAATGTATAAGCTCTGCATCAAACATTTCTTGCAGACAAAAGAAAAAGAAAAGAAAAGTCAATAATTCATTGAGGACGAATATACTTTTATTACCCAAAAATTATTGAAATTCACTCTAACTTTCAGCCGGTTGGGGATACGTAGGCAATGTAATTTGTAAAATTGTTCAAAATAAGGTAAGAATTAAGATTATGTGAATAGAATAATCCTGTTATTAATTTTCAAAAATTTACAATTCAAAAAAATGTATATGTTCCTTAAGTCTTATCATATATTCTAATACGAGCAAATCTTGTGTGTGTATATGGTTATATATATATATATATATGTGTGTGTGTGTGTGTGTGTGTGTGTGTGTGCAAATTGTAACTTAAAAACGGCTCTAACAATTTTGACGAAATTTTGCATCCTACCGTTTTCGTGCACCAGAAAACCATTGAGCTAGGTCACATCTTCGAGAAAATTCGATTAGTGGGTCATTTTGGGTCACTATGGGTCAGCGTCAGGGTCAAGCTAATTGTATCTAGAAAACGGTTCAAACGATTTTGACTAAATTTTGGATCCTACCATTTTAGGGCATAAGAAGACTATTGGGTTGGATCACATGTTCGAGAACTTTCGATTATTGGGTCATTTTTGGGTCAACACAGGTCAAGTTAATTTTATCTAAAAAACGGATTTAACGATTTTGATTAAATTTTGTATCCTACGAGTTTCGGGAACGAGAAAATCATTGGGCTAGGTCACATGTCCGAGAAAATTCGTCATTTTTGGGTCACTGTGGATCAAACTAATTTTATATAAAAAACGGGTCAGACTATTTACACTAAATTTTGCATCATATGGTTTTCGGGCACGAGAGGACTATTGGGCTAAGTCACATTTTCCAGAAAATTCGATTAGTGGGTCATTTTGGTCATGGGTCATTATGGGTCAAGCTATTTTTATCTGCAAAATGGTTCAGAGGATTGGAATTAAATTTAGTATCCTACAGTTTTAGGGAACAAGAAGACTTGGGCTGGGTCACATGCTCGAAAAATTTCAATTAGTGGTTCATTTTGGTCATGGGTCATTATGGGTCAAGGTATTTTTATCTTAAAAACGGCTCAGACGATTTGAACTAAATTTTGTGTCCTACGGTTTTGGGGCACGAGAAAATCATTCAGCTAGGTCACATGCTCGAGAAAATCCAATTATTGTGTTAGTTTTGGGTCACTGTGGGTCAAGCTGATTTTATCTAAAAAAAACGGCTCAGACTATTTTGACTAAATTTTATATCCTACAGGTTTCGGGCACGAGAAGACAATTGGGCTTGTTCACCTGTTCGAGAAAATTTTATTAGTGGCTCATTTTTGGTCATGGGTCATGATATTTGAACTGAAAGATAATTTTGAACGAATATAGTTCCGTCTTCCCTGCTCGTAAGTTAATATTAGAAAAAATATCTCCATGCTCTGTCAAGTACAGCAGAAAACGATTCCATACATATTAGACCAAAACTCACCGAGTTATGATGCTACAATGATTATGAAATTTCGCTGAATTCGAGAATTTAAAAGACATCAACGATTTTTTATTGCAATTTCATCAACATTAGAGTATCAAAACTCGGTGAGTTTCGGTTGCAGGGGAATGGAATTTGTATTGTTGTACTTGACAGATGATGAAGAAAAATTTTCTAAATATAATTTGAAGGATTCATGTACCATATATAAATTTAAAAAGTGTAACTTTTTAGGGGCGTTCGTAATTATATAAATAGGTAGCACCTATAGTTATCGTCTGGCCCGTCCGCTTATAATAGCTCAAAAACTACCCAACCGAATGGTTTGAAATTTAATATATATATAAGTTGCAGAATGGTATCGAGTCATTTAAAACTTTATGAAAATCGAATCAAAACTTAAAAAGATATTAATAAAACTATTTATTAAGTAATTTGATATATTTTTTAAATTGATACTTCCTTTTTATACCAGCTTCCGAGGATTAATCGTCAAGGGACCGAGATGTATCGCTAAGTTATCTGACATGTATGACGTTACAGTCATATATGGCGTATATGATGTTTTATAACCTCTACGACCAAGTTATAGTCACATTCCTCATTCTATTACATCCTATCATACGTAATTAATTCAATGATATCCCATGATAGGTAATGATTCTAGGTTGCCATGGCGATTACGTCCTACTTAAGATGTAGTCATATTATTTCCGTATTATTGAATTTAAAAACCGAATTTGTGTACTAAAATTGTTTAATTATAGCGATCATATAATCTACCAACAGTTTTTGGAGAGATGTTTCCGGAGAAATGGATATTAAATGGTAAAAGAGTCTAAATATTGATTTCAAGTTCTGAAATTTTCAAAGCTAGGATTAAGTTTACCATTGATATTTTCCGTAAACGTCAACAAAAGATAAAATTTTTATAAATTAAAATGTACTTAATTTATTAAGGAAATAAATCGTATTATCATAACAGACATATAATTCATTTAACTGAAATAATAACAGTACGAACGCACATCATTTGTCACGTTTGACGGACAGTTACCAACTTGTTTTAAATTACTGAAAGGATTGCTTCATCAACATAATCTTAATTCTTACCTTATTTTCACAGTTTTACAATTTACAATTGCCAAGTAACTACAACAAGTAAAAAGATTAAAGCACGTTTTAATATTTTTGGACACACTGTATACATTGTCTTTATAAGTAGAAAAAAATTAGAAATATTTTAAAGTATTTACATCATATATTTTTGATGTAATAAAATCATTTAACTGTTTTTTTAGTAACATTTGTTTTGTATAAGTTTTTAAAAATTATGTTCAAAAAACACACATAACAATTTGTGAATTTAGCAACATGTTACACATATCCTTTGTTGAATACAACTACGTAATGACCCAAAGAGCATCGTTTAATAATAAAATCCAGTTAAAATATTTCTTTAATATTTATTCTATACAGTTTATTTGGTTATGATGTTTTGTATTTCTTAAATAGAATACTCATAAGAATTTTAAATCTAAAAATATTTGAAAAATAATTATTATTTTGAGATTGAGTATTTCATATTTTAAAAATTGCCAGTAAAATTAAATTTTCGTATTGTATAATCACTAGGACTCAGGCATTCAGTAAAGAAAACCTAAATATCTTTTTTAATAATAAAAGCATAATGATGCTATCTAATGTTATTTTGGGGTAATATCTTCTTTTGCTATATAATCTTTTTTTCTGTTTTTTCAAGGGAAAAGTTCTGTCGTAATCTCTCTGCGATTAAATTGATGTATTTTATATGCTGTATCAGTTTTGCATCGCCGTGAATGGAAAACTCATTGATTGGTTAGTGTACCTTATATATATAAATGGATTTGCTCGTTTTACTTACCCATCATACGTATTATAGGGTATTACTTACCCATCATACGTATTATAGGGTAAGTCTTGTAATCGTTTTGAAAATCGAAAATTTTTTTTTGACGGATTTACACGTTTCAGACACTGGAGATTCCGAAAAACATATTTTTAGAAAAAATTTTTTGCCGTCCGTCTGTGTGTCTGGTTGCGTGTCTGTGTGTGTGTCTGTAAACGCTCTATCTCCCGAAAAAATTGAGATAGAGACTTGCAATTTGGTATGTACTTAGTATGTAATAATGGGAAGAAGCCTATTTCATTTCAATAGCCTCGATTAACCGGAACAATTTTTTTCGGACTCTCGAAATATTCGTTCTGATGAAAGGTATATAAAAATTTTCGAAATTGTTTATTTTAAGAAATGAATATAAAAGACAATAAAAAAACATAAATTTTGAATAAAGCATGAAGTCGATCGGATAATTAGTTGCCGAGATATTTGGAATCCTATTTTCCACACTCTTCGATTTTTCATGACCCTGTATTTCATCCAAATTTCACTTCAAAGATATATTTTAATTGGAAATTTGACGCTTAATCAGATGCAATAAACCGCTAGTTAATAGGATTATTATTTTTGGAGTTATAAGGAAAAACCTCTTTCAAGCAATTCAGTAATCGAGCCTTTAAAGTTTGTGACGTCATCAAGCCACGATTTTATTTGAATTGCAATGCATTTTATAAGTAGTTTACACATTTTTATTTTAATATTTTACATTATGCATATCCATGATGGGTAAGTATTACGGTGGCCCCCAACGACTAGTTTATTTAAAAATAAAAAAATATATATATTCATTTTAAAGTATTTAAATCGTTAACCTTAAAAAAATGATAAAATGATTTATATGTTTGTTACTTACCCATCATACGTAGTATAGGGCAAGTCTTGTAATCGTTTTGAAAATCGAAAATTTTTTTTTGACGGATTTACACGTTTCAGACACTGGAGATTCCGAAAAACATATTTTTAGAAAAAAAAATTTGCCGTCCGTCTGTGTGTGTGTCTGTAAACGCTCTATCTCCCGAACAAATTGAGATAGAGACTTGCAATTTGGTTTGTACTTAGTATGTAATAATGGGAAGAAGCCTATTTCATTTCAATAACCTCGATTAACCGGAACATTTTTTTTCGGACTCTCGAAATATTCGTTCTGATGAAAGGTATATAAAAATTTTCGAAATTGTTTATTTTAAGGAGTAAATATAAAAGATAATAAAAAACCATAAATTTTGCATAAAACATAAAGTCGATCGGATAATGAGTTGTCGAGATATTTGTAATCCTATTTTCCACACTCTTCGATTTTTCATGACCCTGTATTTCATCCAAATTTCACTTCAAATATATATTTTAATTGGAAATTTGACGCTTAATCAGATGCAATAAACCGCTAGTTAATAGGAGTATTATTTGTGAAGTTATATGGAAAAACCTCTTTCAAGCAATTCAGTAATCGAGCCTTTTTATGACGTCATCAAGCCACGATTTTATTTGAATATCAATGCATTTTATAAGTTGTTTACACATTTTTATTTTAATATTTTACATTATACATATACATGATGGGTAAGTATTACGGTGGCCCCCAACGACTAGTTTAATTATATTTGTAGTTTCAGACTGTGTGTTAATAGTTTTGTGATAAAATACCACTTGTTACCGGATATAAAAACAACAATGTGTACACATCACTTATTAATTACGTGAACGTCATAACTCAAACCGCATCGTTAAAAAAATAATAATAATTAAATAGTTAAAAAAAAATCTGAATTGTTCATTTGACTTAAGATATTTTGTACTTCTAAAATGAATACTCATAAATGTGTAAAAACTAAATTTTTTGTTGAATTTTAGAAGGAAAATTATAATTCTCAAATTTCCTTTTTCTTATTTTACAAAAATGCATAAAAAAATATTTTCGTATTGAGTTACCACTGGATCTCAGGCCTTAGGAAAAGGACGCGTAAATCTTGTTTTATATCAAGAGCGAATAGTAATCCTATACGCTGTTATTTTGAAGATAAGAGAAACCTACTTTAGACATCTAAACTTATTTTATTCAACGTGAAAAGGTCTACTCTAATCTCGATGATGTCAGATTGATGTATATTATCTACTCTTTATAGTCTATTTTACCAAATTTCATTCAGACATTATTTAAAAAACATGGTCAAAATTTTTCACTAAAAACGTCTCCCATTTAAAAAATGTAAAAACAGTTTCGAATAAAAAATCTTCACCGCTCTACAAAAGCTCTTTCGCCCTAGCTAGAGCATCATCAGTTGTGATCTTCAATTCTCTGCCTCTCCACTATATATATGACTGCTGGTTGAAGAGCTCCCCCTATGGGCATACAATTCTCTCTCTCTCTTTCTCTCCCCCTCTTCTAACATTTTTTTCCAGCGGCAATCAAGCAATGAATGAACCATATCATTGCATTCTTCTTTGGAAGCATTGATTTCTATTGATTCTCTTATTAAATCATTATGTAAATTTTCGTAGTTCGCTATTTGTAGGGTTTCAAGTTTTATTGGGGTTTTAGTGTTTAATCTTGCAAGAGCTGTTGACTGTTTATTTAGTTTTATATCTCTGATATGTTCTTTCATTCTTTCTTCTATTTTTCTCTTTGTCATTCCTATGTAAGTAAGCTTTTCATTTCTGTTGTTTAGACAATTTATTTTGTATATTCCTGCTGTTTGTATTTCCTCATATTTTCCTATATCATTTCTAATTGATTTGAAGAGGGATGGATTGGGGGTTAGTGGGACTATTTTTCCTAATTTTTCTAATTCTCGTTTTATTTTCAAAGATACACCTTTTATATAATGAATAGGAGGAGTGTATGTTACATTCTTCTGTGCTGGTTGTATATGGTGAATTCTTTCTCTTACTCTTTCAATTACAATGGTGAACTGGACGATGGAAGATGACAAAGAGATGTAAGAAATGTCACAGTGGTGTAGTTCATAGTATTCTGGTCTGCAAATTGGAGAGTCGAAATTCTGATCCCGGCTGCAGCGAGCTCCACAATTTAATCTTGAACAGTAGAATTATCAGTGAGGGACTGGAAGAGGGCAGGGCAAATAGACGGGGGTTTACTGGGGACAATGGCCCAGTCAATAACATTGGCGGAAGGGATGATGTAAAACGCAGACATCCGCTTCCCCAGGGTACAAAAGTTAACGAAGAGATGGAAGAAAAGTTGCAGTGGTGTAGTTGGACGTATACTGGTGTGCAGATAGGATGATGTTGGTAGTAATCCCGGTTGAGGTGAGCTGCACACGGTTTTTTAATTAGAAATAAATTGAGAAGAAATAGATATAGAAAAATGTCATTTAAATACTTTTTTGCATGCCGTTTTATGCATCGATGTTTAAAAAATTTTGCATACAAGATAGACACATTAACAAACTTCGATGATTTTTCACATTTTATATAAAAAGATGTCGCAATATACAATTTTTAAATTTATATTTGTACAATTTCTATTTGTTTCAAAGAAACATTTATAGAATTAGGATGGAATAGATTTAATTATTATACCAATACATTTTAGTAGTATATTTTAGTATTCAGAGGAGAAACTACTTAAATAAAAATACTTAGTTGGTACTTTTTAAAAATGCGTTACATTCAATAGAGCAATTTTTTCCGTGGAACCAATTGAGTGGCATGTTTTTGGATAATACACAATTAGATTTTTTTTTCAATTTTCCATAAAATGATTTTTTTTTTAATTATTATAGTTACAAGAATGGAACTATAATTTATTTATATTTTACTGTGGCAACAATGTTTTGTAATGGAAAACAATGCATTTGAAATTATGTCTAATGTGGGCGTATAAAACAATTAAGCAAAGTTAATGAATTTTATATCTTATGGTGGCAGTATTGTGGTTTGCAAATCGAAGAGCAGAGGTTCAAATCCCATCTGCAGATAACTCCATCATTGGCGCTCGAACAGTAGGACTATGGAAGCAGGACTGGAAGAGATAACAATAAATAGACGGAGGTGGACTGGGGACCGTGTCCCAATCAATAAAATTTGGGGAGGGTTTGATGTAAAAAGCAGACATCCGTATGTATATGTAATGTGCGTGTGTGTGCATCGTGAACTATTTAAGTGTATTTATCAGCAAAAATAAATGACGGAAATCTTTCTTTTATATACTTTCTTGACAGTAGCTGGTTGTTTTCATTGACCAAAAAAAATATATGTTTGTATATGTTTGACAATGAAGGAAGAACAGAACTCTTTTTTATCTCCTATTAAATGAAACATCAAGAAATTCTCTTTCAAGAGAGGGAATTTAAGGTGTTACACTAAATAATATCATAAGTACAAAAAAGAAAAAAAAAATGAATACAGTTATTTAAAGTGTTACAGTATTTACCCTCATTTGTTTCCAATTTTCCCACCAGTGTATTTCCTTTCATATATCAGAAAGAAAAGAATGAAAATCGTTTTCACTATGCTTAATTCTCAGGCAAAATAGAAGGTAAGTACTAGGCTGGATCGAACAGTATACGAAAAATTTTTTTTTTTCGAAATTACTTTTGGCGCGGGGTGCAAAAGTTGTCTTTTATGTATATTAGTTTACACTTTTTTTTTTTTTTATCGAAATCAAATCATATCTTCCGATGACCCAAACGCCCCCCAAAAAGTTAAAAATTGAAATTTTTATGAAAACTTATTTTTTTTTTGTTTTTATTATTTGTTTTAAATTACTTTTGGTGCGGGGTGTGGAAGTTGTCTTTTATTTATATTAGTTTGCATGTTTTTTTTTTTTTTTTTTTTAATCGAAATCCATTTATAACTTCAGGTGCCCCAAGCGTCCCAAAAATAGTTAAAAATTGAAAGTTTTATAAAAATTTATAATTATTCTTATTATTTTTTTTTAATTTCATTTGGCGTCGTGTGAAAAAGTTGTGTATTAGGTGTATTACATAATTCTGCAGTTTACATATTTTTTCTTTTATCGTTATCCATTCATATCTGCCGGTACCCCAAATACAGTTAAAATTTTTAAATTTTTAAAAAAATGTTTAAAAATTTTAAATTTTTAAAAAAATGTTTAAAATTTTTAAATTTGTAAAAAAATGTTTAAAAATTTTAAATTTTCGAAAATTGTTCACAAATTTAGCAAAGTGTTTAATTAATAAAATATAAAATTATAAATAATAATAATTTTATAATAATACATGAAATATAAATTTAAAAATCAAATCACTAAATCATAAAAATTATAAAAATTGAATTTTTGTAGCAAATTGTTTACTTCTTTGAATTTGGAGATTTACATATTTCTAAAGTTTGTAATCCATCATTGGATTAAAATGCTTGATATGGTATCTTGATTTTTTTTTCTATTCAGCATGAAACCGAGTCTCTTTTCTTATCCACATACACTTTCTGATGTCTCGGGCACTATGCGAATGCATCTTTTATCATCTTGTGTATGGTATGGATATTTTGACAATTCCTCTGTTTTTCCTACTTTTACCCCGGCCTCAATTTCTTCGTAAGGCACATTCTTCAAAAGAGGTGGTTCAAAACGTCCAACTCATTGCCAGTCAATAAGTTTACAATAATAATTTGCTTTGAATTGTATTTTTGGTACTTGAAAAATTCTTAATTCTGGTGATCCTCTATTTTCATTTCTAGCACAAAATAGTTTTCGTATTGCTAAAGACCTGATAGGCTCTGTGTTATCCAAGAGCATTGATAATAGCAAATTTTCAGGATGACAAAAGAAGCTATCTAGTTGAACAACAGCGTCTAAAAAGTTTTTTAGATAGGGTTCCAAATATCTAGAAAATGTTATAAGTTTCCAAATATACCGCGGTCGTTCTGTTATGGAGGGCTTTGTTTTGATATGAAACCATATAGGTCCATACTTTCATAATACACTATATTGCCAAAGGTGACCAGTCACTTGCGATTTTAGACGTTTTGTTAACTATCTAGAAAAATACATGAGGAATTAACCTGAAACTGCAGGTGTGTAAACAGTGTAGTATAGGTTATACATTTCCGCGAAGATTTTTTCACGAAACCCCATAGAGGACTGTCAACAAATTGAAAAACAACGAATATCTTTTGGATAACCCTGTAAAAACTGATGTAGCAAAAGCGTTCAAACTCGAGATTATTAATAAGTGGCTTATTGTAACATACTGTGTTCATTTTTATGAGGATAGCATGTATACTCGAAGAGAAATTAAGGTTTTTATAAAAACAGTCCCAAATTTCGCCAAGTTTTTTGCTTCTAATTTGCAGAGTTCTTAATATAAAAAAAAGTTATTTTGAGAAAATATGTCAAACAACATTATACATAACACTCTGCAATCGGAATTAAAAAATAATAAAAATTGGATTAAAATGAGCAGGTTTACTAAAAAATTTTCACTGCGCATGCGCGAATGCAATCCAAACATAATCTGCATAATGTATAGCTAAGTATGTACAGCAACTTTTGTGAAAATCTCAAAATCATAGCTTGAAAATTCTGAAAATTTTCGTCGAAAGAATAAGCTCGAAATCCGTTGTTCCCAAAAGGGAGCAAAAAGATGAGGGGTTGTATCCAAATACATGCAATATTGTGTATGCTGTCTTGGCACTAATCAACAGATATTTGATACAACCCCTTATCTTTTTGATTCTTTTTGGGAACAACGGATTTCGAGCTTATTCTATTGACGATAATTTTCAGAATTTTCAAGCTATGATTTTGAGACTTTTACAAAAGTTGCTCTATATACTTAGCTAATGCATTATGCATATTATATTTTGATTGCATTCGCGCATACGCAGTGAAACATTTTTTAGTAAACCTGCTCATTTTTCATCCAATTTTTATTATTTTTTAATTCCGATTGCAGAGTATTATGTACAATGTTGTTTGACATATTTTTTCTTAATAACTTTTTTTATATTAAGAACTCTGCAAATTATAAGCAAAAAACTTGGTGAAATTTGGGACTGTTTTTATAAAAACCTTAATTTCTCTTCGAGTATACATGCTATCCTCATAAAAATGAACACAGGATATTAGAATAAGCCACTTATAAATAATCTCGAGTTTGAACGTTTTTGCAACATTAGTTTTTACAGGGTAATCCAAAAGATATTCGTTCTTTTTCAATTTGTTGACTGTCCCCTATGGGGTTTCGGGAAAAAATCTTCGCGGAAATATGTAACCTATATTATACTGTTTACACACCTGCCGTTTCAGGTTAATTCCTCATGTATTTGTCTAGATAGTTAACAAAACGTCTAAAATTGCAAGTGACCGGTCACCTTTGGCAATATAGTGTATATGTTGTAAGAATATGTGGTCAACTACAACCTTAACGTTTTACCTGCAGTCGTTAGCCATCTTGAGTAAACAACTGGAACATGGTTTTTAAATGCCAGGTCAGAACCACTTTCACCACGTGATATGTCTACGTAAATAGCATATAAATATTGCTGATCATTGCTGAGAACCATTCTATATATGTTATCATATATTCTAATACGAGCAAATCTTGTGTGTGGGTATATATATATGCAAATTTTATCTTAAAAACGGCTCTAACGATTTTGACGAAATTTTGTATTCTACCGTTTTGGGGCACTAGAAAACCATTGGGCTAGGTCACATGTTCCAGAAAATTTGATTAGTGGGTCATTTTGGGTCATTTTGGGTCATTTTGGGTCATAGTCAAGCTAATTGTATCTAAAAAACGGTTCAAACGATTTTGACGAAATTTTGTATCCGACCATTTTTGGGCACGAGAAAACTATTGGGCTGGGTCACATGTTCGAGAACTTTTGATTAGTGGGTCATATTTGGGTCAACGCGGGTCAAATTAATTTTATCTGAAAACGGCTCTAACGATTTTGATTAAATTTTGTATGCTACGAGTTTCGGGCACGAGAAAATCATTGGGCTAGGTCACATGTCCGAGAAAATTCGATTAGTGGATCATTTCTGGGTCAAGCTAATTTATTTAAAAAGCGGTCAGACTATTTACGCTAAATTTTGCATCCTATGGTTTTCGAGCACGAGAAGACTGTTGGGCTATGTCACATGTTCGAGAAAATAAAATTAGTGGGTAATTTTGGTCATGGGTCATTATGGGTCAAGCTGTTTTATCTTAAAAACGGCTCAGACTATTTACACTAAATTTTGCATCCTATGGTTTTTGAACACGAGAAGACTGTTGGGCATTTCTAGAAAATTCAATTAGTGGGTCATTTTGGTTTTGGATCATTATGGGTCAAGCTATTTTATCTTAAAAACGGTTCAGAGGATTTGAAATAAAGTTAGCATCCTTCAGGTTTAGGGAACGAGAAGACTATTAGGCTAGGTCACATGTTCGAAAAATTTCGATTAGTGAGTCATTTTGGTCATGGGTCATTATGGGTCAAGCTATTTTATTTTAAAAACGGCTCAGACTATTTACACTAAATTTTGCATCCTATGGTTTTCGGGTACGAGAAGACTGTTGGGCTAAGTCACATGTTCGAGAAAATTCAATTAGTGGGTCATATTGGTCATGGGTCATGGTATATGAACTCAAATTTAATTTTGACTGAGTATAGCTCGGTCTTCCCTGCTCGTCTGGCATATTCTCTAGGTAGCTAGCCCCTCGCAGGTTTTAATTGCTGTTCCGACTGGGCCCACAAAAGGCCAACTGTTGCACATCTAAAGAATGTAGTGAATCTTGTATAGGCCTTTATCTTCTCCTGTTGCAAATGTAACGTGTCCAATATGCATAGAGTCAGGTTCCTTTACAAAAGTATAATGTTCCTCCTTAGTGGTCTTTGTGGAGTACATTGTGCTCTTCATCACTAGCACTTTTATATTGTTTTTTTTCATCGAAAAATAATCCGGTTAAAATAGACAGAGACACGGCTAAATTGGTCGTCTCTGCAGCTAAATTTTGAACCTTTGTACGCTATCGGCGAATTTTGTTGCGATCTACTACATTCGAAGTCTCTTTTTTGTGTACAATTCCTATATCTCGTAAAACATCAATTGCTAATTGAAGCAGCTGCTCTATTCCAAATTTCCTCTATATCAATATAGTTTTAAAAAATAATTTTATTCATTTAATATAAACGGTAAACAATGTGTCATTCCTTGGATGTAATAATTACGCTATACAAATGATTATTTAAATCTTAGTTTTACTTATAATTTTAAGCTAAAAATTTGCATAAAAATCGATTTTCGGCAAATATTTAAGTGTCTTGGGGCACCCGGAAGACATTTATCGAAGTTAAAAATGTTTTGCATGATGTTTTGCATGTGTGCTAGTATGCTTAATAGGCAACTTTCGCACCTCACGCTAAAAGTAATTAAAGATATAAATAAATAAAAAAAATATATAAATTTTCATAAAATTTTAAATTATTAACTATTTTGGGGCTTTTGGGGCAACGGAAGATATGAATGGATTTCAATTAAAAATAGCATGTAAACTAATATGCATAAAAGACAACTTTTGCACCCCGTGACAAAAGTAATTTTAAAGAATAAAAAAAATAATAAAATACATAAATTTTCGTAAAAATTTCATTTTTAAACTATTTTTGGGGCACTTGGGGCGCCGAAAGGTATGAATGGATTTCAATAAAAAAAACAGATGTAAACTAATATACATAAAAGGCAACTTTTGTACCCCACGCCGATTCGATTATCCACATTTCGATTATTCGATCCCCCCCTAGTAAGTTCCATATTTTACGATGTGTAAGGCACGCATCCTCACCCTTAAATGCATCTTAAACATGGGGTGAAGTTAGAGGGATTTGTTTTTCAATAATTTAACATTTCTTATGTTCATATGATTTATATTACGTTCTTGTTAGTACTTTATTTAAAAATGAAAAACAAAGAAAAGAAAAATATATACTTAATTACATTAACTAAAGTAATGTATATGAAAGCTGGAGGAATAGCCCCCCCCCCTTCCCTACTTGTGTAGACTATCACTTTTTAATATTCTAAAATACAATTACCAACTTATTTTAGAAAAATATGTTACAAACTTATCATCATATTTGCTTTGACATCAATTCTTAATTAAACATTTGCAGCTGCATGTTTGATTTCATACATGCAAGAGTAACAAGGTAATATTAATTTATATGTTAACTTTAATGCTATCAATTTAACATATTAGTTTATAACACACATCTGTTGGACATGATAATATTTAACTTGAGATTTGATATCATCCGAAAAACCTAAGTTCCGGGAGCAGAAAACTGATTAATATACTACTAGTTCACCCGCCCTGCGTTGCCCATGCCCGTGATAAAAACTTAAATGAACCTGAAATTAAAAAAAATACTGATAATTAGTGATAAAAGTGCTCGTATGAAAACATTAAAAAAAAAACCTTTGAAATTTTTAATGGTTTTAACTATAAAGGTTTTACAACCCGTGTAAAAATTACGTCAGAAATATTGTTATCTGTTTGTAAAATAAATGTTTTCTTCCCCGGAAAACAACCCTTTTTCAAATTCCATAGAAGGGGAGAACTCTCCCCCTCCTATTTCCCTTTCCAACTTAAAAAAAGTGAAAGCGCATCCCCCCTTTATCTTTTGTTCACCCCTCTTTCAAACAAAGCAGGTGGAAGAATGGATGCTCCCTCCAGGAAGGGGGAATAAAAATAGAATTCAGAAGAATTCAGAAAGAGTATTTCCTAGGGTTAGTGTTTTGAGGATGTGAGTAGTGAAAGCCAATAAGTGAGCTATTCTTTTCACAGCCCTCTTAATTCTTCTTATTTATATTTCCTGCGTTATTCACCCTTCAAAAAAAGTTGAGGCATGAGCAGTAAAGCCAAATTTGCACTGAAAAACTAAGACTTTGCTTCTCGCTTTTAGATAAAAACTACTCGAAAATCAATGGAAGCAAAAGAAACATTGTTTGTATAAATGCTTTTTTAAATCTAGAATATATTTTCGGTTTTGGGGTTTCTAAAGATACAGAACGTTAGTGGTTACATTATATTTTCCTGAAATAAGAAACACCTGTCTTTTTTAACAAAGATCTACTCGCGTGCTCCTCATCCAAGAGAGAATATGAACTCTATGAAATTCTGGAAATCATCTGATTTGCAGACGTAGGAAACACTCTTCTTGATTTAGCTCCAATTTAATATGAAAGTAACTTTAGCTTTGCGTCAACTCCAACTTAGCTCTTGCATCTATTTTCAAGATTTATTTTATATTGACTAAATTTCATATGTTACTATAAATTGTGAACATAAAATAGCTTAACTGACTGCGAACATAAAAAAGCTGAAATTCACATATTTTAACAATTTATTTAATTATTTATTTTTAGCGTATACCGAGCATACCCCTCTACCTTCGTTTCACTTCGCAATTAAATTGTATTCAAAAGTAAATTTCTGTTTTAAAATAGTGTGCAAATCATAATAACTTATTTTTAACATCAAATACTAAAATCAATCAAAAAGTGCCTTTTATCTCAAATCATCCTTCACAGCTGTAGTTTACGAGTAATTAAAATTTTACTAATTTTCTATCGTTCTCAAATGTACAAACTTAATGGGGTGTGAAATGGCACAGCGTGAAGATGACAATCTTTCTTTGATATTGAAATGAGTAAATAAAGAAAATTGAAGAATGTGGCTCTTATTAGTTAAACTGAATGAAATTATTTATCGTTAAATGTTTTATAAATGTCAATATATATTTATTCTGTCATAAAATGTCACTGTTGTTTATGTTCCTAATAACGAGATTCAAAGTAAAATTTCACGATAAAAACTTTCTTTAATTAAAATGCGTCTATTTATCAAGAATGATTAAAATTTGATGAATTATAATGCTTTTTAAGTTTATTGAAGTTTTGCTTAGAACAATTATACAAATTATAAGATTGAATTTTGTCTTCTAGACTTATAAAAGAACAATTATGCAGTTACTTTTGTTTATGAATATTACAATTTTATTTCATTACGTTCAAAAATACTTCATTCTTTAATAGTGATACACTTTTCGGAAACTTTTCATGTTCAAAAATACTTCATTCTTTAATAGTGATACACTTTTCGGAAACTTTTCACGTTCAAAAATACTTCATTCTTTAATAGTGATACACTTTTCGGAAACTTTTCATGTTCAAAAATATCAGTGTTGTGTTTCGTTATACAGTTTTCAATCAACAAAAAAGTTATACTATATATACAGTATTAGTTTCGTTAAACAGCAAAATATTGAAAGATTATTGTAATTTTCTCGCATTTTATAAATTTATGAACGTAGTTTTCAAAATTTTTTTGCGGTGTGTGTTTTTTTTTTTTAATTATACATTTAAATTAATTTACTACTTAAGTTTAATAATGATCTTCAGTTTCATTTTCATTATTTTCATTGTTTTCAATAATTATAAAACGTAAATTTACAACAACCGATGGATTTTTTAAAATAATTTTATTGAACGACTAGGGGGCTCCACCAGCTGCGTCTTCAGTACCCAAATATTCGAATTTGCCGCAGACTCGCGCGTTCCAAACTTTTTTATAATTAATCCATTGGTGGAAACACATTGTAATCTACTCCAGTAACAAATTTTAAATTATTGGATACATTTGAAGAAATTTAAATTACGTTGCATGCACCGGCCGGTAGACAGATAAATTTTATATGCTTCGCGTGTGATGTTTTATATTAGCAACGTAGTTGATAGCTTAGTATCGGTGGATTGTCGATTTGTATTGGTTTCCATATTCATAATTTAAAATTTTGTTTGTATTAAGAAATTAAACTAAATTCCAAGTAATCACCGTAAATGTCTACGTAAAGTAAAACGTAAAAGATCAATTTTATATAAACGTAGATAGCCTATCTCTCACCAGTTGTTTCTAGAAATGTAAATGAAAATTGTGTTAAATCAGAACTACATATTTGTATCTTATGCTGGCATACAATAATACACAAAAAAGAAGACATTTTTATTGAAATTTGGTTTATCTTTTTCTCGGTAATAGGCATTACCAGCATAAAGTAAAGTTGAACTGAATCTATGCAATATAATTTTAACTTGGGATATAATTATTACATGGAAAAATACTTTTTTCAATTTTAGTTATGCAATTTAACCACCGGGTGTGCTACCAACAGACCAAGAAAATATTTACTAAAACAAACATTTGATCGTGGCTGAAGCTTACTTTCAAGGTTTATTTAAAAAAATAAATAAATAAAAAGCAGAAAAAAATCAATTTTTATTAAAATGATTTACCCTATTTCCCCCCAGGTAACACTAGAAACACAAAAGAAAATTGTGTTGAATATGTATTCCGCATTTTTAACTTGAAGTATGGTTGCGATGTGAGAATTCATAAAAAAATCAATTTCAAAATTTCGACTATGTAATTTCACACCAGGGACGTTACCTACGTAAAATACAAATGTACCATGTGGAAAATGTTATGGAAAGAAAAATTCGACCGTTATAAAAACAATTTTAAATAATTTTAGGTATCCTATTTTCGCACAGTGAGCGGTATACATGCAAAAGAAAATTGCGTTGAATCAGTTCTACCTACTTTTACTTTAATACAGCCGCCATACAGTAAAACATAAAATTAACACTTTTTTTTAAACGTGGATAATCTCTATCTCGTTAGGGGACAGTATTGGTGCAGAAGATAGTTGAATTAAGATTACTTTATATAATATGAATTTGAAGTATGATTGCTATATGAGAAAACAATCCTTTTTAAAATTTTAGTTATGCAATTTTCCACAGGGGACGCTCGTTATGCGAAATCCATTTATGGGAAATGAGCTTAAAATGAGTTAGAAAAGTTACTTGCAGTTTCACACAGAGATATATGAATCATCTTAAGTTAAATAAATATCATCTTTAAATATCTCTTTCGACAGCAATTGGCAATAAAGTGTAATGCATCTGAATTATTTTGTGTTGTACTGTAAAAAAGATTTTACACCTCATACTTTTTGTGGAGAACATACCGCAGTAAGCCTCAGTATCATACACAAAATTCGTAGAGTTTCTCACAACATAATTACACTAAGGCGCATTTAAAGCATTTATCGCCCATAAACAGTAGTTTAATCGTATTCTTTCGAAGAACGTACTGTTGGTGATTGTAACAACATACTAAAATTATATTACCATCACCGCTCTGCAAAACCCGGATTTAAACGTTTTTAATAAAATTATAAAATCAGTTTTATAAAATCAGTTTTATAAAATCGTTACACAAATTCGTATAAAAAATTAGCTACATTAGGATTTTATATAGAGAGAGTAGATAAAGATATAGCAAAAACAATTTGTTTGAAGCCTTGTGTAAATAAAATTATTATTTTTGGCTTAAAGTATTAAAATCAATCCAAAATGTGACTATTATTACAGAAGTATTTTTTTGAAATTATAAATTATAATGTCATATTTCACAGATTCTACTTAAAATTACTTAATATCTTATAATACTTTTAATACTCTCAAGTAAACAAACTCAGTGGGATGTAAAATGAAAGAGCGTGAAAATGACAATCTTCTTCTGTTATTGAAATGAATTATTAAAGAATAACACAAAATGAAGATTCTAACTCATATTAATAACTGTGTTTCAAGTTATACAGCTTTTGAGGTTTTCTAAATATGCACATTTATTCTGCCATAAAAAGCTCTGTGGCTTAAGTTTTTAAAAATAATATGCAAAGATTTTTTAATAGGCTAAAAAAAAATGTATATTTTTTAAATGCACCTTAAATTACATTTTAATTTCATTTTGAAATATTAAATTTAATAAAAAATGTGTCTTTTATTAGAGTAAACATTTTTGAAATAAATAATCTAAAATTTATCTTTTACAGTTGAAGCTTACTTAATTAATATTTTAGATTAAGTAATTAATATTTTAGATTACTTTTCTGTCATTCTCAAGTGAACTAACTCAATGAGGTGTGAAATGGGTGAGCGTGAAGATGACATTGTTCCTCTGTTATTGAAATGTGTCAATAAAGTAAAAATTAATGCAGAAAATCAAAAGAGTAGCTCTTATTAATGACACTATGTCAAAATAACTAATTTTATATATTTTCTGAATGTCAACAAATAATTAAGTTGTTTTAATATGTTGCTGTTGCGTACATTCTTGTTAATAATTCACAAAATATAATTCATTTATTAACTCTTTTATAACGTTATGTCTTTAAATTTCGAAAACAGAATAATTTTTTTCACATAAACTCACTGATTATTATTATAAATGGAAACTGTTGTATTTGTAATATTATGGTTCAGTTGAGTCATAAATCTAAAACGCTGATTTTATTTAAAAGGGCATTTAAATTACGATTTCAATACCATAAAATCTTTGCATGGTAGTGTATTACAGCTTATTTTACTGTTTATTACTGTTAATTTTACGGTATAATACTGGCAGCTGGGATGGCAGTATTATACTGTAAAATCAACTTTTTTTTTTTTTAGCTCACAGGCTATCAAAGCCTGAGAGCTTATGTGCCCGCCGGTTCTGTATGTATATACGTATGTATGTACGTAACGCGATAACTTTTCATAGAAATATCCGTTTTCCTTCAAATTTTGTTTATAGGTTCACTGTGTTAAGCGCTTCCCTGATTAGTTTTCGGGATTGATTGGTTAAGTATAAAGGGGGGAACAGGGGGGGGGGTAATCTCCCCCTTAATTTATATAAATGGGTTTTTCATGCAGAATTATTCCGTTTTCCTTCAAATTTTGTTTATAGGTTCACTGTGTTAAGGCGCTTCCCTGATTAGTTTTCGGGATTGATTGGTTAAGTATAAAGGGGGGGGGGGACGGGGGGCTAACACCGCCCCCCACTTAATTTATATAAATGGGTTTTTCATGCAGAATTACTCCGTTTTCCTTCAAATTTTGTTTATAGGTTCACTGTGTTAAGGCGCTTCCCTGATTAGTTTTCGGGATTGATTGATTAAGTATAAAGGGGGGGACGGGAGGGGCTAACCCCCCTAAATTTATATAAATCGGTTTTTTATGCAGAATTATTCCGTTATCTTTCAAATTTTGTTTATAGGTTCACTGTGTTAAGACGCTTCCCTGATTAGTTTTCGGGATTGATTGGTTAAGTATAAAGGGGGGGAACGGGGGGCTAATCCCCCCTTATTTTATATAAATGGGTTTTTCATGCAGAATTAATACGTTTTCCTTCAAATTTTATTTGTACGTTCACTGTGTTAAGGCGCTTCCCTGATTAGTTTTCGGGATTGATTGGTTAAGTATAAAAAGGGGGAACGGGGGGCTAATCCCCCCCTTAATTTATATAAATGGATTTTTCATGCAGAATTATCCCATTTGCTTCAAAATTTGTTTATAGGTTCACTGTGTTAAGGAGATTCCGTGATTAGTTTTCGGGATTGATTGATTAAGTATAAAGGGGGGGGACTGGGGGGGCTAATCCCTCCCTTTAATTTATATATATGTGTTTTTCATTCAGAATTATTCCGTTTTCCTTCAAATTTTGCTTATAGGTTCACTGTGTTAAGGCGCTTCCCTGATTAGTTTTCGGGATTCATTGGTTAAGTATAAAAAGGAGGGGGGGGGCGGTGGGCTAACCCCCCTTAATTTATATAAATGGGTTTTTCATGCAGAATTATTCCGTTTTCCTTCAAATTTTGTTTATAGGTTCACTGTGTTAAGGCACTTCCCTGATTAGTTTTCAGGATTGATTGGTTAAGTATAAAGGGGGGAACGGGGGGGCTAATCCCCCCTGAATTTATATAAATGTGTTTTTCATGCAGAATTATCCCATTTGCTTCAAAATTTGTTTATAGGTTCACTGTGTTAAGGCGCTTCCTTGATTAGTTTTCGGAATTGATTGGTTAAGTATAAAGGGGGGTACGGGGGGCTAATCCCCCTTAATTTATATAAATGTGTTTTTCATGCAGAATTATTCTTTTTTCCTTCAAAAATTGTTTCTAGGTTCAGTGTGTTAAGGCTCTTCCCTGGTTAGTTTTCGGGATTGATTGGTTAAGTATAAAGGGGGGGGGGAACGGTGGGGGGGTAATCCCCCCTTAATTTATATAAAACGGTTTTTCATGCAGAATTATTCCGTTTTCCTTCAAATTTTGTTTATAGGTTCACTGTGTTAAGACGCTTCCCTGATTAGTTTTCGGGATTGAATGGTTAAGTATAAAGGGGGGAACGGGGGTCTAATCCTCCCTTAATTTATATAAATGGGTTTTTCATGCAGAATTATCCCATTTGCTTCAAAATTTGTTTATAGGTTCACTGTTTTAAGGCGCTTCCCTGATTAGTTTTCGGGATTGATTGATTAAGTATAAGGGGGGGACGGGGGGGCTAATCCCCCTTAATTTATATAAATGGGTTTTTCATACAGAATTATTCCGTTTTCCTTCAAATTTTGTTTATAGGTTCACTGTGTTAAGTCGCTTCCTTGATTAGTTTTCGGAATTGATTGGTTAAGTATAAAGGGGGGGGGGGACGGGGGGGGGCTAATCCCCCCTTAATTTATATAAATGGGTTTTTCATGCAGATTTATCCCATTTGCTGCAAAATTTGTTTTTAGGTTCACTGTGTTAAGGCGCTTCCTTGATTAGTTTTCGGGATTGATTGGTTAAGTATAAAGCGGGGTACGGGGGGCTAATCCCCCCTTAATTTATATAAATGGGTTTTTCATGCAGAATTATTCCGTTTTCCTTCAAATTTTGTTTATAGGTTCACTGTGTTAAGGCGCTTCCCTGATTAGTTTTCAGGATTGATTGGTTAAGTATAAAGGGGGGAACGGGGGGGCTAATCCCCCCTTAATTTATATAAATGTGTTTTTCATGCAGAATTATCCCATTTGCTTCAAAATTTGTTTATAGGTTCACTGTGTTAAGGCGCTTCCTTGATTAGTTTTCGGAATTGATTGGTTAAGTATAAAGGGGGGTACGGGGGGCTAATCCCCCTTAATTTATATAAATGGGTTTTTCATGCAGAATTATTCTTTTTTCCTTCAAAAATTGTTTATAGGTTCAGTGTGTTAAGGCTCTTCCCTGGTTAGTTTTCGGGATTGATTGGTTAAGTATAAAGGGGGGGAACGGTGGGGGGCTAATCCTCCCTTAATTTATATAAAACGGTTTTTCATGCAGAATTATTCCGTTTTCCTTCAAATTTTGTTTATAGGTTCACTGTGTTAAGGCGCTTCCCTGATTAGTTTTCAGGATTGATTGGTTAAGTATAAAGGGGTTAACGGGGGGGCTAATCCCCCCTTAATTTATATAAATGTGTTTTTCATGCAGAATTATCCCATTTGCTTCAAAATTTGTTTATAGGTTCACTGTGTTAAGGCGCTTCCTTGATTAGTTTTCGGAATTGATTGGTTAAGTATAAAGGGGGGTACGGGGGGCTAATCCCCCTTAATTTATATAAATGGGTTTTTCATGCAGAATTATTCTTTTTTCCTTCAAAAATTGTTTATAGGTTCAGTGTGTTAAGGCTCTTCCCTGGTTAGTTTTCGGGATTGATTGGTTAAGTATAAAGGGGGGGAACGGTGGGGGGCTAATCCCCCCTTAATTTATGTAAAACGTTTTTTCATGCAGAATTATTCCATTTTCCTTCAAATTTTGTTTATAGGTTCACTGTGTTAAGGCGCTTCCCTGATTAGTTTTCGGGATTGAATGGTTAAGTATAAAGGGGGGACCGGGAGTCTAATCCCCCCTTAACTTATATAAATGTGTTTTTCATGCAGAATTATCCCATTTGATTCAAAATTTGTGTATAGGTTTACTGTGTTAAGGCGCTTCCCTGATTAGTTTTTGGGATTGATTGATTAAGTATAAGGGGGGGACGGGGGGGCTAATCCCCCTTAATTTATATAAATGGGTTTTTCATGCAGAATTATTCCGTTTTCCTTCAAATTTTGTTTATAGGTTCACTGTGTTAAGGCGCTTCCTTGATTAGTTTTCGGAATTGATTGGTTAAGTATAAAGGGGGGGAACGGGGGGGGGCTAATCCCCCCTTAATTTATATAAATGTGTTTTTCATGCAGATTTATCCCATTTGCTTCAAAATTTGTTTTTAGGTTCAGTGTGTTAAGGCGCTTCCTTGATTAGTTTTCGGGATTGATTGGTTAAGTATAAGGGGGGAACGAGGGGCTAATCCCCCTTAATTTATATAAATGTGTTTTTCATGCGGAATTATTCCGTTTTCCTTCAAATTTTGTTTATAGTTTCATCGTGTTAAGGCGCTTCCCTGAATAGTTTTCGGGATTGATTGTTTAAGTATAAAGGGGGGAACAGGAGGGCTAATCCCCCTTAATTTATGTAAATGTGTTTTTCATGCAGAATTATCCCATTTGCTTAAAATTTTTTTTATAGGTTCACTGTGTTAAGGCGCTTTCCTGATTAGTTTTTTAAATTGATTGGTTAAGTATAAAGGGGGTGGGAACAGGGGGCTAATCCCCCCCTTAATTTATATAAAAGGGTTTTTCTTGCAGAATTATCCCATTTGCTTCAAATTTTGTTTATAGGTTCACTGTGTTAAGATGCTTCCCTGAATAGTTTTCGGGATTGCTTGTTTAAGTATAAAGGGGGGAAACGGGGGGTAATCCCCCCTTAATTTAGATATATAGGTTTTTCATGCAGAATTTTCCGATTTTCTTTAAATTTTGTATATATTTTCACTGTGGTAAGGAGCTTTCGTGATTAGTTTTGGGGATCCATTGGTTAAGTATAAAAGGGGGGGAATGGGGGGGGGGCTAATCCCCCCTTAATTTATATAAATGGGTTTTTCATGCAGAATTATTCGGTTTTCTTTCAAATTTTGTTTATAGGTTCACTGTGTTAAGACGCTCCCCTGATTAGTTTTCGGGATTGATTGGTTAAGTATAAAGGGGGGAAACGGGGGTTAATCCCCCCCTTAATTTAGATAAATTGGTTTTTAATGCAGAATTTTCCGATTTCCTTTAAATTTTGTATATAGGTTCACTGTGGTAAGGAGCTTTCCTGCTTAGTTTTGGGGATCCATTGGTTATGTACAAAAAGGGGAAACGGGGGGCTAACCCCCCTTAAATTACATAAATGGGTTTTTCCTGCAGAATTATCCGATTTCCTTTAAATTTTGTATATAGGTTCATTGTGGTAAGGAGCTTCCTGATTAGTTTTGGGGGTCCATAGGTTAAGTATAAAGGGGGGAAACGGGGTGTTCCCCCCTTAATTTAGATAAATAGGTTTTTCATGCAGAATTTTCCGATTTCCTTTAAATTTTGTATATAGGTTCACTGTGGTAAGGCGCTTTCCAATTAGTTTTGGGGATCCTTTGGTTAAGTATAAAGAGGGGAAACGGGGGTGGCTAACCCCCTTAAATTAGATAAATGGGTTTTTCATGCAGAATTATCCGATTTCCTTCAAATTTTGTATATAGATTCATTGTGATTAGGCACTTCCCTGATTAGTTTTGGGGGTGCATTGGTTAAGTATAAAGATGGATACGAGGGGTGGCTAACCCCACTTAAATTAGATAAATAAGTTTTTTATGCAGAATTATCCGGTTTGCTTCAAATTTTGTATATAAGTCCATTGTAATAAGGCGCTTCCCTGAATAGTTTTGGGTGTTCATTGGTTAATTATAAGGGGAGGGATGTGATCCCCCTTAATATATTGTCGATTTCTTTATTTTCGAGAGGATTATTTAAAATTCTTTGAAATAAGAGTATAATATACAATTAATGTGTGTGGCCTGTGAGCTCAATGCCCTCAGTTTAACTGGGCATTTTTTTTTTTTTTTTTGCAGTGTATGACACACACCAAACCAGTAGTTATTTTCAATCCACTTTGGACAAACAGTCCGTAGTAATTTTTAAACTAGTCATAAATGGATTTTCTAGTTAAAGGTTCTTTACCAAATCGTGTTCGAAAATACAGTTACACAGTTGTGGAAGATTCCGTTTTGCTCTATTCAAGAACACAAAATGTCTTCTCCACACTAAGAAAAAAAATATACCTCTTTCAACTAGAATGAATAGTTAGACTGTTTCTAAATCCCTAAACTAGAAACATAGAAGTCCGAGCTATGCGAATAGGGTAAGCAACTAAACTGAATAGACGAAATGATCGAGAATTTCTAGTCTCTTGTTTTCTAGGTGACAAAACGATAATGAATAGTGGAAATTTCTAGAAATTACCACTTAATTTCTTGAATGAATGTATGAACTAGCATTATAGTTACTATAACTAGAGTCTTGTGTTCGCATCTATTTGCAGACATTTTTAAATATGTTTGACCACGAGAATATAGGAAAACACACTTGAATTCTACTAGGAGACTCTAGAACTCTGTAGTAAAGCGAACTAGAATTTATAGGGATGACATGGAACTATTTTTTCTAGAGCCACAACTGAGATTCTAGTTGAGAAGGTCTGATTTTTTTTCAGTGCATTGCTTACCCAGCCATTTCCACTGATATTCGCATGACACGCTAGCTATCACCTATGCCTTTTTGCTTATGAATATACTTACTTATGAATCACCTTGTATATTTCCAGATTTTATGTTTAGTATATCACATAATTATGTAACAAAAAAGTGGTTTGTTTATCATAGATATAATTAAAAATCTGCTAATAATATTCTTTTACACACGCATTTCATGTGCTATATGAGGAGGATAAAAAACAAATAAGAACATAAAAAATAAAATATATTTTTTTAGTCTTTAATTAACATGCATGTGAGAAAAAAACGCATTGGAGAAATCACTTTATTTAAACAGCTTCGGTATTCAAAACAAATATTCGAACTTGCCACAGACTCGCGCGTTCTAAACTTTTTTATAATTAATCCATTGTCGGAAACACATTGTAATCTACTGCAGTAACAAATTTTAAATTATTGGATACATTTGAAGAAATTTAAATTACGTTGCATGCACCGGCCGGTAGACAGATAAATTTTATATGCTTTGCGTGTGATGTTTTATATTAGTAACGTAGTTGATAGCTTAGTATCGGTGGATTGTCGATTTGTATTGGTTTCCATATTCATAATTTAAAATTTTGTTTGTATTAAGAAATTAAACTAAATTCCAAGTAATCACCATAAATGTATACATAAAGTAAAACGTAAAAGATTAATTTTATATAAACGTAGATAGTCTATCTCTCACCAGTTGTTTCTAGAAATGTAAATGAAAATTGTGTTAAATCAGAACTACATATTTGTATCTTATGCTGGCATACAATAATACACAAAAAAGAAGACATTTTTATTGAAATTTGGTTTATCTTTTTCTCGGTAATAGGCATTACCAGCATAAAGTAAAGTTGAACTGAATCTATGCAATCTAATTTTAACTTGGGATATAATTATTACATGGAAAAATACTTTTTTCAATTTTAGTTATGCAATTTAACCACCGGGTGTGCTACCAACAGACCAAGAAAATATTTACTAAAACAAACATTTGATCGTGGCTGAAGCTTACTTTCAAGGTTTATTTTAAAAAATAAATAAATAAAAAGCAGAAAAAATCAATTTTTATTAAAATGATTTACCCTATTTCCCGCCAGGGGACACTAGAAACACAAAAGAAAATTGTGTTGAATATGTATTCCTCATTTTTAACTTGAAGTATGGTTGCCATGTGAGAATTCATAAAAAAATCCATTTCAAAATTTCGACTATGTAATTTCACACCAGGGACGTTACCTACGTAAAATATAAATGTACCATGTGGAAAATGTTATGGAAAGAAAAATTCGACCGTTATAAAAACAATTTTATATAATTTTAGGTATCCTATTTTCGCACAGTGAGCGGAATACATGCAAAAGAAAATTGCGTTGAATCAGTTGTAACTACTTTTATCTTGAGTACAGCCGCCATACAGTAAAACATAAAATTAACACTTTTCTTTAAACGTGGATAATCTCTATCTCGTTAGGGGACAGTATTGGTGCAGAAGAAAGTTGAATTAAGATTACTTTATATAATATGAATTTGAAGTATGATTGCTATATGAGAAAACAATCCTTTTTAAAATTTTAGTTATGCAATTTTCCACAGGGGACGCTAGTTATGCGAAATCCATTCATGGGAAATGAGCTTAAAATGAGTTTGAAAAGTTACTTGCAGTTTCACACATAGATATATGAATCATCTTAAGTTAAATAAATATCATCTTTAAATATCTCTTTCGACAGCAAATGGCAATAAAGTGTAATGCATCTGAATTATTTTGTGTTGTATTGTAAAAAAGATTTTACACCTCATACTTTTTGTGGAGAACATACCGCAGTAAGCCTCAGTATCATACACTAAATTCGTAGAGTTTCTCATAACATAATTACACTAAGGCGCATTTAAAGCATTTATCGCCCATAAACGGTAGTTTAATCGTATTCTTTCGAAGAACGTACTGTTGGTGATTGTAACAACATACTAAAATTATATTACCATCACCGCTCTGCAAAACCCGTTTTTAATAAAATTATAAAATCGGTTTTATAAAATCGTTACATAAATTCGTATAAAAAATTAGCTACATTAGGATTTTATATAGAGAGCGTAGATAAAGATATAGCAAAAATAATTTGTTTGAAGCCTTGTGTAAATAAAATTATTATTTTTGGCTTAAAGTATTAAAATCAATCCAAAATGTGACTATTATTACAGAAGTATTTTTTTGAAATTATAAATTATAATGTCATGTTTCACAGATTCTACTTAAAATTACTTAATATCTTATAATACTTTTAATACTCTCAAGTAAACAAACTCAGTGGGATGTAAAATGGAAGAGCGTGAAGATGACAATCTTCTTCTGTTATTGAAATGAATTATTAAAGAATAACACAAAATGAAGATTCTAACTCATATTAATAACTGTGTTTCAAGTTATACAGCTTTTGAGGTTTTCTAAATATGCACATATATTCTGCCATAAAATATCTCTGTGGCTTAAGTTTTTAAAAATAATATGCAAAGATTTTTTTTAATAGCCTAAAAAAAATGTATATTTTTTAAATGCACCTTAAATTACATTTTAATTTCATTTTGAAATATTAAATTTAATAAAAAATGTGTCTTTTATTAGAGGAAACATTTTTGAAATAAATAATCTAAAATTTATCTTTTACAGTTGAAGCTTACAAGTAATTAATATTTTAGATTACTTTTCTGTCATTCTCAAGTGAACTAACTCAATGAGGTGTGAAATGGGTGAGCGTGAAGATGACATTGTTCCTCTGTTATTGAAATGTGTCAATAAAAAAAATGTCGTAAAAATTAATGCAGAAAAATCAAAAGAGTAGCTCTTATTAATGACACTATGTCAAAATAACTAATTTTATATATTTTCTGAATGTCAACAAATAATTAAGTTGTCTTAATATGTTGCTGTTGCGTACATTCTTGTTAATAATTCACAAAATATAATTCATTTATTAACTCTTTTATAACGTTATGTCTTTAAATTTCGAAAACAGAATAATTTTTTTCACATAAACTCACTGATTATTATTATAAATGGAAACTGTTGTATTTGTAATATTATGGTTCAGTTGAGTCATAAATCTAAAACGCTGATTTTATTTAAAAGGGCATTTAAATTACGATTTCGATACCATAAAATCTTTGCATGGTAGTGTATTACAGCTTATTTTACTGTTTATTACTGTTAATTTTACGGTATAATACTGGCAACTGGGATGGCAATATTATACTGTAAAATCAACATTTTTTTTTTTTTTTTTTTTTGCAGTGTATGACACACACCAAACCAGTAGTCATTTTCAGTCCACTTTGGACAAACAGTCCGTAGTTTCAAAATTTTTAAACTAATCATAAATGGATTTTCTAGTTAAAGGTTCTTTACCAAATCGTGTTCGAGAATACAGTTACACAGTTGTGGAAGATTCCGTTTTGCTTTATTCAAGAACACAAAATGTCTTCTCCACACTGAGAAAAAATATATACCTCCTTCAACTAGAATGAATAGTTAGACTGTTTCTAAATCCCTAAACTAGAAACATAGAAGTCCGAGCTATGCGAATAGGGTAAGCAACTAAACTGAATAGACGAAATGATCGAGAATTTATAGTCTCTTGTTTTCTAGGTGAGGAAACGATAATGAATAGTGCAAATTTCTAGAAATTATCACTTAATTTCTTGAATGAATGTATGAACTAGCATTATAGTTACTATAACTAGAGTCTTGTGTTCGCATCTATTTGCAGACATTTTTAAATAAGTTTGACCACGAGAATATAGGAAAACACACTTGAATTCTATTAGGAGACACTAGAACTCTGTAGTAAAGCGAACTAGAATTTATAGGGATGACATGGAACTATTTTTCCTAGAGCCACAACTTAGATTCTAGTTGAGAAGGTCTGATTTTTTTTCATTGCATTGCAGACCCAGCCATTTCCACTGATATTCGCATGACACGCTAGCTATCACCTATGCCTTTTTGCTTATGAATATACTTACTTATGAATCACCTTGTATATTTCCAGATTTTATGTTTAGTATATCACATAATTATGTAACAAAAAAAGTGGTTTGTTTATCATAGATATAATTAAAAATCTGCTAATAATATTCTTTTACACAAGCATTTCATGTGCTAGATGAGGAGGATAAAAAACAAATAAGAACATAAAAAATAAAATATATTTTTTTAGTCTTTAATTAACATGCATGAGAGAAAAAAAGGCATTGGAGAAATCACTTTATTTAAACAGCTTCGGTATTCAAAACATAATAAATGAGATTTTCTCTCATATTGCAAAGCTATTATATGATAAGCAGGGTAAAGTGCGAAAAAAAAAGATTAATTTTGTTAAGGATTTTTTCCTCCAAGCGTTCTGATACCTTCTTCTAATATCACAAATAATTAGTATAATTTATGTAGATTTACAGAATTTTTTTAAAGCAGCACATTACTTATTTATGTAACAAATATAAAATATATTGATTAAATTATTTAAAAAATACGTTTATAATTGATATACTTAATTAAAAATAGCATAAAAATATTTTTATACACTTGCATTTGCTGCTCTAGCTAGCAAAAAAATAAACACAAATATATATATACATAATTTTAGTCTCTAATTAGCATGCATGTGAAAAAGAAAAAAATATATATACTTTATTTCAACAGCTTCGATAGCCATAAAAAGATAAACGACATTTTGTCTTATATTAATTGCAGCACTTATTTGAGACGGTAATATATAAAACTAGAATGATTAATTTTGAAAATGGGTTTTTTCTCCTAGGATTGGATGGCTCTTATTAATATCATAAATTATTAGTTTAATATAACGTAAATTTGTAAATTTCTGTATCTTTATGTTCTGCACATACGATATTTATCTAATAAACGTTAGAACATTTTGAAGTTTAAATTTTTGACATGGATAGCATAGGCAAACTTAATTTAAATTTTCATTAAAAAATATATATATATATACACACGTATTTAATGTACTAAATAGCAAAAAAAAAAAAAAAAAAAAAAAAAAAAAAAAAAAAAAAAAAGTGTACATGCATGTCAGAAAAAAATCTTGAAAAAAAAATGTTGAAAGAGCTTATGTATATGCAGAAACAAGATAAACAAGATTCCCCCCCCCCCCTCATATTGCCGATCATTTAGTTGATAAGAATAGAAAAATGTAAAAAAACATGAACAATTTCGAAAGATATTTTTTTCTTTCTTCGTAATATCGATGATGATTAGTGTAATATAATGTAAATGATAAACTGAAAGCGCTTCTATATATCCCAAAACAATATAAATGAGATTTTGTGCCATATACCAGATTACTTAGTTAATAATGAGTGAAAAATGTAAAAAAAAAAATTATAAAGTTAGAAAAGTATTTTTCCCCCATGTGAGTATAACTCTTATTAATAACGAAGATGATTAGTCTAATATAATGTTGATTAAATATTGAAAAAAGTTTCTGTTATATGCAGAAACAAGATCAACAAGATTTTTTCTTATATTTCAAATAACTAAGAAGAGGATTACAAGAGGATCATGTAAAAAAAAGCATGATCGATGCCGAAAAGGATTGTTTTTTCTTAACCTTCGAGTCTGGTAGCTCTTATTATATCGAAGATGATAAGTCTAATAGAATGCAGATAAAAGATTGAAAGGGTTTCTATATAATCATAAACATCTTAAAAGACATTTTGCTTCATATTGAAAATCACTTAGTTTTTAAGAAGAAGACAGCGTAAAAAAATAATGATGGATTTCGAAAATGATTTTTTTTTAACCTGAGAGTCTGACAGATCTTATTAATATCAAAGATGTTTAGTCTAATATGATATAAATTTGAGAATTGAATAATATTTATCTTCATTTAAAAATTATTCTTTCTTACTTTTTTTTTTTTTTTTTTTTTTTTTAACATTAGATTAGATATTTTTTAGCATTAGATTAATTTTATAGAATATTCTTATTCATGTATCATTTCTAGTGCAAATTGCAATTTTTACTTTCGGATATTAATTTAAACAAGACATTTTATAAATTAAAATTTCCTTTATTGGAGTAAACAATGTTTAAAATATTCTAACATTTGACATTTACAACAATGACTTTTTATTTAGTGAATTATATTTCAAATAGGAATTTGTTTACTACACACGTTACTAAAAAATGTCAATAAAAATAATGGACGTGTACTAATTAAATAAAAAAATGTATAAAAATATATCATGATATCTATATAATGCCTTTCTATAAAATATATTAATAAATATGGAAAATTACTCAAAAATAATTAAGTTAATTTTTGACATAAAGCAATATCAGTTAAATCTTGTGTGAATATGAAATAGCTTTCATAAAATATTTCAAAAGATATTTTCAGTTAACTCCCTTCGGCCCTGATGTCCTACTAATAGGACATATCTTTTATTGAGTATTTTTTTATCTTAAACATTATTTTTATTAATTCCAGCACCTAATAGTGATAGTATGAATCTCTACATTTCCTATTATGACTTCACTTATGTTTAGCATTTAGTAATAATAATAATAATAATAATAATTTTCATAATTATTAGCAAGCTGTTGGCATTTCTTTTAATTAAAACAAACGTTTCACTCTTTAAATTAAAATTTGGGAATCTTTTTCCGAATTGGTAATTTGTGATGAAAGATAAAAAATATTACTAAATTTTTATGCTTGTTTAATTTAGTTGTAATACGACATTTTCCAAACGTCTTCAAAAATTCTTCCTTAGACTATTGTTATATGAAAAACACGCAAAATAACTACATTTGTGAGGTTTTGGTAAAGAACGCATTCCT
Source organism: Maratus michaelseni (assembly GCA_963931845.1). Taxonomy (NCBI): domain Eukaryota; kingdom Metazoa; phylum Arthropoda; class Arachnida; order Araneae; family Salticidae; genus Maratus; species Maratus michaelseni. Next base: position 89,190,348 of record OZ007595.1, on the reverse strand, counting down.
TAACTTTCATTAAACCCTAACTTCTGTGATTCCGATAGCTATTTTTAATTTTGTTAGCATAACAGTAATTTTTTCCCAAAATTGAAAAAAAAAATCAAGGCCGAAGGGGTTAAGTGAACTTTTAAATAGAATTTTTTAATAGAGATGTTACTCAAAAATGTCAAGAAAAAACAAACAAACAAACAAACAATGCAAATAAAGTGTGGTATAAGTGTGGTAAAGTGCGGTATTTATTAAATGAAAAAAATTATTAAAGTATATCGTGATATCAAAATGGTTTATTTTTATTACTTTTCATAATTGTGGTAATTTACTGTAAAATAAAAAAGAAAACTATATCATTTAAACCGCGTATGAATATGAAATAGGGTTCATCAAATATTTCAAACGATATTTTCATATATGAGGGAGGGGGGGGGGTTAGAATGACAGTGGGGTAAGTAAAAATTTTTAAAACTCTAGATAGCCATATTTTCACTGAACGTATATTAATTTCTGTTCAGTGCTACAGTTAAATACATCATAGTTCACTTAGGGAGTCGTTACAGGGCAAAACAAGTTGGACCACTTGATGGTACTTTGGTAATACAAGTTTCACAAAACCCTTCACTTCTCAAATTACTAAATATTGATTTACTCTACTGTCATTCTAACTCCCTCATGTATGAGAAAATTATTTTAATAAAAGTAAATATTTTCTAAAAGATACTCTTTTTAGCACTTTCCAACCTAGTTGAAAAGTGCTTATGACTTCGGTTTGTCTGGCCGGATGGCCGTATGGCCGTCTGGCCGTCTGGCCGTCTGTCCGTGCTCTAACTCCCGTAAATATGCTCGGATTGCTCTGCAATTTTTATATGTTATTGTCGTTATCTATGGCACGTTCCCTATTTCAACTGAAGTGTGTAGCACTTATAGTTTTCTTACAGGGACACTCAAAAGAATTCCGTTACATTGCGGTCTATGGGGAAAAATCATTTACGGTTTATTTTAAAAATGTTTCACTATTGTAAACGCATTGAAATTTATATAGATCACTAAGATGCATTAGAAGAAGCTTAATATGGAATAGTAGGTGTATAGCACTTAGAGTTACTTTACAGGGACAGTCAAAATAATTCCGTTACATTACGTCTATGGAGAAAAATCGTCTGCGGCTTATTTAAATAATGTTCCACTATTTTAAACGCATTGAAGTTTATATATATTACTAAGGTGCATTACAAGAGGCTTACTACAGAATAGTGTGTGTATAGCAGTCATCGTTCATTTACAGGGACACACAAAAGAATTCTCTGCTGTGTGTTAACAATAATTCCTGGAAGTTCGTTTTAAGTTACTGAACGCGATTTTAATCTTAACTAGCTTTTCGTCTATTACGTGGTGTGTATAAATTCTGTAGATCCTATACAGGGCAGCACAAAAGTTCGCGAACACATTTCCGTTTATTGACAGAAACTCCAGAAGGAGAATTTAAACTGTGCTACGCGTTTCCTAACTAAACTAAAATTTAGCATCCTATGTATATATACAAATCTATAGATCATATACAGGGCTACATAAAAGTATTCGGATATTTTTCCGAATATTGTATATATTGAAAATTCCTGAAATTACGTTTTTAAATATGTTATGCGTTTTCCAAATTGTTTACTTAGATGTCATCTTTCAGCTTATTAAACGGTAATGATTTGGAAAATTATTTTAGAAGCGTTGGAAAGTGCTACATAATCTATGCTTGACGCATGATTTTTCGTTCTTGTTTAAGTATTCAATATGTATTTTAAAAATCACTCCTAATTTTATAAGTGCAATTCATGTAGTTTCAAATTATTTCCTTTACAATACGTTAATTTGGCATGGTCACAGACTATTAAAAAGTCACATCTTTATTTTACTCTTAATAGAAAATGCGAACTATTCAATACGGTAAAAAATATACAATTTTTATTTTATTTCCTTTTTAAGTTATGGAATACTTTCGTAAGAGTATTTTGAGGCATAGTTAACGCCATTCTTTGTGTAATTCGCAAACAGTTGTAACTTAGAGATTATTTAGCGATTTATCACCTGCGGGTGACTAACGAAAAAATGTCTGAAAACTAACTTATTAATCTGTAATTAAGTTCTAACATATTAAAATATTGTATTTTCATTGGAAATACAACTGTGTAATTTTTTTCATACTTCTAGCATTTCTAGCATAGAAATGGATGAGAAAATCGATAAAAAAAATTCCATCTTAATCGATTTACAAAAAACAAGTAAACATAAGAAAAACAAAAACAAAACATCTTTTAAGCGATTTTATTTTAGGAAAAAGATTAAACAGATTATTTTTATCATAATGTACAGTGGTAATTTTGTAAGCAACAAATGACAAAATGAAAAAAGATCATTTTAACACAATATATAGACATCTCTTTCAAAATTGATAGCTTGTAACATCATGATAAAAAAAAATTATTATGGTATAAAACAGACCGGGGGTTTTTATTGAATGTCCCAGTACTATTTATCTAACTAATGACTCGTTGTAATTTTGACGTGAATAAACTTCCTCCAATGGTGTGGTATGCTGTATAGTTCTTTTTTATTTATTTATTTAAAACTAATGTATATTCGAAAAAAATAGCAGACAAATAATCAGGAGATACTTGCAGAATAAATTAGTATGTTTTATTTTTTTAAAGTTTATTAAGAAAAATAATGGATTCAACTTTTAGGGTAAAAAGAGTACATTTGTTTTTTATCCTATTAATTACCGGAAACATGACAGAAATAAGTGTACAAAAAAATGAATATGACGGAGATATAAAAGATAGTTTTATTCATGTTAACAAACAACCAAACTGAAAGAATGTAAGTTTATTTGAAAAAAAAAAGTTATTTAATTTTTTTTCAAAAATAAGGAATAAAAGAGTGACTTATATGTGATATGGAACAGAATCAGTGAGAAAATAATATAAAATTCAAAGGCATAAATTATTTAAAAAAATAGTTATTTTTAACACTTTGTAACATAGTTAAAAATTGTTTATGAATTCGGTTGGTTTGGCGGGCTGTCCATCGAACCGTCGATCGATACTCTAGCTTTCTTAGACGACAAGTGTTGCGAAATAACATTTAGAACAGAATTTATGTTCTTTATTTGGGGGCAGAGTGATTGGTACTACAGAAGCTTTTTCAATACTTTTTCAAGGGGACTTATGACTCGAAAAAGGAAAGGTATTTACTGTATTTGCCCTTTTATATCTTAAAAAGTATATATTAAAACCTTAATTTTTAAAGGCAGTAAAAAATACGTGTTTCTTCTTTCATTTAAGATTTTTCTTTAACATAATAGGGATTTTTTTTTTTTAACGGAGGATTTTTAGCTTATAGAGCAGAAAATGAGAATCACAGATAACGCGCATGATTACATCTAATTTCTGCATTATATTCTAAATTGTAATTTCTGCATCTAAAACAAAATTTTTGGTATCTTATTATAATTAAGAAACTTCGTTTTACACAGAACCTAAAAAATTGTTTATTTGTATAATTTTTAGGTTTTTAAAACGAAGCTATATCCTTTTTTCAAATAACTAAATATATTACGTCTAAATCTGAATTTAAAATTCAAAAATACATTTAAAATATTAAGCAAATCCAAGCATAAAATCCAACCCTTCCAAAATAAAGACATAGTTTACAGTATTTCTAGTAAATATTGTGACTCCTGTTTGCAATGGTGAAACTGGATGATCATGTAATATGCAATATCCGCTTGCAAGAACACAAACAAGCTTACAAATCCGGCAGTTTACAATCACACTTGTTTATCACTCAATAGATATCGACCACATCCCCGATTTTGAAAATATTACAATAATTATATCTAACTGCAATAATTAAAAAAAATACGATTGGTTTAGAAGATTACAGAAAACTCCCCTAAACGAAGCATGTACATGTACAATTACACCAGAATATGTTGTACTACTACGAAGTGTACACCGTTGTGATTTATGATTTCAAATGCATTTTTTGAAAGTGATCATGTGCAATAACTAGCTTTAGTCTTCGATTGACATTTGTACTGAAGAGGAGATTGTTTAAAGCTTGAAATGTGTACAGTAAATTTTATTTTGTAAGATTTTTTCTTTTTGTTTTCTAGCTTATTAAAAGTCTGATTTTAAATGTATTTTTTTTAAAGCTGTATCTTGTTTATATAGACCTTAAAAGATTTTAGCAATATAAAAAAAAAGTAAAAAAAATATCATAATAAAATCTGAAAATTTAGGATCAATTTATCGAGCTTATCATGCACTATATATCCTGAAATTTTCATGAAACAATTTTAATTAACTAGCACCCAATGCCCCAAAATTACAGTTTGAAAAACATGGCTTTAAAGCTCTCTCCATATTAAAAAACTATTAAGAGTGTCATACATTTTCTTTTAAAATGTTCAGAAATATTAGAATGCATCAAAAATATTTTCGTTTTTTGAAAGCGTTTATACCAAAGCATGTAGCTGGCACTTTTTCAACCGCTATTGTTGAACATAAAATTTTATTTAAGAGGATACATGCCCCTTTATATTCTACAATCATACATTTTGCATTCTTTCATTTTTAGGTCACATAAAGACTGATACAGATGTTGCGATTTTATGCATTTTAAGGCATTATTTTAAAGTAGTCCTCAAAACCAATAAATCTGTCCACAAAACTCGTACAGTTGGGAGCCAGGACAAGAGTAGTGTCCGGACAGTTTAAAACAAATCCAAACGTTTTAAGGAATCTGCTTTTAGCCTTGAAATCAGACCCAGAATTGACAGTCCCTCAGTTGTGAATTTTGACAACTTGAAGAGAAAAAAAAGAGGGGAATCCAACAACTAGCATCCGAAAACTGTCGGAGGAATTGCAACGCACCAAGCACGCCGCATGACAAGTTTTACATACGTTTAAACAAACTTTCAGGGAGTCAAGAAACTCAGAAAACGAAAATTCTTTTGATACACCCTAATATTTACTGTTCAATATACATATTGTATTCAAAAATTATATTTTTTGAAGCTTTAACTCTTTAAATCACAAGATTTCAAAAACTGAATGCCCTTAGAATCCCAACAAAATAGTGCGCAAAATACTCACTTTTACGTTCCCCCATTTTTCACTTGATAAGTAGTGGAAATGACCCTACTGCCTTCTCCCTTTATTCAAATTTCGATAGCTGTTACACCCCTCTGTTTATCATTCCTCAAGTTACTAAAAATATTCTTGTTTTTCTTTCTGTACTGTCCAGAAATGCCAACACATTACCCCATCCATCACTGAGAGATACCACCCTTTGACAGCACCCTGAACCATTTAAGGGGTAGGAAAATTCTTTCAGCTATCAAGGGCTATTGTGGGTTTCAGAGTTTTGGGATGATTTCGGTTCTTGCGGGAATCAAAAGGTTAAGAGTCCTAAGGCCCCTTAACACTAGAACTACCGAGGCTGGTCATCTATGACCCAAGACGTGATTTTTCCCTCGTATCATTATTGTTTTTTAGAATAAAATTTTGAAATTTATTAACTTGTCCTAAATAAATAGCATAATGCCTTAAAGCAAATGTAGTTGAAATCCAACGAATACTTTTTTATCTACGGGTCTGTAAATCTAGAATTACCGTGCTTGCTGTAAAATGTAAGTAAAAAATTATGTAGCTATGTATATATAATTTTTATTCATTTTTAATATCTTATTAATCTGCAGAAACATTATTACGAAATTCAAATTGATAATTAAATACAAATTATTTGGAAGATTATTTTATTTTACATATCCTAAGAGCTGTCAAAATCGCTAAGCATTTATTCTGAAAATATAAATATAAATTTTCTTTTATGGTATCTGATCATTATATTTCCCATTATGTGATATTCTGCAAGATAAATTTTATTAATAATTAATTAAAAATCATTGTATTAAACATAAAACCTTATTGTGTGTTTGTATCTTCCAATCCAAACAAGAATAACATTACTAAAATCGATGGGTCAGCTATAACCAACCCCGATAGTTCTAGTGTTAAACAGTTTTGGCAGTAGGTAAACTAAAAATTTAGCGTTCCGCAACCAATAACGATAAAAAATATTTAAAAAAAATAACAATAGTAAAGAATTTTTTTAATTAACACAATTATTGCATTTACTGGGAAGTTAAATCCCTGTCTAATATACTCTCATAACAATGAAATTTAAAAACTACTATATACACTGCTCAAAACAATTAAAGGATATTGCAGTTTTAGGTGGATTTTGTATCTGGGAAACTTTTTAGCTGATTGATACATGGTCGACAGACATAGTAGGTTATATGAGAATAAATTACACATGTTTGGCAGAAAAAATGCATTTTATTGCGCATTTGTGTACAAAAGGAAAAAAACACAGTTTGTGCATATGAGAAAAAAAGAATAAGAAAAGGTGTTTTCTTCAAAGAAAATCATTTTCAGTAGGGGGTATGGTTTCCACGGGCGGCCAGCAACGTTGAACACCTTTGAGGCATGGACTCAATGAGGCTATTAATGACGAGTTGGGGTATTCTGCCCCACTCTTCCAGAAGAGCTCTTTCCAGTTCTTGGAGAGTTTGTGGGTGTTGTTGGCGGCCAGAAACTCGTCTTCCTAGAGCGTCCCAAACGTGCTCGATTGGATTCATGTCTGAAGAACACGCTGGCCATTCCATTCGAACGATTCCTTCCTCGAAAAGGAAATCCTCCACCAGGTTTGCACGATGTGGCCTGCAGTTATCGTCCATTAAAATGAAGTTATCTCTGATTGCTGCAGCGTAAGGGACTACAATAGGTCTGAGGATCTCATACCTATATCGGCGACCAGTCAGAGCTCCATCTCGAATGATGTAGAGGTCAGTGCGCCCGTCAATGGAGATGCCACCATACACCAACACTCCTCCACCGCCAAATCTGACACTTTCGTGCACGAACGCAGGATTATTCCTACTGCCACGGTCCCTCCAGATGAAAATACGCCTATTATCCGGATGCACAGAAAAACGGAACTCGTCAGAAAACAGAATATTGCTCCATTCATTTCTCCTCCAGTTGACATGCTCGGTTGCCCACTCCCTGCGGTCGCGACGATGCCTTGATGTTAATCTAACACATACCATCGGTCGGCGAGCATACAGACCTACAGCATGGAGCCGGTTTCGGACAGTCTGAGTTGAAATCGTGGTGCCTGTAGCCGAGCGAAGGTGTTGTTGGAGAAGAGTAGCGTTCATGTTTCGGTGTCTCCGAGCTGTTAACGCTAAATACCGATCTTCATGGGGCGTTGTTGCCCGTCTACGACCTTGCCCTGGTCTTCGGCCTGCACATCCACTCTCCAAAAAACGGTTCCAGATCCTGGAAATGACACTTTGTGACACTCCAATGGCTTGCGCTACTTCGGCTTGAGTTTGGCCCCCTTCTAACCTACCAACAATTCTCCAAGCTTCTGAATCTGTCAAATGACTTCGCTGAGACATCGTACTCATCGAAACAAAGCAATCACTGAATGCCGATCATCCTTGTCTTCATTCTCTTTTATCCAGTTGAAAGTCAAATTTCATTCGCTGCCGCTGAAGCGACGTTTTTGACGTCGAACTCAAAATTTGCATACTCCACAGTTTGAAAACCAGAAAAATTTGCATTTGTGATTCTCTTCTTCTATTTTCGGTAAAAAAAATTTCGTTTATATCTTTATTTTTTATAAAACTTCAAATATCCTTTAATTGTTTTGAGCAGTGTATTTACAAATTCATAAATTGAAACAGAATACTTTGAAACCTATTTTTCTTAATTTGTTTAAACATAACGAAAAAAAACCCCTCTCTAATAATACATGTGCGTTTAAAAATAACTTTAATTTATCAATACATTTCACAGTATTTCACTGAATTATCAAAGACATGCACAAGATCGATTATTATCCCCATTGTATCCCATTTCACGTATTTAAATAAAGTTAAATGATATTCTAATCCCCAGTAGGGAATTGTATGTTTACATTCTTGAAAAGTTAACAACTGGAATCCGAAATGAGATATCGGAGGATTTTTGTATGTGATGAGATTATTGAAATGCTGATTTATTTATCACCAGGTGCTAAATCACTGAATTCCGTAAGGTATTGAAATGATATATTACATTTTTTGGTTTAGCATAGATAAAACTGGAAATATTTATTTATGTTTTCATTATTATTTACGTTTATTCATTTATTTGTTTATTATATATTATTGCAACATGCTATGATAAAACAATAAAACATGCTTAAACAATATGTATTTTTTTAATTTCAAAACGATTTGTAAACCAATCTGTATTATAAAGCGAAAACGTGTCAGTGTGTAACGCTGACCTGATCAATAAATTTTGCTATATTACAAATTTATTAACATTTAAACATTCCACAATTTTAATTTTTACACCATCAAATAGAGATCATTTTTAAATGCAATTTGTTTGAAAACTTTATATTAATTTACATTTTTATAGTTCTAAAAGCAATTTAAGTTTAATTTAAAAAGAAAATCTATCTGAATCGCGTACAGCCTGATTATGGAATATTAATCTGTTTGCACTTAAATAAATATTTTAGTTTTTATTTCCGAATTACATAATGAAATTTAAACTTCACGAAAAATAAAATAAAATAAATAGATTAAAAGTTTAACAGGCTACTCGTGACTCAGTACTATTAAAAGTACGCGCTTAAACACTGAAATATTCAGAATAAAAAAAAAAAGCTGCTTTAAATAGTGAAAACTTCGGAGATTTCTTTGACTTTTAACCGCTTGCATGCGGCTAATGTTAAAGAACCTTTTTTGTAATCAAAACTTTATTTAGATACATAAATAATATTTTTTTAAGTAAAATGCTTTTTGTGCGCAATCTAAAAAAAATATATTAAATGTGAAAAATGTATTAGAGTTTTCAATTAAAAATTGTTTCACCTACGTTCTGTTTACCGCGCAGTATCATCTGTAATCCGGATAAATCGAGGGTAAAAAAAATACCTCCTGGGATTTTTAAATAAAATGATAGCATATTATTTAAAAGAAATAATAACACACTGGTCCACTAGTGCACGTAAACTAAATACTTGTTGGCGACTGGCTATGTAGCATAAGAAACAAATATGCTTACTAGTTTAGCGGAAAACAATGGTGTCAGTTGAAAATTTAGCATTATGTGGAAGAAGATACTTTAAGAAGCTAACAGTTTAAACACACTGTTGATGGAAAAAGTAGAATTTGCTACAAATACATCGTTATAAAAATAATTAAATACTTTATCTGAAACACTCTAGAGGTAGGTCCGTATGGGAATTGATCATGTTGAAGTGCAATGAAAGCTTCCACACGTCGGGGCATACATTGAATCACATAATTCAAATTATTGTTTGACAAGTTTTTCCAATCCTGATCCAGTACTGGATTTTGCAATCTACTTTTTCCAATCCTGATCCAGTACTGGATTTTGCAATCTAGTTTTTCCAATCCGATCAAGCCAGTCGAGGATGTCCTTATTTACTGAACAATATTGAGGAGCAGGTAAGTGTCTTCCCATCTCATCGGAAATCTGTTCAATTTGATTTAGTTCCGCTGAACATGGTGGCGTTGAATATCATTTTCCTCAATATATACTTGCACAGCAACTATGTGATGGCAGCAGAGAATTAAGAAAAACTGCTTACGTCTATGGATAATGGCATGCGTTATCTTTCATGAAAGGAAATATATCGACAAAAGCATCACGAAAAAAAATTTTAACATATAAAAAAATAGGAAAATATTCGGCAATATACTTTTCTTTTATTGATATATGTTGGAATTATTACATTTTATTGAAAAATGTCAAACAAAATTTTCAATGAATTGTAAGCATATAAGAATAATATTTAAATATTAAAAGAATGTTGTGTTACATGTTTTAACAATAAAATCTCTTGAACTCATTCTTAGCGACAGAGTAGGTGATCTTTCTTATATACATTGGTTAATGCAATTTTATCATAATATAGACATTCCCTTTACAAATTTAATATCACTGATTCATTTTTTGTAATTTCATACTTTTAAAAACATTAAAAATACATCCAAATAAATACAAAACAGTTCAATCTTAATTACTTCAGGATACAATGTATTATAGCTTTAAACTTTAAATAAAAAGTCAAAAGGAATGTATTTTCTTAAATAATCTTTGGATTTAATTTTAAACCTGAATTTATTTAACGTAATATTCGCTGCACTTTCACAAAATTTTAGTTAACAGAAAAACGGTAAGCACAAAGTTAATTTCATTAAAATTAACCAAAATATTATTTTTATAGTGAAACTTTCTCTGAATAAAATGTATAAATTGTTTATATAAATGCTTTGTGTAAACCATGTTAAAGCGTATTCTAGAGATATTGGTCTAAACAAAAGGTGAACAAAAGATGTAAAGGTTCCACTCCTAGCTTGTCAATAATGTATTTCTGCAACATAAACTTTCAGAGAAAAGGATATTACTCTTATTGAACTGCAAACCACCCATAGTTTTTGTTTAGATCACTATTACAAAGTTATTTATGGAAGAAAAAAATTATAGATACTGAAAAAATATGCCATTAAGAATTTTATGGAAACAAACTATGAGGACAATTTTGTGAAAAAAATTTATTGTATAAATGTATATACTAAATTTTATCCTAATAACAATCTTTTGTGTACATCTGTTTTTATATCTTAATGAAAGTTTTATTCAATACTAAAAGATATTTTTCCGAAATATAATAAAAAAAGAAAAGTCGAAATGTTTCCCAAAGTTTGGTGTACTAATTACTTTTATTTTCACAAAAGATTGTTCAATATTTATCGTGAAAAATCCACACATGCTGAAACATGATTTGTGTCAAAGAAATCTATATATATATTTTATAAAATATTTTGACTATTAATAACAAATTTATTTTTTAAAACACCAATTTAATTTTATCGCTCATATTTATTTTTCTGTTACAGATGTAGCATTAAAAAAATATTTATTTAGTAATTAAAAACGGGACAATTGCACCATAATTTATAATTAAAATAATGTATTAAAATCAAATACAACATTTGCTAAATGGTACACACATTAAAATCGTGAATTTACGAACGCATTTAAAATAATCTACGTTGTGTTGCGCTTCTGCGACCGTCATCGGGATGTTGCAAACAAGTCTAAAATGTCGAAATGGGCAGAAACATCTGAGAGTTCTGGAGAAAACTTGATCGGAGAGTGTCCAAACGTCACCAAGTTCCCATTGTAACCAAATGGATCAAACCACCACTGTGAAAAAAGGGGGTGGGGGTGGAAGATAAAATGAACCGATTGTATTAATGGATTATAACATATTATGCCAGATTTTATGAATGTTATAGGATAAATTATCGTTACATGAATACTGCCTAAGCTTAATAATCATAAGGGACTCTAAAATTTTATTAACATAAGGATTCTTGCATGGGATTATGATTCTGGTCTTATCGAGCCAACCTTGCGAGAGCTGTATGTTTTGATTGTGAAATATCCCTCATGTGCTCTTTTAAGCGAAATGAAACGTAGATTATTTTAAATGTGTTTGTAAATTCACGATTTTAATGTGTGTACCATTTAGAAAATGTTGTATTTGATTTTAATACATTATTTTAAATATTTATTTGGTTTCACTTTTTTTTTTTTTTAATTTTATAAACAATCTATTAATGTTATTCTTTTTTATTTAAACTTTCGTATGTACTAGTTTGTTTGAAAATATTTATTTGATTTGATATTTTTTCTACGTTACATTTTCAGGAAATCTGAAATTATGCTGGAAAGTAATTAATACAAAGGATGTGAATGATCACTTTACTACACAGAGTACCACCAACATAGTAAAAAATGTCCAAACCGGGGATCGAACCAGGTGGAGCACACACTTCAGTGGCAAGAATAAGACGAAATAAACCTAGTATTGGTGAATATATATCTGATTAAATTTTTAGAAAAGCTGAATTTACGCAGGAAATTAATGAATACAAAGGTTTGTTGTACGCTATGTACTAAAGTGATAATTCACATCATTTGTATTCAGTAATTTCCAGCGTAAATTCAGCATCGCTAAAAATTTAATTAGATATATGTTCACCGATATTGGGTTTATTTCGTTTCATGTTTGCCACTGAAGTTGTGTACTCATGACTGACTTTCCATCTTGTGCTGCAAAGTTGCAAGCCTTGCCAAATATAATATAGACTGGATATGATAGACTGGATGTCGTCCGGATGGCTCCAAATGACAGAGCTTTGGTGCGCAATACGAAGGGTTCCGGGTTCGATTCCCGGTTTGGAAATTTTTTACTCTGTTGGTTGTACGCTTTAAAGTGATAATTTACATCCTTTGTATATAAAAAAAAAGTTATTTAAATTAACTTCCTCATTTCAAAATCATTTAATATAACATAGTTTTTTTATTTAGGAAAAGACAAGAGCAATAATTAATTTATTTCGTTTCCATTTTCCTGAAAGAAGATTTCAAAATTAAAATAAATAAAATTAAAAGGGATTTTTAACTTCCAAGAATTCTCTAAACAAAATGTTTCTTTTGAATAACATATCTAAAACCATTTTCTAAAGATATTGAACTCAAAAAGGTCTTATAAATACTACAAGCAGTTAAGTGTGACGATTTCTTGGAAGAAAATATATCCCCATCTAGCTAATCGATAGGATAGTCAATAAAAGTTTAAAATTCATTTTCATACAATGGAAACTTTAAAGGAAGAATAAACTACCCTTAACCGAGCTGAAAAAAAAAAGAAATTATTTTTTTATTGCTTTTAAAACACCATATCAGTGTATTTACAGGATAAAAAATGTGTACATGCTATGAAAACATGCCGTTATGCCCTTTATAGAAACGAAATCTGAGGAACCTTTAGTGAAATAAATGCATTATCGAACTGGAACTTTTGTTTTGTTTTAATCTAATTTTTTGCAAAAAAGAATTTTTTTTCGAAATATAGTAGAAATAAAAATGTTGAAGGGTGTCATAAAAATGTGTTTACTTATTGTTTTTATGTTCATGCCGATTTGTCAATACTTATTGTGAAAAAGTCTTGCATGCTCAAACATTTTTTTTTTCAGTGAAATCTATTCCATTTTGTTTTACAATCTATTGAAATTATTAACGATAACTTTATTTTTTAAGTCTATTTATATGATTTGTTTATTTTTCAAATTCCGAAAATAGCTTGATAGAAAGTAGTTGTCTTAAAAAGTATTTATTTGATTTAAAATGGAGTATTTTCTTACAAAACAGAAATTATTATTATTTTTTAAATGTTTTTTATTGTGAAAAAGTCTTGCATGCTCAAACATTTTTTTTTTCAGTGAAATCTATTCCATTTTGTTTTACAATCTATTGTAATTATTAACGATAACTTTATTTTTTAAGTCTATTTATATGATTTGTTTATTTTTCAAATTCCGAAAATAGCTTGATAGAAAGTAGTTGTCTTAAAAAGTATTTATTTGATTTAAAATGGAGTATTTTCTTACAAAACAGAAATTATTATTATTTTTTAAATGTTTTTTTTTATTTAATACTGAACTTGTCATTTTATTTTAGTAAAAGCAAGAACATGAATAATATTTATAATTTCCCGAAAGAAGAATTTAAAATACAAAAATGTACTTTTACTATACAAAATACAAAAATGTACTTTTACTATACGAAATACAAAAATGTACAGTCAAATATTTTGAAAACTAAATATATTATATTTACTTTGCGTAATACATCTCAAAGCATTTTCTAAAGATACGGAACTTAATAGATTTCATAAATATCGTCAGAAAGTGTTTGAGCATTTCTTGGAAAAAATATTCCTACTTATAGGTTCTCAATTTATGTTTAAAATCTTTTTTCGCAAAAGAAACACTTTGAGAGGGAAAAATTACTGCACTTATTTACCTAAAAAAGCACATTTTAACACTTCTTATAGATATTTATGGTATACGGAAATTTGTACATATATGAAGAATAAACATTTTATAACACAACATACATATTTTTTCGTGATTTCATATCTGTAAAAATATTTTAAAGCATACGCAAATAATTAAAATTCCTGATAATTTTAAATGACTCTATGTCAAAAGTCGTTGTAAATATACACTGGCGAGAAAAATTAAAGAAACAACTATAGAAACTCATCTAACTTGACTAGTTTTGCAGATAATAACATGAAACTTGCACAAGATCTTTATTTTGTCATACCTGACATATTTTCAAAATGCAGAACTGCCTATTTCTGCAAAAAATATATTTACATAAAAACATAGGAATGTGTGATATAAGTGGGGATAAGGAAATTGTACTGTTACAATAGTTTAGAGACACACAGGAAAAATCAATAAGGTATTTAGTCACTAATGACCGAAATGCAAGTTTAACAGCGATTTTCCATATTGTGGATTAGATTAACAAGAAGTGCTTGCGGTAACAAAGTGTATTCAAGATAAAAAGTGCTCCGAAGCTCCTGGAGAGGGCTAGTTGGGGGTTGCCGAGATCAAAGTCGGCGTACTGGTGCGTCCCACACATGTTCCAGGATTTAAATCCGGATAATATGCAGGGCACTTCATTAGCTGGATTCCTTCGCCCTCAAGATAATCAGTCACTATTGCAGCACGATGAAGTCGCGCATTATCATCCATTAAAAGGAAATTATTATCAATTGCACCCCTAAACATCTATACATGAGGATCAAGAACCTCATTTCTGTATATTTAAGCATTCACAGTTGCACTGGCAAAAATGTGTCGGTTAGTGCGGCCATTCAAAATGATGCCCGCCCATACCATGATTTCAGGACCTTTGTATCGATGCCTTTCACGGATGTTTGCAGCATTATTGCATGTGTTTTTCTCCCTCCATATGGTAAAACGTCTGAATCCACTCTCCAAACAAAATTGGGATTCATCGGTACAGAGAACTCGTCTCCAGTCCGTGGTACTCGAATGACGATGATCTCTGCGCCACTTTAACCGAGCATATTTCGTTGCCTGAATTAGTGGGATACAAATCACGGGTTTCCCTGCATACAGCCCTTTTTTATGCAGCCTGCCACTCACAGTAAATCTGGATAGTCGAGTTCCTGTTGCTGCACCGAACTCCCTTGCAATCCGAACTGACGTCAGTTGCCTGTTTCTTTTAGCAATCGTTGCCTAATAACGGTCCGGACAGTCTGTGGTGGCACGTTTTCGACCTTGACTTGGTTGTCTCTACACATTACCAGTGTCTTTGAATCGTTTCCGGATTCTTGACTTGGCTCTTTTGGCTATTTTTAAGCCTTTACAGGCCCCTGTCAGTGTCTGTCCTGCTACCATTCGCCCTCTCGCACGCCATTTTCTCACAATTGGTCACATGTATGCTGGATGACATATTCCACCTACTACAAGAGAAAATTTATGCAACTACACGTAAAATCCTTGAAATTAGACTTCAAATCACCCACGTGTATTCCTTTTCAAACTTGCCGAAAGAATGGGCTCAAAAATTTGCTTATTTTTCTGCAGTAAAGGTTGATCTCATTTGACTACGTGATAACGTTAGCATTGAGTTACCAATCAATCACGTTTTATCGGAGTTCCCGTAATAGAATTAAGATAAAGCACATTTTCATGGTTTGTCCTTTATGTTTTCTCGCCAGTGTAATATAACTTTAAAAAATTATATATAAAAAAAATTATTGGACATATATTTTCGTAATTCTTTTATGCTTTTTAGCACTTTTCAAAATATAAAAATAACAAATAAAACCTATGTGCAAGAATATTAAAAGGCATAAAACCAACGTTAAAAATGCACAAATAATACACAAAAAAGCAGCAAACAGGGTACTGACTGGCTCAGTCTTGCTTTTTCTAGCACACTGTACTTTGATCTTTGTCACACTGAAGAAGAATCTCGCTTGTGGATTCGAAACAAATGTTTGCTGCTTTTTTGTGTATTATTTGTGCATTTTTATAGTTGTTTTTCTGCCTTTTAACTTTCAATATAGTTGAAAAATATTTATGAAATCGGTTTGTCTGCCTGACTTTCCGCATTCAAAATCCGTAAATATACAAAGATTGTCATGTAATTGACATATTTTATTAAGGTTTACCATGAAATATTCGGTATTGACAATCAATTGTGCAGCATTTATAGCTCATTTACAGGGGCACTCAAACGAATTCCTTTACATTATCGTCTATGGAAAACCATCGTCTGCAGTATATTTTAATGATGTCATACTATTTCAAACATATTGAAATTGATATCTATTTCTTAGGTTTATTAGAAGACGTTTACTACAAAATATGGTGCACACAGAACTTATCGTTCATTTACAGGGACACACAAAAGAATTCTGTCACAGTATGGTTTATGAGCGACAATTGTTGGAAGTACGGTTTCATTTGTGGTATGCGTTTGTAAATTTAACAGCATTTTTGCATATTACTTGGTATGTATAAATTCTATAGATCATATGCAGCGCTGCACTGAAGGATTCCAGTACATTTCCGCTTATTGACCGAAATTGCTGAAGATAATTTTTCAACTGTGTTATACATTTTTTTATTTTAACAGAATTTTTGCATAATATGTAGTATAGATACAAAACTATTGATCTTATATAAGGCTATGCTGGATAATTCGCATATTTTTCGGACTATAGATGGCAATTGCTGAAATACGTTTTTTAAATGTATTATGTTTTTTCCAAATTGTTTACTTGGACATCATCCTTACTAAACGAGGAAGTTTTGTAACAGTATTCTTAAAGTTTTGGAAAGTGTTTCATAATCTCTGCTTTACGCATGATTTTTTCTTCATTTTGAAATGGATTCTCCTAAGCAATATCTAAGAAGAAATGTTTCTCGTTTTCAGAAAACGTTTTAATCTGAAAAGCACTCACCATCAAATAAATTTCTTTAAAAACAGACAAAAGAGTACTTTAACAGTCAAACATTCTTGGAACAAAAAGTACTATATTTTTTCTAATAAAACATCTCAAAGCGTGTTCAAAAGATTTTGGACTCAAAAGGTCTCGTGAACATTGTTAGCAAGTATGTGTTTAAGGATTTCAATATTTTCTCGCCTAAGTTGTCAATATAGGCTTAAATCTATTTTCATGCAAAGGAAATTTTCATCTAGAGTTATTTATAAGATTAAATATATATATATATATATATATATATACATTGAAAAAAAAAATCATGCCGTTAAGCATTTTATACCAACAAAATGTGAGGAACATTTTATAAATTAAAAAAATTTTATAAGTTAAATTTCTATTTTCTTAATGAAATTCTTTATTTAATTCGAAAAACGCTTTTTTAAAAGTAATGGACACGGAAATGTCTAAGTATTTTGTAAACGTTTGTTTACGTATTATTTTTTCTTTCACAAACAATTAATCTTTATTTAAATTTAAAAAAAAACAACATGCATGCTCAAACATCTATTTTTTTTTATTGAAATCTGTGCATTTGTTTTAATTTATTAAAGTTATTAATTATAAATTTATTTCGAAAACTACCCATTTAATTTTTTTGTTTATTTTAAGACCTTCGGAAGTTGATTTTAAAAATACTTATTTCATTAAATAATAATAATACTAATAATAATAATAATAAGATAAATGTTTTTGTTTTGTTTTTTAATTTAATACTGAACTGCTCATTTTTATCTAAGAAGTAAAGACTATAAGTAATTTATTTAATTTACAATTTCTTTGCAAGAAGAATTAAAATACGCAAAAAAGTCATTGTGGCTCAGTAAATAGAGTGGAATGATTTTTCTTCTTTTTTTAAAGGTATATTTATCATATTTAATACAAATTTAACATGACTACTATTAAGTTGGCTATTTTGGTGGGAAATGGATTTGCAGGGAAATTTTCAATCAGTTATACGAAATCTAATTGAATACTTATGAGGCAACTAGGGGGCTTGTTGACGCTACCCAAATCCCGTGAATTGCAACGCATTTCACATTGGGACGGCTACGCGATCCAAGGTCGCTTCGCTCAATCGCCACTATTCGCATCAACTCTAGCCAGAATGAGTATTATCATAAATCATTTGCAATTTTGTTTTATGTGTAAAAAAGTAATTGAGAACTTCGTTGAAAATACAATTAAAAATGCATTTAGTTCGAGCTACCAATTTGGTCATAAATCATTTCAACATAATTGTTCTCTTTTTTTTTCAAAATTAACTATACTTTAAGTAAAAGGTAAGCAGAGTACGCAGTGGAATCTTTAGGTTTGGAAATGCTTGAATGTGAAAGACTGTAAGGAGTACAGCAGGAGTAACAACAAGATGATTTTTATTGATGAATATTATACAAATGACAATCCAACGTCAACATTACTTTTGCCGAACAAACTTAAAAATAAAAACAAAATAAACTTTCATCAATAAACTAACAGCCGCCAGCAGCCTTCAAAACGTAGCCAAGCTACGACGTCGCAATTCGTTACATGGCAGAAAACAAAGTGCTGCTTTCAAGCGAGCTACGTAGGAAAAGCAAGGCAAAGCAAAAGCAGACAAGGGCGAAATCCAAACATCTTGAACTGCTACATACACCAGTCTGTTCTGGAAAATTTGCATACAGTTGTTGTCATTCTATAAAGAGAAAAACGTACGCGAAACTCCATTGGCTTCATGGACTATGACGTCAAACGACGACCAATCAGAGCAGCGAACGTCAGACGAGAGCTCTGTGTCGAAAGTAACAGCAAGTAACAGCGATTAACAGTGATACAAAAGCACAGCGATAGATCGTGGATGAATCGCGTGTTTACCTGAAAATCCTCGTAAAGCAATGGAGTTCGTTTGTACCTTAACGTAGGCTTGGGTATGGTAAAAACAAATGTATGTCATGTGAAAAAGGGAAATATTTAAATGAATATATTTTACATTTAAATTTTAATACTTGACATAACAATCAGCCCCCTTTTTAGCATCCCCAAGTCTTTACAACAACTTCAAGAAAAAATATTCAAAAATTAAAAATGAAAAATACACATATACTTAATTCAAAAACAGCCAGTTTAATCATAACCAGGTCGGAGAAACCACAAAAATTCACCAGCCAGGCACTGATCAAAATGACCAAAAATTGTGCAAGAATATTAAAAGGCATAAAACCAACGTTAAAAATGCACAAATAATACACAAAAAAAGCAGCAAACAGGGTACTGACTGGCTCAGTCTTGCTTTTTCTAGTACACTGTACTTTGATCTTTGTCACACTGAAGAAGAATCTCGCTTGTGGATTCGAAACAAATGTTTGCTGCTTTTTTGTGTATTATTTGTGCATTTTTATAGTTGTTTTTCTGCCTTTTAACTTTCAATATAGTTGAAAAATATTTATGAAATCGGTTTGTCTGCCTGACTTTCCGCATTCAAAATCCGTAAATATACAAAGATTGTCATGTAATTGACATATTTTATTAAGGTTTACCATGAAATATTCGGTATTCACAATCAATTGTGCAGCATATATAGCTCATTTACAGGGACACTCAAACGAATTCCTTTACATTATCGTCTATGGAAAACCATCGTCTGCAGTATATTTTAATGATGTCATACTATTTCAAACATATTGAAATTGATATCTATTTCTTAGGTTTATTAGAAGACGTTTACTACAAAATATGGTGCACATAGAACTTATCGTTCATTTACAGGGACACACAAAAGAATTCTGTCACAGTATGGTGTATGAGCGACAATTGTTGGAAGTACGGTTTCATTTGTGGTATGCGTTTGTAAATTTAACAGCATTTTTGCATATTACTTGGTATGTATAAATTCTATAGATCATATGCAGCGCTGCACTGAAGGATTCAAGTACATTTCCGCTTATTGACCGAAATTGCTGAAGATAATTTTTCAACTGTGTTATACATTTTTTTATTTTAACAGAATTTTTGTATAATATGTAGTATAGATACAAAACTATTGTTCTTATATAAGGCTATGCTGAATAATTTGCAAATTTTTAGGACTATAGATGGTAATTGCTGAAATACGTTTTTTTAATGTGGTATGTTTTTTCCAAATTCTTTACTTGGACATCATCCTTACTAAACGATAAACTTTTGTAACAGCATTCTTAAAGTTTTGGAAAATGTTTCATAATCTATCCTTTACGCATGATTTTTTCTTCATTTTGAAATTGATTCTCCTAAGCAAATTCTAAGAAGAAATGTTTCTCGTTTTCAGGAAACGTTTTAATCTGAAAAGTACTCACCATCAAATAAATTTCTTTAAAAAGAGACAAAAGAGTACTTTAACAGTCAAACATTCTTTGAACAAAAAGTACTATATTTTTTCTAATAAAACATCTCAAAGCGTGTTCAAAAGGTTTTGGACTCAAAAGGTCTCGTGAACATTGTTAGCAAGTATGTGTTTAAGGATTTCAATATTTTATTGCCTAGGTTGTCAATATAGGCTTAAATCGATTTTCATACAAAGGGAATTTTCATCCAGAGTTATTTATAGGGAACAAACACACACACACACGCATATATATATATATATATATATATATATATTGAAAAAAAAAGTCTTGCCGTTAAGCATTTTATAAAAACAAAATATGAGGAACATTTTATAAATTAAAATAATTTTATAAGTTAAATTTCTATTTTCTTAATGAAATTCTTTATTTAATTCGAACAACTCTTTTTTTAAAGAAATGAAAACGGAAACGTCTAAGTATTTTGTAAAAGTTTGTTTACGTATTATTTTTTCTTTCACAAACAATTAACCTTTATTTAAAATATATATATATACATGCATGTTCAAACATTTTTTTTTTAAAGAAATCCATGTATTTGTTTTAATTTATTAAAGTTATTAAACATAAATGTATTTCAAAAACCACCCATTTAAGTTGTTTTAAAACCTTCGGAAGTTGATTTTAAAAATACTTATTTCATTTAAAAAATAAATTACAAAAAGAAGAAAATATAATTTTTTTTCTTATTTAATACTGAACTGCTCATTTTAATACAATAAATAAAGAATATAAGTAATTTATTTAATTTACAATTTTTCGCAAGAAGATTTAAAATATGTAAACAATACTTGCGGCTCAGTTAAAAGAATAGGTTTTTTTTTTTTTTTTTTTTTTTTTTTTTTTTTTTTTTTTTTTTTTTTTAAGGTGTATTCATCATATTTAATAAAAATTAAAGAAATCGGCATCACTACTATTAAGTTGGCTATTTTGGTGGGAAATGTATTTGCAGGGAAATTTTCAATTAGATTTACGAAATCTAATTGAATAGTTATGAGGCAACTAGGAGGCTCAGCCCCCTGCTAGTTGACGCTCCTCAGCCTCCGTGTGTTGCATTTCACATTGGGACGGCTACGCGATCCTAGGTCGCTTCGCTCAATCGCCACTATTTGCATCAACACTAGCAAGTATTAGTACTATCATAAATCATTTACAATTTTGTTTTATGTATAAAAAAATGATTGGGAACTTTGTTGAAAGTACAATTAAAAATGCATCTAGTTCGAGATACCAATTTGGGCATGAATCATTTCAACATAAAAAAAAAAACCTTGGAAACACAATTAATTAAAAACTCATTGCGCCTATAATATAGTGCAGCATGGCTTAAATTAATTTCGAAAAACACTGCGTGATTGTAAGATAGTTCAGTATAAATCAACAATCATCGTCTAAAGTTCGACGTGAAAAGTACAGTCATTCTCGGACGCAAATACGTTTTCTTCTGTGTCTAAATCTGCTGTGTTGATCAAAACGCTGATTTGTTGAATGCACCACGTGACCAAATAACGAACCAATCACATGCATCCCGAAAACAGCTAAATTGGTCGAAAGATCATGCTGCTTTTAAACACAGATCCTTCTCTGAATTTTGATTTGCTGAATGGATCATGTTGACATAAAATGAACCACTCAGAATTGTCCCTCTAGAAACTACAGTTGTTTCCAACCGTAAAGCTACAAATTCAACCTTATTTTCGCCCTACGTAAGAGAATTATATATATAGATTATATAAAAAATATTTAAAAAGTATTGATATAGTCTTAAAATCGCCCGTAGTCGGTAATAAAACTCAAATCATTCAATGAATGCCATCAAAAGCTTTTGTGTGTCCCTATAGGCGAATTATTATAGCAACATATTTGATTAACAAATTCATCTAAGATCAATACACAGCCTCTATTAGCTCCGAATTATTTTAGTATTTCAAACGTTATCGTGATGACGAATTTTGCAATTTTTTTTGTTTTGTTTTGGGTGTCCCTGTAAAGGAGCTATAAGAGCTACATATACTTTAACAATCTTAACATGCATCCATTCAGTTCTTTCTGTAAATTTGAATGCTTCTAAATATACTAAAAATACAGATAGCTATATAAAGAAAATATTTTACATTTCTTGAGCAGAGAAAAACACTCATATATATATATATATATATATATATATATATATATATATAGAGAGAGAGAGAGAGAGAGAGAGAGAGAGATAGATAAATAGATATAGGTATAGATATAATCATTAATTATCATAACTAGCAACAAAAACATAATATATTCCTGTAAACAGCAAGGTGTTATTTTGGCCTGAACAAGCATCCCCCCTTCCCCCTCACTTAACAAGAGAAGACAAAATACAATTTGAAAACTAAAATATACAAAAATAAATTCACGGAAGATTGAAGAAAATCACGAAACAAAAAACATGCTGCGGTGTCGTCGGCAGTTGATTAACAGGTAGCCAAACAGGTAGCCAAGCACTCCAAAAAAAATATATGTATGTGTGGCAGTGGGTTTTCGCCAGAACACTGCGTAGCAAAATCAAAATGTACAAAAATATATTTGATAACAGACGCTCCCCCTCCGGACCCTACGTCACAATATTACAAGAATGCTTCACCAGGAAATATCTGTTTCTATCTATATCTATCTATACATATAGAGGGATATAAATATAGATAGAAACAGATATATAGTACATATTTGATATAGATATAGGTATATGTGTATATAGAAATGGATGTAGATTTATATATCGATATATATATCCATAGATAGATATATAGATAGATAGATAGAGCTATAAATAGATATATAGATATATAGATACATAGACAGCGTAATTAGGCATAGCTATAGATAGATATACATATAGATATATAGATAGACAGATAGATAGATAGTTGTAGATATATATATATACATAGTAAATAGATAGATGGATAAACAAAGTGAATGCAACAGGCTTATTTCTAAAGATATAAATCTAACAAGGATAAAAGGTACTTTTGTAATCAAACATTCTTCCATACAAAATGTATTATATTTCTTTTGAGCGTTATTATCTTAAAGCGTTTTCTAAAGATATTGAACTGAAACTCGATCTTAAGAACATTGTCAGCAAAAGTGTGTTCAAGGATTTTTTGGTAAAAAAAAAAAAAAATAACCTCACTCCGACGTTGTTTATATAGTTTTAACATCTATTTTCATACAAAGGAAAGTTTTAGAAAAGAGACTATTAAACTTATTGAGCTGAAAGAAACACTCAAAGCCTTTTTTTATTACCTTTAAAACCTTTTTTCAGTGGTATATAAAGGATAAATGTATATGTACATACTGTATAAACCTATCGTTAAACATTTTATAGAAACAAAATTGGAAGTACTATCTGTGAAATAATTGTATTTTAGAAGTAGGTTTTTGGTTTTTTCCTAATGTGATTCTTTATATAGTACGAAAATCATATTTTCTTGAAATGTAATAAAAAGAAAATCATCGATGTATTCCATAAAAGTTTTTATTTTACTTATTGTTTTATTTTCATCGATTGTTCAATATTTATTGTGAAAAATCCATGCACGCTCAAACATTACTTTTAGAATGAAATCTATGCAGTGTTTTACAATTAGTTTAACCCTTTTTATCCTGACGGTACTTATAAGTACCACTTTAACCCCTTCGCGACGAGCATCTTTTACAGAATTTTTAATCTGTTACCACCGGTTTTTCAAATGAGAAATTTTCACCTAATTGAATCGCAAAAATTCTGTGATTAGATAAGGAAAACTTTACAAAAAATAAATAACTGGTGGGAATAATCGAGGATTCTGAGCATCTTATGCGTCACGAATTCGTGTCGCTCGTCCCCAAGGGGTTAATAAAACACCTATATATTCGTAATATGACCGTTTTTCCTAACGGTATTCACAATGGCACAAAGAGTGTATTTTTGACAGCAGGCAGGAGATGGCAAATTCAAGCACATATGATCTTTCTTTGCATTGTAGGGATTTTACATTTGCCACGCTACATTCGAAATCCATTTTACAATAGAATTGACATACATTTTGTTCTTCATTTGAGTAATTTTAGTGGTTTATTACTGGTTATTTAGTATTATTATTTTCTATTGTTTTCTACACTCTACAGGTGAACATTTCCTATATTTTATTTGAGATTTACTATTTGAATTTTTTTTTTTTTCATATCATAGGGTAAAAAATGTATGGTGGTTACAGTTGCATAATTAACCACTAAAACACTATAAAAATTATTTTCCTCTTTCCTATGTTTATTCTGCACCAAAACTTATCCAATGATGCAAAAGTACAATTAAAAAGTAGCTGGAAAATTAATTCAGGATATAAAGGGTTAAATAATTAATGATAAATGTATCCTTAAAAGCCGCCGATTTATTTTATTCGTTTATTTTAAATTTCCGTATGTAGTCTTAAAATAATATTTATTTTTAATTTGAAATATTTTTTCAGAATTTTTATTCAAAAAAATTATTTTTGTTTCAGCTAATACTGAACTGGTCCTTTTAACATATAAAACTTTATTTAGATATATTTAGAAGCATTCAAATTTATCAAAAGAACTTAATGGATACTTCTCCCGTCAATCAATTCTCTGAACAAAAGTATAATATTTACTTTGTGTAAAACATTTCGAAGCATTTTCTAAATATACTTGACTCAAAAAGGTCTCATGGTCATTGTCAGAAAGTGTGTGTTTAAGGATTACCTGGGACACAATATGTTCTGTACTAGGTTATCTATAATATTTTGAAATATTTTTCGATGCAAAGGAAATTTTGAGATAAAAACATATTATACGTATTGAGCAGAAAAAGAAGCTGAATGTTTTTTTTTATTGCTTTTAAAACACCATGTCAAAGAACTCTAAACTCTCAGAAATTTAGTTTTTCCTAAAAATCATGTAATAAGGAAAACTTTGTGTAAAACATTTCAAAGCATTTTCTATATATACTTGACTTAAAAAGGTCTCATGAACATTGTCAGCAAATGCGTGTTTAAGAATTACTTGGGACACAATATGTTCTTTACCAGGTTATCTATAAAATTTTGAAATATTTTTTGATACAAAGGAAATTTTGAGATAAAAACATACTATACGTATTGAGCAGAAAAAGACACTAAAAGTTTTTTTTTATTGCTTTTAAAACACCGTGTCAAAGAACTATAAACTCTCAAAAATTTAGTTTTTCCTAAAAGCCATGTAATCAGGAAAACTTTGTGTAAAACAATTCAAAGCATTTTCTAAATATACTTGACTCAAAAAGGTCTCATGAACATTGTCAGAAAATGTGTGTTTAAGGATTACTTGGGACACAATATGTTCTTTACTAGGTTACCGATAACATTTTGAAATCTTTTTTCACCATGTCAAAGAATTATAAACTCTCAGAAATTTAGTTTTTCATAAAAACCATTTAATCAGGAAAATTGCAACCAGAAAGTAAATTTCACATGGATCAAAAGAATACTAACAAGTAAGTACATGTACAAGTAGTAACAGTCAAGTATTCTTTGAATAAAGTGTATCATATTTCGTTTGAGTAACATACCTGCAATCGTGTATTAAAGATATTAGAGGATCAATCCGGGTTAAAATTAATAACAGTGAAAACCACTTTTTGTTAAAATAAGAACTCTAATGGAAGATTTTCATTCATTCAATGGGGGCGAATAGAGTTAGTTCCAGGATGCAAATGCCTTCCTGTCGTGCGTCGGGGCAAAAATTTAACTGTCGTTGGAGAAAACATTTTGACTTTGAAATACAGTCCTGCGTCGAGCCAGAAGTGGAGTTCTACAGTTTTAGCTACATCCCATCCGTCACGCAGGTCAGGTCAAGTCGGTAGCAGGTAAATAAATAAACAAGTGATTAAGTGTGATCGAAGATCGCAAAAAGGTTTTCGTTTAATATTCCTTTCAAAACAATTTATCCTTTCTTTAATAAATTCAAATAAATATAATTTAG
The DNA here is from genome assembly GCA_963931845.1 of Maratus michaelseni. Lineage (NCBI taxonomy): Eukaryota > Metazoa > Arthropoda > Arachnida > Araneae > Salticidae > Maratus > Maratus michaelseni. The sequence continues at coordinate 89,163,943 of OZ007595.1, read as the reverse complement.
CAACAACAACAAAAAAAAAAGTCATGTTATTTATAAAGTAAAAATTTACCGGTCTATTTTTCCGTTTTTCGAAAATCTAAACCAGCCAGATAGTGGGCGAAACCCGCTATTATATTCTGTCATAATAATATCCGTCATACGGACTAAATGCGATATTTAAAAAATATATAATTTCAAAATTAAACATGTTGGACGCCTTCAAAATGTTAAAATATGCCAATATTTCCCTAATCGGGTTTTTATCATGATTCAATACATTCCTCAAACTCATATATTTACTATTCTCTATTTTTCATATTGATACTCTCTATTATTCTCAAACATCTGAAAAATTCGTTAAACTTCCAATAGGACGTCAGATTTTCTTTTTAATTCTCTAATGACGTGATATTAATCGGCTTTGTGTAAATTCCACATACTCATACTCCTTGTATTATTGAGAAATCTTAGACATTTTCCGTTTTATTTACCACTATGACGTCAATCAATTTTATTTCATATTTATCTTTTTTCCAATGGATGAAACTTTTTATTTCATTTTCATTTTTCACGTGAAAATCGTCTGATAGAAATATAATTATTGTAGAAAGAATTTCATCGTGGATTTTAAATTTTTGACATTTGCTATAACGAAAAAATGTTTAAATTTAATACAAAAGTGCTATTAGAAATTTGGTTTTTTATCTCTATTTATTAAAATAATACGAATTTTTCAAATTTTAATATTTTCAGCTCTTCACAGCTGATATTCTGATTTATACACGAAGTTTCAACACTGTAAGTTACATAGTTTTCGAAAATGGCTCTGTAACAGACAGACAACGTAGCGGGAGCATTAGGGTTTCGTGAGATGAACGAAACACTAAACAAAAATGGCCGCCAATCCAACCCGACCTTGTCTACAATGTCAGGTTGGCGTTCTTTTTTATCTTTAGAAGTGGAAATCACTAAGCTAATTGTTTCTGTTTCGGGTGGAGTTTTGATTATTTCAAATCTAGTTTAGGTTAATCCGTTTTTGAATTTTTAAAAAAGTAGAATATTGCTTCAGATGAAAGATTGTGTATTTGAATGATTCTTTTCATATTTATTTTTCAACATAGAAGAAAAAATTGATATTGTAGATATGATTATAGACTATTTTTTCACAATTGTTCTAAATTTTGAATAAATTGTTTTTGTTAGTTTGCAGGTTTCGGGTCGGGCTAAATTATTTTAGGTTCAGTTCGAAGTATTCCGTATTCGGATAGGAATGCAGGTGGACAAAACATATTTTGTCGGGCTCCGGGTGGAAGCTTTAAAAACACCAAACCCTTTTTTACCGCCTTTAAAACAGTACTTCAAAGGTAATTATAGGATAAAAAATATGCACCGATTGTAATAATATGCAACTGAGTAATTTGAAGAAACAAAATAAAAAAACTCATATTTATGATAATGTATTTTTGAAGTGGATTTTACATTATTTAAAAAAAATCTAGATTTAAAACTGAAGGACCTTTTCTATAATGTAAGCTTTCAATTACGAAACAGAACGTGTGAAATTTATACAGTCTAATATTCATTATTCACAAATGTCCAGCCAAATTAAAATATAAGGCATTAATATTTAGTATAAACTAGTCAAAATTTAAAGTTAAAATAATGATTTTTCAAATATTTATTTTCATTCTTTTTATTTAGAAAATAAACTGTTTAATTGGGAGTAGCTATTTTTATAACAATGAATATAGTTGGTCAGTCGTAATAAATTCCAAAACTTAAAAGAAAACTATACGGTTGTAAACATATTGTTTTTTTTAATTATTCGTAATTAATTGTACATTAAAAATCCTTCTAAAAATTTAAATGAAAAATACATTTATTAAAATTTTTTTAACCAGCTTTTTGATAAAATACGCAAATCCCTATACCTGCGAAAATTATATTGCCTATTAAATCTTTTAACTATTCGAGACTCAAATGTTTCAATATGAAATAAATTGATTAATTTAGTTAAACTGTGTTGTATTAACATTTTTCTGTAAATGCTTTGTACTACGTTTTAAAATACTCACTTAAATATTTAATCAAAGGACTTTGTACATTTATCTGTTCTCCGTGAAACGTTTACGTTGAGTTTCAATTAGGAAAAATGGTACTTATTAAGGATTAGCATACAGTATCTGCAGTTAAGTTGTTTTCGGAAACATTCAGTTGTGTTAAGAATTTCTTCCTTTGAAATCCACATTGATCCTGTTCAAGCATTTAAATGCAATTAGCTCTGTAAATTTTCGATGTAACAGTAAATTATTTAAATGGTTTATTAAAGTTAAATACTAAAATAAACTTTGTCTATTTCTATTATATGTTCTCGCTTTTTGACATTGTTAAAAGGCTGTATTTAGTAATTAAAAAAATATATTTGATGCGTTTGTACGGCGGTTCAGATATTGGATGTTTATCTATAATACTAAACCGATTATCAGATATTAGAAAAGTTAAATCATATTAACATACTTTTCCATAAACTTACAGGAAATCAAATAAAAATCTGAGAATGATATATAACATAAAATTGTAAATTCACGATAACTTTACGTAACAAGAAAGTAATGTTCATGAAAATGCAATATAAATTCTGCGTTAATTTTGTTATCGTCACGGACGGTTTCTATTATTTATCTATATATATATATGTAGATAAAGAAATTCTTAAAATGTTATATATTTATTTTTTTATTACCGTATATATTTATTCAGCTGAATATTACGATACGAAATACATTTTTATTAACTATTGTATTCTAATTTCTAATGTTATGTATTTTTATGTGCAATAACTAAATAAGTAGTGTATTGTGTTGCCTATAAATTATCTAAATTAGAAGCCGCCAACCGTTCGTCCATAAATCGCTAGTGGTGAGCAAAAAATTCTGGATATTATTTGCATGTTTTATGTTTTAATAATAACTATATTCCATAAATAATAAACAAAATATAATAGTACAATTGTACAATTTAATTATGCAAATATTTCTTTTCAGAAATACTGGTTCTGAAAAATCTGGAAACTTGGAAGTTATGTCACTACTGACTTAAAAAGCTATAAAATTTTTATTCAGCTTTCAACAACATATTTATGCGAAAATACATTTTCATTTTCATACATTTTATTACATTTTTTTCATATATTTTCATGTAGATTTGCACAACAATTAAAACTTGGTATCGGCCTAGGCTGAAAATAAAAATGAATCTCCGTGTTCGAGAAATATTGTTGACGGCGAAACACATGAAGGCGAAACGATAAGCGTTGACATTTAATAAACATTTGAACTTATCACAAAAAAGGAAACAAACGACATATTGGGGAAGTGTGTGATACTTAGATAAGCTTTAATTATTCTGAAATAACTGTAATACTTAATTTGCAACTTAAAAACTTTTAAAGACATTTGTTACGATTAAATAGCCTTTTTCTGCTATTAAATGAGGTGAAGATTAAAATAAAAACGGTTTATCAAGCGGGACACACTTTGATACTCCTCATTTATACAGTGTGTGAGAAATGTTTGGAACGAACCAAAAACGAAGAAGTCAGTTCGCATTTGCTATGCAAATGCGCAAACATTTGGGTTGAAATTAAATACATGACATTCCAATTAATATTAAATCAATCGTTTACAAGAATTGTATATATATATATTTATAAATCTGTTTTACAATATATATTTCGCTAAATTTGCGCAAGAGCAAAATGGTAAGAACGCTCTAAATATTTTGAAATCACGGCTCGTGCTTCGTGACTATTTTCGCATATCATTTAACAAAGCATTTAAAAGAGATTCTGAGCGTATTCGTTTAATTCACAAAACTTGTTAATGATGTGGAGAGGCAAAACTCTAATTGACTTCGAAAGATTTCAATCTTTAGCTTATAACAGCACCGGAATGTCACTTCAAGGAATTGCTGATAAAAGTAAACGTTCAAAAACAGCCATTTTTAATTTATTACAGAATCCAACTACTTATGGTATTGCAAAATCTACAGGAATGACTGAAATTGTTACTAAACGGTCTTAAAGTTTGATTCTTTGCATGTTCGCAAACAAAAATAATAACAGCAAAGGATATTAAAAGCCAGAAACAGACGCCAGCATCAGTATTGGTGAAATCACCCTCTCGTGGAGATCCAGCCGTTAAGCATAGGAACTTTTCTCCACGAGGGGAAATGTTTATGGAAAATTCATATTTTAGATTACAGATGTTACATATTACATTAGAGATTAAAGTAAAGATAGTACAAAGATAGTTTTTACAATACTGGTTAAGATCAGATTATTTCTTAATATTATAATATATATATATATATATATATATATATATATATATAAGAAAAAGTATAAAAGAAAGTAATTAGAAAATTTATGAAAAGACTACTTAATCATAGCACAATAAATAATTTTGCATGGTTCAAGCTGTAATCTGAAATAGGAACAGTATGAGTACAAAAATATGAACAGTATGTGAACTATAATATACAAATTACAAAAACAAAATATATTTATTCAAAAGTACTTTATAAATGTAGGAAAAAGGAACATAGATCCTTTTTAATAAAGGAGAAATGTTTATTCAGAATGTTGTAATTTTCTTTTAGTTTATCATATGTTAAAGGATCAAACAGAGTTATATTCAGATTTCGTCTCACTGTGACATTTGTAATGTAGAACAGTTCCTGAGCTCTTTTGGCATATACATGTTGGGGAGAAGAAGAGAAATAAAAAGGACGGGAATCCTTAAATATGCAAAACCATGTTGGTGTCGGCGTTTAACATCTGGCCATAAAAAAGACCTCATTCAATTTGCAGAGAAACATCTGAAGCAACAAACGAATTGGTTGAAAAATATTTTCATTGATGGAAACAAGTTTAATTTCGACGCTTCGAATTGTATTCTTTCACATTGGCATGACCTTCGTAAAGAAAAGAACACATTTTTCACGCGTTATACTCGGTTCAGATCGGATATTTCAGATATCTTTCAGACGACCGAAATCACTGAGGGAGTTCCACAAACTCACTCAGTGACTTTGAACTTTCTATTGCTAGATTCAGCCAGTACCATTCACTCTCATTGGCTCTGGAGGCTAGCTTTAACCAATTGGCTCTTGATGTTGCCTTTTACATATGCGAATGCACACATTCTATATTTGTATAGATCTCAGACACGCTGATGTTCAGTGAGTTATCTTAGATGCGTTTTGCGGTGTGAACAGGGATTCAATTCAGGGAGGGGACCACCTCAAAAATGGCGGTCTAAGATATCTTAAATGTCCCTTGCGAATAGGGTATTATCTTGATGGAGGACCCCTAATGGTTCGAGCTGCCTTTTCTTCAGGATGTAAACTTAGAATTGTTTTTCTAGAATGACGACAAAATTACACATACCTATATTCACATCTTAGAATGTCATTTGTTAATACAGGATGAAACATTGCTGGCCTTAACTATATTATTCAACAAGGTAGTGCTTCAATTCGCTCTGCAAAATACACAAAGAAATGATTTCAAGATAATAAGATTCCCATACTTGATCAGCCGTCCAATAGCCCAGACATAAATACGGAGGAGAACTTTTGGGGAATTACATTGCTCAATATCTACCACAAAATTGGTCACAATTTTGGTCAACTCGACCAAAATTGGTCGAGTTATATTGGTCACAATCCAATATAACTCGAAAGCAAAATTAAAATATGCCATTTGTGCGAAATGGCGTGTTTTGTCTCCTTGATAAGTCACTGTTCATTTCATACTAATAAAGTGTCAATTGGAAGATCATTTTTCTACTAATGTATTTTTAAAACATTTTAAATCCTTATTGGTGGTGCAAAGGATTAAAAATTTCAAATTTAGTGGTCCGTGAAGTCCAATAGTTTACCGATCGCTGATCTAGAGTGTGAATTTTAATTTCTCCAAAATATTTTTACTATCACAGTCTTTCTGTCTATTATCTTTTTATTTTTGCATGGAATCATACGTTTTTGTGGAGCTTTTATAAAAAACTACTTCCATAGAAGATATAATAATGCTATGTATAATTCTAACATTTTTTTCTAACATTATCTTCTTATTTTTGATTGGAATAATACGTTTTTGTGGAGCTTTTATATAAAAAAAAACATTTCCATAGAAGAATAAATAATGCTATGTATAATTCTAAATTTTTTTTAATTAAAAGAACAACTAATTATTTGAAATTTCACCCAGCGACATTAAATCAAATACATTATAAGTATTAAACAGATAATGGGTGAGGAAGCAATATCTGTCACAAAGGAAAAAGAAATTTAAATTAGAATTTTCCAATAGGAGATGTCATTAAGTTCATGAATTCAATAAAATAGAATTAAAGTAAATGAGGAAACGTAACATTAGATTTTAAAATAAATAATATAGTTTTTAAATCTCTATTTTGGGATAACATACTTGTATTCAATGAGAATTGTACTCAATTACTAAAACAGCGCATTCAATTAAATCATTCTTGTACTATTTCATTTGAAATCTATTCTGTAATAAAATATTTTTAAATTTTACTAATCTAGTTTTATGAAGTTACGTAGTATAAGAAAAACAGTTAGCGTAATTCTCGTTTTTAATTTCCCTTTTTGTTTTAATTTCCTAATTTTCCCGCATGTGTACTTGTTTTTAATTTTTTAATATTTTCATTACCTGTTCTTAATAAAAAAAATAAAAAAAAGCCAAAAATGAAGATTGTTTGATATTTTTTTAGTTTTAATCTAAAACACACATCCAATTCTTTTAAGAAAAATAAAAACTAATTACAATTTTAATCTTTTCTTTTAAAATACTAACGACAGAATTAATAAAATAACGAAATAGAAAATAGCAACTTAAAAAGAAAAAAAAAGAGTTTTTTCATTTTCTATTCATCAAAAAAATATTTATGTTTTCAATTTAAAAACTTTTCAGAGATCCGAAAACGAAAAATCACTGCAAAAATGTCAATATATTAACCAATCACAGCAATAACATTTTCTTGATTTATAATCTAATTGATTCTTTTATTTAGGTCTTTATTTGATTACGACTTTGCAACATCCTTTTCTTCTTTTCCATGTTCTACTTAAATAAATGTTATAAGAGGGTTTTTTTTTTTTCATTTAAGGTTTCTAACTGTATCATTTCTCTGCACAACAAAATCAATTATAAAACTAATGACTTTAAAAAATATCAAAACAATGTCTTAAATAGTTTCTTAATTTCTAAAAAATATATTCTTATTATTTATTCATTGAATATTTTTTTTAATTTCTCCTTCTTTTTAACTAATATATAAAAAAAGAAAGTCGTTACGGAACATTTGCAAAAATAGCATTATCTTGATCATATTATTTTAATTTCTCATCAAACTGATTCTTTTATTTAGTTTACATGAAGTTTTCAGATCAATTTTTTTAACTTTTTCGTGTTTTACTTAAATAAAAATAGCTTTTCTTTCTTTTTTTTTTAATTAAATGAAGGAGTTCAACTTTAATGCTTTACAAAAGTCGAATGAGTACTTTCATTTCTAATTATTTTAATAAGAAATTTATATTTTATGATATTTTGTTCTAAAATTATCCACAATAAATGAACGAAGATTTATAAACTTTTTTTAATTCGAAAGTTTAAATACATCATGGAATACTAATTTTTTAACGATACACAAGATTTTATTACATCTACTGTATAAATTGTATTAAAATGTTCAGAAGTTATATAGTTTTATATTTTTCTTTAATAGGCAACATTTTACTTAAAAAATATTTAATATTGAAATTTAAAATTAATTGTGAACATAATGAATATTTCTTGATTTGTTGAAGCACTTGCGTATCTTTTAATTTATTTTTCTTATTTTCATTTTGGTTTATTTCAATGCATATATTGGATGCATTTCGACGAAATTTCAAATTGAGAATTTTTTATTACTTCATTTTATTTCAGATATATTTTTATTTTATAGCTAGGTACTACGGTTACTATACCTTTGATTCAGCTATTTTTCAGTTGAAGCTCTTAAAAATATGACTAATTAAAATCGATAATGCATTTTCAGAAGAATACCGGGATCGTAAGAGCGTTTAACGCTATATTGTTTCTGTATTCGTGGTGAGACACTTGTAAATGTAAATTAACCCTTAATTGCATAGTGATGTAAATTTCCATCACTGTTTATTTAATTTTTAATAAATAGATCAACTTAGTCGCCACCACTATATTTATATAGAAATATTAATGAATTAAATTTCCGGTGAACTATGTTGCTGAACACAGTTAAAAATCTATCTTAAAATTTCTGGTGTACAATATTTAATATATGTATAAAAAAACACAATTGTAAAAGAAAAACTCATGCAAAGAAGGGTTAAAGAAAATGATAAAATGTAATGTAACTGTTTTCTTTATCAGAATATCGAAGTTAGTAAATATTAGAATTGCAATATTGCTTCGAATTAAGAATGGATTTTCAATGAAATATTTCTACAAGGGTTTATTAATATCACTAAAATACTGATGAATAATTCTCATTTTGATCAATTAAATCTCTCTATTAAAAAAAATTAACCACCACTGTCGCCAGACTGTAAAAAATTGTTTCTTATTTTATGAAAATATACTATAACCACGAACGAAAATATACTATAATCTTCTGAGTTATCCAAAATACCGAATAGCGTGTTCCATTGTCTTTTGAATCCCCAGAAACCAATACATTTCTAAAAGTTAAAGAATTATTTATAAAAACAAAGTATTTTTCGCTGCCCGTATTTTTCAGAAACGTTTCCGAAGGGTTTTTATAGTGTATTAATTAGTGTCCACAGCCTGGAATACCTGTTTTTCGAATGTCATCCATTCTCAAGTAAACGTTTTCAGGCGCGTAAGTTAATTTATACATGAAAGAATAAAGAAATAATATTAATTTTAATGTTATTGTTAACGCGGTTAATTTTGCATTTTTGTCTGTTAAACATATTTTTTGAACATGAAAATGTTTACTTGAGAATTGATAGCATTCGAAAAACAGGTATTCCAGACTGAGGACACTCATTAATACACTATAAAAACCCTTCGGAAACGTTTCTGAAAAATACGGGCATCAAAAAATACTTTGTTTTTATAAATTATTCTTTAAATTTTGGAAATGTATTGGCTTCTGGGGATTCAAAAGACAATGGAACACGCTATGCGAAATTTCGGATAACTCAGAAGATTATACTATATTTTCGTTCGTGGTTATAGTATATTTTCATAAAATAAGAAACATTGGTCATTTTTTACAGTGCACTGTAAATGAATTTTTCGTACCCGGAGACATTTCTCAGCTAATATTAATAAAAGCTATTCTAAAAGCTAATTTAGTTATATAAAAATATATAACTTGGTATCTTTATACAGAAATGCTCGATAAACATGCTAAATCAGACAGTTTTTAAATAAAAGATTTATCTTACGAGCTATTTAATGTTGAAGTCGTTCAAAAAGTTCCGTTAAAAACGTTTTATTGGACCAAAAACTATGCATAGGAGTTTAATAAGATTTTGCAGGTATATAGTTGATAAGTTGCAATGTTGCAGTGTTTAATTATTTTTTATTTCACAAATATTTTGAAGTTGTTTTTTTTTTTCAAATTTTAATTCAATTTTTCAAATTTTAATTGAAATTTTTTTACCAGTTTGTAAAACAGCGGAATGCATAATATTCCCTTTCAAATAAAAAATGCATTTACACGTGACTATTAAAAACAGAAAAGAAAATTTTAAGATAATAATTAAATGATCACGTGTTAAGAACAGTAAATGGGTAATAAACCATAAAAAATATACTTGTACCTGAATACTAAAAAGAGAGATAAAACTTTAAAGTAATAATTAAATTATTACATGTTACAAGTAGTAAATGGAGGAAATTACGCCATATTTTAAAAGCTCAAAAAATAATATTTCTAAACAGTTTCAAATTAAAAATATATTTACGCTTGAGATTTATTTATTTCGAAAAAGTCTTTTTACCTATTGTTGCAAATTTTGAAACAGCGCAAATAATAATATTTCCTTTCAATCAAAAACTGTATTTTTACGTTAATATTAAAAAGAGTAAGATAGGTTTAGTGAAAATTATGCCATATTGAAAACCATACATTTAAAACGTCTTATTTAAAACGTCTTATTTAAAACAATTAATTTAATTGAATGGAAACTCAATTACAGAAGATCGCCACGGATCGTATAATTATAATTCAATCTTCGGTAATATCGGTTGTTTATCCCTTTTTATCCTGACGGTACTTATAAGTACCACTTTAACCCCTTCGCGACGAGCGTTCTTTACTGAATTTTTAATCTTTTGCCACCGGTTTTTCAAAACAGAAATTTTCGCCTAATTGAATCTCAGAAATGCTATCATTAAATAAGGCAAAATTTACAATAAAAAGTGACTGGTGGGAATAATCGAGGATTCTGAGCACCTTATGCGTGACGTATACGTGTCGCTCGTCCCCTATGGGTTAATAACACCCATATATTCGTAATATGACCGTTTTTCCTAACGGTATTCACAATGGCACAAAGAGTGTATTTCTGACAGCAGGCAGGAGATGGCAAATTCAAGCACATACCCTCTTTCTTTGCATTGTAGGGAATTTACATTTGCCACGCTACATTCGAAATCCATTTTGCAATAGAATTAACATGCATGTTGTTCTTCATTTGAGTAATTTTAGTGGTTTATTACCGGTTATTTAGTACTATTATTTTCTATTGTTTTCTGTACTCTACAGGTGAAAATTTCCTATATTTTATTTGAAGTTTACTATTGGAAATTTACTATTTTATTTTATATCATAGGGTAAAAAAATTATGGTGTTTACAGTTTCATAATTAACCACTAAAACACTATAAAAATTATTTTCCTCTTTCCTATGTTTATTCTGCACCAAAACTTATCCAATGATGCAAAAATACAATTGAAAAGTAGCTGGAAAATTAATTCAGGATATAAAGGGTTAAACAGAGCAAATAGTGTGTTTTTTACATCTTTAGTGTCTAAACGTGGAAGGTGAGTGTAGCTTGTAGGGGGCAAAAGACCCAAGTATTTTTAGAAACAATGATCAAGTTTATATCAAATGTTATCTTAAATCATTTATTTTAATTTCATTTCATTTATTGCTTCAACACTATAATGTTTGTTTTTTTTACATTAGAAAAATTCTAATCTAAACTGCTTTTGAAACGCTGTCAATTATTTTATTTAAAAACTTTCTTAAAGACACTAGATAAATTTTAGATAAATGCGTTATATGTACCAGTAAAAGGCCATGTATCCATAATGGGCCACTTGTTTTGACAGTTAAAAAATAATTTATATATAATAAAGTGATGAAGTAATAGATGATTGGTAGAATTGTTGACAAAAAGCTTTCTCCCGGTCTGGACATTTTTTCACTCTAATGATTCTACGCTGATTAGTAAAGTGATAATTCATTCTTTGTGTTTCACAAAAGCTTTTAGTTGCTCGATTTAACTGTCTGAATGTGATATATAAACATTTACTTTAAATTTGTTTACACGTTCATTGCGCGTATAGTACATGCACACTCTAAAAACGACATTTTCAAAACTGAGCTAAAAATACTCTCACCTGAGTATGTCGCATAGTCAAAATGGCTCCGAATCAAAATTACGCAAGTTTGAAACATGTATGTACTCAGTTCTGAAACCATGCACATACTCAAGAATTAAAACACCATGTGCTCATAATTGAGTATATCCGTGTTTCAAAAATGAGTATGAATTGTCCTCTATGTGCTCAGTTTTGAGTATGTCCATGTTTCAATATTCTGAGTATTTCTGGTATTTCAGAATTAAAAGAATTGAGGCGTCATATTTTAATTTTAATTTTAATTTTAATGCCTGAGGAAGACCACTCGGCTGAGGGCGAACCCAGCCGTTGAGCGTTTAATGTCTTCCCCGGCTAGCTCCCCGGCACGCAGGGATTAAACGTGGCAGTACAAGCTTCGCCAATGGCTGGTCCTGCCGGGCAAAGCCCCACGCGACAGGTGGCAGGAACTAAAGACATACAAAAAAAAAATTACAGGGTCTGCCGCTGGAATCAGCGTTCCTACGCGACAAGGAGCGACAGACAGGGTGAACGAGGTCCACAGGTGCGCCTGCACCAGTTGTACAGTCCGCTAATTTAGTAGAAGGGTGCAGTTCTTAGATAAGACTGTACCAATTGTACAGTTCGTAAATGACGGCACTTGAGATGTGGAGGTGCCAGTGTGAGATTCCCACGCGACAAGGAGCGCCACACAATTGCGCTGGAACCCTCACACTGGATGGAGGCTGGATGCACTTCGTGTTAGAGGTGACGATACGTTGCTTGCTGACCAAACTTGCGGTTCCCGATAAGAATAAATTAATTAATGGGGACTCAGCCCCTGCAAGGAAGAGAACAATACTTGCGGATGAGAGAAACTATTAAGCTGCAAAAAAGCTATATGGAGAAAGCTAAACAGATAAAAAATGACGGAATGATTACGTTAATGACTAAAATAAGCGAGTTATTATTATTAATTTATGGAGAAAGAAAACTGCTTTGAATGATTAGGTTATGTTAGATAGGTGTGTTAGTAATTTGTAAATTTCTGAAAGTTTATGAGTTAAGATGGGACGCGTAATTATGTTCAGCAGCCAAGAAGGAGGTGGGTTAGAAGGAGCAGGCCTAAGATGCCAAGCAACAGTCAGTGGGCAGGAGAAGTAATAATGCATGGGGGTACCACTATCGCCGCACTCCCACACATCGGTTCGTGAAATTTTAAATTTGAAGAGGTAATTTTTAAACGGGCCATGCCTGTATAAGAAGGCACTTGTATAAGGAGTGAGGTTAAGTAGCTCTCTGGAAACTTTTGGAATTAGGTTGTAAGTGTGTCTACCTTTTGTGGAGGTGTCCCAGTAGATTTGCCAGTTGGGGAGTATTTTAGATTTGAGTTTTCTGCGAATAGAAGATGGGGGTACCGGAAGAGAGAAGTCTATTGATTGGCATTTGGTGGCTTCTTTTGCAAGACTGTCCGCCAGCTCATTGCCTGCGATACCAATGTGTGCAGTGACGTGTCCAAGGGTAACTTTTTTGTACAGTTGGTGAAGTTTGATTTTAATTTCCAGTATGAGAGGGTGTTTTGTCCGTAGGGCAAAAATTGCTTGAAGTCCAGACAGACTATCACTGAAAATTTTAAAATTTTCCTGCGTGGGGGAGGCAGCAATCCATTCCAAAGCCTTCAGAATTGCAAACAGTTCAGCTTGATATACTGAGTTATCGTCTCCAATTCTGGAGGCCCACTCATAGGTCGGCACTCCATTTACCATGGCGCAGAAGGCTGCGGCCACGCCAGTTTCGGTGCGCGACCCATCAGTGTAGATGGTTGGATGCTGCGAGGGTCTGTGACTGTTCTTGGCGATGCATACCTGTAATTGTGATGTCTCCTCCGCGGGGTGCAGGTGCCAACTTGGAACTTTTCTCTGTATTATTGTTTTTGGGAAGTGTAGCGTAGTAGTTGGTTCATGTTCTAGGTGTTGGATTCTGTTTTTCTGGAGCTCGTATTCTAGTGATATTAGGAGGCGTCATATTTGAAACAAAAAGTTTCATAACAAAAAGAAAAACATCGATTTACTCAGATTTGAATGTGTCATTTTTTTCTCAGTGCACTATGCTAGCCGCCCGAATCTTGAAGCGCGTATACAGAGACTGTTGGCACATTTTTTTGATGAGATTGATAAATGATTTTAAAAAAAATGGAATTATTTTGCAGGAAACATTTCTGGCAACAACTTATTATTCTTAATTCATATTATCGTCTGATATTTTCAAATTTATTCTTCTTCCACGACGAAGTCCTCAAACAAGTTGTGAATCGGAGGATACTTTTTTTTTTGTTTTCCGAAGAGAAATATTCTTAATCGAAAGTTTAAAATGCTTGTAAAGCGCATAGTTTAAAAATTTCTAAGTGCAAAATAAACTGCACTATTAATCGAAAAGGGCTATCCGTAGAGGAAGGATTTATAAATAGAGTATGGAATCCATTGTTCCTCCGGCAGAAAGTTTCCCGCTTTCATTGCCAAAAAGGTGTCGTATTTAGGTGTTAATCCCTTTCTTTGCAACTTCTCCTTTTAAGATCAATGCAAACGCATATGAAATGAATACAGGTATCGATGGGAGCGGGAATTCCAATGCGGGAAAAAAACAGTTTGGTGAGCTATCTCCCCACCCTCGCGTGACGGTGGGGAGACAGCTCGCCAAACCGGAGATGTTTGATTCAAGAAAAGGTTACTACTCCGTGGTCTATTGTATTAGATGTCTATTGGGCTAACTCGAAAATGAGTATTTATACATAGTAAACTAGTCGTTGGGGCCACCGTAATACTTACACATCATGGATATGCATAATGTAAAATATTAAAATAAAAATGTGTAAACAACTTATAAAATGCATTGCAATTCAAATAAAATCGGGGCTTGATGACGTCATAAACTTTAAAGGCTCGATTACTGAATTGCTTGAAAGAAACATCCTTATAACTCCAAAAATAATAATCCTATTAACTAGCGGTTTATTGTATCTGATTTTACCGTCAAATTTCCAATTAAAATATATCTTTGAAGTAAAATTTGGATGAAATACAGGGTCATGAAAAATCGAAGAGTGTGAAAAATAGGATTACAAATATCTCGGCAACTAATTATTCGATCGACTTCATACTTTATGCAAAATTTATGTTTTTGTATTGTCTTTTATATTCATTTCTTAAAATAAACAATTTCGAAAATATTTATATACCTTTTATCAGAACGAATATTTCGAGAGTCCGAAAAAATAGTTTCGGTTAATCGAGGTTATTGAAATTAAATAGGCTTCTTCCCATTATTACATACTAAGTACATACCAATCTGCAAGTCTCTATCTCAATTTTTTCGGGAGATAGAGCGTTCACAGACACACAGACACACAGACTCACAGACACACAGACACACAGACGGACGGCATTTTTTTTTTCTAAAAATATGTTTTTCGGAATCTCCAGTGTCTGAAACGTGTAAATCCGTCAAATTTTTTTTCGATTTTCAAAACGATTAAAAGACTTACCCTATACTACGTATGATGGGTAAGTAAAAAGCTCTAAACGGAAAGAAACCACGAAAAAAAGACTTCATTTCAAGGCTGAAAAAGAAGTTTCAGATAAGGATTTAGGAATGTCGCAAAATTATCTTACAAGGGAAAAATAAAAATAAGAAGATTAGATAAAAATGTTACAACCAATTAATCATACTATTAAGAGAATTAATTACATCCGATATTTACCGAACAAAATGTATTTTTTTAAAAGGCTTTCAAAGAAAGTAACTGCACCAAGGCAAAGCCAACGCTCATACTTCAAAAACTACAGCTGTATTCATTAAAAAAAATAAAACGTCAAACAGTTATTGCATTAATACCTTTAAACATATTCCTGAGAAACGTTTCTCTTATGTTTTATTGTGCATTTCTTCTGTCAGATCTTTCAAATTCAAAACTACCACCAATGATGTACTCTTGAAAGTTTTTAAAAGGCATATGACGAAATATCCCTCTAGATTTTACAAAAAACCTTTTTATCAAAGAAAGCATGATGCAGAATTAGAATCAAGAAACAAGATTATCTGATCGATCATTAAAAAAATAATATTTACATTTTAAACACTAAAAAAACAATCCAGAAATCGTCTAAAAAACGTGCGAACACACTATGTAAGTACCAATTACCCCGGATTTTTTCCTTTCTCGCTGCTTTACTCGGCTGCCCCCACTATGTAGAAACTCCTCTATGAGCTTGTTGGATTTAGTATTGAACAAGCTTTCAAACTTGACTTTGCACAGAACGTTTGAAGATAGGAGTTTATTTGTCTCTCTGTAAATGTGTTGTAAATGATATAAATTGAAAGAATGAAGGGAAAAAATGTCAATGCGTTTTTATGTGTGCGCGTGAGTGTGAATGTGTGTGCGTGAGTGTGCGGGGGAGGGGGGGGGGGTGGATGAAAAATAGACATTCGAAGAAAAATTATGTAAAATGTCTAATATACGGCAAAGTATTGCAGATTTATTCTTGACCTCTCTGTCAATAAACGCAGATAGTATTGGTACTATATGGCAAAGAAAATAATAATAATTTTTATGGTCAAACAATTTTTTAAGCTAGTTTGGTATTTTTTGGCAAAATAAAAGTTATCTGACAAACAAAATACAAAAATACGAATTTCGCAAAGGAGGAAGAATTTGGATAATTAGTAAGCATAAAATGAATGTGTTAAAGCAGATGGCCCATTATAGATACTTTGTCCATTACTGTTCTATACTTACCTTATTCGAATTAAGTTATATATTTTTATTTCCAATTAAACTAAAAATTTTATGTCGGCGTTATGAATTATGGTATTGTGTCTTTCACGAATTGTGTTTTTTAGAATCACAAAAGAGCATTCTCTTAATTTAACAAGAATACCATGATTGTAATAACATTTAAATGCAGTACAATTTTCCCATTTTCATGGTGAAGTAGTGTAAAATAAATTAAAGAAAAGCAGAAAAACATAAGTAAAAAGTAATATTTCCTTCATACTGAAGAATATGCATGTAAAGTTATAAAACTCTATTTTTCTAATTTCTCTAAATTTGATTTCATTAAGCGATTTATGGATTATAACTGTACCATGATTGTAGTAATATTACTGCTACATTTTGTTTTATGCAACTTATAAAGTATCGTTAATTTTGGGGATATATTGTGTTATATAATGTTAACTTATATATTTTTTATAAAACAGCAAACTTATACGTAGTTATGAGAGAGATTCATTTCAGAGGTCTGACAAAAACATTGGCAGAGACTTTAGTCATCATAATAAAGTTTGCGAAATTAAAATATCTTTAATTTAATTTGAGTTCTAATGTTTTTCATAAATTATATTTTATTGCTATTTTATTGCAAAATGTATTTTACAATAAAATTGAACTAAATAGATTTGGTCTTATCTTTTGAGTCAAAAAATTAAAATGTTTATACTTTACTGTGATGATGTTAGAAGCTTCTTTGTATTGTAAAGATATTTTACACTTTATTTGAACTTTTTAGCGATATGTTATAAAATGACATACACAAAGTCTCAAAATTTAAACTATAAAAAAACTTTCCGAAGGTCGTCGGATACATTAATGAGGGAACATTAGAACTGCATAATGAATTGAATCATACCTTAATGTGTTAACGTTCCCTGGTGACGTTTAGAAGACATAACATTCTCTTATAAAAATAAATAATTGAATCAAAAACTATTTTTGTTGAAAATAGAATCTTTTAATTTAAATAATTATTTTTTTTTTGTTAGTTCTCAGTCGCAATTTTTTAAATTAATAAAAGAAAAGTGTGAAATTATAGTTTTTGACTTTTCGAAAAAAGTGCAACGTGCCTCTGCATGCTAAGTGCTTTGAAACACTTCATGTATAATTAAAACTTCAATTTTTATGATTTTCTATTCAGATTAGAAAACTTATCTTTTTCTGATTTATTAATACTTTCATACAACTAATTTGTGGATAATTCCTGCTGATGTTGTCTTTTTTTTTCACCAGTTAATAGTTCTTACATATATAAACACAACATTTTTCATTTCTTTTTCTACTTTTGTTCCGGTTTTGTCAATAGTATGGATTAGTTTTCATAAAAGAAGAATTTTTATAAAAAGTTTTTGCGGCAAGGAATGGTTTAAAGTTAAAAACAGTATTATTTTAGGTTATGCATTTTTTTACATAATATTTTTAGAATTATACATGATGAAAGGAAAAAAGAAAAATGGGGTGTAAATAGAATTTATGAAATATCATTTTCAGAATCGTTTAATCCTCTTCAAAAAAAAAAAAAAAAAAAAAAAAAAAAAAAAAAAAAAAAAACCTTTAAAAATAACGTTACGTAGAAAAAGAAGATTTTTTTTCCTCATGAAAAATAGCATTGCTTTAAAGACATTTGGATGCGTTCCAGTATGTGACTTTGAGATAAATAACTTTCTTTTTTTGAAAATTGCAAAGAGGCTAGTTTGTATTTTTGGTAGGCTTATCTACCATTGTCCTGTTGTTTAGAATGATAAATTGCGTGTTTATCTAAATTACGTTTGTAATTGCTTGTGGAAGAAAAACTCTAAGTAAACAATATTTTATAAAATAAACTTTCAGTTATAAAAACCACAGTACCTTTTTCAAAATATATAAAACCACAATTTAAAACTGTAACTTTGAAAGAATATTTTTAAAAAAATGTTTAAATAAATTAGGAAGAAAATTCTTTTAATATTTTTTTTATTAGTGGTACCTTAAGAACACAGAAAAACATATATATAATGTTATGGAGATCTTTTAGTAACAAATGATTGAATCTTTATAAACATTTATTAATTAATTATCTTCTATTTAGACGGCAATTAAAGAAATTCTAATGAGTATGTGTATGTGATATTTGTCTTTGCTGTTCTTTTATTTCTTTATTTAAAATGTTTTTATTATGCTTGTGCTTTCACATAATATATCTGGAACATCCTGAAAGTAATAAGAAAATAAGTATCTTATCTGTGGTAAAAAAAACAAAAAAACATTCATGGTATAAGCACAGTTTTTCAATATTCTACATGCTTTCAAACTAAAATTTTGGTAACAATATAATTTTCTTAATTTTTATATAATGTTAAAACAAGTTTTTTTTATATGAGTTAGATTGTTGTTAGCATCTATTTCAGAATTGAGGAATAGAGATTGAAAAATAGTAATTTTGTAGATATCACAAGGAGTTTAATTGCATCTTTATCTTTATCTTTCAAACACGTAAAATGTTATGCTTGTAATATAATGGATCCTGTATCTCTACTATGATTGTGGTAATGTTATTTGCCATCATTTACGTATGTTATAAACTGTCGAAACTTTTCAAGATATTTTGGAGTGTTAAAACGTTAAAATATATTACAATAGCCTTAAGATTGTAGTTATGAGCGAGATTCACTTCATGAAAGAGGTTTCAAAAATCATATATGAGTACAGGAAACAAAAAGAACTTTATTTAACGTTGCATTTTTATATTTTGTGTAAGTGATATTTTATTACTACTTTCTACATTCTGTGAACAAATGCAACAAAAATATTTATAAACATGATTATATTTTACGTGTTCTTTGATGTTTTATTCATGTTCGACAATGTAGCGCATACGAAAATACTAATTTTAAAAGAAAGTTCTCCGGGAAAACTTAAAAAAATATATAGTTATTATTATTTATAATTTTTCAAACCTTTAGTGAGTCTTAAATACACCTTAGACACCATTCTTGTTCCACCTAATATTTAAATCGTGACAACCTGTTTAACGAATTCGTTACGGTTAAAAAAAGAATTGATCAAAAACTTTAAACGCGCTTTTCTTAAAGCAAGTTTTTTTTTTTAATCTGTGTAGATTCATAAGCGAAACTCTTCAATATCTCGAAGACATGCATAATTTTAGCTTCTAATGCGTGCTTCTCGTCCCACTACCCATCCGCAAAGGGAAGGATATTACCCACATCTGCTGATACGACCTTTTGATTCTATTTTTTTTTCTGAGAACATTCATCTGATTTAGGTGCTTGATAAAAGTATCCACTTATAACTCATCGTCGAGTAGAGGACTGGATAGACACAAAGAAATAACATCACTGAAGAATTACAGCCCGGATCTCCACAATGAGAGTGTAATGGAGGTGACGGAAGTTGAATCCGTCTCCCTAACTCTTACGCAGTCTAGCGATTAGCGGAGTGGTACCTTAACCACTCGGCTTTTATACTCCGTAGATTGACCATCGAGCCTAATTT
Source organism: Maratus michaelseni (assembly GCA_963931845.1). Lineage (NCBI taxonomy): Eukaryota > Metazoa > Arthropoda > Arachnida > Araneae > Salticidae > Maratus > Maratus michaelseni. The sequence continues at coordinate 89,143,979 of OZ007595.1, read as the reverse complement.
CCATAAAATCATCGCGAAAACAAATAATCGCAAATTCCGAGAGCCACAAACACACTTCAGAAAATTAAAGTAAAATAAAGAACTGATTTCGCTGTTGCTCATACAGGTTAACATTGACAGAACGTTCAAATTGGAAAAACTATAATCCTTTTTTCTAAGACAGTTGCTAGTCAACTACAAGAGAAACATTTGGTAATGATATCTTGTGTGTTATTTGCAACTGCTCGGCAGTATAAACCGCAGGAAAAAAAGTTCCAATAAACTATGGATACATAAGAACACTTTTTATTATTTCAATACATTCAAACTGATATCTAATTAAATCATAGGAGTAGATTTTTTTTCAACTGAGTGAAAATGTGCAAAGGCAAGGACGCTTAAAATAATAATAAGTGTACATAAATCACGAGAGTTATAACCATAAAGTTGGTAAATAAATCACACGGGTAGTATTTTTTTCAGCTAAGTGAAAGGCAAGTACGCTGGAAATAATAAAAAGTGTACATTATTCATGCGAGTTATTACCACAAAGTTGGTAAATAAGTCATACATTGTAAAAAAAAATATCCCGAAGTTACTAATTTTTTTTATTAAAACTAATTTTTTTTATTAAATTTGTATTCCACAGAATTTTTTATTAACCGGTATTCTAAACCAAAATCGTTACTAGCTGTTTTCTAGTAATTCTTACAGATTTTCTTGTAACTGAGTAAGAATACAAAAATTTTTTTTAGTAATTGCAAGATTTAATGAGAAAAACTAAATTTGTTTAGTAGTTCGACCTATTTTTTTGACAGTGTACGAGTAGTATTGTTTTTCAACTAAATGAAAATGTGCCCCGGCACTATTTACTACTCTAAAATAGTAAAAAGTGTAATTACTTATCCATAGTTTATTGGAGTTTCTTTACCTGTGGTTTATTCTGCCAAGATGTTTCAAATAACAGTCTATACGAAATTACCAGAAGATTGTCTGGGTAAATTTTGTTGGCAGATAAGTCGTCCAGACAGCTCAATTAGAAGAGCTTTGGCAATTAAAACAAAATTTTCTGGTTTCGAATCCATTCCCTGACACATTTCCACTCTGTTGAAAAATTACTACTCATATGATTCAATTACCAATCAATTTGATTGTTTTAATATAATAAAATGGGATGATATGTAATTTTCGAAACAGTTGAATCCCCTTCATAACAAAATACATAAAAATAGTGTTTCACAGAAAAATAAGTTCTTGTTTTGTCATGAAAAACAGAATTACTTTAAAGATATTTGGATACATTCCAGTAATTGGCATTGAGATAAATAACTTTCTTTATTTGGAAATTGTACAAAGGCTAGTTTGTATTTTTGTTAGCCTTATTCCCCATTCTCCAATTGTTTAGAATGCTAACTTGCATGTTTATTTAAACTACTATTATACTTGCTTTTGAAAGAAAATCTCTGGCTAAACAATAATTTATAAAACAAGCATTAGAATAGGAAGGAGAACAGTAAATATGCTTGGTTTTCATGAATTAATAACTTGAAATTGCAATATTGCAATAAAATTCAAAACTTAATAATAAGTCGGAAATATTTTTTCACATATTTTTGACCAGTGTTATTTATTTAACCTAAAATTACATCATTATTATAAAGCAAAAACATGCCTGTTAAAAAACGCTGACGGCACATGGACGTTGGCAACTATCTAAGCAATCATTTTATTTTTTTTTTCGCAAATTTAATTACTTCTAAAGATCGCATAATATAAATTTTTAAACCTTCGAATTGGAAAATAAATGTACTTTAAAATGTAATTTCTTTAAAACTGCATCTTAATTTAATGATTTTTTAGGGATTTTAAAATAATTTTCAAGCATGCATTTTTTCTTATCCCAATTACAGATGATTAATACTTTTTGCTTAAAACAATGTAATGAATTCAGCATTTATTTATTTACATATATTATTCCATAATTAAATTAGAAACTGAAATTTAAATTTCACAAATCGATATATAAATAAATAAAATGCGAATTTAAAATTTAGACGTGTAACCGACTTACGCGCTTAAACACTGAATAATCAAAATCACAAAGCTTGTTTTAAACAGTGAAATGTTTTGTGATTTAGCGTCGACAGGTGGCTAGTATGAAAGTTATAAAAATGCTTTTCGTTATGGTTTGTGGAAAATCAAAGAAAATATACTAAGTGTAAAAAATCTATTATAGTTTTGAATTAAAAACTATTTTTATCTACGTTATGTACGCCAGGCAATATAGCTGGCCTCTTTAACCGTGGTAGATCGGGTGGTATTACGGGGTATATATAATGTTTCGAGATCACACAGTAAGAGATGGTGCAGCATATAATAAAATAATCTAAATACATTAATTTTCATTTAGATGAAAATTAAAGCCGATATAATGTGTATGCGTATATGACCAGTGTAGTTGCTTATTATTAACAGGATCTTTTTTATTTATTCATACACATAAAATATCTTGTATATTCTGAAACGGAAAAAGTTAAGTATTATATGTGTGACTATAATTCATAACAGAATGTTTAAAGTACACTGTTAAAAATATCCCTGTAAAATTACGGACAGAGGCTGGCAGCAGAGATTCCAGTCATACCCCGTAAAAAAAAAAAAAAAAAAAAAAAAAAAAAAAATCCATTCCCATCATTTTGTGCAGCCCGTAATTTTACGGAGCATTTAATACAGCATTATAATGCACAGGATATATTGCACTTTAAACACAATAGCACTTTACTTACTGTTCCGTAGCACGTAGCACGTTAGATAATCATCACAGAATCGCTTTTTTGGCGGGTTCAAAAATATGTTACGGTCGGGGTTAAGTGACATTATTTTTTGAAACACCATTAAAATGAAGGGTTACACCCTAGCGGAAGAAAATGTATGGGGTCGTACCGTATTTTTGCTAACAGATGGGCTAAAACTGTAAGAATATATGGATTGCCCTTAATTTTCTAAGTATCTAAGGGATAAGGCCGCTTATTTAGTGATTCAGACCGTTTTTCATCAAATAAGGCTGTTGCCCGTGAAAATTGAAGGGCAAACGCTCATAAATTTACAGTTTTTTCTGAGAGTGTATATAAACACTTGTCCGCAATCCGTACTCTTTCAAAACATAAATTTTGTTCAAAATGTTGATTTATTATTTTTGATCTAATGTTAAAGCTTATTGTTTTTCACTTTTTATATACCATTTAGATCTTTTTATATCTTATTCAGAACTTGTGTTACAGGCATTTACCTTATAGTAAATATGTAGATAGAAAAAAAAGTTCAACAGTGTTTTAACATTTTCTCCAAATCGATTTTAATATTTTGTTCTTCTGCAAAATATCATAATGTAAAATTTTATGCATTTTTTGCATTATTTTAGTCAAAAAAGTCGAAATATATTTCTTTAAAAGGAGCTTTTTCCTGTGTTATTCAAAACTTTTAGCAATATTCTACAATGCCCAACACAAACATAAAATAAAAATTTTTAAATATTTGAAGCAAAATCGAAGCAGATAGTCGGATACCTTACTTTGTAAAATTAAATTAAAATCGCTCTTATTTTATGTTTTGAGATATTTTTATTTAATATTTTCAGACATGTACATGATGAAAATACGAAAAAAACCGAACAAAAACGAAATATCATTTTCGAAGCAGTTTAAACCTCTTCACGCAAAAATTTTCTTTAAAATATCATGTGATATTTGGATCTATTCCAGCAAGAGCCATTCAGATAAATAACTTTCTCTAATTGAAAATTGTAAAAAGGCTACATCGTTTTTTTGGTAGCTTCATCTTCTTTTGTCCCGTTTCTTTAGAATGATAAATTGCATGTTTATTTAAATCATTTTTGTAATTGCTTTTGAAAGAAAAACTCTAAGTAAAGAGTATTTTAAAAAAGAACTGTTAAATAATAATAATAAAAAAGTCTATTTACATTTTGAATCTGGGTTTACATTTTGAAACTGCGATGCTCAATCAAGATTTCAAAATTGCACTGCTGAACTAATATTTGAAATTCCAATAAAAGTTGATTATTTATTCACAAGTTTTGCTTTTTTCATTAAGTGGCATCTATTGAGCGGAAAATTTTGCAATTTTTAATGTTTGGGACATTTCTAATTACAGAAGGGTGAGTAAATATTAAAACTAAAAAAACTGATTAACATTCAGATGAAAATAATGTCAGATACAGGGTGATTTTTTTTAAAAGTTGTAAAAGTAAAGCCCTATAACAAAAGAATCACTGATCCAAATGACCTGAAATTTAACCAAAATGCTTTCAAAGCAATGGGAATTTTATAGGCGTGGTTAAAAAAAACTTAAAATCGCTCCGACAGATGGCGCTGTATATGCAGAAAAGTTGCGAGACGAGCTTGCGCCCTACACACGCACGGTGGCGATAAAAAACGTGAAGCACGCAAACCTCGTGTTCATTTTTCTAGGGATATCCTCGTAATGACTGTGCCATTGACAGACCGTGCGTTGTTAGTGAAACTGTATTATCAGAATAGTGACAGCGCAGCAACTGCTCTTAGGAAATTTAGGACACTTAACAATTTAAGAAAAGGTCCAATGACGACAGAATGCCTACGGAAGATGGTTTTTAAAGTACCGTCCATTGTTTTCCTCTCACTGACGATATTCTTTGTTTCTTATAAATTACAGCGCCATCTGTCTTAAAATTTTTTTAACCACGCCTAAAAAATTCCCATTGCTTTGGGAACATACTGATGAAATATTAGGTCATTTGGATCAGTAGTTCTTTTGTTATAGGGTTTTACTTTTACAAGATTAAAAAAAATCACCCTGTATAATAGTGCACGTGTTTCTGCTTTTCGAATTCATTATGTTTTTGTTTATCAAATTTTCTTACTTCTATTTAAAGACTATTCCAATATTAAAAGAAATATATATATACTGATAAAAACAACAAAAAAGAGAGTTATTACGTTTCGTTTCGCTTCTAATAAGGAATAGTAGGGGAGTAGTGAAAAATGTTAAATTATTAGTCATCGCACAAAGTCTAACAGTCTGCGATATTTTAAAGAAACAAAAACACTATCTGTTGATTATGTATCCAATGCTAAAGATCGTATGACATAAGATATATTTGTATACAGGGTGTCCGAAAAATCTGGAATAGGTCAAATAACTGAAGAAATATGCATCGGATTAAAAAACGGCAAAATGCATGTTCAATATTTTTGAAAAATCTATTTAGGGATATGAAAGTTGCCCAGTTACCTCCTTCCCCCCCCCCGGGGGGAGGGGTAAGGAGGTAACTTTGAAATCTTAAATGATGACTCCCATTTTTTATTGCAGATTCGGATTCTACGGGAAAAAATGCGTAACTTTTGTACTGAACATTTTCTTGGAAACATTGTAGATGGCGCTGTAATCGAGTGCAATGCTGTGAGAATCGTTACCATTGCAATGTCTGGAAACGCTCGAATAACTCGAGAAATATACATTAGATTGAAAAACGGAAAAATACATGTTTAATATTTTAGAAAAATGGCAACTTTGATATCCCTAAATAGATTTTTCAAAACTATTGAACATGCATTTTTCCGTTTTTCAACACGATGTATATTTCTCGAGTTATTCGAGCGTTTCCAGACAGTGCAATGGTAACGATTCTCACAGCATTGCACTCGATCAGCGCCATCTACAATGTTTCGATGAAAATGTTCGATACAAAAGTTACGTATTTTTTCCCGTAGAATCCGAATCTGCAATAAAAAATGGGGGTTATTATTTAAAATTTCAAAGTTGCCCCCCTTTCCCCCCTGAGGGGCAAAGGTGGGGGGGGCAACTTTCATATCCCTAAATAGATTTTTTCAAAAATATTGAACATACATCTTGCCGTTTTTCAATCCGATGTATATTTCTCGAGTTATTCGACCGTTTACAGAATTTTCGGACACCCTGTATATACTGATAAAAACATCAAAAAAGAGAGTTATTACTTTTCTCTTTTCGTCTAATAATGAATAGTAGGGGAATAGTGAAAAATGTTAAATTATTAGTCATCTCAAAAAATCTAACAGTCTGCGATATTTTAAAGAAACAAAAACACTATCTGTTGAATCTGTTGATTACAAAAACACTATCTTTTGATCTGTTGATCCAATGCTAAATGATCGTATGACATAAGATATATTTGTATATATGAATATGTTATGTATAAGAAACCATACTTTTACTATACGCCATTCATCACATGTATATTTTTACTTTCTTCTATCTTTACACGAATAAAGTATTGGATTCGTGAAAAAAAAATCGACTTCTAGTTCTCGGCGGATTTATACGTTTTAGAGGGTCTGAACGCGATTTGTTTGTTTTCAGAAAATGTCTGTCTGAGAATCTGTGAGTCTGTGACAATGTATATGGCAAAAATTTTGTGAGCACTATATCTCATGAACTAATGCACGGAATTTAATAAAATTTTAGATTCAGTTATCCCCTGATATAAATTTGTGCTGATTAGTTTTTGGTGAAAATCGCCAGCAGGTGTCGCTGATATGCTACATTTTTCACGATTATCATGATATATCATAGGAACGAATGCACTGAATTTCATCAAAATTCAGATTCTGTTAGACGTTGATTACGTTTTCTTGTAAATAGTCCAGGAGGTGGCACTGCTATACTACTTTTTCCATGATTTTCACGATAGCTATAGCTCAAGAACTAAAGCACAGAATTTCATAAAACTTAGCCCTTGCCATATATATATATGCTGGTTATGTTTTGGTGTAAACATCCCAAAAGGTGGCGCTGCTATACTACTTTTCTCATGATTTTCACGATAGCAATATCTCAATAACTAATGCACAGAATTTCATTAAACTTCAGATACAGTTAGACGTGGACATAAGTTGTTGTTGATTAAGTTTTGGTGTAAATCTCCCAACTGATAGTGCTGCTATGCTGCATTTTTTAGCATTTACATGATTTTAGCAATAGACATATCTCATGAATTAATGCACTGAATTTAATAAATTGGATTGGTGCATCCTACTTGTTAATATTGCTTGCTTAAATAGGTTGTGGAAATTGTAATATTTGGCAAGTATATGGACGCATAATGCTTATAAATATTTTAAGTTTAAAATGGAATGTGTATTTTTATAATATACAGTAGAACTCCAATTATCCGAAACAATTGGGACCGGACCCTATTCGGATAATCAAAAATTCGGATAAATGGATTTTTTTTAAAAAGGGTTTATTTTAATTAATTACTGTATGTATGTTGAAAATGGCAGAAAATAATTATTTTTAAAGAAAAAGTGTTTTTAATTAATTAAATGAAAAGGCAACACTATTACATGTTAAGCGTATTTACAAGTCCTGTACTTTAGTACAGTATGTACGTACCGTACTCTAAATGAAAGTCATTACTTGCTGAACATCTCGGTCAGAGTAAGCTGTTTGACAGTCTTCGTTCGTTTACGGAGAGCCAAGTCGCGCAACCGCTTGACAGTGAGAAGTTGCATGTGGTCACACTCGAGCTGACGCTCCATCCACTTCAACTCAGTTTCAAGGCCGGCAAATTCTTCACTAGCTGATGGTCCCGTGTATGCTTCAACTTTGAAGGTCATCAACATTCAGGTCATCTTCTTCCTCGATACTTTCTTCTTTCACATTTTCAATGAGTTCATCATCATTTAGAACTTGAAACCCAGGGTCTTCGCGGCGGGAAAGACAGTAGCGCGCGTAGACAGAATCATTATTTTGAGAATCGCAGTGCGTTTCCGCCTTCATTTGTTTTTTCTGAAATTCTGAATGCGATTCGGATAATTAGCGATTTGGATAGTTGGAGTTCGGATAATTGGAGTTCTACTGTATGTGTATATATGTGTATAAAATAATTTTGATTATGGGAGCCACCATGGATTTTTTTTTAATTCATAGAATCGGATAATTCAAACGTTATTCTCGTTCACTAAATAGTTTGAATTAACAAGTGTCGAAGGTTCATATTCTTCCGGAATACATTTAAATATTAAATAAGAAGAATTAATATTGCAAGAATAGAGAAATTTCTTCCGGAAAATTGAAGCAAAGTTCCAGATCTGATAAGAAAAGTTTTAAAACTTTCCATAACAAGTAGAAAATTGTCCTATAGTTGAATACATAATTTATTAAAACAAAAAGGCGGAACATGGGACCACCATGGGAAGTTTTTTTTATTATTATTCATAGAATCGGGTAATTCAAACGTTATTCTCGTTCACTAAAGAGTTAGATTTAACAAGTGTCGAATGTTCATATTCTTCCGGAATACATTTAAATATTAAATAAGAAGAATTAATATTGCAAGAATAGAGAAATTTCTTCCGGAAAATTGAGGCAAAGTTCCAGATCTGATAAAAAAAGTTGTAAAACTTTCCATAACAAGTAGAAAATTGTCCTATAGTTGAATACATAATTTATTAAAACAAAAAGGCGGAACATGGGACCACCATGGGAAGTTTTTTTTATTATTATTCATAGAATCGGGTAATTCAAACGTTATTCTCGTTCACTAAAGAGTTAGATTTAACAAGTGTCGAATGTTCATATTCTTCCGGAATACATTTAAATATTAAATAAGAAGAATTAATATTGCAAGAATAGAGAAATTTCTTCCGGAAAATTGAGGCAAAGTTCCAGATCTGATAAAAAAAGTTGTAAAACTTTCCATAACAAGTAGAAAATCGTCCTACAGTTGAATACATAATTTATTAAAACAAAAAGGCCTAAAATTGAAGCAAAATTCCAGATCTGATAAGAAAAGTTGTAAAACTTTCTATAACAGGTAGAAAATCGTCCTATAGTTGAATACATAATTTATTAAAACAAAAAGGCCTAAAATTGAAGCAAATTTTCAGATCTGATAAGAAAGTTGTAAAACTTTCCATAACAGGTAGAAAACCGTCCTATAGTTGAATACATAATTTATTAGAACAAAAAGGCGGAACATTTTCTTTATATATAATATATGGTTACGAATTTTCAATATAGCCCTGAAGTTACTTAGAATTCCGGAAACCAATTGAAGAGCAGCCAATTAGAAACTTCAGAAGGCAATAGGTTTCGAGCATTATAGAAATTTTTCTGAATTATAAAGGCCTGTTTGCTCTATGGGAATTTTAAGAAATACGTTTATGTTAATTTCAGAAATCGATTGAATTCTGCGATTTCTGACTGACCTTAAAATATTTTCAGAAAAAGTAAAAGTTTCCTTAATCATATGTAACTAGAACGTTTCTTCTATATGTAGAAACTAAAATGTTTTACACTATTGATTAAAAAATAGGATATTTAACAACGACTATTATTAAAATAAGTTTCCAAACTAAACTAGTCGGATGTGCCAATCCCAAAACATTCTTCTATCTCACATAGGCTGTTTCATATACACTAAAAATAATCAGCAACCAATTTATGTCAAGTTCTAACTGAATCTAAAGTTTTATTGAATTCCGTGCATTAGTTCTTGACATATGACTATTTCTAAAATCGTGTAAATCTTGCAAAATGCTCGATAACAGCGCCACCTGTTGGGAGTTTCAGACCAAAACCTAATCAACAATAACTTATGACAACGTCTAACTGAATCTGAAGTTTCATGAAAATCCGTGCATTAGTTCTTGAGATATAGTTATCGTGATAATAATGAAAACAGCAGCATAGCAGCACCACCTGTTGGGATATTTGCCCCAAAATGTGATCCAGCATCTATATATGTCAAGGTTTGATAGAATCTGAAGTTTGATGAAATTCCGTGCATTAGTTCTTGAGATATAGCTATCGCAAAAATAATGAAAAAAGTGGTATAGCAGCGCCACCTGTTGGGATATCTACACCAAAATGTAATCAGCTTCTATTTATGTCAAGGGATATTTGAATCTGAAGTTTGATGAAAATAACTGCATTAGTTCTTGAGATAGAGCTATTGCAGAAATCGAAACAAATGCAGTATAGCAGCGCCGCCTGTCGGGCGATTTTCACCAAGAACTAATCAGCACCAACTTATATTAGGGACTAATTGAATATAAAGTTTTATTAAATTTCGCGCATTAGTTCTTGAGATAGAGCGCCCACAAAATTTTTGTCACATACATACAGACAGACAGACACTCACAGACACACATTTTCTAAAAACCGTCAAATCGTGTTCAGGACCTTCTAAAACGTATAAATCCGTCGAAAACCGGAAGTCGAAATTTTTCATGAATCCAATACTTTCTTCTTGTAAAGATAGAAGAAAGTAAAAATAGAAATAATTAACATGAACTTATGTATGTCTAAGTTGATTTTATGAGACTGTGAAGGGCTATTTTTCATATAATTTTTCTTGGCTATAACTGAATGTAATAGACTTGTAGTATTAATTTTATTTAGTAAAATGGTTGTAATGGATCAGCCGTTTCTCGCAATCCCTATTTATTGTTACTTTTTAAAAATTGGTCAACATGGAATGATTTAAGATTTTGATCAAACATGATTTATTAAAATAATTTTCTTAAAAAACATGCTAATAAAACATACATATATTGTAGAAAAACGCGTCCTGAACTTTAAAAAGAACGCTGGAAACTGACAGCTAAAAATAATTTGTAAAGTTATTTCAAACTAATTGAGATTCGCACGAAAATTTAAATATATATTCTGTGTTGTTAGTTAGATCCTTCACATGCCAATAAAAGTCAGCACATAAAATTAATCAAAATATACTTACTTTTGAGTATTTTCTCCGTTGATAGGAATTCCGATAGGAATCCTAATTTTTTGAAGACATACGTTCTCATTTTTTACACAATTGTTTCAATTTAAACGCTCCAAAGTTTGTTTTTTAGAATGGATCCATGGTACAGGGTGTTTCACAAAGGACCCCTAACTTTAAAAATCAATAACTCAGAAACGGTGATAGATAGAAGCATGAAACCAGTGGTATGTTTATTAAAAAAGTCGTAAGAATCTTATACATAAATCTCAAAATTTAGTTAAAAATAGCACCGAAAGATAGCGCTGTGAGCGTTAAGAATCCTCCTAAAGAGAGTTCAGAAGCATAGAAAGACTCGTCATTGAAATTTATATTTCGTCATTGAAATCTGACCGCTATTAGCGTATAGTAAAAATAATTCGCATCGGACACGTTGCCTGTCTGTCGAACTTTTTTGAAAAGCTCACGAATTGTTTTACCATCTGGACCTTTTGTGACTTGAAATCACGTTTGAAAACTCCTCCTTGTGGCAGTAGGACTATGATTTAATCGGTGGTACTCCAACACACTAAACACACGTTCCACCACGGTATACATCACTTTCGGAATTATTGTCACACTACTTTAATAGCGGTTAGATTTCAATGTCGAAATCTTAAACGGCTAGTCTTTCTATGCTTCTGAACTCTCTTTAAAAGGATTCTTAACGCTCTGAGTGCCATCTATCGGTGCTATTTTTAACTAAATTTTGAGATTTAAGTATAAGATTCTTACGACGACTTTTTTAATAAACATACCACTGGTCTCATGTTTCTATCTATCACCGTTTCCGGGTTACTGATTTTTAAAGTTAGGGGTCCTTTGTGGAACACTCTGTATATCACTGTGTTACAAGCATTGTAAATAAAACGAGATGTAAGGTAAAGTTAGGAGAGTCTGCGCACAATTTAAAAGAATAGCAATAAAAAATCCAAATATTAATTTTTTGCTAAACTAGCAATGAATAATTTTTACTTCATTTGTTTTTTATGCATTTCCATTGCTATTTTGTTGTTATGTTTTAATTTAATAGAATATTTGTAATAAAACCAAAATAGTTATTTTGCGCAATCTCTCTTTACAGGGTTGGTGTGATTGCGCACATGGGTAGGAGAGATTGTTACTAATAATAACTACAATTAAATTGTTAATAATAATAATTACACTTAAATGACATTGTTGTAAGGTTTTTGTGAACACATATTATTGTATTAGGAGTGAATATTTCAACCTAATGATTAAAGAATCAGAACAAGAAAATAATTTTAAAAACGATTAAAAAATTTTAATTAAGGAGAAAAAAATTAAAGAATCAGAAAAAGCAAGTTCAGATAAGATTACAAAATAACATTTAGTTACTTGATAAAACGTTTAACTTAGAATTAGTCCATTTTCATTTTTCATTCTTTTCTACAAATTTACCAATAAGCCGCGTAATCTCTCCTATCACGGAAACTAATGGGAACAATGCGCCATCTCTCCTAAGTAGCAGATGCGCAAACTATCCAATTTCAGTAGGAGAGATTGCGCGGCCTTTTATTTAAACATGGCCGCTAGTAAAACGAACCGTTGATGTTCACATTATTAGTCTAGATTAGTAGCTTATGAGAAATGGTTTAAGTTTAAAATATTTTGTACTACTGACATTGTATAGAAATTCTGATGAATAGCTATGAAAATTCAAGCACTTACTTTGGGAAAACAAAGTACAACAGCAATGCTTTATCTCAGACGCTCAAAACAATCAACGGGCACTTTCAAGTAGACACTCCACTACTGCTGTGTTATACAACTTCCTGGAGTCGCTGCGCGCTCACTCTACTCCTTTCCCCCCCCGAACCTCTATGTACGCAATCTCTCCGACCGCGCCATCTCTCCTGGCTTTACCTTATGTAGATTCGATGAATTATCCATTAATTGTAGCTCGTTAACTTTGAAGTTAGATTTGTTTTCTTAATTATTTGCAGAAAACATTTCGGAATACTTTATGCATTTATTAAACCAATTATCTTGGATTCTATATTACGTAAGATGGTCAAATACAAGATTATATAAATTTATCGAGACGGTTATCTTTGAGTACTCATGGTTACGTATATTTTAATAGGTCATGAACTGTTTTATGATACGATAGCATTTACAAAAGAAAGAGATTAAAAAATATATAGACAGAGAAAAAAAAGAAAAAAAGAGAGAGTATCTTTAGGCTTCTGTTTTTAAATTGAATTTTTCAACAGCGCGTTATTTTTAAGTATTGGTTTTCATTTATTGGCATTTTTTTTCTTTTGAAATTTTAAATTAACAGTTTTATTTTGCTAATGTAATGCATTATAACAATCGTTTGATAATAGAACATAATCTATAATTTACAGCTGATAAAAACTTGAGCTGCTGTTGCAATGTAAGGAAATGAGAGAAAATGCAGATAAAAGACAAAATGGAAATTCACTAGACTAGCAAAATTTCTTACTTTAGTATTCGAAATATTGAAAATGAATGGAAATGAAAACAAAAATGCATATAAACGACAAAATGCAAATTAATTTGCAAAATCTAATTTTAGTATTTCAAATATTACTGAAAAAGTATAAAAATACAAAAAAAAAAATGCAGATAAAACACAAAATGCATATGCAGTTATAAAATAGCTTACTTTAGTATTTCAAAATATTATACATGTATGGAAATGCGAAAAAAATGTAGATGAAACAGAAAATGCGAATACAGTTACAAAATATGTTACTATATTTTAATTGGTGTTTACACGTTCTACGGCTAAGTTAAAATTTAGTATATTATGAGGTGTGTATAAAGTGAATAGATGCATGTTAAACTTAAAGAATTTGTAATAATGACAATGAACGACATTTCATGAAAGTGCTCTTTCAAATATATTTACGCGTTTTTCAGTTTAATCAAATTTTTCTATACTATTGGTCGTTAGTACAGTATGTTATAAATAAATTCAAATACAGAGCTGCATAAAGGGATATGAAACAATTCTCGTCTATGGGTGGTTAGTTCTTAAAAAGTTGTTTTTGTTGTTTTGTGCGTTTTCTAGTTGAATTAATTGTTTCACTATGTGGTATATGTAAAAACACATAGATCATATACAGGTCTATACAAAAGAACTTGCATACATTACAGGCTATAGACATCAGTTGTTTAAAATAGCCTTTTAAATGCCTTATGAATTTTTTTTGTTAGATATGTCATTTTATCGTATAAAAAATGAAATATATTAAAAATATTCTGTTACTGTTGGAAAGTGTTTAATAATCTATGCTTGATGCATGACATTTTGTTCTTGTTAAAAATATATTACGCTATTCTAAATCCTGTGTTTTAGCATCTTGAACTCATTGTAAAAATATTGTTTGCTGAGTGACAATTTATTTTACACAGGTTAGTATAAAATGATCCAATCAATTAGATCCTACAACTTCCATCTGCAGTTTTTTTCAATTAAACGACAAAAAATTATTTCATTTTCATTACAAATCACAAGATTATAGACATGATCTGTGAAATAGAAATTGTGTGTCTAAAAACGATTTTTTTTTTTTTACTATGCGTGCAAGTTGCAAAAACACAACTTTCATGGAAGCTAAATCAACCTTTTAAAATCTGGAGTGACTTCACTCGACATTCCAAACATGGGTGTTACATGTCCAAAAAGTTAAGAAAGAGAATATGGAATTTTTATAAATTTCTGACTCAATGGAATTGGTCGGATTCTAACACTGAACTTCCCGTTTTGGAACTGGAGACAGTTCCTCTAATGTTTCATTACGTCGCCGCAAAGTTTATCTTATATTCTTTGTGACACTTCCTCAGTGATTTTTACTAGAATCGGTTTCAAAATGGTTTCAAAATTCTTTAAATATGTATTAAGTACGTTTTTTACATATGCATTAAGCAAGAAAATCTACAAAGTTTTTGCAACAGTTGTCTATAACAAATTTTCGAAAAGGGAGGTCAATCGGAAATACCGTTTGGAAGTTATCGTGTTCTCTCTCTTTCTCACACACACACCATAATTACAATACTTTCCTTAAAACATGTGTTCGGAAAGAGAAAATGAATTTAACATGTTACAGTACACATGTAAATTCCAATTTTACACAGTTCTAACTGGAATATTTACAAGCTGTTTCTTTTGTTCTATTCAGAATAGTATAAATTTATTTCTAAAAATATAAAAACAAAATATCAATATTCTTGATCGAATAAAACTGATGACACACAAACACACCCATCCTCATCCTTTATAGATGGCTCTACTGTTCGGCTTTTAAACATTTTATTAGTTAATAAAAGCATGGAAATTTTCGGACGTATAAAGTAACTTTCAACTCATTTTTTACTAGAAAGCCTTATTTTAACATATAATCTTTACTGCATTTCTCTAGATTTTAAATCGCAAAATTTCAGAATCAATATTTCATAAATTTCGAAAACGCAACTAAGTCAAGTAAATAAAGTACTAAACTAACTATATGTTTACAAAAGTCTACAGAATAATGATATATAGAAATTAATTTGACATTTATAGCCAACAATAGACTTTTTAAACGCTCTTGAATATGTTACTACAAATGTCGCTTCTGAACATAACTCATTTTTATCCCTTCAATTTTCAAAAGGCTTCTAATAATTCTACTAGTTAATTAAACTAGTCGTTGGGGGCCACCGTAATACTTACCCATCATGGATATGCATAATGTAACATATTAAAACAAAAATATGTAAACTACTTATAAAATGCATAGCAATTCGAATAAAATCGTGGCTTGATGACGTCATAACTTTATAGGCTCGATTACTGAATTGCTTGAAAGAGGTTTTTCCTTATAACTCCAAAAATAATAATCCTATTAACTAGCGGTTTATTGCATCTGATTAAGCGTCAAATTTCCAATTAAAATATATCTTTGAAGTGAAATTTGGATGAAATACAGGGTCATGAAAAATCGAAGAGTGTGGAAAATAGGATTCAAAATATCTCACCAACTAATTATCCGATCGACTTCATGCTTTATGCAAAATTTATGTTTTTTTATTGTCTTTTATATTTATTTCTTAAAATAAACAGTTTTGAAAATTTTTATATACCTTTTATCAGAACGAATATTTCGAGAGTCCGAAAAAATAGATCCGGTTAATCGAGGTTATTGAAATGAAATTGGCTTCTTCCCATTATTACATACTAAGTACATACCAAATTGCAAGTGTCTATCTCAATTTGTTCGGGAGATAGAGCGTTTACAGACACACACACAGACACACACACAGACACACACACAGACACACAGACGGACGGCAAAATTTTTTTTCTAAAAATATGTTTTTTGGAATCTCCAGTGTCTGAAACGTGTAAATCCGTCAAAAAAAATTTTCGATTTTCAAAACGATTACAAGACTTACCCTATACTACGTATGATGGGTAAGTAAAAGGGAAATTTGGGATGTATAAAAGAATTTTTAAGAACATATTTTATACCAATAAGCGTTATCTTGGCAATAAACTTTTGTGCATTCTGCATATAAATATTTTAAAACTCAAATTTTCCATAACATAATTTCATACATTTCTATAACACATCTAACACAAGTAGAGAAAATAATAAAATAATTGTAAGTTTAATTATAAGTTTACAACACAGCCGATAGAATATTTAATCGTTCTTAAACATATCGCTGTAATTTCTCGTTCGGAATATATCTCATTTGTTTCAGAGTTGGTGAAGTTGTACAGGCAAATGGTATAATTTTACTCGTTAAAACTCGTTGTTCAAAAGTTTCCAAAAGTTAACTTTTTGAAACTACAAATTTGATGGAAAATTAGAAGCACTCTTCGGTTATCATTTACGAAAAGTTTGTACTTAAACGCATAAACATAGTTTATAATATATGTCACGTATACGATATCGATTGCCATTCCATTTGAGTGAAACATCTCAAAGTATTGCAGTAGCTGAATAATTAATTTAAAGACTTATTTGAATCTTTATACTCGACGTTAACTTTGTTTCAAAATTAATGAATTTTAAACTAATGTTAAGTGTTTCCTTTAAAGATCGTAGAACGTTTTAAATGCAGCGAAATAGGGGAAATATTTTTTATCACATCTATACTTATAGGACTAAATAAAGCTACTTAGTATTTAACAGAATTAATTTAATACAAAAATAAAAAGTGTGAAGCATCATTTACTACGGTAAATATATAAATTTTGTTTTGTTAATTTGTGGCATTATTTAAAATGATTTATTTTGTAGCGGCCATATTAAAATGACCGCTGGTGTGGTAGAGCACGAGGAAATAAGTACAACTGTTTTAAAACCAAAAACTGGTTTATTAACACAATTAGCAGGAGGTTTGAGCGAGCTCCACGAAATTTTCCTAAAAGTTTAAATTAGCTAAAGACTTCCCGCTAACAGCTTGTAGCTTTAACAAAACTGAAACAATATAATTAAACCTTAACCTTTTAAATATATAATCACGATCCAATACTCTTATCCTTCAAATTAAATAAGCACTGATGCAGGTTCAAATCAGCTTTACAACTGCATAAAACTCCAGTATAAAAATACTAATTCCGATTATTAGTCCTGAGACTCGATGCGAGGTCTCAAGGCTAAATCTAAATTTAAGTCGCAATATTCAACTTCCTAGGCCAAGTATACTCTAGCTCCCCTGAGCTCTCTCCAGCTCCTCTGAGCTCTGAACTCAAGTCAAAATTCGCTGCTTATATACTTCAGTGTCGATCGAACAGCTCCAGAAAATTTGCATAATTGAAATTACACGGCGACTCACAATTTCAGGGATTCAGCTGTCCATCGAAAGTTAAAGAAAGATAGAGAGCCTTTATAACTTGTACGCACATAGTCGGTTAATGGACAAAACGATCTCATTCACACATTGCCTACTCACGGAGTAGTCAATACCTTACAATTTAATGTTGCCCAGAATTTGTTTTCACTATATACTATTAGAGTTCCTGGTTGTTATAAATAAATATCATTTCAAAAGATATTTGAATTTATTTTATATGACTGTTAAAATAATTGAAATGCAAAATTCATGACATGGTATCAAAAATTAACCATTGGCAAAGAACTATTGACAGTTAACCATTGACAAGACTTCAAGTCTTTTATTACATTTCCTCTGAATAAAATGTGCAATTCGACAATGTACAGTAAAGGGACATAAAAAGTAATTCCAAGAAAGATATCTCTCATTATTTATTATTATTTAAATTTTTCTATAACGTGTCACAATTTTCGTCATTTTTATTTAAAGAAGGCAGAATTAACCTCTTTAAACTGAAAGTACTCTTCCACGTTCTCATTATGTGGAACATTTATAGCAGATATTTTTACAAGACTCGTTTTCATTGACACTAAAGAATATGCACATAATGAATCACGTCTGTTATTCTCCAAATTTCGAATTTTGTGATAATAACCTATTACTGAATATTCTTCGTATACTTGATAATACATTGGCACTTTTTTTATGGTATAAAATAAATTTTAGAAAGTTATCATACGATTTTTTAAAAAATTTCGAAATTCAAAACATGTATTAATATATTTTCCTAAACTAGTGGAAATATCTTTCGTTAGTGGTATTTGTAAGATAAAAAAATAGGAGAATCCTGGTAAAAGTAAATTAATTTTACAATAAAAATATGTAAGTGGTATTCTGCCATTATTTACTATAATAAATATAATAAATTATTTAATGTATACTGTGCAGTAGCATGATCACCCAATTAAAAATAAATGGCATATTTAGAAAAGACTTTTGAGGTTTTCAATGGAATGAAGATTGCATTGAAGAATGAAATGAAGAGTGCAAGCATATAAAAAAGATTAATTAAAGTCATATATGAGGCATTACATTCGTGGATTTTTTTTCTCATACCGCGTTCTCAAGCAATCGAGAAATAAATCGGTGAAGTGCGAATATAAATCACATTAAAAGGGTTCCGTAAATTGAATTTATTATTTACTATTTATTAATTAATAAACTTCTACTACCCCTATTTTTTTTCATGATTTAGTTTCAGTAGATTCGGAAATAGGAGGGGGCATATTTTGTCAGTACTTTCGACGATATCTCAGAATATATAATACGTAAAATTAAAACAAATATACTATTTTTGAGTTCGATGTTACGAGATCTTTTGAACGATACCCTACATTATATATAAAAATAAAATTTATTTTTAAGTAACTAAATTAATATCTTATATATTTAAATTAAATATCTTCGTTTTATAATATTAATTCTCATTACAACTTTTTTCTTTGTAGTTTAAATAAAATCAGTTATATATATTTTTTTATTTTTCAATGTATTTGTATTTTTTTTTTAAACCTCTAACTCATACAGCCGTTTCCCAAAGATCGTCGACCAAACGTCGTCGAACCAATATATACTGTCGCCAAGATGAAAAACATATACCAATGGCAAACGTTTCAACCAAAATAAAGATAAAATACCAAATTTTATTATCAAAAATCATGGTTATATCGGTACGTTAAACATTATAATAAGCGCAGGAATTTTATCTACCCGATGGTGCAAACCTCAAAAAAAAATATCGGGTAGTTTTTGAAATTACCCTGGATTTAAACGTTTAGGGCTTCTAACTTTATAATTTACTAGGACATCCAACCCGGGCTTCCCGGGATAGAGAATATATGTGAAAACCATTTATATTTGTTACTGAAAACTCTAATACATTTTTTGCATTTTTTTTTTTAGATTACCCTCTTAACAACACCAAAAAGCATGTTTATATGAAATATGTCAATTTATATATTCAAGTAAAAATTTGAATTTTTTTAAAAACGATAATTTCGTATTAGCCTCGTACCAGAAGTTAATAGACGAAGAAAACGTAAAAAATTTCGTTATCTGCAGTAGTTTATTTTTTATTCTGGTAATTTCAGCGGTTTTAATCATTTATTCAATTGCAGGTCTGTTAAATTTGTGTTTTATTTATACTATTTTATTTATTGCTTAATGAAGCTTTAATTTCGTTATTGAAAGTCAGCTGGAAACAAATGCTGAAGTTTTTATATTGTTTAAAGTGTAAATGGATTAATATTTGGTAATCGTCTGAAAGCGATAGAGATACATTTTTTTTTTCAATCGTACTTGAAATTTAATTTAAATGCTATAATAAATCAGTCAATTAAGATACACTTTTCAAACAAATTGCATTTGAAAGTAGATTTTTTCCATATATAACGGTGTAAAAATTTAAAATGTGCGATGTTTAGAAATAAAAAAAAAGTGCAGTAGCAAAAACCGCAAAATCAAAATTTCATCGTCAAGTGTTGCCATTCGCAAAATGACGTCAGTGTTACGCACGGACACGGTTGTCCTTTATAATATAGATATGATATAATGATGTAGAAGTTAGAGGACAAGTTACTATATAACGCAGAGAAGTTCTCATACACCCACATACATAATGTAAAAATTGGTTTTAATAAATTTGAATAAGTAACTTGAAAAAGACCCGTGATTAGTTCCGAACACATATAAATTCCTGTGGGAAGAGGCAGTCTTCAGGAACTTTTGTTAATAAATTGTAAATATATCTCCCCGAATCACCAATATTCCATTCATATCGCCATTTTTCTAGAATTGCTTGTTTCAGCTTTTTCTTTAAAAATGAATGTGGGGAAGTGGTAATTTAGCAATAAAAAACAGAGTTGTTTCTAACAAGGGGGCCGCACACATGATGCGCACAGACTTTGATGACTTTAAAGTATGTTGTAGGGGTCATACTCCTAACTATTCAAGTCCCCATTCAAATACCCATTACAGTTCGCACTTCGAGTCCCGGATTCGAGGGTTCTGTCCTATCATGTCCCCTTTACCTTTTTAAATTAATTTTATATATTTGATGCGCTACAAGTTTTATGCAGAATTGTGAATTCTGCATCTTTGAGCTTTTTGATATTTTTCTAATGAATTCCAATTACATTTTCAAATTTTTCGTGAAAATTTACATTTTTTTTTCGCAATTTTGAAATTAATATTTCTATTGACGAAATTACAAACTAATTTATGTCTAGATTTTGTTTACATTTTTTTATTATTTACGTTTTATATTTTAATAACCGTTCTAAAATAATACTTTATTTTTTTAAACTTTATGGAATTTTAAATAAAAATTTATCATTTTTTATAACTTATACAAAATATTTTTCATCTCAAATCTTCTAAAGGTATGTATGATTAGGTAATTCCGATAGCATATATTGAAAGGAGTAATAAAATATAAAAGCACTAACGCTTATATCTAAGTTTAAACCAGGTATAAGGTAAAACTAGGAGAGTGGGCACAATTCAATAGAATAATAATAAAAAAATCTAAATATAGATTTTTTTGTAAACTATCCATGAATAATTTTGATTTAATTTGTTTTTTATGCATTTTCATTGCTATTTTGTTATTATGCTGTAATTTAACAGAACAGTTTTAATAAAACCAAAAAGCAATTTTGCGCAATCTGTCCTTACAGGGTTGGTGTGATTGCGCACATGGGTAGGAGAGATTGTTATTAACCCGGGAGAACTCGCTGCGTGAGATTTTCTCTCACTGTCATACTCTTTTTAGCCCCAGGTCGCTGATTGTAAAACAGCAAGGCTGATCTCTCCTCTAGCTGGAGGTAGGAGTGTAAGGAATGGGAGGGCGAGCTTCCGTAGATTCAGTGTCCTTCAGGAGAGCGTTGGAGTAAGGTGTTTTGAAACAAGCGGAAAGCAGTGAGTGTTTCTCTCACAGCGAGTTCGGACGTGACATATATTTTCCCTAAACTGGAGATATTTTCTCAGAGCGAGTCTTCTCGAGACTCACTTTTAGTTTCTTCTATCTTTACAAGAAGAAAGTATTGGATTGATGAAAATTTTCGACTTCCGGTATTTGACGGATTTATACGTTTTAGAATGTCCTGAACACGATTTGGCTGTTTTTAGACTGTGACAAAAATTTTGTGGACGCTCTATCTCAAGAACTAACGAACGAAATTTAATAAAACTTTATATTTAGTTAGTCCCTGATATAAATTGGAGCTGATTATATTTTGGTGAAAATCGCCTGACAGGTGGTGCTGCAATGCTGCATTTTTCGCGATTTCCGCAATAACTCTGTCTCAAGAACTAATGCACTTATTTTCATAAAACTTCAGATTCAGTTGGGCCGTGACATAAATAGACGCTGAATACGAAATCTGTGTGAGATAGAAGAAAGTTTTGGAATTGGCACATCCGAGTAGTTTTAAGTCGTTCAGATAAATTTTTGTATGGTCTTTCAGCCTAACTATGGCTAGTCGTGGAAAAATGCTTGTGGAAATGGGTAAAGCAATGTATTCACTAAAATACCTGAAACGCAGGTACATTTATTATGAGATATTTAGAAAACTATCTTAATCTTTTCTATTTTTATCATTTATTACAACTTTCCAATATAGTTGAATAGTATTTATGAATTCGGTTTGCCTATCTGTCTGCCATCTGTCTGTTGTCTTTCTGGCCATGCTCTAAGAAACATAAATATAGTCAAATTGGAATGAAATTGATATAGGTTATTGTGATTTAACATGGTATGTTAGATATTGAAAGGAAGTGCATTGCGTTTACTGTTCATTTACAGGGGCTTTCAAAAGAATTCTATATACAAGTATATATTACAAGTATATATACAAGTATATATTTTTTTAATTTCGACATAATTGTATATTTGAAAATTATTAATCCGTTTTTTCCCCATTAAGTTTACATTTTTCATTTATTTCAGAAACTGTTGCATTAAGACTCTTATTTAATCCATTTTTTCATTTTAATTAAAATTTTAAAATGTTATTTCAATTATTTTATACCTCTTTTGTGAATAAAAGTACAAAACCAAATAAAAAAAGTTGACAGTCAGCTAATGTAAAGTAAAAGAAAAGAAATTGAGCACCGTGAGAGAAATTCTCACAAGCGAGTTCTGGTGATACAAGAGGTCTAGCGAGTTCTCCCGGGTTAATAATAACTGCAATTAAATTGTTAATAATTACACTTATATGACATTCTTATACGCTTTTTGTTAAGAAATATTGTTGTATTAGGAGAATCAGAAAAAGGAAAGATTTTTAAGAACAATTAAAGCATTTTAATGAAAGGAAAAAAATAAAGAATCAGAAAAAGCAAATCTAGAAAAGATTACAAAATAACATCAAGTTACATGATAACACATTTAACTTGAAAATTAGTCCATTGTCGTTTCCACAGTTTCCATCCTTTCTTGTTTGCTGACGGAAGTTGTAGTCGTCCACAATTGATGCACTTATTGTTGTAAATGGTGCGGCTTTCGTGCAACTACTTGCAAGAGCATCTGGACCCCCACCGTGGCTACGTCACTGCCTGCCACACATAATACATTGAATACAGTCACTGATCGGAATTGTATCCTGGTACATTTCTCGACATACAGTGCACTCATCCTCATTGCCCTTCGTTTTATTTACTTAGTTTTTTTTATCGCATTCTTTCTGGAAGCATATTATCTTCAACTGTGTGCTTTTTTAAAAATCTGATTCCTTCTTAATTCTTTTTTTCATGTACATTTTGTGGATCAGTAACATCTGTTGCACTCTGTTTTCTTTTTTGGTTTCGATGGCATTGAACTACTTTGAATAGTAGGTAAAAGCTTTTCCAAAACTTTCGTAGGTGTATTTCTGAGAGTAACATTAAACTCCCCAGAAGTTAATGGTTAACAAATGCATGTAGCTGCTGCAATCGGATGAGAGGATAGGCCTAGAATATGAGAAGTCTGCGTTTCAGTGTTTGCAACAAAATACTTTTGTTGAAATTGATTGGTATGAATTCTGGTGGTAAGTCAACGATTTCAGGGACAGTTTGGTTCATGCCTTGATCACAGTCTAGCAAATAAGTGTGTTCTAGAAGCACTTCAATATTTAAAGGGTAAATTCCGGGTTTTGATAATTATTTTAATATTGATTTATTCATATGTTTTACATGTAATTTGCAATTTATGCAAATTTACCAATAACCTGCGTAATCTCTCCCAGCATGGAAACTAATGGGAACTATGCGCCATCTCTCCTAAGTAGAAGACGCGCAAACACTCCAATTTCGGTAGGAGAGATTGCACGGTCTTTTGTTTACACATGGCTGCTTCTAAAAGTAACCTTTGGTGTCCGCACCATTAGTCTAGGTTAGTAGCATATGAGAAATCGTTTAAGTTTAAAATATTTTGTACTACTGACATTCTATAGAAATTCTGACGAATAGTTATAAATATTCAAGAACTTACGTGGGGAAAATAAAGAAAACCAGAGGGCCCGTGCGAAGATTTCGCACTGAAATCTAATATTTTTTAGGTACTTCTCTATTAACCCGTCGACCGCTTTTAATAACAAAAAACTACCTCCAAACTGTAAGATTAAACGCCAAAAATGCAGTCCCATTTACTTGATGTCAGAATCATTATGCGTGTTTGTTACGTCATCTAGTGGTATTACATTCGACATTTGCGTGTATTTTTTATTATGTTTTACGGATTTAGTAGTTATTTTATTAATTAAAATAACAATTGTGTCCTTAAATTCCTATATATTTTTCATTTTTTGATATTCCTATGGCAACGTTCTCCAGTTTATTTGGCGATAGTTTTTTGTTATGAAAAGTGGTCGACGGGATAATAGAGAAGTATCATTTTTTATCAATATGTAATATTTATTAGATGCAGGTTTAAACTTCTAAAGAAAAAGCAAGGATAAAAATATCTGCAAACAACATTTAGTTGTTAGTCAAGCCAGAATATCATCTAATTTATTCCATCAAAGTTAGACTAAAAACTGATCCAAGATTGCTAGAGGCCCGCGCGAGAAAAAAAATTAACAATCGTATTTTGACTGCATTAGAGGATGACGTCATCCGCTTCGGGAAAACCATTGGACTTAGAAATATAAATCTAAACATTTTAATTTCAATTTCGCTTTTTAATCATAAGTATAAAATAAACCCGTGCGGTCTTTTTTATAATAATTGCTATGAGCATCATATAATGTGGTATTTTATTTTTTTGGCAACAATAATTTCAGGAAAACCTTTCATTTCTTTCATGAAAACAATGCCGATTTAATTTTTTTATTTCAGCAAATTTTAATCAAAAACATGTTTTAACAAACTGTTAAG
Organism: Maratus michaelseni; assembly: GCA_963931845.1. Lineage (NCBI taxonomy): Eukaryota > Metazoa > Arthropoda > Arachnida > Araneae > Salticidae > Maratus > Maratus michaelseni. The sequence continues at coordinate 89,118,964 of OZ007595.1, read as the reverse complement.
TGGGCTATGTCAGAAGCCTGTTCTAAAACCTTTTATATGGTATCTCATTCGTTGTTCTGCGTTTCATATTTTCTGAGTAAAAGGGATGTTGACAGGAGAAATAATATATAAGGATAGCAATGATTTATCCTAGACGCTTGAAACAATCAACGTGCACTTTCAAGTAGACACTCCAGTACTGCTGTTGAACAACTATCTTGAGTCGCTGCGCACGCGCTCTATCCCTTCACCCTTAACCTCTTTGTGCGCAATCTCTCCTGGCTTTACCGTATAATTTTTTTTTTCATTCTAACAAGTCGGTGCCATACATAAATATCAGAATAAATGAAATTTTCTTTTTATTCATTTCGTTTAGCTTCTTTCGCAAAAAATTACAACGTTTGAAGTAATTTCTTTTTCAACTTTTAATGCATTTTTTAATATATTTATCACAATTTAGGTATTTAAAGAATTTATAATATGTTAATTTACACATTCTTCCAATATTGTTAAAACAATTTACATAAAGAAACTATGTAATAGGATTTTTAATGCGATATTTTGTTTTAATTATTTTTACGATATGTATCATACAATTAGTTGCATATTTAATAAACTAAAAATGTCGATGTCGGTGATGATAAATATTTTAGTATTTCACCAGTTAACGTATTGCAATATATTTAGAAGAAATCAAATATTAAAAGGATATATTATTTTGTTAATTTTTTTTTAATCATTTAAATTTTAAAAAATAGAAATTGCATTATTTCATAAATATATTAAATAAAAAAATAAATATACATAAATGTAAATAAATATCAAAAATTTATTAGAAAAATATCAAAAAGTTCAAAATTGCAGAATTCATAACTCTGCATAAAACTTGTAACGCGGCAAATACATAAAATTTATTAAAAAGGTAAAAGAAACATAATAGGACAGAACACTCACCTCCGGGACTCGAAATGCGAACGCTAGCTCTGCGCCACAGAAACCTTGTCCAGACCGACGTACTAATTGGTATTTGAAACGCATGCTGAACTTTAACATGAAATTTCTCATAAACTAAGACCCATTTGAAGGAAACGTTTGACCTGAATAGTTTGGGGTATGACCCCTACAACATACAGTAACATTATCAAAATCTGTGCGCATCATGTTTGGGGGTCCCCTTGTAAGTATTTTATGATTCGGGAGGCTCGAAAAACTCAATCTTCTACTTGCCAAATTTTTCTTCGCACGCCAGCTGAGAATTGCTTAAGTACTTTAAAAAAGTGATAATAATTCTTGAACTTGAGCTTATTCCTCAATTTATTGTGATATAACTTTTAAAAAGATGATTTTAAGCAATATTTAATACGACAATAAAATAAAAATATTTACGAGTCTATTATATTAGTTTCTTGTATACTAAATTGTTATAACAAGCTTGATATATACATTATGCCCACTAAAGTCCCTTGCGACCCTCTTAACTTTGGAACGGCTGCTGCTATATTAATAAAAGTGGTGTCTAGGTATAGTAAAGTAGCTATGCGCTACACAATGAAACCGCCTACAGCGCCACCTGGTGGAATGCTGCTAAGTTAGCATTCCTATCTCGAAAACGGAAAGAGATAGAGTTAAAAAGTGATTTACAAAGTTGTAGAGTATCATCAATTTAGTACGAAAAGACACCTTGTGGACATTAATGCGAAGAATAGAACTGTTAAAACGCGCATTTGTTTTTTTGTGATTTCCTACACTGTGACGTGACAAAACGACCTTAGAAAGAAAGAAACAACCAGTTATGAAACAGCAGGTCTGTGCGACACCTCCACAAACATTTCAGGACATTAAACGACGCTATTACGGACGCTTGTGCCAACGTGTCACCATCTATGCTCCAACGTGTGCAACGTGTAATTCAAACAAACATCCAAATATGCATTGCAGCTGACGGTGAGAAGTTTGAAAATCTAAAATAAAGGTTGAAAATCTAAAATAAAGGTATATTATTATAACTAGTTGCTTTTTTTCTTTCTAAAATCGTTTTGTACGTCACAGTGTAGGAAATCACGAAAAGACAAATGCGTGTTTTAACAGTTCTATTCTTCGCATTAATGCCCACAATGTGTCTTTTCGTACTAAATCGATGATGCTCTACAACTTTGTAACTCACTTTTATTCTCTATCTCTTTCCGTTTTCGAGATAGGAATGCTAACTCCGCAACATTCCACCAGGTGGCGCCGTAGGCAGATTCATTGAGTAGCGCATGGCTAATTTACTATACCTAGACACTACTTTTATGAATACAGCAGCAACCGTTCCGAAGTTAAGAGGGTGGCAAGGGACTTTAGTTGGCATACTGTATATATATATATACAGGGTGTTCCGTTAAAGGGGTCCAATATTAATAGGGGTAATAGAGGAGATCACATGGAGCATAAATCAGTATATAAAGCCTGGTCGGATCTCAATAGTTTTCAAGTTACAGCAAATAGAATGAAAATTCGGAAAATTGTAAAAGAACCCTCATTGCTAAACTATCGATAATGCTACATACAAACGAAGCACATATTTAGAAAGAGCAGAAAAAAACCTACAAAATGACATCAGTTGTATTAAAATAGCAATATTTATTGACGAGTTACAAGCCCTGAAACAGTGAAAAAAGTACGAAATCCAATATACATCAAAATAGTTAATCGTTAATTCCAAAAAGACAACTCTAGCTACAACAAGGAAAATGTAGTAAAATTTGGTCCATTCCGAAAACTTTCGAAAAAGCTTACAATGAACCATATCGGTTTAATTGTGTGAGAGAAATTAATCAGTTTCTTAGTTACAACTCCGCTTTCTTTGACACTAGCAAAGGTTAAACTCCGCCCATCACGATTGGAAACACCGCCTTTTTAATTACTCTCAACTATACATTTTCGATCATGCTTCTTCTGAGATGCAACATTTTTAATTATTCAAGAGTTGAATGAACCAAAATAACTTTACAATAATAGTCTACATTTTAAAGTGGTCTTTTATTGATATAAAGCTTAAGTTAAATTCCTTAAAATTAAACTGGTGGTGAAAATTCGGAAATAATTAAAAATATTGCGATTTGTAACTATGCAAGAAGTTTCAGTACATGTTTTACATGGACAATTATTGTATGTATATGTGCATCATAATTTATGATAGGAAATAATAATAACAAATAGCATAATAATTTTATTAATTATAAATTTAAAAAAGACACTAAATTTTAAATTAATTCATACAAACTTTGTAATTTACAATTTGAGTACACCACAGTCTGTGACTTACAAAATACTGTGCCAAAAAGTGTTGAAAATAAAAGAAAAATGACAAATAAAGAATTACATTCCCCGTACTTTATGACATATGTGAAGCATAGTCTTCTGGCCTGCGCTGCACAGTTCAATGTCGGAAGGCAGACGAACGGACATTATTATAATAGGTGTTCGAAGTTGCGCCCATTAACAGAATCGCACAGCCGACAGCGACGTCGTAAAGATTGGCGAACACGCCGAAAAACTCCGACGGAGTTGGGAATGTCTCCTGCAGCGACAACGATTCGCGCTAGTAAATCCTCCGTTTTATCCACAGGCGTTTCATACACCAGCGATTTAAGGTGTCCCCAAACAAAAAAGTCTAACGGATTGAGGTCTGGAGAGCGTGCAGGCCAAGCAACAGGTCCACTGCGTCCAATCCATTTCCCAGGATATGTTGAATTGAGGTGATTGCGAACACCTATGAAAAAATGTGCCGGTGCGCCATCGTGCATAAACCACATATTGTGGCGCAATGTTGCTGGCACATTTTGCAGTAACTGCGGTAAGATATCCCGTAGGAAAACCAAGTACGTACTGCCATTGAGTACATCTGGGAGTAAATATGGTCCTATGAGATAATCGCCGAGGACACCTGCCCATATGTTCACACTGAACTTTTGTTGTGCGTTCGACGGGAAAACAGTGTGCGGATTTGTATATGACCATGTGTGCATATTGTGCGTGTTTACCACGCCCTCTCTCGTAAATGTTGCTTCATCAGTAAATAAAATATTTTCCAGAAATTGTGGATTATTTTCTGTTACATTAAGCAACCAGCGTACGAATTCTGTCAGCTGAGCACAATCTGTTACTGATAACAGTTGTACCCGCTGCACATGAAAGGGGTGCATGTTTTCTGCACGCAGAACACGCCACACACTTTGGTGAGAAACACCGACTTCAGACGCAGCAGCTCGTGTACTCGTGGAGGGGTTATCTTTAAAAATATTCAGTACATCTTCTTCCATTGCAGGTGTTCGTACATGTCGAGGTTTCCCTGCATCAATGCTTGCTGTATTAAACGATCCAGTCTCCCGTAATCGTCTATCGATTTTTATGAAGAGTTTCGAACTTGGGCAACGTCTCCTTGGAAATTGCTCACGGTACATGCGCTGTGCTAGACATGCATTTCCATGAGCTTGCCCGTACATCAGATGCATGTCCGCATATTCTTCGTTAGAGTATTCCGGCATAATTATTATACATCAACTTACTACAATCCCACTTACAACAGCCTCCCTTTAACATAACGCCCACTGATGACTGCTGTTTTATTACACTTTTCTTCCTATACACATAGAAAATTTGCATAAAAAGTACTTCTTCTTCATCATCCTGAAAGTTCATGGAGGAAACGCAGCAGTCACGGAGTTTGCTTTAAGACAAGGCGAGAGCTGCACAATATGTCATTCACTTGACCAGACTGAATAATGAAAGGGTATTGATAAAGGTTGATCAGAAATGTATAATTGAAAGATATTAAAACGGGGTGTTTACAATCGTCATGGGTGGAGTTTCGCTCTTTCCGAGCGTGCAACAGTACAGAGTTGTAACTAGGGAACTGCTTGATTTCTCCCATACAATTAAACTAATATGGTTTATTGTCAGCTTCTTCGAAAGCTTTCGGAATGGACCAAATTTTATAACATTTTCCTTGATGTAGGTAGAGTTGCATTTTTGGAATTAACGATTAACTATTTTGCTAAATATTTGATTTTGTATTTTTTCACTGTTTCAGAGCTTGTAACTCGCCATTAATTCTCAATATTCTAAAACAACTTATGTCATTTCGTAGGATTTTTTCTGCTCTTTCTAAATATGTGCTTCGTTTTTATGTAGCATTATCGATAGTTTAGCAATGAGGGTTTTTTTACAAATTTCCGATTTTTCATTCTATTTGCTGTAACTTGAAAATTATTGAGATCCGGCCAGGCATTATATACTGATTTATGCTCCGTGTGATCTCCTCTATTACCCCTATTAATATTGGACCCCTTTAACGGAACACCCTGTATACATAGTTATGTTGACGAGACAGCTCAAATTGTCAAAACAGCATCTGGGCCGAAGGTTCTTATTTTGACATTGGCACATTATAAAAAAAGGAAATATTGATTTGTTTAATATTGTATATTACTTGTCTGATATTTCTTTTTAGCGCTAAATTACTCAAACGTTCAAGGTGGTAGCGCTTTTTATTTGTACCCGAGATTTTTATGCAATTCATATTTTAATATTATTTTTAGGATGTGTTTCACTTTATTTAATGTTTTACACCAGTTTTTATAAAAATGTCTAAAATAGTTATCATTGAGAATTTATCAAAATTTAGCGATAACGTTCTAAATTTTCATTTATTCCAAATATTTAATTTTGTTTCTCTTAAAATAACAAAATTTTTGACCTATACCAGTAATGAGCCTTATAAAATTCAAATAAACGTAGAGCAACTAGAAGAAAATTTTAGAATTCAGATGCTTGCAATTGGCTGGGAAATGCATTTTTCTCTCTGCATGAATGCAAATAAGATTTACGTTGTTCTTTTCTAACATTTCAAATTGATTTTGGATTGAAAGCACTTTTATTCTCGGAAAACGGTTTTCCAAATTTGTTTGTAAGTTGGAGAAAGTGTGATGTAGTTCTAAAAAATCCCCAATCTTTAATAGAAAGTTAAATTTGTGTGACATTTCTTCAAGGAACATTTTAAACATTTGTTTAAAAAAACTGCTTATGCTCGGAATTTTTTTAAAAAATATATTGGCAAATTAAATTGACTTATATTTGAATTTTTATATTAAGATATGAAAATACGTAAAATTTTATATACAGGGTTGTTATAATTAAAGTTCGCTTATTCAGAAGGCTCTAGAGCCGGTTCGATGGCTCCAAACGAAACAAAATTTCACTAGTACGTAGTTGAATATATGCACTCTGCGAAAATCGAAAAAAATTGTTAGAATTTTTGTCAATAGGTGGCGTTGCGCCAATATATAAGCCGATATTTGCAGATTCCTTTATTTTGTAAGAAACAAAATACAAGAAATTTTATTTCACAGTTGGTAAAAGTAAACTTTTTCAGATTCGTTATATCAATTTCGGTCAATCCAGACGAAACACACAAAATCACAAAATTTCACTCAGCACTTGAAAAAGATCACATTTTATTCAAATTTTCGACGGACGACGTCAAAGTGACGTCGCAACTTCAAAAACTTTAAATACCCTTCTAACCACCTGACGATTTAAAACTTGCTGATAAAGTGTGGCTGTGATTTCTTTCACACTGGAACAGTTGATTGTTTCTGAAAAGCATTTGAATCTACGCTTTGTGGAGAATGGTAACTTTGAAAGAAAAGACACTTCTTGCAAAGTTATTTTATCAAAATAATAGCAACGCAGCTGCAGCTCTTTGAGAATTCCGGAAACTAAAAGATGTTAGACGTGGACCAATGTCGGATCGTGGAGTTCACAAAATGATTAAAAAGTTCGAGTAAACAGGAAAACTCGACATTCTTCCTGGCAGAGGACGAAAAAAGGTAGACATTTCTAGCATTGAAGATATTGCTACTGCTGCCGTGCATTTAGCAAGCCAGTAATCATTTGGTAATAAAAGTATGCCAGCTATTGCGAATGAAGTCGATATGCCGATTTCCACTGTGAGAAAAGGGATGCGTCAAACTTTGCGCTACTATCCATACAAGATTCAGAGGGTGTAACAACTAATACAGGGTGATACCGAAAGTCGGCTATCATTTTGTTTCTTGCACGAATGAATGTGGACAATTCTTGGCTCTGGAATATTCTATGGACTGATGAAGAGCATTTTTTATTTAAACGGAGAAGTGACCACACACAACTGTCGAATTTTTGTGGAAGAGAATCCTAATGTTGTCCAAGAAGTTCCATTGCATGCAGGTAAAGTGGCGGTGTGGTGCGGTTTCACAGCTACGTTTATGATTGGGCCATATTTTTTTTGAGGAAGTAACATCCACAGGACCCATTACATGTTCCGTAAATGAGAGAAGGTATCTCAATATGTTGTCAAATTTTCTGATTCCCGAGCTGCAACAGCGAGGCTGCGGGGATATTTGAAAGATTCTGTATCTAAAGACAGATGTGAGACAATCTCTGATCTGAAAGACAGTATTAGACTTCATATTCGCTCAATCTCACAGAACAGTTTACGCAATGCTGTAGAAAGCACAATTCTGAGAATGGTTATTGAAAATGGTGGAGGATTCATTAAGCATGCGTAATGTTACTCTTCGTTATTTTCTCGCTGCCGAGCGGCATGTTTTATTTTTGTTGATGCAGATTACATCACATGAAATTATATTCATTTTTCTGTATTGTTTGGAGTCATAGGTCAGGCTCTAGAGCTGTCTGATTAGGTGAACTTTAATTATAACAATTCGCAGTTCGTGGAAGTTTGTTGAAACTTTTAAATTTGTGTGCTTCGTCTGGATTGACTGAAATTGATATAATGAATCTGCAAACATCGCCTTAAATATTGGTGCAGCGCCACCTACTGACGAAAAATGTAACTAATTTTTTTTTCGATTTTCGCAGAGCGCATCTCTTCAACTACGTACTGCTGAAATTTTGTTTCGTTTGGAGCGATAGAACCGGCTCTAGAGCCTTCTGAATGGGCGAACTTTAATTATAATAACCCTGTATTATTTCTCCATTTAAAAAAAAAAATTAGTATTTTTGAATAGAAATTTAATTTTTTTTTTATCTATACGCCCCCCGCAACTACACCCTCGATTCTAATTAATATATTTTAATATACTAATTACCAGATACGAATTGAAATAGGTTTCTATGCAAGTAACTAAAATTTTTGAGTTATTTAAAAACATGACTGAAAATTTTGAGTTTTGTCAAAACAGTTAATTTTATAAAAAGCTTCTATTTGCTGTTTAAATATCCGTGAAATAAACAATTTTGTTCACAGTGTTAAATGCCTAGTTCATTGCAAAAATAAATTCTTATTAATGAATGTAGGGAAACAAAAATTTACAAAACTTTTTGAGATAGTATCAAAGTAAATGCAAACCAATGTTTATAAAAAGCAAATTTTTCAAAAAATGCATTTAAAGTTTTTCGTTCAAAAAATGCATTTAAAGTTTTTCGTTCAAAAAAAGGACTTATAAGTTTTAACTTAATAACTTAAGAATCAAAAATTATTTAAAAAAATTTCTCAATTTTTGTCAATTCAATATAATTTCACATCATAAGAAGATCATTTCCAGTTTATTAAATTTGGCTTTAGACGCAGGACCTGATTACCGACGGGGTAAACTGCCATGAGTAAAAATAGAAATGTTTCCCTCATTCATGACAGAAACTTACAGAAATTGACAAAAATCACTCACTCGTGGACAGCCAACGGTGAGGTATAGGCTCAACAAGTCCACGAAAGAAAAAAAAACTGCTATTTAACGGATCACAGCCAGAAGACCGGACGCAGGAAGCTACGAGGAAAGGAAGACCCGCCAAGCAACCCCCACTGACCCCGAGAGAGTCGGAGAGGTAAACGGTTGGTCTCCGTTCCGATGACGAAATTTAATTAAATGTAAAGACAATATTATACAATATTAAGATACATACAATAATAATCACATGCGCTGCCCAATTCGCCTATAGCTGGGCGAGCGAAATTGTAAGTTGCACATAGATCTTGATGCAAAATTTCGATATTCTGATACAAATTATAGTAGAAAAGCAATAGTTAATAAGCATTTACACAGTATTTACCAATTTCGAAAAAAAAAAGATTGAATTACAATTTTGTACTAACGTTTCTACCAATGGTTGCAAAATATAACACATTTGCATATCACGAATATTTAAAGAAAAATAGCTATTTACAAAATTGATAAGATGTGTATGAATTGATAATAACTCATTATCAGCATACAAATGAATAACAATTCATTTGCATATCGAGCAGCTAGAGATTTTAAAGACAAATGAAATTAATTATAGAGATATTCATAAGCAACTACACTTGTACTAAATCAAACATTAATATTAACGTTCATCAAAATTAACAAATCCCGTATTTATATTTCAAATGTTAGTTTTAACAATCATGGAAACTAAATTTGAATATCCAGAAAGATTAAAGAATAATTATACACAAATTTTAATTTAACAATTTTCAAGAGTTAGAAGCAACATTATTGTGCAGTATTAAGAGACAATAGTATCTAAAATTAACAGGGAATCAAATGAATTTGCATATAATGGGTTTCTGAAGTATATATAGTTTATGATAGTTCTTATAAACTTTTACAGATATGTGAAACATTTTTGTTTAGAATATTACAGTTCTCTGTGAGCTTAATATAATTGGTCGGATCCAAGGGAGTTCTTTGTAAATTCTTTCAGCGTTTGGAAATTGTGCTTGAGTAAGGCATTTAAATAAGGCATATTTCTTAAAATTTATGCTGTAAGTTTGTCCCGACGGTAATCACGCTAGGAACAGACATATAGATAAAAATGAGATATAAGTTATTTTTGGGATCACAAATACCAGATGAACAAACAAACTAACAAAAGAAATTTTAAATTTTTACACGTAAATGATTATGAATGTAGTCAAGAAATAGTTCTTTTTCATTTAAATTATTAAATTACGCAAAATTCATGAATTAAGTTACTTTTCTCGAAAACGTAAATAATTTCTCATTTTCTTTTGTATGTAAATTAAAATGGTGTATAATAAAAGATAAAATTGCTCTTTGTTACTGCCAATTGCTTTCTATGTTCCACAACAACAAAGAATAAATTAATTACAAAGTACGAACACATATATTACAAAATATCTTTAATTAGAATTAGGGAAATACACTTAAAATCAAAATCAAAATTAGAAGGGAATACTCTTTCCATGGTTAATTATCAAAATTACGAGTATAATTTGTAAAGCATAAAACAAGCTTCTTCTGGTGCAATTTCTGTATTCTGGTGGTGGCAATTTTTTGTTGTTATAGCCGGAAAACATTGAAAATTCATAAAATTTAAAGTATCATAACCGGTTTTTATCGTAAAGGAATCAGACTATTTCTAGCGGTTTTTTTAGTTCAATATTTTTCATTATATAAGAAAAGAGGGCCATCTAAAAAAATCCAATTTTTTGCATTTTGATCTGGTATATATATCTTCTTGTAGCATTTTGTTTCAGATATACCTAAAAACTTTACTTTATTTATTTAATTTTTGCTATCATCGCCATTAAATATATTTTCCACCTTACAGTATAACAATGTAAAAAAAATCTGCATTTATTTTTTATTTCATTTTCTTAGATTTGTTTGTATAAAGGACTGGTAAATTTAACACCACTTTAATTAGTTCAAAACTGCAGTTTTTTTTATGCACACAAAAACCTTATTTTATTAGTTAGGAATCGATATTGAAAGTGAAAGATGAACTTTAAAGGTGTAAAAGTAGACCGCGCCACAGAAAGTTAATATTAATGAAAAATTTAAGCGCGATTTTTCAAAATAGCATAATTAAAATCGGTGGATACGCTAGCCAATTTTCCATCAATGACATTTATAATTTTGAAAATTAGTCGTCAATTTTTTTCTAGTGAAATACGTAGGATTTTTTTTTTTTGAAATATTGATATTTCGCTTGCCTATGTAACATTATGTAACGAAATGTATTGCTGAAATTTACTTTTTAATTTGAATTTAAAAAAAAAAAACAACACGCCGACGTATTTCACTAGTGTTTGGATTAAAAAAGGATTTATTTCATTCTGTATTTAAACATTCTTTTATACAGCAAAACCTGTAAATACTCAATAGCATCTAGCTGGAGAAAAATACCGTTTTAGCCAGATTTCCGTGTTAACAGGTATAATTGAACGTTATTTATTTTGAAAGAACCATGAAAATTTCACTATTTAACAGAGGATTCCGTTATATACAGGTTGAGTTTTCTCAGTTTTTATTGTGTAGTTACATAGTTAGATAATCCCATGTCGTTATCATTCCATATAGTGTTATACATCAGGTTTTTAAAGTATTCATCTTGTTATGTGCCAAATAAAAAAAAAAGAAAACTTATTCAATTTCAGAGTATAAGCTCAAAGATAAATCATAACGTAAAATAAGAACTTCAGATAAAATTTTTATCATGACTTATGTTGAAAAATAGTTTATCTTGATTTAAATTCAAGAAATGAAATATAGGTTCACTAAAAATATCTGTTAGAGTAAAAATAAAACTCTTATTTATAGAAAGCACTTGAAATATTCATTTTTTATTGAATTATTCTTTGGTTTCTTTTCTTTTTAGAAATATTTCGCGTTTATGTGTGGCATTTTAAACATTTTGAAAACTGTAAGATTTTTGAACGACTAGTCCAATATGTTGAATACAAATGACAAACGAAAAATTATTTGAAATCTATATTTGAATATTAATCATATCTCTATACATATGTGGATATTATATATAGAAGAAAAAATATCTTTCGAAATTTCATTTTTTTTTTATAAATGATATTTCATATGTATTCAGAAAATGTCTACAATTTTAATAAATTATATGAAGATGCCATGTTGAGCAGAATCGAGAAAAAAAATGTAAAAGTTTAGACAGGCTGAATCATTTGCTATTTTATATTTCTCATTCATTTTTATATTAAGAGCTTCTGTAACAATTTTTTTTCTATTGAATAGTTATATTAGTTTCATTTTCCAAAATTAATCTTAAATTGATGTAATTAATGATTGATTATTTTCTATTTACGAGAAGAATTTATGTCGTCTTTGAGAATTTTGCAATCAAAAATGGAGGAAAAACTTATTTATTTTCCCGTACATTGCATACTTTGATTATTAATGCATGCGTCATATAATTTTAAAACAATACATCGTTTTTAACTATATATTAATAAGAAAAAACTTTTTACTTTTAAATTGTTTCACAAAGGTTAAGAATATTGTTTCTATTCAAATTATAATTTTTTTATATTAAATATGACCCACGAAATATAAGTGTTGCTGCATCGTTTTTTACACTTTTTACATTATATGTGTACATTAAAGCTGTAGAATGATTTATCATATCCTTTTTCTCTCTGTCTCTAAGTATATATATATATATATATATATATATATATATATATATATATACGTGTGTGTCCCTATATTCCAGTTTGCAGCTACAACTACCCAACGCAGACCTCTTGTGTTTGTGTCTGGTACTAGATAGGGTGGTTGAAAGTGGTCGATCTAGGGCATTTTCATATTTCCACCAAAGTGTTCTAAAATGTGTTTCGCATCTTCTTCAACGGGAATTGGTTCATTCAACTTAACAAGAACTAATTAAGATATAGATAGTATAAATAGATATAGTAGCTTACTTAGCTATATAGAAAAGCTAAGTAACATAATTTCGTGTCCGTAGCGTAAGAAATTGAAACTAAACGATATTGCAGCGCGTGCGTAACACGCCTGCTATACAATGCAGCAGCTATACAATGCCTGCTATACAATGTAGGTAGGGGACGAGTGCCGGAGTTTCGATCGTAAAGACGTTTGTTTAGAACAGAATTCACGGCGAAAATGATAATTTTTATCGAAACCGTTAAAGAAATTGACTGATTTCGGGCAACATCGAACGTATCAGCTTGTGTTAAATAAAACTGTAGGTCGCTCTGTGCGTTGTTACAGCATCATGCAAAACTTACTGCATATAATTTCATCTAATTTTCAATAAATGAAGCATGATATCCGTAATTTGTAAAATACGCTGCTTTTGTGCGATTTGGTAAATAATGTAAGGAACCAAAATCCGAAAGATTACAGTTTTCTTCCCATTTTTGAATTTAAAAAATACTTTAATTTGATAGATTTTCTTCTCGAAACATTGGATTAGGAGTGTGGGAACATTACATAACTTTTATGGAATTGTTGCAAAACATTTCTTTTTTCTAATCCAAACACACGTTTTCTCTCAAATGTCATGCAAGTCACACCATTTTTTATCTTTCAGAAGACGAAAAACTTATGTCCCTTTCACTTAATAGCCGAAAAATTATCATTTTTTCGAGCACATAATCTCTGTACAAAAAGAATGAAATGCTAGTGAAAGTGACATACTTTTATCGAAACATACTAAATTGTTTCAAATCACAATAAATTGTTTACGGTACATAGAACAAGCAACGTATATTAAAATTACAAATTTAATGAATAATTTTATCGTTTTATCAGTGTTCTATTAGTAATTCATTTATTGTTAGTAACAATATAATTTTCACTTCATGTTGGCGAGAACACAGATACTACTTGATACATTTTAGCAACTACGTGTGCAAAGGCGGAGGCTTTGCTAGTTATAATATAAATCTCCTTTTTTTCCTTTCAATCTATTAACTACGGAAAAATAAGATGGAATTCCTATGACGACTATGTTTGCCCGGTGAAAAATCTTAAATGTACCTCAAAACCGAAATGTAATAATATCATAAGTTATGGAAATTTGGAAAAGGGTGGATATAAGTAGAAGATAAACATCAACCGTAATTCTTGACAAAATTTAGTCAAAGAAACGTAGATATAAACATTGCACTTTGACTCATTCCTGTACATATACTAAAGAGTAGTGGAATTAGAGATAATTGTTTAGTATCATGTAGCACAAATTTCGCCCTGATGACGGCAACATTTCTTCGCGGCATGGATTCCACAAGACAGAAGAAACGATTACTGAACACGGTTCACTTTTTAAACTTTCGCCATTGTTTAAACACGAATTATAATTGTTTTTCAACTTTACAAAACTACTGGAAGAAAAATTTAAAAGTTTGTCTATGAACACGTAATGCATAACAATGTATAAAATTCATTATATACAAATTAAATAAAGAAATTTTTGATTTTAATTTATAATTTTTTAACATTAAATCGTAATTGTTATTTCGAGACATAAAATTGTTTCAGTTAATAGGACTAAGATAATTATGCTTCGGTGGTTTTTTAAGTCGCATCTAACTATATCAAAAATCAGCATCATTATATTATAAAATGTAAATTAAATTATGTAAAAGCATTTTAACATTGAAAGTTTAAAGCTTGAAATAATTTTCATTCCTAAACCTTTCGCATAAATGATCCACAATTTAGTATCTAAGACTAAATTTAAATGTAGGATAAAAATATTTTGTCAAAATTTTCTAAAGTTATTAAAAAGTTTAATGTTAGTTGTCTGAGTGCAACGAAGACTCGTACACAGCGCAGTATTACTTTGCCCCATATATAGCTACGATGGATATTAAAACCTTTCTTTAAGCATAACTCAAAAAATATTTAACGGATTTAGTTCAAATTTTTACAGCAGGTACCTATAAAGGTGACAACGTCGTCTATTTATTACCAAGAATAAGTGTCAAACCGTTTGGAAGTTATATTAAAAAAATAGATAAAAAAGCCCAATTAAAGTACATACGTCACTAAATTTTGTGCGTACGTCATTTTCACCGGCGGGAGATTTTCGTAGACAATCGGAATTGAAAAGTTCATGGAATACATGGAGCAAAAAAATATGCAAGCACTAAAATTCAGCACAATAAAATATATTTCAATTTAATAAAAATGGAAAGTTAATCTGGAATTTTTTCTGTTTGAAAAGTATTAGAGATTAGTAAGAGTAGTATTAGTATTAGAGATTTGGCGTAAATCACACCATTAGCAGCTTTTTTATTTCGCGTGTGTATGTTAGGAACAATTCTTTGATGTTTAAATAAAAGGTTTCGATTTATGGCATTATTTCTTACTTTCTTTTCCCTTTTAGTATTTTAAATGGAATTAGTGAAAGGCGTGTATTTTAAATTAAATGAGTGAAAGACGTGCATTTTTAATGTATGTATTTCAAATGAAATCAGTGAAAGATTTATATTTAAATGAAATGAATGCAATATGAAGATGTTATGAGAAAAATATTTGGCGATTTATCAACTGCGCCAAGTTAACATAAAAGTACCAATACATATGTGGGTACTTCTCTATTATCCCGTCGACCACTTTTCATAACAAAAAACTATCGCCAAATAAACGGGAGAACGTTGTCATTGAAATATCAAAATACTTAAATAAATAAAATATAAGAATTTAAGGACACAATTGTTATTTTAATGAATGAAATAACTAATAAATCAGTAAAACATAATGAAAAATACACGCAAATGTCGCGTTAAAAACCACTTGATGACGTAACAAACACGTATAATGCTTCTGATATCAAGTAAATGGGACTGCATTTTTGGCGTTTAATCTAACAGTTTGGCGATAGTTTTTTGTTATTAAGTGGTCGACGGGATAATAGAGCAGTACCTCTATGTGAAATGAAACAAGGCACAGATGTCATATACGCACCACGTTGGCGCGATTTTTCCCTTCACCAGCTTGGGGAAAACTTTGTTTTTGAATATTAGTTACAAATAGTGTGACAAATAGTACACGTGATTTTTTATTTCAATATAAAAATAAAATAACGTAATAAATGAAACAGCTTCTATTATTTTAAAAAAGGAAATAAAAATAAATAAATAATAGTTTGATATAAATAAAGGCGCGGATGTCATATACGCACCACATTGGCGCGATTGCAACAAAATGGCAATTTTATGCCTCACATGGTAACCCGGTTATTTTGTTTCAATTGTTGTTTATTAACTTTTGTTTTTTATTTTAATTCTATAAATTGTTTTTATTATATATATCAATATTTATTTATATCAAACTATCATTTATTTATTTTTATTTCCCATTTTTGAATAATAGGAGCTATTTCATTTATTACGTTATTTTATTTTTATATTGAAATAAAAAATTACATGCTATTATTGCATGCTATTTGTAACTAATATTCAAAATCAAAGTTTTCGCCAAATTGGCGGGGGAAAAATCGCGCCAATCTGGTGCGTATATGACATCTGTGCCTAAATTAATATTGATATACATATAAAAATAATCTATAGAATTAAAATAAAAAATAAAAGTAAACAAACACAACAAACAGTTTTCGCCAAAGGGGCGGGGGGGAAATCGCGCCAACGTGGTGAGTATATGGCATCTGTGCCGGGATTTTTACCCTTTTATCTGTGCTTTCGGAAATATAAAAAAATTAAAAAATTCTTATATCAGGTGTATAATGATTTGCATTTTTATACGGACCACTTCTCCATTTTAAGATTTTAAATGCTATTTATATCAGATATTTCTTTCTTGAGATTCCCACAAGTTTTTTCCGGTAATTTTTTTAGTTCGCTTATTAATTGTTTACAATTTGCCCCCCTGGCAATAACAATTATTTATCACAAAAAATGGGTACTTCTCTATTATCCCGTCGACCACTTTTCATAACAAAAAACTATCGCCAAACTGTAACGCTAAATAAACGGGAGAACGTTGCCATTGAAATATCAAAATAAATAAAATATAAGAATTTAAGGACACAATTGTTACTTTAATGAATGAAATAACTAATAAATCAGTAAAACATAATGAAAAATACACGCAAATGTCGAATTAAAAACCACTTGATGGCATAACAAATACGTATAATGCTTCTGGCATCAAGTAAATGGGACTGTATTTTTAGCGTTTAATCTTAGTTTGGCGATAGTTTTTTGTTATGAAAAGTGGTCGACGGGATAATAGAGCAGTACCCAAAAATGGCTTAGTTTTGTTAAATTTGTTTGTTATGTATTTTCATTTCTTATTAAAATATCGAAAATGGCAATAAAATTTTATTTTAGCACCGTACTTATTTTTTTAAAATGGCTCAAAAACATGGTTTAATAAACGTATATTTGTAAATATTTTAAAAAACATGTTTTTCCGCTCTCTAGAAAAATTTGTAAGATTCTACAACTGCCTTTGGCACCAACCAGTACATGATACGGAACTTTTCCCTATTCAGATACACAGAAGATGTTTGTCACAAACAAGAGTAATGCTAGCAACAATATTGTTTTAACTCTATAAGAGTTAGAAACAATAATGATATTAAATTCCCCGATTAGCTTAGGGCCCGATTACGGAACTTTCTCCTAGAAAAAAAAACTGTAGAAGTCTTTTACATTTGTTTCGAATGAAGCTCGATCAACAAAGTATTAATCGATAATACAAACAACACTAATATTAACATGGGGGCAAAAGTTTGAATTTAAGTGTATATATTTGGAAACCCCACCCCCCCCCCAACCACCCACCAAAAAAAAAAGAAAAAGAAAGTTACAGAAATAAATTTAAAATGGCGTGAAGCCACCCTTTCTGACATAAGAAATTGGCTGCGAACCCGATTACGAAACTTTCACTTAACTTAATAACATGTATCTAATAGCCCTGAGGACAATTCCCCTTCCCAGTTATACGGACCCTGGGGCTTTTTTAAAAAGCTTGACGCAGTTCGTGTTGAAGAAGTTGAGATTTACTGTCAAATGACATAAACTACTATGAAAATAAAACTGGTGAATTATTATGCTGGTTTATGTATGTATTTAAAACAATTGCATCTGATTACACTCTTTAGATAAATTACTCCTGTTTGCATTTAATAACAGATAAACGGCTTCCGTTTACTAAATTGTTTAAATATTGGGAAGAGTTGGCGAGAGATAGATAGACGTGTAAACAAACGGGTAGACAGACGGGTAGAGAGACGGATAGCGACAGAGATAAGGTAACGGGTAGCGAAACGAATAGACAGACGGGTAGCGAGGCAGGTGCAAAAAAGGGTTGACAGAGGGGAGTGAGATGGGTAGGGAGACGGGTAGCGTGGTGGATAGAGAGACGAGTACAGAGACGACTTGACAGACAGGTAGAGAGAGGGGTATATAGACAGACAGACGTGTTGATAGACGAGTAGTGTAACGGGAAGCGAGACAGGTAGAGACACGATTAAAGAGTCTGGTAGAAAGACAGACGGATACTGAGACGGGTATACAGAAGAGTAGAGAGACAGTAGACAGATGAGTTCGGAGAGAGACACAGCTAAGACATACGAGTAGTTAGACTGGTAGACACGTTTGTAGCAAAGCATGTTATCAATGTGGTTTGAAGTATACGAGTTTCTATAAATAGTTATACAAATAAACAAAGGAAAATTTTTTAATTCAAATATTAAATATTTGATTTAATATTTCAATATTTAATATTTTATTTTTTAATATTTTATTTAGATATTTGTCACAAAGAAAATGTTGCAAAAATTAAATTAAATTTGCGTTAAACTACGCTTGCTAAAATACGCTATTGGCTGCAAATCTGATTATGTGACTTTAAAAATATCGTTTTAAAAGATCCGGCGGTTTTTTTTTTAAAGTTTTGAGCAATTCCCGCTTAAGAAAATGAGATTATTTGCCAAATGTTATTAAAAAAATGCATATGAAAACATAACAGTATATGAATTTATATATGATATTCTGTAATTATATCATTTAATTTGCTATTTTTCATATGTTGTATCTTTATCTATCTCTTGTCTATCATATGCTGTATATTCACTTAGATTCTTGTTGATATCTTCTTTATATCGTAATTGTTAACTTTATGTTCTCAGCAATATCACTCAGACTAATCCCTTTGAGGGAAGTCCTAGTTAAGAAAGCTTTAATGCTTAATTGATAAATATCGTTCAAAATCATTGAATATCACAAGCTCGTAATTCGAAATTTTATTTTCAATAAGCAACCAGCATTATCTTTATGAATGAATTCAACTGCAGTAGAATTGTTAAGGAGATTTCTTTTTTTAGAGACTATGCATGGTTAAAAATCAAGATAAAAAAATTTACTAATTTCTGTTAAATTATGTTGGAAATGTAAGAATGCTCCTGATATTACCAGGTAACTTCAGATGATATTTAAGGTTACTTATGTCTCTAAAAATTTTATAATGAATTATATAAAAATATGTACATCATTTAAAAGTTGATTTAACGGAATTATTAAAAGTTTAAATGGGTAAATACGCAAATATCCCTTTAATAGTATTCCGTGCTGCTCATACCATGTTTAAAAGTAAATAAATAAATATATATATATATACTTTTGATTTACTAATGAAAATTACTAATGAAAAATTTCTATTGAAAATTATTCGTTTGGACAATACGAATGCATAAAAACGAAAGATATTAAAAATTATATGATATTTTCCTCTTAATACATCCCTTTTACTGGCAAAGAGAATAATTTAATAAGGGGTTTCACTGTAGCAGTTTTAGTATACTTTCCATTTCAGAACCAAATTGGTTTATTGGTTCCAAAATTGAAAGTGTCCTCAGAATAACAACTCTATCAAAATCGAATCACATTGTACATCGACCTCAGATATCCTATGCAAAAATAATCATAAAAAAATTGAAAAGGAGACAAGAAATTTATAAGGAATTTTAGCCCATATTTGTTTAAATTTAGCTAGTAAATGTTGCTGCAGGACTAGAGTAGGCTCTTAATGATAGCGTAATACCGGTAGTGAAAGAAGTCCACAAGCATAGATGTGTTTATTGACAGCTCTACTTACATGACCCTGTTTCATATCTTGCACGTCTGCGTGTTCTATCGGAAACTTTTGGAAATACAACATTTTTCTTTTACCAAAAATACTTCCTTGTGATACCATTGGTAAAAATTTCTGTTTTATATGACTATTTAAAATTTTATAATAGTAGCATTAAAACCTTTTTATTATCTTCGCATTAAAGGAATGAAAAACAAATTCATGTAAAGAATAAGCATATAAGCAAATAAAACATGTGTTTTAAAAAATATCACATAACTTGAATCATAACTAGCGTTTTTGCAAATAAGAAAAACAAACATTAACTTTCCATTAATTTTTTCTCATTTAATATGAACAACAACAAAGTTTAGAAAATTCTAAAGCTAACGTGTCAATGTAGAGGTTACTAATGACAATTGGCAGAAAGCCAGATTTTGTTTTTAGATTTTACTGTCCTTTTATTCTTTAAAATATACAGTGTGCTTTTTTTAACTACCCTAAAATATATTTTTATCAGCGACTATAAATTTCAATTAAACCTGCAGTTGAAATTTAATGGTAAATAAGTGCAACTATTTCTTATCAATATATATGACGGAAATTTTATTCTTTGGTTGAATTCTAAAATTGAACAAACCATCTGTAATAGATGATTCATTAAGAAATATAAATAAATATTAGACGTGCTATGTTTAAAATAAGTAGTAAAAAAATATAACCTACCTTGAATGACGTTGTTTAAACACATATTGCATTCCATATGAGAAGTGAAAACATTATAATGTTTAATGAATTACTTTTAGAGCTAGAGTTTTGGAATCTGCATTGTGACATACAGATATTCCTAGAGTTATAATTTTTGCAATTTCAAATAAGTGACTCATTATTGTTCACTATAACATAGCTTTTAAGAAGTCTTGTTAAGAAAAATTTAAGTCACAGGTATCATTTTTTTTTCTACACTGATATGTAAATTTCAGTAATTTGCTTCCTGCCAGTGCAGAAAAATTTATGAAATATATACTACTAGCGGCCCTCCCTCGCTTTGCTTCGGGTTAACCTTGAAAACCTTCATCTCTTTGTGTTTTCTGTAGACCTTTTTAATGTGTACAGTAATTAGTACATTATTTTGATAAATCTTGTAGGGTTCAGCCTGCGTTTGCAATGTATAAGCGGAAAAAATGAAATTATTTACGACATCACATTAAAAACCTCAAAAATAACAGTATTTCTCCACTATTTAATGGATGTTATTATAACATATAAACCTTCCTCTTGAATCACTCTATCTATTAAAAAAAACCGCATCAAAATCCTTTGCGTAGTTTTAAAGATTTAAGCGTACATAGGGATATAGGGACAGAAAAAGCGACTTTGTTTTATACTATGTAGTGAAGTAACACCCGATAAAAAATGTATTACACCAAAAAAAAATTACTTTTATAGTTTTAGTATCACTTTCAAATTTCATCAAATTACAAAAATTGTAATGACTTTAAAAAGTGCATCAAATATTTATCACTTAAATAATAATAATTATTATTTTAAAATCATAATACATACTGCTCCATGTATGCATCACTTTCAGTTTTTAATTTAAATAAAATATTTCAAACCATAAAAATAAAGACTGCGTTAATGAAATTAATTGCTATTTAATGCCAAAATTGCTAGAGATAGAAATAATCACTAATCAATTTATTCCATACTTGAAAAATGGAATAAAGAGCAACTAGCTCGACAGTAATAATTATGTTAAACTGTTCGTCCGGCAAGTCCTTATTTTGTGATCCTCAGGAACCAAACATTTTGCAATAGGTGTGAAAGACTACAATCATTTTTTAGCGAATAGCACCCAAGCTTTATCAAATTAATCTTCAAATGTTTCATTAAACTTTTAAGCATTTCGGAAGTTTCAAGATGTCTTACTTACGGGATATTATTACCTTCATTCCCAATAGTAAAATATTAAAAATAAAAATATAGAATGCATGAATGAAATCAATTACTATTTAAAGACAAAATTGCTAGACATCGAAAGAATCACTAATCAGTTTTTTTTAATACTTGAAAATGGTATAAAGAGCAACTAGCTCTGTAGTAATAAATATATTAAACTGTCCGTCCAGCAAGTCCTTATTTTGTGATCCTCAGGAACCAACCATTTCGCAATAGGCATAAAAGACAACAATCTTTTTTAGTGAATCGCTCACAAGCTTTATCAGATAAGGGAAATCTTCAAATGTTTCATTTTTTTTAAGGATTTCTGATGTTTCAAGATGTTGTACTTACGGGATATTACTAACTTAATTTCCGTTAGAAAAATATTAAAAATAAAATGTGAGCCACTTTTTAAATTTATATATTGAAACATCGAATCATGACTTAAAACACCATTTAATGATACAAATAAAAAAAATAACATGAAATACGATGTTATTGAAAATTACTTGAATGTACTAAAGATTATGATTGATATTATTATATTTCAAACTTCCCAAAATTGGCCCACTTACTCTGATCGCATTATGTTCTTGAGAAACTAATAACTCACTAGCAATATGAAAACTAATTATACTATAATTTCGTGAAACATTAAACTGGATATACCTTCATTACATTACATTACGCAACGTTATGAGATTGGAAATGACAGTTAGTTCTATGTAGGCAATTGCGAGATGAATGCTGATGGAACAACAGATGCATATATTGAATGGCAAACAATATATAACAGTGTATATGGGAGTGAATATTCATTATAGAGTTTTCTCAGTTTATAATTCAGATATGCTTTAAAATAATGCATAAGTAACAATGATAAATTAATCGTAACGAAAGCTAAGATGATCATAGGGATTTTTCTTTAATATAATGCTTAATAGGGAAATAGATACTAATTTTTAAAAGTGTATAATTTTTGATTAATTGCATTGTTTTGAGAAATGTGCATTTTATAATGATTGTTTGAAATGTTTCAAAAATAAAATAATATTAAGAGCATTAGAGATAATAACTACGGGAAGAAGATTAGACTATCGTATGGATACAACAACACACATTTTTCCAACAAAGAGAAATTATGCATCAAGAATGGATTATGATACACTTTCTAACACATTCAGAATACTGTAAAAAAAATTCCCCTTTAATAAGGTGAAAAATTATGTCTAACTGAACAATATAGAAACCAAACTAATAAAGAAAGCAAATGTTTCCTAATTTAACAGAATATAATATAAATATGTACGAAAACATACAATAATATCTTACGAGTTACCCACGTTTTTAAAAAGCGATCTTTATTTTTAGAAAACTCAGAAAATAATATTTTTTCAATATTTAAAGAAACACGTATATATTTTAAGATTCTTTTACTCCCATTGATTTTCGGAAACATTTCCGAGTAGATTTTATAATGCATTAAACCGTTTTATATATCAGAACATCGGTTTTAGGATGCTACCAATCCTTAATTAAACAATTTTCGCTGCGAAATCGAATTTATACATGCAAGAGTAATAAAATAACATTAATTTTAATTATAATGATGATGCTGTTAATTTATGAAGATTTCTCTGAACGCCTTGCTTGTTAAACATGAAAATGTTTAGAATTGATAGCATCGAAAAAAACCTATATTCTAGATAGGGAAAGCTGATTAATACACTATAAAAACTACTCTAAAACGTTTCCGAAAATCACTGGCAGCAAAATAAATTTTTATTTTATTAATGCTTCTTTGTATCTCAAAAGCATATTATTTCTTGAATTTATATTAAAATCATTAAAATTACAGTTATTACATTACACTTTCATAAAACATTAAAAACATATTAAAATTGGACGTTTCAGATTTACATGAAAATCCCTCTTCAACAAACATTTTTCATAACATAAGTCACAGTTCAAAAATATCAACAAATAGAAAATGCAACGTATCAGAATATCGAGGCCAAAGTTACAGTTATAATAACACGGAGTATTCATTTGGGATTGCACCTGCTTCATTAAGAGGTAAATCTGTAATTTTCGTATACCATACCATTATTTCTTGAAGTTTTAAAATAAAGAACTCTTTTCGGAAACGTGGATACCTCTGAGTAGGTTAATGTATATTTTGGGTTATTGTATTTTATAGGTTGTAGATTTGATAGGATATTGTATCTCCCTATATTAAGAAATATTTGTCTTGTTTTACAGTTAGAATAAAATATTGGAAAATCTAATTTCAGCAATAACCATCTATAATCGGAAAAATATCCAAATTCATTTGTGAAGCTTGGTGTATGATTTATGAATTTGCATATATATTACATAGTATCCAAAAATTTAGTTCAGTTAGGAAACGCAAAACACAGTTGAAAATCACCCTTCAACAATTTCCGTCAATAAGCGGAAATTGACTAAATTTTTGTGCAGCTTTGTATAATATCTACAAAATTTATAGACACCAAGTAATATTTTTAAAAAAGTTAAATTTAAAAATGCATAACACAATTGAAAGCGCAGTTCTATCAATTATTGCTCATAGACTCTAGAATAACCGAATTATTTTGTATGTCTCTGTATGTGAATGATAAATAGTGCGCTTGGTGATTATATCAATCACAATTTAAAGATATACAATTATTATAATACAGACATACATACAATAAATACAATAATCCAACATGGAGTGAAAAATTAGCCAGAGCCAGGAATCGAACCTGGGTCCACAGCGTTCCGGGCTGACGCTCCAACCACTGAGCCACTCCGGCCAATTCCTGAGTCTGCAATTTCTCGCTAATAAACCATGTTGGAGAGAAAGTCAGCAGCCATCTAACAGACAGCCTTGATGACAGGACAACGGTAATAAATTTTTACTATTGCTGCATTGTTTAAAGAAATACGTAAATTTAAATACGTATTTTTAATACGTAAATTTACGTACTTTTAATGCGTAAATTTAATACGTAAATTTTAATTGTTTAAAGATATACGTGTTATTTCTTATAGCAATTTACAATTGCTGTTTTGGTCGTACAAGAGTTTTTTCTGTTTTACTTATCGAGTATGTGGAAATATTTCTAAATAAAACTGATAGTTCCAAAAGACCATATAAAAATTAAGTAGTGTAACTTTTTGTAAATTAGTGGCAGAACTATTTCATGAACATAGTGTTACATGTTGCCTTATTTTGAAAACATTATCAATTTCTATTTTCTACGTACCTCCAATAAGTAAAAAATTAAAGTTCTTTTTATTCTTTTTTGTGACACACATTATAACAGCTCTCCATCTCCACAAATCTTCAGAGTTTACACACAACAAGTAACAAATGTACAGATTGATACTGTTCATCACAATATGAGCTACAACATGCCGATACTTTAATTACTAACTATTCAGTTCAGAAAAATCTAAAGCTCCAATTGACGGAATCAATGTAACTGAGTTCTTTTATTACTTTTTCTACTTTTTTACAACAAAGTAACTCCCACATATCACTAATTAACTATACTACTCGTAGTTTAGAATGTTTAAAATACTTCTTATCAAAACA
Organism: Maratus michaelseni; assembly: GCA_963931845.1. NCBI lineage: Eukaryota > Metazoa > Arthropoda > Arachnida > Araneae > Salticidae > Maratus > Maratus michaelseni. Next base: position 89,093,569 of record OZ007595.1, on the reverse strand, counting down.
AAATTTAATGAAATCGATGTCACGTCCCATCTTCAATAGAGTTAAGAAATTATCTTTTGACACAATGCCAAGAAAATCTTTAATTTATCGGAAATGATCTTGTCTTTCAAACTGTCTTTAATGATTCACTAATCATATTAATCTTTATCATGAAGGATTTCTCTGATGGTTGCCAAGTTCATATGGATATTTTTTTATACTGTGATTAATTGCTTCCCTAAGTTTCATGTAAAAATTGCATTTTAATTACTCTTTGGAAGTGAAATTATAAAAATTTTGAATAACTTTCTATTTGATAATTTTTTATATTTTTATGAAAAAGAAAACAGTTTAACACTATGTAAATGGTGTAAAAATAGGAAAAAACTTTTCTTTGACGAGTATGAACAAAAAATGTATATTTTGATACTATTCTTCGATAAAAATATGAACTGTAACCCATGAACTTTTTAACTGAAAGCGATTTCTAGAAGCTTCAAATATGTGAATCAAAACTTAAAGCTGGTTTCGCCAAGTACTTCTTGAGATACTTTTAAAAAACTACCCGCTTTGTAATCTGTTTTGCTAGGATCAAAAATTAATTTACCCTTAGAATCTTCAATAATAAAACTTCCTAATTAAGAAAATACTTCATCGAATGATTCTCGTTTGGTATATAAATGTAAAAGTTACCGATGATTCCAAAAAGCAGATTTTACTACTAATTAATTGGTATCAGCACACATGGGATATACGATTATCTGCGGCAGAAATAAAACGGATTTTTTTTTTTTTTTTTTTTTTTTTTTTTTACGACTACTTCAAAAATTATCTCGAGTTAAACGAAATGCACTTGTTTGGCAGGCCATTGAAAATTAAATGTACGATTTCATAATGTTTGAATATTATTAGTGTAATGCGGGATGCGTGTTCTCTTTAATTCTGAGTACCCTTATTTCATATTCGTCTATTTTTGTAATTGCTGAAAATTATTACAAATACTGGAATTAGGTAAGGCAAAAATTGCTGTTTCGTAATAGTGGCAGTCATAAGTAAGGACCATACGCAGCCTGTAACGAGAAAAGTAAATTTCTATGCAAAATTATACAAATTTTTAAGTTTTAACAACAAATCTTTCGAACATAACTGTAAAGTCCTTTATAACAAAGCGTTCAAGGGAATCTTATAGATTTATAGTTTCTAAAATATCTAATGATGCTTAAATAAAGTTAAATGATCTGTGAAATTATCCATTGGTAGGGTAGTTTTCTCGAAGAATGTTATCTTCAGACGCTTAGGCAGGAATACATAACACTGTAAATGTATAATATATTCGGTCTATAAATCAAATGTATTACGATTAAACAGACTATACATATTTCAAAGATATTTATTTAATTTCAATTATTTATTTTTTATTAAATTGCTGCAAATTTTCAAATATGTGGGTCAACTATTCTTCTTTTTGAAAATATAGAAGTATTTAATACGCCAAAATATTATTATATTATTATAAATAATATCATATTTATCATATTATTAAATGAAGTTAATGATGAAGATAACTCGAGAAATATACATCGGATTGAATAACTAAAAAATGTGTTCAACATTTTAGAAAAATCTATTTCGAAGTATACTTCTCTAAATTATTCGACCGTTTCCAAACTTTTCAATGGAAAAGATTCTTATTCTTACTACATTTTACTCGATTACAGCGTCATCTACGATTTTCCGAAGAAAATGTTAAATACCAAAGCTTCGTATTTTTTTAAAGTAGAATTCAAATTTGAAATAAAAATAGGGCTGTGGGGGGATAATCATTTAAGATTTCAAAGTCCCCCCCCCATGTTCACCCAGAAGGCAGAGTTAGGAGGGGGAACTCTGATATCCCTAAATAGATTTTTAAAAAATATTGAACATGCATTTTTGTATTTTTCAATCCAATGTATATTTCTCGAGTTATTCGACCGTTTCCAGACTTTTCGGACACCCTGTATAAAAATTAAAACAATCTAGTAAAAGTGAAATTTATTCCTCAGATATAGCCATCGTCAATATAACGTCATCGTTACTCACAGACATGTTTTCGCTTTATAATATAGATATAGAATATATATACAGGACTATATGAAAGGTTATATATTTTTTCTCTGTCGTCTGCTTGGATATGAATACATTCGTATCAGTAGATTAATTTATTTAGCATCTGACATCGACTGTATAGAAATATAGGCATGCAATCCTTGTTATTGTGAAGGATTTTATAGTTTTGAATTTATTTTAATATTCATATTGTTGAGAGAAACTCGGTAGGATTTAACTATTTATGCTTAGGAATTTTGAACTTTGTAGAGAGAATTAAAATTCCATCGGTATCTTAGATTTGAAGATCTGAAATTCATCCTGTCGAAACAAAACTGCCATAGGGATTAAATTATTAATGCATATTTTACATTGTAACATTAAAAGGATATAGCAAAGAATAATTTACTTAAGGCATTTTTAATATATTACAGATCTGTATCAAAGCTTACGTAGATTGAGATTTTTTTTAAGTAATTGTATTTTTCAAGATATTTTTCATTGTATTTTCTTAAGGGCTAAAAATATTATTGTTAGTCGGCTTGAAGAAAAAAATAAACTTATAGCATTTTTGTGTGTGTGTGTGTGTGTTCTTATTTATTTACACGCATCTCAAATTTCGTTAAAATTTTCCAGAATAAAGTACTACTACATACCGAAGGATTTTTTAATCCTTAATTTTGCCTTTAACTTTAGAAAAGACATTTAATTACAGACTTTACACCACTTTTTAATCTTTGTAATTTTTATTCTGAAATACGGGTCACATTTCATATTTAGTTAAAACTCTTTCTATTCCTTCCTAAATATCTTTGAACTTCTAAAGTTCCTTTAAAATAAACCCTACTTCAAATAGTTTCTACCTAATCCTTGTTATTGTGAAGGAATTTATAGTTTTGAAATTATTTTAATATTCATATCGTTGAGAGTAACGTGGAAGGATTTAACTATTTACGCTTATAAACTTTGAAATTTTGTAGAAAGAATTAAAATTCCATCAGTATCTTAGATTTGAAGATCTGAAATTCATCCTGACGGAACAAAACTGCCATAGGGATTAAATTATTAATGCATATTTTATATTGTAACATTAAAAGGATATATCAAATAATAATTTACTTAAGGCATTTTTAATATATTACAGATCTGTATCAAGGCTTACGTAGACTGCGATTTTTTTTTAAGTAATTGTATTTTTCAAGATATTTTTCATTGTCTTTTCTTAAGGTTTAAAAATATTATTGTTAGTCGGTTTGAAGAAAAAAATAAACTTATTGCGATTTTTTTTTCGTGTGTGTTCTTACTTAAATTACACGCATCGCAAATTGCGTTAAAATTTTCCAGAACAAAGTACTACTTCATACCGAAGGAATTTTGAACCCTTAGCTTTACCTTTAATTTTTGAAAAGACATTTAATTAGAGACTTTACACCACTCTTTAATCTTTGTAATTTTTATTCTGAAATACGGGTCACATTTCATATTTAGCTAAAACTCTTTCTATTCCTTTCTAAATATCTTTGAACTTCTAAAGTTCCTTTAAAATAAACCCTACTTCAAATAGTTTCTACCTAATGCTTGTTATTGTGAAGGAATTTATAGTTTTGGATTTATTTAAATATTCATATCGTTAAAAGTAACTCGGTAGGATTTAACTATTTATGCTTAGGAATTTTAACCTTTGTAGAAAGAATTAAAATTCCATCGGTATCTTAGATTTCAAGATCTGAAATTCATCCTGATGGAACAAAACTGCCATAGGGATTAAATTATTAATGCATATTATACATTGTAACATTAAAAGGATATAGCAAAGAATAATTTACTTAAGGCATTCTTAATATATTACAGATCTGTATCAAAACTTACGTAGAGTGAGATTTTTTTTAAAGTAATTGTATTTTTCAAGATATTTTTCATTGTCTTTTCTTAAGGACTAAAAATACTATTATTAGTCGGCTTTAAGAAAAAATTAAACTTATTGCAATTTTTTTAAACTTCATTTTTCTTTCTTTTTTTTATGTGTGTATTTTTACTTAAATTACACACATCCCAAATTGTATAGTATAAAATGTAATATACATCAAGAATGTAAAAGAGGCAAATGATTTTTAATCTAGCTTTTATCTTTATTAAGGTTTACAAAAATATAATAAAAATTCTTCTGTGTAATCCGACATACCGTTTGTCGAATTCGCAGGTAAGCTTTTCGGCTTTCAGCTCTGTGACAACATTTATACGTAAAAAAATTACAGATTATTATTGGATGTAATGTCAATGTTAGTGCTACTAATTTGAATGTTAATGTAAATGCTATTAATTTGAATGTTACTGTTAACGCTGCTGATTTATAATGTTTGTTCGACATGAAAATGTTCACTTGTGAATTGATAGTATTCGTAAAGCCAACATTTTGTTTTCAGAAAACCGATTAATACACTGCTAAAACTACCCAGAAACATTTGTAATAATTACAAGCAGCACAAATCTATTAGTATATCTGTTAGTATATGTATTTGCTAATCAGAGTTTTTCCGTTAGTAAAAATGATCTCCCTATGAATGTTTCTTCGTTTTCTAAAATCGTTATTTTAAAGTATCAAACTTCTATTTAGATATTATATGAAATCATTTTTAATACTATGTCTGTACATTATACGCTCAAACGATCTTACAAAATGTATAGTTTCGTAATTTCTAACATACCTAATAAGGCTTGTAAACTGTTAAATGATGTGCAAAAAATGTTTCAAAAGTAATAGGATCTTTATGCAGGAAATGATCCTCAGCAGAAGAAAAAAGAATTTTTATGTAATAACTGTAGTTAAATACTCTTAATGCATATTTGTTATTAAAAATGTAATTAAATACTATAGATGCATATTTATAATTATAAATGTACTTAAATAATATAAATGCATATTCATAATTATAAATTAAATTAAATACAATAAATGCATATTTACTATTATAATTGTAATATATTTTGGGTTATATGTAAAAGGTAGTACATTTAAAAAATATTTATGTATTTTATCTAATTTTATTATAGAAGAATTAACCGCATTCGTTTTCTATAGATACATTGTATTGAAAGTATTGATATAATGAAAGATAAATTGGAATAATCTACCGCAGAATAGTGTTTTGTTATTTTTTACACTCAGCAAAAATATTATAAAAATGAAATTTTCATATTTTTTCTTTAAAAAACATTTCATTATTAAATATTAAAGCGTTTCATTGTTTATCTGTCTATCTATTTATCTATCTAGCTATTTATTGTATCAATTTATACTTATATAAAAGAACATGTTCTGACTGACTGAAAATTGACGCCGAGCCTCAACCATAATTCTTAGAAAAATGTTTGGAAGTCAAGTTCCTTACACAATGTAGATACCCACTAAGAAAGAATTTTTGAAATTTCAGCCCCTAAGGGTATTAAATGGGGTTTTATTTTAGGGGTTAAATTTTAGGTCATTTTGCCATATCTTATTAACAGTTTTAGGTATGCGAGTGAAGTTCAACATAACAAATCTACTAAAAAATTGTTAAATATATTGTTGTGAGCTCGGGGTTCGAAAGGACTGATGCCAATATATAAGAACAATAAAAAGGCTTTATTCACTATAAACAGTGCAATACGATCACAAATATCTTCTGAAAATTACAAGATATTCAGTAATCTTCAAATCCAATAAAAGCTAAGCAAAATTTCACACAGAAACAATGCGTTCAATACGACGTATCAACGACAAAATCGATCCGAGAAACACAGTTCTCAATGCAAAGCCTCTCGTATGAATTCAATCACAGTTGACAGACAACTAACTAACTGAACTGGTGGAGGTCCTTATATAGGTTTCAGAGATCTTTCCAGATTATTCCAGAGCCTTCAGATGCTAGAAATTACCAGAAAGTGCTTTAACTTTCGATAGAGAACCCAAGCAAGAAAGGATCCCAATGTATAGGTACAAGGGGTGTGTGGTTGCACAAAAAGTCGCCAAATCCGTCGCCAACTTGGCGACATTTGGCGATATATCGCCAAAACCATCGCCAACTTGGCGATAAACCCATTCCTTGGCGATTTTCCAATAGAACTCTATTATAAAACCGATGCTGTAAGGTTGTTTTCCTTGCAAACCATCTGAGGCTTTTAGCATTGAGTTACATGATGCTCAATAGGAAATACATTAATAATACTGCAATTTTCACAATAATCAAATAAAATAAATTTAAACAAATGGAATATTTACAGATATATACAAAATTCATAACATTGCCCCCCTCTCAAGGACTGCACGTCCCGGGCAGTTCAACCTTTGATCGGAAAGCAAACCCGTTACCAACAAATGCTATACTATTCAAAGCACTTAAAGCAAACATGGAAAATAACAATTAAACACATTCATAATGCTGAATTATACAAAATATACAAGTATTTACATAATAATAACATTAATAATGATAATGCTAAGCAAAAGAAATTATTACATTAACTTATATACAAGACCATGGTCATACTAATTTACATTATTTACATTACACTATTTAAAATCAATGCACTAAGTGCTATGGCCATAGTATGGAGCCAGCCTGTCGTAATGAACGACTCTAGGCTTCGAACTTGGTGACTTTCGGATCCGAATTACGACATCGTTCAGTCTGTTTAGGACTGTATAAGGACCGTCCCAGTGCGATTGCAGTTTGGGAGAAAGTCCTTTACGACGAGTCGGATTATAAAACCAAACCTTGTCACCTTTTTTTAATTGATGTCCCGTGGCTTTCGTGTCGTACCTGGTCTTCATCTTCTCCGTCTGTATATTGATCCGCTCTCGAGCCAAGTTGTGGACGTCTTCAAATCGTGCCTGGAGATTCTGCACATATCCCTCTGGCGATGAAGGCGCATCTGGAGGGCGACCAAAAAGCAGATCACAAGGTAAACGAAGATCACGACCGAAAAGCATCTGAGACGGGGAATAGCCGGTTGTTTCATGGACGGCGCTGCGATAGGCGAGAAGAAACAAGGGAAGTTTTTGGTCCCAGTCTTGTTGGTTTCTTGAGACTAGCAGTGAGAGATTGTTGAGGATGGTACGATTAAATCTCTCAACCATGCCATCCGATTGTGGATGTAAAGGCGTCGTCCTAGTTTTGTCCATTCCGAGAAGTTGACAGAGACCCTCAATCACAGCAGAGATGAAATTTCTCCCCTGGTCAGAATGCATTTGAAGGGGGACTCCATACCTTGATATCCACTGGTGTACCAAGGCATCCGCAACCGTAGAAGCTTCTTGATCAGGGATGGCATAAACTTCAGGCCATTTCGTGAAGTAGTCCATGACAACAAGGAGGTATTTGTTGCCATCAGCACTTCTTGGCAGAGGACCTAGGATGTCAAGGGCGATGCGTTCAAAAGGTGCTCCTACATTGTAGAGATGTAGTCTTCCTCGGCTACGTTTCTTTGGTCCTTTCCGAGCTGCACATGCATCGCAAGATTTGCACCATTGTTCGACGTCAGTTCTCGCTTTTCCCCAGAAGAAGCGCTCTCGGACTCTGTGTAATGTTTTCATGACTCCAAAATGGCCACCAGTGGGACTGCCATGTAATTCCTTGAGGATCTCAGGGATTCGGGATCGAGGAAGTACCAACTGCCACCGAGATGTCTTCCCATCTTCCGATTCGAATTTTCGGAACAGGACACCATTTCTGACGTGGAGGGAGTTCCAAAGAGCCCAATATTGCTTCGTCGTAGGACTGTAAGTCGAGATGTCTTTCCAACTGGGCTTCGTGCTAGAAGATTCTAATAACTCCAAGATTGGTTTGATGTCAGAGTCTGCCATTTGATCTTCTCGAATCTTCTCATCACTCCAGGGGTCTGGTGGCGTTGATAGTGAAGTCTTCGTCTGGCGTATGACATGTTCGGGATTATACTTGTTCTCCGCTCTGGAACAATAGCGACAACTTTCGGGACACGGTCTTCTTGATAAGGCATCAGCATTTCCATGCGATGAGCCTTTACGATGCCTGATGTCAAAGTCGTATTCCTGGAGTCGTTGTATCCATCTGGCTACTTGGCCCTCTGGGTTCTTAAAATTCATCAGCCATGTTAGGGATGCGTGATCAGTACGAAGGAGAAATTTCCTGCCATAGAGATAGTGATGGAAGTGTTCTATAGCTTTTACTATAGCTAATAACTCCTTACGAGTGACGCAATAATTCCGCTCTGGTTTCGACAAACACTTGCTCCAGTATGCTACGACTCGTTCTTGGCCATCTATTTCTTGGGAAAGTACAGCACCGACACTTTCATGACTAGCATCCGTGTCCACAATGAATTGTTTGTCGGGGTGTGGATAGGTTAGGACTGCAGAGGATGTGAGAGCTTCTTTCAGCTGCTGGAAGGAATTCTCGCATTCTTGTGTCCATAGAAACTTCTGCTTGCTTTCAGTGAGCCTATGCAAGGGTCTTGCGATGTTGGAGAACCCCTGTACAAACTTTCTGTAATAAGTGCATAGTCCCAGAAAGCTTCGCAACTGATGGACGTTTTCCGGACGCTTCCAGTTCTTTACTGCAGACACTTTTTCAGGATCTGTTCGAACACCTTCAGCTGAGATGATGTGTCCTAAATAATTTACTTCGCGTTGGAAGAACTTGCATTTCAGAGGGTTCAGCTTTAAATTCGCCGCTCTTAGCTTCGTTAACACGTTTCGAATATTTCCAAGATGTTCTTCAAACGTGCGGCCACCAATGATGACGTCATCTAGATAGATGAGACAAGCTTCAAAAGTCAGGCCTTTTAACACTGTCTCCATGAAGCGCTCGAACGTTGCTGGAGCATTGCAGAGCCCGAACGGCATAACTTTGAATTGCCAAAGTCCTTGTCCAGTAGTAAATGCGGTCTTCTCTTTGTCATCAGGATGGATCTCTACTTGCCAATATCCACTCTTTAAATCCAGAGTGGAAAACCATTTATGTCCTGAAAGAGTATCTAGCGTGTCGTCTATTCTTGGTAGAGGATAGCTGTCCTTCTTCGTGATATCGTTAAGTTTACGATAATCCACACAAAATCTTGTGGAGCCATCTTTCTTTCGGACCAACACGATGGGAGAGGCCCACGGACTTGATGACGGTTCGATGATGTCACTATCCTGCATCTCTCGTAAGAGCTTAGAAACCTCTTCTAGTTTTGCAAACGGCAAGCGTCTTGGATGCTGTTTAATCGGTGGATGGTCGGCAGTATCAATTCTATGACGTGTCAGAGAAGTGCGACCTACATCATTCTCGTTTTGTGAAAACACATCCGTAAATTCCTGGAACAGTCTTTCTGCGGCATGTCTCTGCTCAGGAGATAAATTCTCATTTCGTCCAATTTCAGGTGTTACACTTGTAGGCGGCTCCGACAACGTCAAGCTCGGGTCTTTGCAAACACAGGTGACTGGAGCACAGGTAGCAAGCACTTCACCCTTCTTGATAGTTCTAGACTTTTCACTTACATTCGTCATCCTCACAGGGATCACATCTCTCGACAGATCTACCAGCGCTGATGCTATTAGCACTCCCTTTGGGCTCTTCTCAGGATATCCAGTCAAGCCATACTGGAAAATTCTTTCGTTTCCAGTTAATCCAGGTATCATCATTTCGGTCCGAGGAGGGATGATAACATCTGCCTTGGCTGTGATCCGTTGAATAGACCCGGACTCATTTCCAAGTTTGAAAATAGTGACATCTTCTTGAGCTGAGCGTAACTCATTATTCTTAAAGTCCAGTGTAAATCCATGCTCTTTTAAAAAGTCCAGTCCGAGTATGAAAGGGTCTGAAATATCGGCCACGTAGACTGTATGGCGATAAGCGGCGTTCCCAAACTTTATTTCCAGTGTCATTCTTCCAAATATATCGATCTTATCTCCTGTCACCGTTTGAAGGATTACACGTGGCGGGGTCCAGGAGAGTTTTTCTTTCAGCCGCTGAGCTAGATCTTTCCGAATGATGGTCACATTGGCTCCTGTATCGATAATCATATTACAGGGCAAATCATTCACACTTCCGACTAGAAAAACTCCGTTCTCGCCGCAACTTCTTGCAGAAATTTCACATACTTGAAAATGAGGCTTCTTAAGATCTGGAAACCTCCGCCCCGCAAGATGGTCAATAATCAGTTTTCTTGCTCCTCCGTTAGCGGGTGAGCTATTACCTTCGGTGCTGGGTCGTCTTGGGCAGTCGATTTGGATATGGCCTTCTCCACCGCATTTCCAGCACTTGATCTTCCTGTAAGGTTTGTTGGCCATTAAGGAGTTCATCTTTCTCATTATGTCATTCATCTGCTGCTGTAAGCACTCCACAGCTCTATCCGACGTCTCAGGCAGGTTGGCTGCTCGCACAAAGTGTCGATCTTTCCTAGTAGCTTGCTGGGCTGCCTCGAATTTCAGAGCGTAAACCAAAGCCCCTTTTAAATCGCTGAGATCTGCAATCCGGAGTGCTTTCTGGATCTCAGAGTCACGCACACCATCAATAAAATGCTGCAGAGCCAAGCTTTCTCTAATTTCAGTCGGACAGTCAGGATAAGCAAGATGTGAAAGTCTCTCGACATCCGTAGCAAGCTCTTGCAGGGATTCAGTGGATTTCTGCTGTCGAGATTTGAGCTGGAGTCTGCTATATTCCTTCATGCATTTCCCGCCAAAGCGTAATTCTAAGGCACTGACGAGCGTTTCAAAATCCAGCGGTTCATTTGCAGGCAAAGTCTGTAGGACATCGGCAGCATCAGCTCGTAGAGAAGCAGCTAACTGGCAAGCCTTTGTCTGGGAATCCCATCCATTGGCGTCCGCTACGATCCCAAATTGTGTCTTAAAAACTGGCCATGAGGATTTTCCGTCATAGGTCGAGAGTTTAATAGCGGCCCGGGGAAGCATAGCTTGATACTTGACATCTTCGGGGTACTTTTCGGCAGTTATCTTTTGTTTTTTCACATTTTCCAACTCCTTTTCTATACTCTCTATCCTTTCTTCTACGGTATTGGCTGTCTTTTGAACTTTTTCCTCTATTTCCAGAAATCTTCCTTCAAATTTGTTTTCCACGCTGTCAATTCTTTCATTTAAAGATGTTATTTTATTATCTATTAATTCTTTCAACTCACCAAGGTTGGTTGACATATCCTTCTTCATTTCTTCCGACATCTCTTTCATTTCAGCCTGGTTTGCGGTCATTTTCTCATCTATCGCTGACATTTCCTTCTTCATTTCTTCCGACATCTCTTTCATTTCAGCCTGGTTTGCGGTCATTTTCTCATCTATCGCTGACATTTCCTTCTTCATTTCTTCCGACATCTCTTTCATTTCAGCCTGGTTTGCGGTCATTTTCTCATCTATCGCTGACATTTCCTTCTTCATTTCTTCCGACATTTCCTTCATCATTTCTTCCGACATTTCCTTCATTTCAGCCTGGTTTGCAGTCATTTTCGCATCCATCGCTGACATTTCCTTCTTCATTTCAGCCTGGTTCGCAGTCATTTTCTCATCCATCTCTCCTAATTTCTCCAATAATTTAGTCAGTTGCGCCTCCATTGCTCTGGTAATCGGCATTCAACCCCACTCCTGACACCAAATGTTGTGAGCTCGGGGTTCGAAAGGACTGATGCCAATATATAAGAACAATAAAAAGGCTTTATTCACTATAAACAGTGCAATACGATCACAAATATCTTCTGAAAATTACAAGATATTCAGTAATCTTCAAATCCAATAAAAGCTAAGCAAAATTTCACACAGAAACAATGCGTTCAATACGACGTATCAACGACAAAATCGATCCGAGAAACACAGTTCTCAATGCAAAGCCTCTCGTATGAATTCAATCGCAGTTGACAGACAACTAACTAACTGAACTGGTGGAGGTCCTTATATAGGTTTCAGAGATCTTTCCAGATTATTCCAGAGCCTTCAAATGCTAGAAATTACCAGAAAGTGCTTTAACTTTCGATAGAGAACCCAAGCAAGAAAGGATCCCAATGTATAGGTACAAGGGGGGTGTGGTTGCACAAAAAGTCGCCAAATCCGTCGCCAACTTGGCGACATTTGGCGATATATCGCCAAATTTGGCGACAAAAATAAGTCGCCAAAACCATCGCCAACTTGGCGATAAACCCATTCCTTGGCGATTTTCCAATAGAACTCTATTATAAAACCGATGCTGTAAGGTTGTTTTCCTTGCAAACCATCTGAGGCTTTTAGCATTGAGTTACATGATGCTCAATAGGAAATACATTAATAATACTGCAATTTTCACAATAATCAAATAAAATAAATTTAAACAAATGGAATATTTACAGATATATACAAAATTCATAACAATATATTTCAGCAGTTTTAAAAATTCAACCACTAAGAAAGTTAAATGGGGGATCGAAAGTTTTAGGTCATTTCGCCATATTTCAGTAGCAGTTGTAGGTTGGAGTATGAAATTCTGCATAACAAATCTACTAAAAAAATAGTTAAATGCGTATTTCAGCGATTTTTGAAATTGGACCACCAATGGAGGTTAAGTGGTGGGGTCGAAGTTTTAGATCACTTCGCCATATTTCAGAAGTTGTTGGACGTAAGAGCGCAAAATGCAACGTAACAAATCCACTACAAAAATAGTTGTACATGATTTTAGCGATTTTAGAAATTTAATCCCCAATGGGGGTTAAATGTGGGGGGGGGGTCGACAATTTTTGGTCATTTTTCCATATCTCAACAGCAGTTTTAAGTAAGAGCATTAAAATCAGCATAATAAATCTACTAAAAAAATAGTTAAATAAATAGTTATTTCAGCGATTGTAGATCAATTTTAGTTATTTTGTTGTCAATATAGGCTATAAACCCGATAATGGAAAATTAGACAATTAAGACAACTATTGCTGATTTTTGATTAGGTATTCCGTAAGGCATTTTTCAAGAAAAGGTTTTCCTTGATTTCATATCCAATTCATATTTTTGAATATATTTTATACAGAAAAATATAGCAAACTATTTCTTTAAGATCGCGACAGTTTTCTGTAATACAATACTGTATCACCAGACGATTTTTATATGCCTGTTTATATACACTTAACTTTAAGAAAGACTCTATATCAAAATTATATTTTTCGAATATATGAATATGAATTAAATATCATATTTCATATTTCGATAAATTTCATTGTATTTCTCTTTAAAATCTTTGAACGGGTACAGATCCTTTAAAATAAATCATACTTCGAATTGCAGTTGAGATTTCGAAGTCATAGTAAAGGAAGTTTGGAATGAATTTAAATATTCCCATCTTTAATCATTGTACTTTGATGGATTTAACTGTTTACGGTTATGAATTATGACATTCCTCGATAAAATGAATTTTCCTTTTAGATCAAACCTTCGATGGTTTGCGATTTATGCACGAAGGCACAATACAAATCTTCCATGAGATATAAAATATTAAAGAGTATTTTAACTTTAGAATAAAATTTTAATATTACTTTCATTTTTGTACTTAACGTAGATGTAGATATTTGTATAAAGTGTGATAAGTATCTTTCCACGTCTAAAATAAATAAGAATGAAAAATCACGAGTTAAACATAGATTACGATACACTTTCCAACACATTAAAACACTCCGCAAACGAGTTTTCCTCATAGACCGTAATGTTACAGAATTCTTTTTAGTGCTCCTGTAAATGAGCTTTTAATACTATACACTTCATTTTCAATTCTGAACATGACATAGTAAACTTAAATTATACAAATTAATTACATGGCAATCCGAATTTATTTACTACAGTTGGAGCACGGGCAGGTGGCAGACAGAAAAACCAAATTCATAAACACTTTTCAACTATGTTACAAAGTGTTAAAAACAGCAAAATTCAACTTTTATGTAATTATTATTGAACTAATCTTTGTCTTAATTACTTTTGAAAACAATTCACGCATATCAGTATTACTGCAATTTATACAATACTATGAATTCTGTTTGACAGTCTTGAGAGAAAATTAGTCTTAAACATAAATATATCGTTTTATTCCTTAATTGATTTAAATATTCATTTTATTGCAATTTATGTAAAAAAATAACATCAAAAGATTCTTTAGTCGCGTTTATTCTAAAATTTGAGAGCTTTAAAAAAGACAAAAGAAAATGTGTAAATCATTTCTAACACTTTTTAACATAATTGAAGATTTAAAGATATACAATTATTATAATACAGACATACATACAATAAATACAATAATCCAACATGGAGTGATTATTGTATTTATTGTATATATGTCTGTATTATAATAATTGTATATCTTTAAATGCGGAATGAAGGCGTTGTTTATGTGTGTTTTAATATAATTGAAAATTGTTTATGAGTTCTGTTTGTCTGTCCGTTTGCCCGTGTTCTAACTGCCATAAATATAGCCATGTTCCCCTGTGATTGATGTATGTTATTGAGAATTACCATGACATATTCGATATTGAAAATGAAGTGCGTCACATTTGCAAATCATTTAAAGGAGGACTCAAAAGAATTCCATTTGTAAAGAATTGAGCCCCCTCATCCAGGTGCACTATGTGTCATTCTAGCATTTCCTGTGAGTACACTTAACTGCATACCTTCCCTCGCTATTTTTGCCTTGAAGACTAGCAGACGCCGAATTCTATTGTATTGTGAGCGGAAAGTTCGGACTGTGATGTAGTGGTAAGGTGTTACCCAAAGAGGGGTCTTATGCCTTGATCCTTGCCGAAGTCGTGGGAAAGAGAGCATCTGCGAGAGAAGCGATCTCTGCATACGATTTTTAGGTTTGCGCCCGAAACTTTGCCTTTTGTCTTAGAACGTCCAATGACGGACTTAGTGAAAACGAAACAGAGGGATCTCAAGGCTGCTAAGAGGCTGGAAAGTTTCGAGGGGCCCGCCACGACAAAACCCCGCCCCCAGAAGAAGTTCCCCTGCGAGGATGAAAAGTTGGAGAGAGGAGTTGTTTTGGAGAGATCGAAAAGAGAGTGGTGACTCTCTGGTAAAAGGAGGAAGAAACGAGAGTTTCCGGACTTAGCACAGTAGAAGCGCTAGTGAGGCCTGACCTTTATGTGTTTTGATACGGCAGGTATCAGGTATAAATCCTAGTGAAGAGAAAAGCACTACCCGTGCTAGAGTGAGAGTTCTTAAACTCTGAATGATTGAGAACGAGTAGTTTTTCCGAAAGAGAAGGAACGGACGTGCCTTGATCCGTATGAACTCTGGCTAGAAGTTACGACTGATCGTAACATTTGGAGACTTTAGTTTGGTTCCAGTTATACTCAGAGTCAAGAGAACATTAATTTATTAGCGATTGACTCACGAAAAATAATTAAATGCTGTATTAACATCTTGTACATATTTTTTATTAGAATTAATATTGTTATGCAATAAAATTCTATTTTCTAATTTATGCGAGAGATTCTCTTTGCCAACGATCTGACCTCGCTACCACTCAACATCTTTATCAGGTCGGTATAGAGGAGTTATTACACATTACATTATGTTATAGTGAGAAATATAATTTGAAGCATTTTAATGATGTTACCCTATTTAAAACATATTGAAATTGATATACATCACTAAGGCTCACTACAAGATGATTAATATTGAATTTGGTACGCTTAGCATTTATCGTTCATTTACAGGGACGCACAAAAGAGTTGGTTACATTACTGTCTATGAGAGATAATTGTTGGAAATTCCTTTTCAGTTGTGGTATGCGTTTATACATCTAACTAATTTTTTGTGTATTATCTGGTACTTATAAATTCTATAGATCATACACAGGGCTTCACAAAAGAATTCGTATAAAATTCCACTTATTGGCGGAAAGGTTGAAAGGGGAATTTTCATTTGAGTTATGCGTTTCTTAACTGTATTAATTTTGGCATACTATGAAGTACAGATACAAGAATAGAGATTACAAGGCTTCACAAAAGAATTCTGATATTTGTCCGACTACAGGGGTTAATTCCTGATATTAGATTTTCAAAAGCGTTATGAATTTTCCAAATTGTGTATTTGCAAGGAAGGTCTCCATAAGCACATACTCAGAAAATTTTGAAAATATTACAGAATATTTTTCTCATGAGGATATACTCGCTTATAAAAAACATTGCTGTGGAACCACGATATAACACCCGTAAAAAAAATTAAAAAATCGTGTTTTTGGCGATTTATTGCGATTGGCGACACAATGAAATTAAAAACAGAAACGCTGTTATGATAAATATTCTTTTAGGAAAAACTTTTTCTACTCTTTATACTGAACTAGTTTAAGTAAGTTTAACTCAAGTAAATACACTTTTATAATTACGGCTTTGCCATATATATTTATATGTATATATAAAGAAAATTAAACAACCATATTTTACGGTTTAGAAAAAAAATTAAATTGATTAAAAATTCTTCAAACTAAAAATTAATGTCTGATTCAGAGCCCTGACAATATAGATTAAAATCGCTTATATTTGGCGAGGAAAAAGTGTTGCTCGAAAAATCGCGTCTTTTTGCGCCAAATATTCGAAAATATTTTATTTGCTTATAGATTTTCTACTGGGATTTCGCAGTTAGCTGGTCTTTTATTACGTACATGAGTTGTTCCATTAGTATGTTTTTTCAAATATTCTGAGTATGTGCTTTAAGGAGACCTTCCTTGTTAGACACCATTTCTCACCTCATTAAACGATGAAGCTTTGTTGCAGTATTTTGAAAGTGTTGGAAAGTGTTTCATAATCTCGGCGCAGGTTTTCTGTATACATAAAATACGAAAATAGATGAAACGCAAGCTAAAGAAAAATTTTGTCTTCATTTTAAAAAATCAGGTAATGCAAAGCTTACTCGCAACAACTATAAGATGGAAGAATTCTTTTAGAATGAATACGTGAAACAGATCGTAGACAGAAAATATTAGAAAAGCCCATTCGACAGGAACACAGCCGCAGCAAAAAACAAATTCAACCTTACTAAAAAAATGCCCGGAAGCAATATGTGACAACCAGATAAACTGCTTTCTGGAACCAAAGCAAGACTAAAGTAGAAAGTGAGGCTGTAATACAAAGTTGTATCCTCATGATTACATCACGGTGATGCTTTGTGATTCTTGCGATCATGAAGGTGAGATACATTCCCCATCCAGAACATTTTTTAATACATTTACACTGTTATTCAAAACATAGAAATAATCCAGATATATGCCTGAAGGCTGACTTATAATTCCATAATGATCATCGTACTCATAAAAATGCGTTTTATTTCTAAAAATCATCCAATTTTTCTTGCGAACCAAATACATTTTATTATCTAAATTTCAGAATGTAAGACAGTAAACTGAAGCAGATCTTAGACATCCCGACAGAGCCATCTCGACAGAAACACAGAAAGCAGATTCAATCCTACTCATTGAACCTATCCTGCCCGGAAGCAAAATGTCAGAAACGACTGGAGCAGCTCTTTCAGTGAGAACCAAATAAACTCACTGCACGACATACACCGTGACATACCAAAATGTGAGAACTAACTGGAGCAGCCGTTTCAGTGAGAACCAGATAAACCCAGGTTTCTGGAACCAAAGCAAGGGTGAACTAGAAAGTGAGGCTGTAATACGAAGTTGTATCCTCATCATAACATCACGGTGATTCTTTGTGAGTCATGTGACCGTGAAGGCGAGATACATGGACTGTCCGGAGCATTTTATAATAGGTTTACACTGTTATTCAAAACATAGAAATAATCCAGATATATGCCTGAAGTCTGACTTATAATTCCATAATGATAGCCACACCCATAAAAATGCCTTTTTTTCGAAGAATCAACGATTTTTTCTTGTAAAACGAATACATTTTATCATCTAAATTTATGAAAGCAAGAAAGTAAACTGAAATAGATTTTAGATAGAAAATATTAGAGCTAGCTCGAAAGCAACACAAAAAGAAGATTCTGTCCAACTCAAAAATTCCTGGAAGCAAAATGTGAGAAACGAGTGGAGCAGCTGTTTTAGTGAGAACCAGATAAACTCAGTGCACAATATTTTCCATGCACAACATATTTAATTATACTCTTTTATAAAAGTCACCATGTTTTATGTATGTGTAGATGGGATTTTGTAGCCGGTTATTCCTCCACTTCCTGATAGGCTAGGAATATAACAATTATGTACATAGGTGTGTTTTCTATGACGATACGACATTTTGATATATTTAGAACTTATCTGAAAATTAATAAATTAAATTTAAGACATGTTTTCTATAGCACGTCACAGTGGATAAATCGAGAAATATTCTTTATAGTTACAATTGTATACGAATCTGAACAACAATGGCTTTAATGATACGTAAATGTACGCTCGCCGAAATAAGCAAAATTGATGAGAAACTGCAAAGAAGAAATATTTTAAATACTAAAAAGTCGAAAATAGAAATAAAAAAAAAGAGTATAATATATATTTTTTAAATATGATTTAATTCACTAACAGTTTCATATTAATTAATTTAATTAGGAATGTTATATACGTTATACATGTTAAGAAATTAATTTATAAATCCTAAAAAAAGAATAAATAAAGTTTAAATAATGCTTTTTTTTCTTCCGTTGCCACATCTTAAAAACGAAACAGAGCAAAAATAATATACATTTTTAATAAATTCACTAGCTCGTGCTTTCAACCAAGCGTAAAAAAGCAGTGATTTTTTTCACTGTCCAGTTCGGTTCACATTAACGCATTGTAAAAGAATTCTTTTGGAAAAATCATAAACGGCATTCTTGAAATTAGACGTGATTTTCAAGATAAATATTGAATGCTTATAAATGAGTGTTTTAAAAAACTTTTTTTATTTTTATATTTA
Organism: Maratus michaelseni; assembly: GCA_963931845.1. Classification (NCBI taxonomy): domain Eukaryota; kingdom Metazoa; phylum Arthropoda; class Arachnida; order Araneae; family Salticidae; genus Maratus; species Maratus michaelseni. Next base: position 89,074,648 of record OZ007595.1, on the reverse strand, counting down.
TTTTATAAATCATTTAAAAAATAGGCCTTTTTTTAATTTTAAATATTACTATTTTGTAACCTTTGAGAGATTCTTATACTCTATTTCAAAGAAGAATTATTTGACTGAAATATTAACTTAAGTATTTTCAACAGTGTAAGGTTAGAGGTAAAAAGAAAAAGAATGCTATTTTTATCTTAGAATTCATTTACTTAACTTATTATCTACACTTATCATTTTGAGAATGCATTTCTTTTCTCTACTTATATTGAGTAAAGTTTAACGTTTTTGTTCTTTGTTTTGGAAAAATATTTCTCGAAATCTTTTTATGTAACAGCTTATTTATTTTTATTCAATCACCTAAGAATGCGAATGTGATTTTCTAATTATAATTAAATGCAGTGAAAACCGCAAGTTTGTGTTTCACTGTATGAATTAGTATACATATTAAAAAGAAAGAAAAAGTTGTAGTAAAGTAAATTAAAAACAAAAAATATATTAAATGTGTGTTATCTTAAATGTTATGTATAAAATCCAATTTTCATAAAATATCATTGCTGTAAAAGGAAATATGTCAGAAATTAAAACTAATTTTTTGATACAACGTAAAAGAATAATTGATACTACATAAAATTTTTTATGCGGAATTTTAAAAAATATTTTTTAACATTAGATTAATGGTATATGTCATATATATATTTAAGTTTAAACATACTTCATTTCCTTTATGACGTGCGTGATCATCAAATTAACTGACGCTCTAGTATTTTTATTATGCATGATTTCAAAGCACGAGTTATAAAAAGTCTAGATCACGAGATCAAGATTTGAATATCTTCAAAATTGGAAAAAGAGCCAGGCTTTTTATCACGGAGGAAACGTCGAAGTGTGGAAGAGTCAATTAAGACACTGCTAGGCCTAATTGGACTATGCGACAATAAGTATATTGTATGTTTTGGGTGAGACATGTAATATATTGTGAAGAAATAACCAACGAAGCGTTGTGGAATTGTTTTTCTAGAGTGATATTAAAGTTCACGTTTTTGTTATTTTGAAGTTTAGTTGTTCAATTAATTCAGTAAATTAACTTTTTACATATCTCCTTACTATATACATATAGATTGTGATAATAGCAAATGAATACCGAATACAACTATAGCTTTTTTTAAATGTTTCAGAAATTTTTTCTAATACAGTACGTGACAGAAAGAATCATCTTATTAGTAACATCTTATGAAAAACGACCTGTTGTTTGTGCATTTAAGTGTATATGTAACTTTCAATTTATTTTCAATAACTAAAATAAGTGTGTTTTTTTTAATTTTTCCCAGCTTCATTATGTGACAAAGAAATCAATCAATATATATGCTACGGTAAATGTGATTAATCCTGTGATTATGTATAATTACCGGTAATACATTTGTAAATCGATTAGAGTGGATCAAGGAAAAGTGAAAGTGATAGATAGTGAAATAAATTTTAGTGAAAATGTTTAAGTGTGAAAAGTGAAAGTGAATTGATTAATGTAGTAAATAGTGTGTTAAGTGGTACTTTAGTATGTTGAGGTTGCTCGTCAGTAAACTTCCCGATTCCCCTCACTAATGTTAATCCTGTGGGCATAGGATGAATTAGAATTTTTAAAATATCGTCTCAGGAAATTACAATTTTAAGTTTTTGTTTTATTTTTACTGTTCTTAAAGGATGTCTCTTTTTACTTACCCATCATACGTAGTATAGGGTAAGTCTTGTAATCGTTTTGATAACCAAAAAATTTTTTTTGACGGATTTACACGTTTCAGACACTGGAGATTCCGAAAAACATATTTTTAGAAAAATAATTTTTTGCCGTCCGTCTGTGTGTCTGTGTGTGTGTCTGTGTGTCTGTCTGTAAACGCTCCATCTCCCGAAAAAATTGAGATAGAGACTTGAAATTTGGTATGTACTTAGTATGTAATGATGGGAAGAAGCCTATTTCATTTCAATAACCTCGATTATCCGGAACTAATTTTTTCGGACTCTCGAAATATTCGTTCTGATAAAGATATATAAAATTTTTCGAAATTGTTTATTTTAAGAAATGAGTATAAAAGACAATAAAAAAACATAAATTTTACATAAAGCATGAAGTCGATCGGATAATGAGTTGCCGAGATATTTGGAACCCTATTTTCCACACTCTTCGAATTTTCATGACCCTGTATTTCATCCAAATTTCACTTTAAAGATATATTTTAATTGGGGATTTGATGCTTAATCAGATACAATAAACCGCTAGTTAATAGGATTATTATTTTTGGAGTTATAAGGAAAAACCTCTTTCAAGCAATTCAGTAATCGAGCCTGTAAAGTTTGTGACGTCATCAAGCCACGATTTTATTTGAAATGCAATGCATTTTATAAGTAGTTTACACATTTTTATTTTAATATTTTACCTTATGCATATCCATGATGGGTAAGTAGTACGGTGGCCCCCAACGATTTGTTTTCTTAGTTATCAAAATATTTCTAAAATATGTGCTTAATTTATAATTTTATGTGTTAATATCTTAACGAAACTGACCAAGATTTTAACACTTCACATAAAATTAAGTATATATTTTAGAAAATTATTACCACTTAGAAAAAAAGAAACATCCCTTAAGAACACTACAAAGAAAACAGAAGTTGAAAATGTTAATTTCCTGAGGAGGTATTTTAAAAATACGAATGCATCCTACGTTTATAGGATTAACATTAGCGAGGGGAATCGAGAAGTTTACTGACGAGCAGCCTTAAGTAATATTAACATTCCAGAGGATGCTGAAGTTTAAAAGCTGAAGAGATCTTATCAGTGTTGAATTGAAAAGAAGGAAACAGAAAGAACAGCGAATAAAAAAAACAGAGGAGAACAGAGAAACACGTTTAGCTTCACAATGGAAGATGATGAATAGATTCAGAGAAAACTTAAAAGATGAACAACAAGAAGAAACTGGAGAAGAGGATCGAGTGAGAGACTCAGCAAGCAGACACGGAGAAACTGCTGAATAAGCACTATCACCAAATGAACTAAGTAGAGTTTCAGTGAGTGAAGTTCGTGAAAGACAACGTTCGCAACATTGGTGGACGAGAAGTGCGAAGTAGAGATTACAGTTTGGCAGGTTAGTCATTCCGTTATGAACCGCCGAAAGACTACAAAAAACACAAACACATTGGCAAAATAGCTCAAGTGTGTCAGAATTTCTGTATTTAAAGATTCATTTTTTAATTAACATTTGATAAGAGCTGGCTGGCTTTGTCCGAAGGAAGCGATGGTAACCTCACCTAGTATATAAATGAAAATCGATATCATGCTCATTTAAAAAAACACGAAAAATTTTTTTTTAAAAACAACCCGCATAGCATGCACAGTCACAGTGACGTCATTGTGACGTCACTGTGAGTCACGTACGTCACGTCACATCTGTGACCAAAATGACACCACTTTGTAACGTCACACTGTGATCAAAATGTGAACGTCTTGAAGATCTAAAGAAAACTTAAAATAAACTTTAGAACATCTTATGGCATGAAAAAAATTATTTTTTGACAGCTTTAAAAATTTTTGTGACGTTGCAATGACGTCACTGCAAGTCACATAAGTCACGTAAAACCTATGACCAAAATGCCAACACTCTGTGACTTCACGGTGTGATCGGAGAGAGAATTTGGAAAAAAACTCATAAAATATAGAATTGAATTATGTCATGTACCTAAATCATTAATCGTCACACATTGTCACACATTATTTAAATATATTGTATTTCCAAAATAAAATAATAAATAAATATTTGTCTACATATATGAGGCAGATATTTATTTACAATTTCCATTGCCATTTTCATGAAATTTAACAAAATATACTATATAATACACAGGTAAAAATCCTTAAATAGAAATTTAGTAACGTAGGAAAGTTTTGGCGGAAAGTAATTCAGAAATAGATCTCCCATTCTAATAAAACTGTTAGCGATTTAGAGATTTGTTAGCATTTTAAATACAAACATTTAATTTGTTTTCCTACCACCGCATAGAACTCATTTGCTAATTTTGTGATACTAAAAATATTTTTAAAATCTCCAATCTCTTATTATTTTGAGGGGCCACTCAACCCAATCATCAGCTTTCTGTTTAAAAAGTGAGGACACCATTTTTGTGAGTTCGACATCGGGGGTGCTCGGGGTGACCGTCGAACGCGTTCAAGATTTTTCTTGTACTGAATATTTAAGGTGGTTGGTTCTCAACTGACCTGCTCCACAACGCGAAGCTTTCTGACATAATTTCTGACTCATTTTTAAACGCAAAGGCATAAAATGGGCAGGACTGACTATGGAAGCAATTTGAAATCGAAATGAGTTTTCCATTTTTTGATAAATAAATTACTTATCGAGTTATAAGCAATTCGTGTCACGTGACGACTGGTTTTTCTCTTTTCTTTCCCTGTTACGTCGGGTATTTGGTTCAAAACGCTGAATTAGACATTCTTTTCCGAAAGATCTTCTGATTTTACTAAAAAATGGAAAACGTCTTTCAATTACAGAGTTTCTGAATAAAAACAAAAGCCAATTTCATGCGTTTCCGAACAAAAACGAATTAAAAATGTGTCATAAAGTATATGTCATTCCTATAGCAATTTATTCCAAAACTGGTCAGTGCTTAATAAGATATCACCTCTGTTAAATATATTGCTCTTTTCAATAGAGTGTAAAAAATGAAAAAATCGTATTTAGGAAATCTGATTGCAGAATAGTATTTATATTTATGTCGTAATTATTTTATAAAGATTATTAAATCCATTTTTATTTAAAATTTATGTTTACTTTGGACGCCTAAAACAAATGCAACTGATTAAAAAATATATAAAAATTTAAATTTTCACAGCTTATTTCCAAGAATATTAAACTCTCTCATATAAAAACAGAATATTATAGTTTTATTAGAAGTTATTTGTCAGCCATATAAACTATAAAGCATTTGAAATGTCTTTATTTAACTGTTTTCTTTCTATTCTTTTTCTGGAAACACCTGCTAGATGTTACTTTGTGGTAAACATTACTGCGCAGATCATGATCGCAGATGTTGAGGGCAGACGATTATTTTCACCAGCGGATTAGAGTGTGTGGTGTTCTTTTAAGTTTGTGGAAGTATATTGTGGAATTTATACCGTGAAAGTAAATTAACGTTTTAAAGTGAATCATCCATTTTAACCTATCCTTATGTCTAGCTGGGTGCGTTATTAAGGTCTGCGTGATATTTGATATCTCAAATCTATGAACACACCTAAGCTGGACACTTTGAAAATTAAAGCAGAGGATTTGAGTCTCATTTTTCAATGAAAAGGAAGCAGTCAACGACCATTAAAACTTAATCCCTAGAACTGGTGGTTTTACTTATAGATTAGCAGGTAACTTTTAACGTCTTCGCAGTTTTGTTAATAGTGCATATTTAGTAATGGTACATTAATAGTGCATTATTTAAATGTTAAGACGTTTAAATCTTTTTTTTTTTAATCACTTGTATAAAATTTTATCTTTGTTTTAAATCGTTTTAAATAGAGAGTTTGGAAAAAAGCTTAAAGTATTTACTAACAATATATATTCTAAATGTAAAGTGTTATTTATAACGAGGAATGTATTTATATTTTGCGTTTCTCAGTTCAATTTTCATAGTTATTCATTGTAATTAAAAACATTGCAATTTTTAAAACTATTAATATTTGATTTACAATTTGAAAATTTCTTAGCTAGTGGAGGTTTTGAGAAATAATTTTCTGGTATATTTGAAATAATTGCGACAATTTAACTCATTACAAATTTAGTTGTCAAGATATGTCAATATTAGGTGCACAAAAATAATGAATATTGATGAAACAATAAAACAGCTATTCAGTTAAGGTAATTTTTCCAGTTATGTTATCGAATTTTTTCTATAGTAAAAATTGATATTTAAGCTCTGCATTTAGTATTCTATCAAAAACTATAAATAAAATAATTTGTAAAGAAAAAAAAAATTTTTTTTCTTTGCGTTTATGATCCTAAGTTTTAAATTTCATTTGCTTCGAAAAATGTTTTATTGCTTGATACAATGTTTATTATTTAATAATATCTCACAATAGGTAGATCTATTATTTAAATGGATTCCTAATATAAATATTTCACAATGCTTATTTAAAAATCTATACTTTTATTTTCATTAAATTTGTAATCAAATCCAAAATAACTAATTTCTGAATTCATTTTTATTCGGAAACACATGAAATTGGCAGTGTTCTTATTCAGAATATATGTAATAGAATGAAATTTTCCATTTTTGACAAAAGATGTTTCAGAAAACACTATCAAAGTCGGTGTTTTGAACCGAATTTCCGACGTGCAGCATCAGAAAGGGAAAAAACGTGACCAAAATTGCTCTTAAGCATTTCATTTATCTAAAAATGGAAAACGCTATTCATTCCAAATCGCTTTAATAATCAGGCATGCAAGTGCCAAGCGTTTAAAAATTTGTTCATAAATGTGTCAGAAAGTTTCGTGATACTGAACGAGGGGAAATATGGCAAAGTATACATATTTAAAAACTTCAATACTTAAAAGCAAAATAGCATAGTTTTAATTATTGTCAACATTTTTGGTGGTTACATAAAACAAATGGAAGTCGAAGTTATTTTTAAAAGTGGTTATTTGCACAATAGAATTTCATATTATTAAAATATTTAATTTTATTATAATTTTTAATGGATTCATCTATTATTTTTATATTAGTATGCGTTTTTTACATTTATAATTTTCTTGTTTAACGGCTACATTAGCCGGTTTCCCATTCAGATGCAAAGTTTTAATTTGAATACGAGTTGCATAAAAAAAATGATTGCCGATCCAATCCTTATCGTCGATCTTATCCGTATTTGGTGAAATCTTGTTATCCGAATCTATGCGAAATCATTTATCAGGTTCGGTCGGGTTGTGGGCCTACAGAATTTTTGTTGTTGTTGTTGTTGGGTTAGGGTAAGATTACGGGTTGAATGTAAATATAGTTTCAGTCAACCATCATTCATGTTCAAGTAGACATTCAATCATGTTCAAGAAGTATATAACCGGATTCGTGCATGACTCTAGATCCGAGCCGACATCAGAAATTGTATCGTAACACAATTTCTGATAAAATCTGGTTACTTGGTCGTATGCAAGATTCTATTCTGAACAAGACTTACAATAAAAACATTATACCCGACTCGGGTCAGATCGGGTTCACGAAAATCAGGTCACACGACAACTAATCCAAATCTATTCTGTAGCCAAACAAATCCAAAAAGATCGATCCGAAGTTTCTGGATTGTATTCGGGTAAAATCTGGTCACCCGACCCGGTTCAGTGTCGTCACAAACGTCACAAACTTGAACCATAAAAAAATTTTGATCCGAACAATCCGTATAGGATTCGGGTAAAATCTGGTCACCCTATCCGATGCAGATTCCTCACATTTTTTACATTGAAGTCGCCCTGTGACTTCACAAAGTAGTCACATTGTGAGGTCACAGAAAGCCTTGAAAACGGCCATAAAGACCTCGCATTTACGTCACAGTGACTTCACATCGACGTCACTTGACGTCACGACGACTGTCACAAAGTCACAGTGTGACTTCACAGTGACGTCGCCGTGATGTCACCATGCCTTACGGGAAGTGACAAGTGTTAATTTTGTTTACACATCTTGCATCAATAATTAATCATATAACTTTAGTGCATAACAAAATATTAAAAGAATTTTCTTTACCTGTAAACTTTAAGCCAAATAACAAAATCAAAATAACACTAAAATTTTCAACCATAAAACAATTGATTAGGTTTGATAATTAAAGGAGCATTATAAGATTAAAGACAATTTACAATAGAATATGAGGGTAGTCATAATTGTATGTGAGGTAAAAGTATAAGTAAAAAATAAAAATAGTTTTTTAAAACAATATTTTATAAGCATTTAATGTTTATCTAAAAATTTGCGCCTAATTTCATGAGTGCAATTAAGGTTTCTCGGAAAACGATTTTGTTACTGTACGTTAATTTGGTGTGGGTTCTAATTATGAAAAATTTACCGCTTTGATTTACGCTTTGTAGAAAGAGCAAAGTAATGAATTTATATTTTTTAAAAATGTAATATTGCTTTGTTTCTTTTATAACGCATGACAACAGGAAAGAAAAATCACATTGTTTAAACTATCTATTCAGAAATTCTAAATTATTTTCTAAACATATAATCCTAACTAAATATTAACAATTAATTGAATATTTTATTGTAAAAATATCCTGCATAATCTCATGAAAAAACTGTTTGATGTACCTTATTTATTTGACAGCCGTTCTATAATTAAACTGACGGATTCAAACATAAAAAGATAATAAGTAAATATCGATAAAATAAGACACTGTAATAAAAGTCAATTATAAGAGGCGCATTCTGTGGTTAATTTAAAGGAATTTTATTGGATAAGCGGACTCATAAGATATTCACGCTATCTATTTTTTTGTGCGGCCGTTGTGTTTAAGGATTGATCATTTGCACAAATTACATGTAATGAACCAATTCAATTATAATTATTGTGGAATAGACTTTTTCAGACATAATACCAACCATACCAATAAAAAGTATGTCTTTCGTCGAATTGCAATAGATTTCGTCAAAATAAATTATGGTATTCCAATAAATTTGTGTTGTTATGATGCACAGTAAGACAATGCAGAAACCGAATAAAACATTCTTAATATAAAAAAAAATTGGCATAAATTTAATTGATAAAGAATTGATTAATGGAATATGAATTATGTTCCTTAAGAATATATATTACGTTTTTCTATAAAGTTCTAAACTTAGCATTAAACGTAACAAAAATGGTATTTGAATACAACATACTGTCTAAAAATAATAAATATATCAGTACAAAAGGAAATAAAAATTATTACTGTGTAAAATTCTAGTGCAATGTTAAAATTTCTAACTGTCTGAATCTAAATTTGTTCACATTTTCATTTTACAATGTAATGGTGTTAACGAATTAAATGTTATTTAGTCATTGTCCTTTTTTTAAATTAAACACTTTTCGTTTTCTAGTATAAAATTGTGCAATATGCATTTTGATGTTACAATGGAAACTGGAGACATCCCAGACCAAGATCCACTAGCAGTGCCTTATGTGATGAACGTCTTATTTCGGCAAAAGTGACCAACAACCACATCAAAACCCGCCAACGGACATAGTGCATAAAAAATCAATCGAGATAAAGAGCCCCCATTTAAAAAAAAATGACAATTTCATAATAAACGTAGACATAAACGGTTAGAGAGATATTATACAGTTTCTTAACAGTAACAACAACGTCTGTGCATAATACCACTGCAAATAGGATTATATTAAATTTGAATAGGTAACATTAAAAATGTCCGAGATTAGTGGCAAACACATATAAATTCCTGTGTGAAGTAAATAGTCTCCAGAATGTTTACGTAAAAAATTTAAAGTATATCTCCCCACATCACCTATATTCCATGCATGTTGTCATTTCTCTAGCAATGCTTGTTTCATCTTTCTTAGAAAAAATGGGGGAGCGGTAATCTAACAAGTTTTATATCGGGCATCGATGCCTTCCGGATCACTTGCTCAACAAGTAATGGTAATCTAACAATAAATAACACAGTTGCTTCTAAATATTATATTATACGGAAGACCCAAAAAATTCAATCTTCAAAATGCTAAATTTTTCTTCGCACACAAGCTCCAGCCGAGAATTGCTTACTTTAACAAAAGGACAAAATTATTGAACCTGAGCTTATACAATTAGTTATTGTGATATAATATTAAAAAGATGATTTTCAGCAGCATTAATTACAACAATAAAATTAAAAAAAATATTGTTGAGCCCATTTTATTATTTTCTTGTGCATTTAATTGATATAAAAATCTTCATATATATTTATTCTTGATATATGCTTGTTTTCATACACGATCGTTTGAATTTCGTTTTCTATAACAAAACTATTGTTGAAGTTGAAAGTTCCATAAAGTTCAAATAATATCAAGAAAATTAATCAAATAGATGCAATGCTCAAAGATGCAATCTATGTTACACCCACGCAAACTCATTTAAATGTTTACCAAGCTTATTTGCAATAACATGGAAACCTTCTATCGCAAATACATACATAGCGATTTTCGAAAACACTAAAACTACCGGTTTTAATACTTTCGTCATTTTAAAGCAAAGGAAAATAATACTTTAATACGTAAAAAACAGTCCTCTTAAAAAACATAATGAATATCTTTTATTCTCTGACTTCCGTGCCGACAAAACATTCTACAAAAACCATTTCTCGACCACATTTTTTCACACAGCTTAGAAAAATACAATTTCGAAACAAAAACATCTTTCTCACACAGCTTAGAAAGATACATTTATGAAAACAAAAAACATCTTTCTCACACAGCTTAGAAAGATACAATTATGAAAACAAAAAAACATCTTTCTCACACAGCTTAGAAAGATACATTTATGAAAACATCTCCTGTTAGTAGGAATTCAATTGGATTCGCGACACCTTCTAAGGTTTTTCCTAATTACTGTTTCTTTCTGTTGTAACTTTTGTTGAGTGAAAGTAATTTCAAATCAGATCAAAGACTCTCAGAAGAAAGATGTTTTCATGGCTGAACATCTTAGAGATAGAAATTCTAGAAACTTTAAAATTAATAGAACTTATTAGAACTAGAAATTAAACTTTAGAACTTTAATAATTTAACCTAAATTTGATATTGTAAATATTGTATCATTTAATTGTAAATTGTGTTTCCCCATATTTAATCAAGATCTAAATATAATTTCTAAATTAAAACCTAGTGCGTATTTATCTATGTCTGTGTCACCTCGGATTATTACACTGGATATCTCTCTCTGATTATTAAGGTATCCATACATCTTTAAAACGTCATTTCTGATGAAAATATCGATTTTTTATTTTTGCAATAATATTAAAAGTTGACCTTTTATCTATTTAATTCTGCTTTAATTGTGTCTATATCTGAATTAGAACTCGAGATACAGCCGTTTAAAGTTACATCTTTTTCAGCTTGACGAAGAATTTTACAATCAGAAATATCGTTCTGTAAACCAGAAGTAAGCTGAAATGTATGTTTACATTCTTTTTTAGCATTTAAATTGGATTATATGTTCAATAAAATACATGGAGTATATAATTAAAAGTGGAAGCCTAGTGGATATTGATCTGTGTCGGTGCCATCTTGGATTATTACAATGGATGTATCTCTCTCTCTGAATAGACGTATTATTAATTAATTAAAACCAGAAAAATTGCTTCCGGACCTTTGGACTAAAGCCATACATGCAGGAATTTTGATGATCTTCTTTGAATCGATATTTTATTAAGAATTAGACCAAGATTAGAAGAAATAACAATCAATTTTCGTTTTCGATTGACTTTTGTAAGTGATGAGGTGTTTGTACAAAGTTCGAAACGTTTACTGTAATTATGTTTGTTATTATTATGTCATATTCTTATTTTTTAGTTTTATTAAATGGTTGATTTTAACATGCCTTTTTAATTTTATATAATCTTTTAATTTTTTTTTTCTTCCCTTTGTTACACATTTTATGTATTGTCGTAATATATTATTTTCACCTTTTGTCTCTGTATTTTTTTTTGTCATTATCCTATGATTTTGTAGTGTCATTTTTTGATTGACTCATGTTTACTGTCTGATAGGGTTTAAGGCTACTATAATACAGGCTGAATCATCAAACATTTTGATGCCAACATGGAACCAATCAACGATTGTTGCCCACCGGGAGCGACGCGGCGTGGCCAATCATTCTTCACGTATGAGCAATGAAATGGCGGCATGAGTCAGTCCGAATTGTAGGAACCTTAATAGTGCTGATTGTTGTTAATAATAATGAAATATAATGCTTTCGGTAGCTTAATGCAGAATTTAAACACAAGATTCGTTATGCTTATAACTAGGATATTTATATTCAACAATTAAAAGGAAATAATAATTCCTTACCTTGTTTTTTCTTCATAGATAGCTAGTAGCTGCTCATTATTGACAGCTGAAATGATAGTGATGATTGATTAATATTTTTATTATTATAGTAATGAATTATCCAATAATGGTGGGCGATCTTTGAATCTTGATTAAATAATTTTATTGTTGAAACGGATGATGAAAAGGATGAAAATAAGGATATACCTTTGAAACACACAATAATTAAATCACAAATATGGAGCACATACGCTTCCAGATATTAATAAAATTAAGTATTTCTTAACAGAGGCTTGGCCATAAAAAGCCAGCGTGATGTGAGAAAAGCATGTACACGTATATAAGTTTTTGAGTCCGATCGAATAAAGGAAAAATGTTTATACAGCACTTTTTACGGCAGAGTCCAAAGTCTTTTTTCAGAGTTCAATGCGATTCCAGATTGATGCTTCCATGTGGTGGCGACATCTACTGTTCACCATCGCCACTGAACAGTCGAACAAAATGAATGGTATTCTTTCTCAGTTTCACTAACACTGATGGCGACTGAATTATCTTGGATGTTTGTTCATACTTGTCCCTTTCCCTTCCTTTATTTTTTAAATTTACTTCTACTTTCAAAGTGGAAGCACTTCTTATTTGAACCTGAAGAAGAAAGATAAAGTTCTTCCGAAACGTTTTGTGCATTTCTTATTTTAATATTGTTTTTCGAACGTGCTTCCCTTTTATTGAAGGATTTGTTCTAGTTTTTATAAAATTGTATAATAGACTTATATTTCGCAATCTATCGAGATTCAGCGATAATTTTCTAAATTTTCAATTATTTAATTTTTGCTCCTTAAAACAAGAAAACTTTCAATCTAGAACAATAATGAAAATCCAAATAGACGTACAGAAACTAGAGGGAAATTGTAGAAGTTAGATTGATTGCAAATGACTGGGAAATGCCTTTTTCTTTTTGCATGAATGCCAATAAGATTTACGTTGCTTTTTTCTAACATTTCAAATTGATTTTCAATTGAAATAAGTTTTTTCGGAAAAAGATTGCTTCTTTTCAAATTTATTTCAAAGAAAGAAAAAGTCTGATGCATTTCAAAAATTCCGCAGTTTTTAATGGAAAGTTAAACTTGCGTGACATTTCTTCAAGAAACGTTTTAGATTTTCGCTTAAAAAGACTGCCTACGGTCGGAATTTTTTTTTAAATACAACATATTGGCAAAATAAATTGATTTATATTTGAATTCTGATATCTAACTATGAGAAAAAGTAACATTTTATTTATTATTTCCCCACTTTTATAAGAAATTTTGTATTTTTGAATAGAAATTAGATTTTTTTTTTATGTTTACTTCAGCAACTGCACAGTCAATTCTTAATAATATATTTCAACTTACTATTAACGCACTCGGGTTAAGATATATTTTTATGCAAGTAATTAAAAGTTTTGAATTCATTAAAAATATGGCTGAAAAAGTTGATTAAAGAATAATTATATAATTATTCATTATATATAATTCAATTATATATAATTATATAATAATAATAAGTTTCTACCAGAAAACTTCATTTTTAAAAAAGCTTTTTTTTTTCTGTTTAAATATCTGTTAAATAAACAATTTTGTTTGCAGAGTTAATCTTCTAGTTTTTTCTATAAATGAAAGTGGGAATATATCATTCGAAAATTTACAAACTTTTTAAATTGCCAAAGTTACTAAAAAGGAAATTTTCAAAAAAACGTTCTTACAGTTTTTCTTTAAAAAAAAAAAGACTTAAGTTTTTCAAAATAATTTAAGCTATTAAGAATGAAAAACTATTAAAAATACTTTCACTGTTTTTGTATATATATTTATATATACACTGCTCAAAACAATTAAAGGATATTGCAGTTTTAGGTGGATTTTGTATCTGGGAAACTGTTTAGATGATTGATACATGGTCGACAGACATAGTAGGTTATATGAGAATAAATTACACATGTTTGGCAGAAAAAAATGCATTTTATTGCGCATTTGTGTACAAAAGGAAAAAAAACACAATTTGTTCATATGAGAAAAAAAGAATAAGAAAAGGTGTTTTCTTCAAAGAAAATCATTTTCAGTAGGGGGTATGGTTTCCACGGGCGGCCAGCAACGTTGAACACCTTTGACGCATGGACTCAATGAGGCTATTAATGACGAGTTGGGGTATTCTGCCCCACTCTTCCAGAAGAGCTCTTTCCAGTTCTTGGAGAGTTTGTGGGGGTTGTTGGCGGCCAGAAACTCGTCTTCCTAGAGCGTCCCAAACGTGCTCGATTGGATTCATGTCTGGAGAACACGCTGGCCCTTCCATTCGAACGATTCCTTCCTCGAAAAGGAAATCCTCCACCAGGTTTGCACGATGTGGCCTGCAGTTATCGTCCATTAAAATGAAGTTATCTCCGATTGCTGCAGCGTAAGGGACTACAATAGGTCTGAGGATCTCATCCCTATATCGGCGACCAGTCAGAGCTCCATCTCGAATGATGTAGAGGTCAGTGCGCCCGTCAATGGAGATGCCACCATACACCAACACTCCTCCACCGCCAAATCTGACACTTTCGTGCACGAACGCAGGATTATTCCTACTGCCACGGTCCCTCCAGATGAAAATACGCCTATTATCCGGATGCACAGAAACACGGGACTCGTCAGAAAACAGAATATTGCTCCATTCATTTCTCCTCCAGTTGACATGCTCGGTTGCCCACTCCCTGCGGTCGCGACGATGCCTTGATGTTAATCTAACACATACCGTCGGTCGGCGGGCATACAGACCTACAGCATGGAGCCGGTTTCGGACAGTCTGAGTTGAAATCGTGGTCCCTGTAGCCGAGCGAAGGTGTTGTTGGAAAAAGTAGCGTTCATGTTTCGGTGTCTCCGAGCTGTTAACGCTAAATACCGATCTTCATTGGGCGTTGTTGCCCGCCTACGACCTTGCCCTGGTCTTCGGCCTGCACATCCACTCTCCAAAAAACGGTTCCAGATCCTGGAAATGACACTTTGTGACACTCCAATGGCTTGCGCTACTTCGGCTTGAGTTTGGCCCCCTTCTAACCTACCAACAATTCTCCAAGCTTCTGAATCTGTCAAATGACTTCGCTGAGACATCGTACTTATCGAAACAAAGCAATCACTGAATGCCGATCATCCTTGTCTTCATTCTCTTTTATCCAGTTGAAAGTCAAATTTCATTCGCTGCCGCTGAAGCGACGTTTTTGACGTCGAACTCAAAATTTGCATACTCCACAGTTTGAAAACCAGAAAAATTTGCATTTGTGATTCTCTTCTTCTATTTTCGGCAAAAAAAATTCGTTTATATCTTTATTTTATATAAAACTTCAAATATCCTTTAATTGTTTTGAGCAGTGTATATAATATATAAATATTTGTATATATATATATATATTTGTGTGTTATTTTTCCTGTCATAAGAAGTTCGTTACCAGTTATTTAAAGTTATTTAAATTAGTCTGTATCTTTTTAATTAACAGACGTAAAAAAGAATTGGAATCAGGAATGTCAACTGAATAAAAAAATTTTGAATTTTGGCAAATCTCTTAGTTTACTTAGCAAAATATTCTTTGATTTTAGTTTAAAATATTAAATTACGAAAAATTCATCAATTAATTTACCTTTTTAGAAAATATAGATGAACTCGTTTTTGTGTACGTAAATTAAAAATAATGTATGAAAAATGTTACACTTGCTTGTGGTTATTGATACTTACCTGCTATGATCCACAAACATAAAGAATATATTAACTACAAAGTAAAAACATGCATATTACAACATATTTTAAATTATAATTAGTAAAATATGCTGACAACTGAAATAAATAAATTTAGAGATGAATTTTGTTATTTCTTTCGTTAATTACAAAAAATTCAAAATTAATTTTAAAATATTGAAATAAGCTATTTCTTATTTAAGGTAACCACACACCTTCGGGGGTGAGTTTTTAGAAATTTTCTCTCTATATCTTTTCCATAACGACATTTAAGTTAAAGCTGCGAAAAAATATATAAAAAATTTAGCAATTACACAGAAATATTTTGAAAAATAGTCGAAATTATGTGAAAAATTGACATTTTTGCAAAAAAGATAACTGAAAATCAAATCATTGCATTCACATTTTGTACATTGCATAATAAAGAGAATTACTTTCTGTAGGACACAGACTGTTTGCATTATAATACCATATGTCTATACCAGATGCAGAGCTGCCAAGTCTCCGGCTTTTTGGATGCCAATATTTTAGTACAGGAAATGTTGTTTTGTTTAATCGGAGCATTCTGAGATTTAAAAGAAAATACTGGTGTACAAAAATCCGGAGACTTGGCAACTCTGCAGATGCTGTGGCACTAGAAGTACTAATGTAATGAAAAAATAATAAAATTTATTACAACTTTTTAACTTACACCAGTGTAAATATAAAACTAATTAATATATTATCATGCTTGTAGTCTATTATCTCAATAAACATTTGTAAAATACGTAAAAAAAAAATCAAGGAATTTCATGCATAATTTTTTGCTATAGAATGTGTTGCGTACAGTAAAAATCTGAATAACTTCATTTTGAGAAAAAGTTTAAAATAACGATTAAACATAATTCTTACTATACAAATAATTATTATTATTTAAAGGTTTAATTATCGACTGCAAGTATTTTCTTGGATATATAATCCAATGTAAATGTTAAATCTCGAAAAAGAAGAATGTACAAATATATTTCATCTTATTTCCGATTTACAGAACGATACTTCCGGTTGTAAAATACTTTGGCAAACTGTAACAGATGTAACTTTAAACGGCTGTAACTCGGGTTGTAATTAATGTTCAGACACAACTAAAGCAGAATTCAATAGATAAAAGATCGGATATTAATATTAATGCAAAAATGAACAAGTTGGAAATAGTACGTTAAGCACGACAAATGAGGTGCGTTCGTGCTATAACTAGTTTTACAATGTAAAAAAATCATTGTTATTATTTCAGTGAAATAAATTATATCGTATGCTATCAGAGAAATGAGCATGCCTTTTTTTTTCTTGTTACGTATGCCATGTTTACAGATGCGAATTTTTTTTTCGGCAACAGAAAGCGTTTCAAAATATACCATGGAGATCTTGCTTTGCGAATGATTACCTCAATGGTTTAATATTTCTATGACTCACGACGAATGGATCGCTTTTGTTTATCTAATTTAATGGATTGAGATATTCGGCTGTTAACATAATTTCCACTGAAGTTATCTCAGAATCTATACTTTGTTTAATGTAATTCATTGCTCAAGCAAACAATGTTTTTGAATGATCTTTTAAAAAAATCTAACTTTTAAGTAATTTTATTCGAAAAAATAATTTTGAATAAAAATGGCCGCTTGGCATATGAAAAAAAGGTGTCGTTAGCCTGTATTTGTTTTCCTCAGTCTTGTGCTTTTATTATATAGATTACGTATGATAAGATTTAATAGATAAAGAAAACTTTTATTAATATCTTTTTAACTTTTGATTGTAGTTTCATAAAATTTGAAATGACTCGACAGAATTCTGCAACGATTATAATATATATTAAGTCAAACCATTCGGCTGGGTATTTTTTGAGCTGTTATACGCGGATTAACGGACAGATGGACAGACGCACGGACCAGACGACGACTATAGGTGCTACGTATTTATATAATTACAAACGCACCTAAAAATCGATATTTTAAAATCGGAAATGACGTTTCAAAGGTGTGTTCACACGTTTCAAAAGTCAACCTTAAAAACACGCGTTTTTTCTGTTTTCAGTGCCGAAAATTACTGAAAAAAAAAAAAAAATCGATGTATTGTAACTGGTTAAGTTTTGAAGGTCAAAATAGAGTTATATGAAAAAATCAAATTTGTAATGTGTATAGATCCTCTTCTAGAATATTGTTTGAGATATATCTGAAAGCTATATTTTATTTATATATTTCTTGCTATTATCGTCATGAGCTCTCTTTTGTATCACTCAGTATATTAATGTAAAAAAATATGCACTTAACTGTTTGTTTAATTTTCTTAGATATGTTTTTAATAGGACGGGTACATGTTAACACGTTGAAGGACACTTGCGGCTATAGCCGTCAAAGTGAAGTTCACTATGTGGCATGACGGCAATAGCCGTCCAAAACGAAACGGTCGTTTTTAGACACTACGGCTATAGCAGCACAAATGTGCGTTTACCGGCGTACAAGTAGAAGCTCAGTGTCATGTTTTGGAAACAATTTTTTAGGTTCAAGTTCGTTTTCCACCTGTTATACGAGTTGCAGCTTCAGTATGCACGTGCAGGGTGGCTAGTGGTCAGGGAAAAATACAGTAAAAAATGATAATTACCAGTATATTCTTATAGAAAAATTCAAATTGAACAGGTGAACAGGTGAATAGGGGATATGTTCAATGGGATATCTAATTTGTAAAACTCAATTCCCAGAATATGAGTAAATGTGTATGATATCTTGAGAGAGCCATTTAAATATAGTTTAAAATACTTTAAGATAACAAAATTTGTAAAAGAGAGAATAAAATGCGTTAAATTATAGTTTAAAGCAATGAGAGAAAGTTTATAATAATAATAGGTGACAAAAAGTTAAAAAGAATGTAAAAAAGTGCAAAAAATTACTGTCTAGTGCATTACAGACTGTCTAGCGCCTTGCAGGGTATGAGAAAAATAGCAATTAGAGCGTAGGAAATTCAATAGATGGCGCGACGTGTCCATTAGATGGGAGAAAGCTAAAAGCATTTGATTTGATAATGAAGAGAGGGGAGTTGGACTAGAAGATAGAATGTAGGAAATACTAAGAAGCGATGTGTAAATTAAATTGAATAGATAAAAAGAAATATGTTAACTGTTCGGAACAACAACGATTGCGAATGTATTTTGAGTGGTAAAGTGACTTTAAAAAAAGGCTGTTTTCATTGCCATACATTTAAAAAAATAAGAAATATTAAGTAGTATAGTTGTATTTAAGAAATACATAATACAGTAAAACCCGCTTAAGAAGTTTTCCAAGGGAATGGAAGTCAAAAACGTCTTAAACGAGAAAACTTCTTAAACGGGAAAATAAGAATGTTTGAAACAATCATTAGTTTAAGTTTTCCTGGTCAGGAGAGGTCTTTTACGTTGTTAAAATAATACAAAAATTTATATAAAGTTGAGTTTTACTTAAGAAATATAAATTGATTTGCACATTTTAAAAAATCTGTCAATCAAGTAAAAATGCATAATTACCTTAGAAACTCTTTATTTAATCCAATGTTTGAAGACAGGGAGGGGACATTTCTCTTTAAGCATCATTTGATATGCTTTTACAGAAAAAATCGGTTATAGATTTTTGTTTATGTTTTTTCTCGGCAATTTTTAGTTGATAACAGTCCAGTTGTCTTAAGTTTTTAAAAATTTCCTCAGGCACATTTTCAACACTTTCTATAAAACGGCGAAATGTTTCTAGTCCTTTCACAGCATCCGAAAAACTAGGAATTTCCACGTGCTCTTCCTCAGTGTCACTCATTTCTTCATCTTCTGTAACCTCACAAATATCATCTACTGTAAACATTTCACATGGCAATATCTCGTCATCTACTGACACATACTCTTCAAACGATGCTGTGAAATCCATCCTTCTTTGTAACGTCTTCCAGCCATCTTCAATGCCCAATTCATATTCTTCTGTTGATTCTCCTTCCAAAAATCCTGCTTTCTGGAAACAATTGGCAATTACAGATGGCGTTATTAATCACAATATCTTTTTGAAGATCTTCGTAGACTAAACATCCTTAAAATTTCATTTTTTTTAATATTCCCATTCGAAAAAAGGAATCAGTCAATGAAATAAAGAACTAATTGAATTAGTGTGGTAAAACTGTAGTGGTGCATCCACTACATTCTTACAGACATTTTAACCTCTTTTAATTCTGAAATATTCTGCGAATATGTTGAAATTTCCCATGCAGATAAAATAAAATGAATGGATTGCAAAACGTTCACTTTTCCTATCTCTCCAGTATTGTCCAGTTTTTCAATCATCCAATTCACAAGCCGTTTTCTATAGTGCTTTTTAAACACTGCTTAACTCCCTGATCCGTCGGTTGCAAAACCGAAGTCGAGCTCGGTGGTAGGAAATGCAACTTTTATGTTAGTAAAGTTACTCGTGTCTTTGGAATGGGGGGCGCAATTGTCTACAAAGATGATGATGTTCCGTTTAGCTCTCCTCATTTTAACATTTAATCTTTTCAAATAGGCTTCATAAATTGTAATCGTCATCCACGCAGTTTTGTTATTTTCATAATCACAAGGCAGTGATTTCACATTTTGAAAACATCTGGGTTTCTTGGATTTCCCAACAACCAAAATTGGCAATATCTCGGAACCGTCCATGTTTGCACCCAATAAAACTGTAAGTCGTTCCTTATTTTTTTTACCTCCGTGACAATTTTCACCTTTATATGCATACGTTTTATCCGGTGAAAGATTATAGAAAAGCCCACACTCATCCATGTTAAAGACATCTTTAGGATGATAGCCGGTTATCAAATCTGGTAAGATTTGTTTCCTTTCTTCGATTTCTTGTGGATCGACGCTTTTACTCTCACCTTTTATAGAATTGTAACTTAAACTAGCTCTTTTTTTCATTCTATCAATCCATCCATTTGAAGGTGCAAATTCAATCTCCGATTTTTTGGCAATTTCCTCAGCCTTTTCTCTAAGAATAGGTCCACTTATAGGAATATTGCCTGATCTAGCTTGCTTGAACCAATGTAATAATTTTTCTTCCATAGCTTCATATTTTCCTTTTTTCACTTTTTTAATTTTTCGATATTTATTAGAGGAGTCGTTTAATATAAGATTGCGTTTTGCTACAATTCCATTCAGAGTAGTCACCGGCATATTCAATCTCTTAGCAATTTCAACTCTTGTTACGTTTGGGTTGCTATCAACTTCTTTCAAAATTTTGATTTTGTCTTCAATTGACAAGGCCTTTCTTTTAATTCCCTTGTCCGACATTTTGAAAAGGAAAAAATAAATAAGAATTTTTTTCGTGAATTTTCCAAGAGAGATTTGACGCTTACACTCACTCAAAAACAGATTGAATGAGCCAAACTGAACACAGCTTTGGTTTGGAATGAACCAAACATAGCTTTGGTTCATTCCATTCCTGGAAAGGGGTGAAAGAGACTCTATTCTAAGAGAAAGCAACTGGTCAACTTAAAGAACTACCCCTTAGTAGGAGCAAACTATTTCTCTTTAATCCCTTATCAGTCATTATTGTTGCAGCCATAAGGGACTCGGACTTACCCTCTCTCTACATTTCATCAGACAAACTGATATGAAGGTGAAATAAAGGTGACGACAATCCTTTTCAATCTTAAATGTGCCCTTTTGAATAGCGAAGAATATAGAGAAATGCTTTTCCAGTACAGAATGGGGGGGGGGGGAAATCCCTCAAAAGACTGAAGTAAACGTGTTTTGAAAGTAAAATTAAGGGGAGAAAAAACTTCTTAAGCGGGAAAAAGTTTGGAACTAAACTTTTTAAACGGGTTATTTTAACATTGTAAGAATAGGAAAAAAATGGGAATCGAAAATATGAACTTCTTAAACGGGAAAACTTCTTAAGCGGGAACTTCTTAAACGGGTTTTACTGTCTAAAGGTTTTTTTATGTACTAAAATAAATACATTGTTTATTAAGACAAAAAAAGGAAAAAGTATTAGCACCAAGTCTAAGTCTACTCTTCAAGTATAGTAGAGAAACGGGGTCTCTTTCTATGAATAGGTTCGCGAATGTCGTAATCAGGTAAATCATAAATAATTTCGTTGGGGACTTTATACAAATTACCGTAGAATTTACGGGAGAGAAATTTGATGCATTTAACGAGTGAAACAGTTTTAAGGTCACTACGGATTGTAGAGTTACGGAGATATCTGGAACCATTACGAATCAGACGGAGGTTTTTATTGTAACAGCGTTTAAGTAGATCCATATTAGTGTTAGCAGTGCATCCCCAGATTGGACAGGCATAAGTGATGACAGGTAATACACATGAGTTAAAAAGAAGCATTTTATTTCTAAGAGAAAGTTTAGAGCCAAGAAATAGTGGGGTTAATGAGTTGAATATGCCGGTAGCTTTACCGCGGATGTTAGTAATGTGGTTTTTTAAGGTGAGTCTTTTATCGAGCGTAACACCAAGGTATTTAGCTTTATCGGACCATGGGATGGTGGTATTATTAATAGTGAGGCGCTTAGGAAGATAAAATGAACGAGAAAAGTACACAGCATTTGATTGAATAATCAACATAAATTTTTCTATAAGAATATACTGGTGTTCATCACTTTTTTTTACTGTATTTTTCACCTGACAATTAGTCACCCTGACGTGGTTGTGAAGGGAGTAGTGCAACCTAATTAAAGGTGCTGAATTAATCAAAATTAAATTTATTTAAGCAGAAAGAGTAAAACTATACTTCTAATATTCAAAAAATTACAAAAACATATAGTGTCAATTTTCGAACTTCGCTTGTTCCTACTGTCCGTCAATGTGTTAATGGACAACACCACTTAGACAGGATCAAAATATCGTTTTTTTTCGCTTAAATTAAGCTATATACGCACTAAAATCATATTTTATTTGTTAGAAATCGATATCAAAAGTGAAAGGCTAATTTTAGAGTTAAAGAAGTAGAGCGCGCCACAGCCAGCAAACAGTTTAAAAAATTTAAGCACGTTTTTTCAGAACAGTATTTTCAAAAACCTTGGACACTCTAGCCATTTCCAATAAATCAAGTTGATATTGTCGGGTTGGGATTATTATAACATTGGGCATCCACATCAGCCATTACTGAGAAAGAGTGGTGTTATCTTTGCTAGGTTTTTGATGAAGACAGTTCTAACACAGGCCCGGCGTAAGAGGTTTCTTGGACGTGGGGCTGCGACGTGTATCCTATGTGGGATGGAAGATCAAACTGAGGAGCATCTGGTTTTGAGATATAAGAGGTTTTCGGAACTTCGTGACATGGTTTCTCGGAAGTTACAGGTATCGCAGAAAATCTCGTATGATGATATTTTTGCTGCGACTGGGCGAAATGGTGGCGAACATCTAGCTTGGTTATCTCAGTCGTTGCATGAGATCTATATATATTGTCCTGGATGGACTGAGGGTGCTGGATCGGTTAAGTGTCAGGTCTAGTTTTAGTTTCGGCGTCTGCTGGCAGCAGAATTTTTCGTATTATTTTACCTTTTGTGGGAGTCTGGTACTTGCGGAGTATGACAGCTGTATAGAGATAAAAAGCTACTCACCGGGGCCAACAGGCCAAACCAACAGCAACAACAACAAGTTGATATTTTTGAAAATTTATTGCCACTTTTTTTTCTTGTGAAATAGATAGAATTTTTTTAGAGTATTTTCATATTTCGCTATGTAACATAAAGTAAGAATATTTTTTTTTAATTTACATTTTGATTAGAATGTGTGCCAATTTACTAAAAATCAATATACTTAAAAGCAGTTACGTATTTCACTAGCTTTTGAATAAAAAAAAATGAAATTGAATTTCTTCCTTGATTTATTTTAATTTAAACACTACTTAATACAATAAAATATGATAATATAGAATCTGAAGCATCCGGAGAAATTTTCCGTTTTAGTTAGATTTCCGTAATAACAGATATAGTTGTATGTTATTATATTTGACGGAACCGTGAACATTTTACGTTTAAGGAAGGCTTCCGTTATAGACAGGCGCAGTTTTCACGGTTTTTACTGTATAGTTAAATTGTTACAGAAATTTCTGTCGTGCTCATTCCATTTATTGTTCTGTATATTAAGTTTTTAAAAAGTATTTATCTTGTTATGTGCTAAAGGAATAAAAAAAATTGATTCGTTGTAACCTCGACGATAAATCATAACGTAAAATAAGAAATTGAAATAAAAATTCTTATCATGAGTTCTTTTGAAAAATAGTTTATCTTGATTTAAAATTCAAGAAATGAAATATAGTTTCGGTAAAAATATCTGTTAGAGTAAAAATAAAACTCTTATTTATATAGAAAGTACTTGAAATATTCTTTTTTTCTTTCAACATTATCTTTAGTTTTTTTCTGTATAAAAATGGGTTTCGCTGATGTGTGGCATTTTAAACATTTTGAAAATCTGTAAGGATTTTTGAACCGAATTGTTCAACATGTTGAATACAAATCAGATTCAAACAATTATTTGAAATCTATATTTGAATAGACATATGTGAATATTCTAAAAAGAAGAAAATTATACGTCCAAATTTCGATCTTTCTACAAATGGTATTTTATAAGTATAGGGAAAATGTCTACCATTTTAATAAATTATATAACTACGATGAAAGAGATTATACAAGATGCAATGTTCAGTCCAATCGAAATTTAAAAGATTAGATTAGCTATGGCAACCAGCATAACCGTTATGAATGCAGTGGATTGAAGTTGTATGATTAATTTTATTTCATGACTGTACACAGTCATAAACCAAGAGGAAAATATTTACTATTTCTCTTTTAAACTGAGTTGCAAATGTAAGATGTATTTGATATTTCTGAGTAAAATCAGTTGATATTTAAGGCTACTTGTTCGGCTAAAAATGTTTTACTATACAATTTTATAGTTAATTATATAAAAATTTGTGTATTTTCTTTAAAAGTTGATTTAACTGAATTATTAAAATTGAAATGGTTATATAGATAAATGTTCCTTCAACAGTATTAGGTGCAGATCATTCCACGTTTATAATTTAATAACAATATTTATTTACTTCATTTTATGTCCCTAGAAAAACTGACAGAAATATTCTATTGAAAAATGCTCATCTGGATAATAAGAATTCATAAAAGTGCAAGACATTCAATTGCTGCTTCATATTTTCTTACATTTACTCTTAATACAACCATTTTACAGGCCCGAAAAATAATGTAATAAGTGGTTTCAATGTAGCAGTTGGCAACTAGACAAAATGTGCCGGTTCGAATCCCGACTCAGACATGGATGTTTGCAGTGGGTTGGATTCTACTTTAAACGGTATTCAATGTCTGTTTAGCCTTCGTGTGAAGAATATGGTCATATTCTTCAGTGATATATTGTGACCGCAACCAACCGCAACCATATAGTGACCGCAACCAATCGGCTAACCAACTGACGATTCATACACCGCGAATATATATATCACTACTTTCCCCCGTGGATAACTGACTCGTCTGTCACGTACTGCATGACTTGATGAGCTTTTTTTCGGAAAAGGAATAGTTACCCGAGAACAATTCGAATGACCCGTCTCTTCGAGGCATCTGACAAGTTTCAGTATCAAGGATATTGTGACCTTTCCTTCTCTTTAGTCGTGTAGTGCGAAATTTACTCTAAGCACCAATTGCTGACTTGCCATTTACATAAAAGCATTTAACAAACAACTCTTGATTTGTCAGTACCTCCGTTTAGTCACTCGTCGCTACCATGTCCAACTAACGAATGTGAAAAAATGCATTTTTCATTACATTTAAAAATGGGCCGATATTGTCATCACTAAATTTTATTAGAATTCTTAGCCTAGAAAGAATGCTAATAAAATTTGTGTAAAGAACAGAGTTGCCAGTTTGGACTTGTTATTCATTCATTGATTCCGAATTCGTACCGGAAATTTTGAGAAAAGAATTTTTAGTTTAAATAATCCTAAAATGGTCTGTCACTACATAAATCAAAAATATCTTTTAAAACTTTCTGGTTTGAATCTGGATTTTTTTAATTAAAAAAAGGATGCCAAACTGGCAACCGTGATGAAGAATACTATTAAAATTTAGTGGTGACAATCAGCCCATTTGTAAAAGTATTGAAAAATGTTAATTTTTCATATTCGATAGTTTGACATGGTAGCGACGACATGAAGACATTCGTAAGTTACACATGGACGCACTCTTAAACATTACTTGTTTGCATTGCAAAATTGTAAAATGATTCGTTTTGCATAGGATATCTGAGGTCGATATCTAACGTGATTCAAATTTGATTACAGTCTCATTCTGGGGGCATTTTTTTAATTTAGGAACTGTTTTAAATCTGTTTATTATTTAAAAAATTAAAAGAGCCCCCAAAGTGACACTGCATTCAGATTCGTTATACATCGACCTCAGATATCCTATGCAAAATGAATCATTTAAAAATATTGAAATGCAAACAAGAAATGTTAAAAAAAATATGCTCTGTTTAAAATAAACTAGCGAATATTGCCACATGATTAATGTAGAATTTTAATGATATCATCACCCTGGCATCGAAAGATGTATCCATATACATAAATGCGATTTTAATTGCGCCAGTTTTTCACTTCCCATTTACATAAACGAGCTTAATCAACCACGGTTCATCAGTTAAGAGCTTACTGTAAACACGTGACGACATTTGCATACTAATGTTAAACAAATTGAGACGTTCTTTTCATTAAATTCCTACACACTCTCTATATATATATCTTGTTGGAATTTTCAATCGTTAATAAAATATTTTCTATTCATCCTATCAAGTTCAAATAATTTTTTTTAGACTTGTCCTGGATGACAATTGATGTTAATGCAGTTTTTTTTAATATTAATTCATTAATTAAATTTAATTAATTAATTTTCATTTTATATTTCATTTCTGTTCAAAAGTATTGACTCACTCCCTATTTATAGTCTCACCTTCACACGTAAAAAGATAATGGGGCTGGCTGTTCACGGACGAAGATCAGGCGGCTCGCGGGCGAAGGAGACTATAAATGTGGAGTGAGTCTATACTTTTAAACAGAAATGAAGTATGAAACTAAAATTAAATAATAAAATTTAATTAATATTTGAAAACAAACTGTATTATCGTTAACTGTAACATCGCTATGGCACTTTATTGTGAAGTTTGGTAATTTTTGAAATTCAATATTTGAAAAACGGCATAATTATTAGATTTTAAATTTATATCAAGAAAAATATAATATTTTAAACTTTCTAACTCAGTTTGTCTAACAATTTTGGGAGAAATACTTTTCGAGCTATTAATTTTTGGTATTTTAGCTATTTATTTTTTATTTAATTTTTAATACATTTCAAAAATTTCTCTTATGTAAGATATTTAGCAGGACATAAATTTAGGAATAAATACCGTCAGTGGCGAAGCGTGTTAAAATCTGGATGTTGTTATCGTGTTAATCACTGGAAAAAAATTCCTATTTGACCTAAGTAGGAATTGACTTAAAAAAAAAAGTTTTTATATTACTTGTTCTTGTTTGCATTTCAAAATTTTAAAAGTATTTGTTTTGAATAGGTTACTTAAGGTCTATATCTAACATGATTCAATTTTGGTTGAAGATTAATTCTGAAGATACTTAAAATTTTGTAACGAAATTTGTTAATTGGTTCCAAAATTGAAAGTGTCCTTGAAATGCTGCTGGAGTCAAAAACGAACTACGTTATATCTCACCTCATATAACCATTTAAAAATATTCAAATGCAAACAAGAAATTTGTAAAGAACTTTATCACCTATTTGTTTAAATTTAGCTATCGAAAGTCGCGTGATTAGAGTCAGCTCTTAATGATCGCATGATACCGACATCAAAAGATACGCGTGCATAGATGTGTTTATTGATCGTGCTGCTTGCATGAAACTGTTCCCTTGCACGTCAGCGCTCTCTATCAGTAACTTTTAGAACTACATTTTTATCATCAAATGTATTTCCTTCTGCTGCTGTTCATGCAAATTGCAGTTTTTTATAACCATTTTAAGGTGTTGCCAGACTTTTGATCAAACCTGGTGTATTGTATTTCCATATTGATATTTTTGTGACCCCAATAATTTTATAATTCTAACATTAATACATTTTTATTATATTTGGATAAAACAAATAATAAAGCAGTCTACATGTCAAAGAATCGAACAAAGGAACTTTGTAAGAATAAATATATAAGCAAGTAAAACATGTTTTTTAA
The DNA here is from genome assembly GCA_963931845.1 of Maratus michaelseni. Lineage (NCBI taxonomy): Eukaryota > Metazoa > Arthropoda > Arachnida > Araneae > Salticidae > Maratus > Maratus michaelseni. The sequence continues at coordinate 89,046,604 of OZ007595.1, read as the reverse complement.
AAAAATATATCATATAACTTAAATTATAACGATCGTGTATGCTAATATCAAAAACATGCATTAACTTTCCTTTTTTTTTCTTTTTTTGTTATATGTAATGTGAGCAACAACAAATTAAAAAAAATTCGAAACCTAACATTAATGTAGAGGTTTCTAATGATCATTGGCCCAAAGCCATATTTTGTTTTTAGATTTCAATGTCGTTGTATTCTTTAAAAGATACAGAGAGTTTTTTTTTTTTTTTATCTCCCCTAAAATATATTTTTCTCAACGACAATAAATTTTAGTGCTAAAACTGTGTGACTTTACTTTACTGAAAACTTTAGTGAAATACTAAATTTGTGAAAATATTTGTTATCAGTGATCATGTTGGAAATTTCATTCTTTCGCTGAATTCTGAAATTTAAATAGCTACAATTGATGATTCATTAAGGGATATAAAAAAAGTATTACAGGTGCTACGTTTAACATAAACAGTATAAAATTAATACCGACCTTGCATAATATTGTTTTAACACATAGAGTATTCTATATAGAAACTGAAAACATTAGAATGTTTATTAAATTTATTTAAGAGCTTTTATTAACGCTATTGGCAAATTGTATTCTGACATGCAGCTATTTTATTCATAGCGTCATGTTTCTTGTGATTTTGAAATAAGAAACACATTATTGTGCAATATATCATTACTGTTGGGAAGTCTTGTTAAGGAAAACTGATGCTATAAACATCATTCTATGTTCTTCCAAAATAATATGTAAATTTCAGTCACTTTTGCGGCTAATGTTGACAAATTTAAGAAATGTATACTAAGAAACACTCGATAAAAAAAATATTAGACCGAAACATTAATAATCTGAAATAACTTATATGTATATTTAGTAGCAATTTAAAATTTCATGAAATTACATAAATTATAATGTATCTAACAACACACAAAATTCATATTCAATGGTCGGAGTATAATAGTTGCGATTTTTTTCCAACAGAGCAAAAATATGCCGGGCCCAGGACTCGAAAGTGGGTACAGTAGAACTCCAATTATCCGAATCAATTGGGACCGGACCCCATTCGGATAATCAAAAATTCGGATAATTGGATTTTTTTTTTCAAAAAAAGGATCTATTTTAATTAATTACTGTATGAATGTTGAAAATGGGGAAAAAAACTATTTAGAATTAAACTAAAGAAATTAAACTAAAGAGCTTTTAATTAATTAAATGAAAAGGCAACACTTTTACATGTTAAGCGTACTTACAAGTGCTGTACACCAGTACAGTATGTCCTTACCGTACTGTAAATGAAAGTCATTGCTTGCTGAACATCTCGGTCAAAGTAAGCTGTTTGACCGTCTTCACCCGTTTTCGGGCAGCCAAGTCGCGCATCTGCTTAACAGTGAGAAGTTGCATGTGGTCACACTCGGGCTGACGCTCCATCCACTTCAACGCAGTTTCGAGGCCGGCAAATACTTCACTAGCTGATGGTCTCGTGTCTGCTTCAAATTCGACATTAAGGTCATCTTCTTCCTCTACACTTTCAATATGTTCATCATCATTTAGAATTTGAAACCAAGGGTCTGACGAATCACACACCATCCACTCTCCTATATCTTCTATATCTTTGCGCGTAGACAGAATCATTATTTTGCAAATCGCAGTACGTTTCCGTCTTAATTTTTTTCTGAAATTCTGAAAGCGATTCGGATAATCAGCGATTCGGATAGTCGGAGTTCGGATAATTGGAGTTCTACTGTACTTTGGTTTGCCGTACCAACGCTATCCCTACTGAGCTATCCGGACGATATCCTGGGCTGGCATATTTCACTCTTATTTGTTGGACAAGGCTGCGAACTGCAGCGCTAAATTCATTCATCCGAGCTATAACTATAGCATTTACATGATGAATCTTGAAATAGCACGGAAACTCCTGTATACCATGCTTTTAGCTCATGATTAGGTTTTCCTCTGTTCATTATGAACACAAAATATTTATCAAATAATTTCTTTATTCCTTTGAGCACATTTCTTAAGATTCCATGTATGTTTCATATTCCATTATTAATTAAAATAAAACAATTTGAGACGTAAAAAAATGCATGAATGAAAACATCTGTTAATTTATTCCAAAATTGCCAGAGTTAGAAAGAATCACTAAACAATGGTTTAAAGAGTAACTACTTCGGTAGTAATAATTGTATTGCACTTTTCGCTGTGTGACTGAATGTGTGATCCTTAATGTGTGATCCTTAGAAACCGATCATTTTGCAATAGATATGAGAAATTGCAATTAATTTTTTTAGCTAATCGCACACAATCTTTATCAGATTAAGCAAATCTGCAAATGATTCATTTACTTTTAATCATTTCTGAAGTCTCAGGAAGTTTTAATTACTAAACTTATAGCATTATTAACTCAATTTGATTAATAGATAAAGAAAACGTTTTTCGAAAAATTTCAAAAATCAATTTTTCATTTAATATTAAAATTTTATTCTTTAAAAACATTTTAAAAGATACCTCATGCAAAAATATACTTTATAAAGAAGGTTATGTCCAAGACAGTTTGAGCTCTCTTTATATGATGAAGGAGTAATTTGATCTTTAAAATTAATTTTCTCAAAACGGTGATTTTACTTATTGCTCACATGATTTCTAAAACAATTTCTGGATAAGATTTCATGAAATTTCACTGAAGGTATAAACCTTATAGATGCACAAAATTGCCTACTATTATGTTCATCAAATAATAAATTTAGAAATTATGACTACTTTTATTTTAAAAAATTCAAAATTTGAGAGTTTTTTGCAGGGTTGCAAAATTCTAGGCGCCAATGGGCCGATTCCCACCACTAAATTTTTAGTATTCTTCGCCTAATAAGAATATTTATAAAATTTAGGAAAGTATACTAATAAAATTTGACAAAGAATACTAATAAAATTTAGTGGTGGGAATCAGCCGACTGGTACCTAGATTTTTGCACCCCTGGTTTTTTGTACATTTTTTTTCTCTAGAACTAATCATTATATTTTTTTCGCAGTGTAGGTCATTTTAAACATATATTATATCTCAAATCAATTCAGTTAAAAAAAATACTTGCTTACTGTGACAATTTAATTATGAGAAAACTTGCTCAAAACATGCTCGCAAGGCATATAAGATGAATGCATTTATTAAACAAGCATTAAATTTCAAACTAAATTTAAAAAACTTTATATGCATCTAGACTCGTTTTCAGAATATTAACTTATAGCATATATCTATTTATTATGTGTTTAAATTTTCATATTCAAAAGTTAATCAGATGAGGAGTTATTGGAATTCATATTAGGCCCACATTTACATGTAATTTATCAGTTTCAAAGGTACCTGACTTCTTAAATATACAATTTTAGTTACCTTTAGCATTTAATTATTCAAACATCTAACGTAACTTAAAAGAATATTTAATGATACTGATAAATTATTAACAGGAAATACGATATTATTGATTATTACCTGTATGTATTAGAGGCCTTGATTTATTTTATTGTATCTTAACCTTTCCAAAATCTGCCACCTTAATGTGATCCCATTATACTCTTTCAGGAGCCATATGAAACCTAACTATACTATAATTCCGTGGAACATTAAACTGTACATACCTTCATTACGTTACATTACGAAATGTTACGAGATTGAGACTGACAGTTAATTCTATGCATGGAATTGCGAAGTGAATCTTGATTTAACCACACATGCATATACTGAATGGCAAACAGTGTATTACAGTGTATATGAGAGTAAATATTCCTGATAGGATTTTCTAAATTTATAGTCCAGATAAGCTTTAAAATAATGCATAGGTAACAAAAATAAATTAATCGTCGATTATATTGATTTTTCTTTAATGTAATATTTAATGGAGAATTAGAAATTGATTTTTAAAATGTATAATTTTTCAATAATTACATTACTTTGGAAAATCTGTATTTCATATCGTAAGTTTCAAATGCTTCAAAAGTAAAATAATAATAAATTCTTTGGAGATAAGAAATTTGGAAAGAAAACTAAATTATAGCGTGAATAAAACAAGACATATTTAAGCAAAAACGAAAAATAATGCATATAGAATAGATTATGTAACACTTTCCAACACTTCCAATATACTTTTACAAATCTTTTTCGTCTAATAAGGAAAGAGATGATGTCTAAGTAAACAAATTGGAAAAAGCACAAAATATTTAATATCCTAATTTCAGGAATTACAAACAATATTAAAAAAATATCCGAATTATTTTGTTCAGTCCTGTATATGATCTATGGATTTGTATATATAATACATACAATGCTAAAATTTTGTCTAGTTAGGAAACGCATAGTACAGTTTAAAATTTTCCTTCTGGAATTTCTTTCAATACTGGGAAATGTGCTCGAGATATTTTGTTCTACCCTGTATATGATCTATAGAACTTTTACACACCAAGTGATAGGCAAAAAATTAGCTAATTTTAAGAACGTGTACTGCAAAAACACACTTCCAGTCATTTTTGTTAACAGGCAGTACTTTAACCGATTTTTTTTGTGTTTCCTTGTAAATGAACGATGAACGATGAATGCTATGCACACATTATTCTATTGTAAGCCCTATGTGTAAGCCCAACTCGGTGCTATATACTAATTTCAATATGTTTGAAATAGTACAACATCATTGAATAATCCGCAAATGATTTTTCCCCATAGACCGTAATGTAACGGATTTCTTTTAAGTGTCCATGTAAAGAAATTATCGGTGCGACACACTTCATTTTCAATACCGAACATGTCATTGGGTACATTAATAACATATATCAATTACATGATAATCCGAGTACATTTACGTGAGTTAGAACACGGACAGGCAGACAGACATACAGACAAACCGAATTCAAAAACACTTTTCAACTATGTTGGAAAGTGTTAAAAAGTAACCCTACTGTCCCAAAAGTATATGTCGAATTTGAGTAATGCAAAGAAAATTTTATTTTCTAAAATTTTAAAAGTGGCAATGACACGAAACATAATTTACGATTATCGGCTTAGTAAACATTATTCCAAATCCAATAACTGTGGTCTATTTTGTTAAATTTGTTGATTCATTTGCGAAATAAAATAATAATTCATCGGATCTTAATTTCTATTAACTGAAAATGGATGAAGCTAAAAGTTAAAATTCTCAATTTAAAGGAGACAAAGACGTTTTACCTGCAGAAGTTTTACAAGAATGTACTTAAGCAACTATTTGTTCTGCCATGAAACGAAATAAAGACAGCAAATTTACAGGTAAAAATATAATCTATATAAATTGTTTTGTAAACAGAAATACATTTAATTACACTGAATATGAAATTTTACATATTTAGAATCCAATTAGAAAGTTTTTGACGGTTGTTTGCATTTCTCAACGTTAACTAACCCATATGCATCTTTGCTGTTCAGAATTTTTCTGGTATGAATTTGGAATTTCTGAATAAAGCAAGAAGTTCCTGAAATGCATTCATTGGATGCAAATAGGTTAATAAGAATGAATAAGTAGATAATTGCAAAACACTAAGCATATATACTACACTATAGCCAGTCGTTAGCTCCACGAAAATACCGCTTGATAAAAGATCAATCATTCTTTTCTCGCATTTACTATTACAATACATATAACTTTTCAAATCTGTATTTCAGATTAATTTCGTAAATATCTGTCCACAGAAAACAAATAAAATGTGACTTTTCATCATTACGAATCTTCCACTTTTTAAGAGCCGGTAGTAAGAGCCTTTCGTAAACCTTTCGTAAGAGCCTGTCGTAAGAAAACGACATTCGCAAACGGATGTTAAAACAGTGAAAGTTTTAGGATAACTGAAGTTGACGATTTTATGTTGTAGATCATAAAATATTTCCGAATTTTGCTGGTATGGATTTTGAAAAGATTCAAGAAAGCTATTCCTTGATCTTAACTTTTTTCAAAATTGAAAATGTCCTCAGAACAAACTGAAACAGTGAATTTTAATACTTTTAAATTATCATTTTTTCGTGGGGTAGCCGAAGTTGAAAAGTTTTGCTCCAGTTAATAAAAAATATTCCGAATTGTGCAGTTATGGATATTGAAAAGATACAAAGGAAGCAATACCTCAAACTTCACTTGTCCCAAAATTGAATATATCTTCCGAAAAAAAAACTAAAACATTGTATTTTAATGTTTTTGAATAATTCTTTTGCATAGGATATCTCAGGTTGAAGAGCTAGCTCATGAAAAATTTTTCAGGTATGTAGTTTAAAAAGATACAAAGAGACAATACCTTGATATTATCTGGCTCCAAAATTGAAAGTGTCTTTAGGTTAAACTGGAAGATAAATCGAAAAAGCACAAAACTATCACGTTAGTCTTTGACCTCAACTATAATATGCATAAAATAATAATTAAAAAAATTAAAATACAAATGAGAAATTTATATAGAATGCCTCCACTGACTTAACATTCGCTTATGAATACCCTGTGATAACGGTTAATTGATAGCAGGCTTCTAAGTGCGACGGACAAGCAACCTATGAATTTATAATACAAACCTCATCATAAAGAGACAAAATCCTTTCAATAATTCAGTTACCAGTCAGTTCTTCTAGAAAACTCTAAAGCATTAAATGATAGAATAATTGAAACTATAAATTTCCCATAAAAATACTAGGGTTAAACATTTGGATTAAAGTAACTGTTATCATAATAATGTGCAATTGTACTTGTATAAATTTTAAAATGGCTATCTGCCAATCATATCGAATCTGTCAAAAACACAGATAAAAACATTATGCTCCATGGAGATAATAAAATATGAGCAAGCCACAATTTCTTTACTTACAGTAACATTTACACTAAAATTTTCATTCAGAACTATAATGCAGATTGAATTTATGAATCAACTGCAGTGTTCAAAGTGTATACATGATGTACCAAAAACATTGAAACGCTCTTTAGTATATTACCTGTAAACTTAAGCAAACAATAAAAACTGAAAAAGTGTTCAAAATAAGGTATGATTTAGTATTATGTTCATGAAATATTCCTGCAATTAATTTTCAAAATGTGACACTTTTGAAATTTTAATATGGTCAATATTTCCTATAAGTTACATTTAGAAGATTTTCATCCATGCAGTGACAAGTAAAACAGTAAAAATTCCATTTTTCTAAAATCAAAATTAACTGAGCTATGACACGTTGGATTTTATTACATTTTAGCTCTTTCCGTCATATTTAACGAACAGACGAGTATTATTGCCGGAAAGCTCCAAAATTTAATAAAATTCAAAATAACATGATTCGGTATGTTTTGGTCGTACCACAACTTTTAATGTTTTACCTGTCAGAGGATGAATAAAATATTTCTAAATACATAATTAATAGGATACATCTGCGATATGAAAAACTAATAAATATAACTTTTAAAAATTATTAGGAGGACTATTTTGTCAGCATAATTTAAATTTTTACTTTCATTTGCACACTTTTTTTCCATTTATATTGCCTGTATAGCTTTAACAAGCGATAAACTAAAAGTTCTTTTCAATATTTTTGTGACACCCTGCATAATAACATTTCACCTTCACGAATCTTCCAAATATTTTAAACACAACAAGTAACAAATGTACAGATCGATAACTTTCACCAGTAAATGAGATAAATCATGACAATATCTGAATGAACAACTATTCAGTTTAGAAATATCTAAAGCTTCAGTTGACAGAATAAATGTAACTAAGCATTTTTATTGCTTTTTCTACTTTCTTACAACAAAGTAAATCTCACACATCACTAATTAACTATACTATTTTAGAATGTTTAAAATACTTCTTATCAAATAAGATTAATGAAAGCGACGTCACGTTCCATCTTCACTAGAGTTAAGAAATTATCTTTTGACACAATGCCAAAAAAAATTTTTAATTTATCGGAAATGATCTTGTCTTTCAAACTGTCTTTAATGATTCACTAATCATATTAATCTTTATCGTGAAGGATTTCAGTGATAGTTGCCAAGTTCATATGCGTATCTTTTATAAAGTGATTAATTGCTTCCCAATTTTTTTTCGTAAAAATTGCATTCTAATTAATGTTTCGATGTAAAATTGTAAAAATTCAGCAATAAATATTCTAAATCAAAAATAAAGAAATGGCTTATTAACTTTTACTGGATAATGTTTCATATATTTACGAAAAAGAAAAGTTTTTACCATGTAAATGGTGTAAGAATGGGAAAAAACATATTTTTTACGAATATGAACAAAAAAACTTACAGTTTGAAATTATAAAAAAAAAAAAGAAAAAAAAGAAAGAAAAAAAAAGAAAAAAAAAAATTCTAATAGCTGGATTTTTTAGCAGAAATCGATTTATGATTTTTTTACGAAACGCTTCAAACATACGAATCCAACATTACAGCTCATCCCGCCAAGCATTTTTTGAGTTACTTCTTAAAAAAACTACCCGCTTTCCAATCTGTTTTGCAACGATTAAAAATGAATTTAATGATAGAAGTTATAAATTTCAAACCTTTATCATTTCCAGTCTACTTTATCGAACGATTTTTCTTTGATACATGAAGGTACAGTATACCAAATAATACAATTATGATGTCAAAAGAAGAAGAAGAATTTTAATCTCTGAATTTTTTTAGCAGAAGTTGATTGCGAATTTTTTGGGAATCGCTTCAAACATACGAATCCAAAATTATAGCTCATCCCGCCAAGCAGTTTTTTAGTTACTTCTTAAAAAAACTACTCGCTTTCCAATCTGTTTTGCAACGATTAAAAATGAATTTAATGATAGAAGTTCTAAATTTTAAACCTTTATAATTTCTAATCTACTTTATCGAACGATTTCCCTTTCATACATTAAGGTACAGTATACCAAATATTACAATTATGGTGTCAAAAAAAGAAGAAGAATTGTAATTTTTGAATTTTTTTATCAGAAATCGATTTGCGAATTTTTTGGGAATCACTTCAAATATGCAAATCCAAAATTACAGCTCATCCCGCCAAGCAGTTTTGAGTTGCTTCTTAAAAAAACTACCCGCTTTCCAATCTGTTTTGAAACGATTAAAAATGAATTTAATGATAGAAGTTCTAAATTTTAATCCTTTATAATTTCTAATTTTCTTTATCGAACGAGTTCCCTTTGATACATGAAGGTACAGAGTACACCGAATAATACAATTATGATGTTAAAAAAAGAAGAAGAATTGTAATTTTTTAATTTTTTAGCAGAAAAGGATTTGCGAATTTTTTTGGGAATCGCTTCAAACATGCGAATCCAAAATTACAGCTCATCTCGCCAAGCTGTTGTTGAGTTATTCTTAAAAAACTACTTACTCGCTTTGCAATCTGTTTTGCAACAACTAAATATGAAATTAATGATAGAAATTCTAAAATTTTTCTTTATAATTTCTAATCTACTTTATCGAACGATTTCCATTTGATACATGAAGGTACAGTATACCAAATTATACAATTACTAGGGGGCTCAGCCCCCTACTCGCTAATGCTCGCCAACCCCCCGTGAATTGGGAAGCAATTCACATTGAGACCGCTACGCGGTCACAGCTCGCTTCGCTCGCTCTCCCCCTTTTTTTCAGAAATTCTAGCCGGAATAAATTCTACCATAAAACATTTGAACATATGAAATTGACAATTTATTTTAATGTAAAAAAGTAATTCTCCGTTGAAAACACAAAAGAAAATGCATTTAGCTGGTGCTACTAATGAGCATGTAAATCATTTAAATACTATGAAAAAAGGATCTTTGGTATAGCACGACTTAAATTCATTAGAAAAATAACCACGTGATAGGAAGATAGTTTGTCATTGTTTAATTTTCGTTCGACATTTTATTGTTCTAATCGATTACAGATTTTTACAAAATGAATTATTTTTTACTTCATCAGTACAGCAACAGATGGCGGCAGGTGATATCTAGAGAGTTGATTTTTTTTTCTCCGTCTTTTGAGTGAGTGAAATTCGTAAATGAATTCTAAATAAGAGTTGAGAATTCATTTGAAATTAACGATATTGCTCATAATGAAAATGAGGAATCATCTCAGACGCTTTGGATTACGTACATGTTATTTTATTTTTAATAATTGCTAATTTGAGTTTCATTCTATGGTTTCACTTTCACTGCTCTCACACTGACCGCCATATTGGACGGAGGCGGAGCTGATCTAACACAATCTAGTCTGTTCATTGGTCTGAGCTCTGGAAACTACAGTTGTTGCCAAACCATAAGTTACAAATTCAGCCCTATTTTCGCGCCACGTAAGACAAATATATATATAGATGATGTCAAAATTAGATGATAGTTTAGAAACTTTTAAATTTTCGTAAAATTTCTATTTGTAGAGACCGCTTAAGAAAAATTTAATCATATAATTAATAGGCAGATGTTATTACTAATCCGCTATTACCAGCCTCACATTCTTAATGATGATTTGTGGTCTTTTATGACCTTACTTCAAAACCTATCTTGAATAAAATTGCACATGCTTGAATGTCCTTTCAAGATTCAATGTAATATTTCAAAATCTTTCAATATTTTTAGGGTAATACACGACGCATACTGTCTTTATTTTTGGATACCATTATTCCACATTCGTCTATTTATTTAATAGTCAAAAAATATTACAAATACTGAAATTAATTAAGGACAATATTACTATTTGGTAATAGAGACAATTAAACTTAAGGACCATACTCACTTTGTAATCAGAAAAATAAAATGTCTATGTAAAAATATAAAACAGTTACAAATATTTACATCAAATCTTTTTGAACATAACTCTAAAATACTTTAAAACAAAACGATCTAAAGAATTTCATAGATTAATAGTTTCCAAAATATCTAATGATGCCTAAATAGTGTTAAATGATCTGTGAAATTATCCATTCGTAGAGTTATCTTCTCGAAGAATGTTATTTGTAGGAGAAATTGCAGGAATATATAATATTGTGATTGAAAAATATATTTTGTCTATAAATCAAATGCATTATGTTTAAACAAGCTATAAAATTTTCAAAGATATTTATTTTCTTTAATTTATTTATTCTGTGTTATATTGTATTTACATAACCATATACATTTTCCAATATACGGATCAATCAACTATCCATTGCGTAAAAAAACGAGCGATATATTTCATTTTTGAAAATATATAAGTAAATAATAAACTAGAATATTGTTCGCCATGTTTATTAGATTAATAAATGAAGTTATGCATACATTATAAAAAAGAAATATATTTCTTAATCTAGGAACATATAATATAATAGAAAGGAAAATAAACCAAAACTTCTTTCGAGTTACCCAAGATTTCGAAAAGTTTTCTTTATCTTTAGAAAGCTCATAAACTAATATATTTTTTAGACTTAAATAAACCTTTATAAAAATAAGTTTATGTTACTAGCACTATCATTTAGAAACATTTCCGAACAGTTCTTATAGTGTATTAATGCGTTCTCTCAGTCTGGAATATAGTTTTTGGAATGCTATGAATTCTCAAAAGTAAGCATTTTCATGTTCAACAAACATATTTTACAGACAAGCACGATAAATTATGATTAACTTTAACATTAACATAAATATTAAAATTAACATTATTTTGTTAGTCTTGTATATATAAATTCAATTATGCAGCTTATAATGTTTAACTGAAAATTGCTAGCATCTTAAAAACCTATAATCCTGTTTGAGAAATCTGGTTAACACACTATAAAAACTACTCGGACAAGTTTCTGAAAATCAGTGGCAGCAAACGAAACTACATTTTAATAAATGTTTCTTTAAATTTCGAAAATATATTTGTTTCTGATATTTCTGAATATAAATAACGCTTTTCAAAAAAATGAAAAATATTGCCATAAGACATTACGAAATGTAAGCTTTAAAGTTTTCCTGAATAATGTACCATTATATACCAAAGGATTTTCTAATACTTCATTTTGCCTTTAATATTAGAAAATATTTTTTATCAGAGACAACATAGTAATATTTAATCTTTGTAATTTTAAATAGGAAATACAGGTCACATTTCATATTTTGATAAACAGTATTCCTTATTAAATATATCCAAACTTCCAAAGTTACTTTAAAATAAAACCTAATTCAAAGAGTATCCAAGTAATGTATGTTATTGTGAAGGAATTTATAGATTTAAACATATTTAAATATTCATATCGTTTATAATAATGCTTGGAAGGATATAACTATTTATGGTTAGGAATTATTATCTGAGTATATAGAATAAAAATTTCCATCGACATCTCAACTTTGAAGATTTGCAATTCATCTTGATTTATGTGAAACAGAACTGCCATAGGGAATAAATTATTAATGCATATTTCACATGGTAACATTAAGAAAATTAAGCAAAAGGTTAATTTATTTAAGGTATTTTTAATAGATTACAGACCTGTCGCAGCTTAGGTAATTTTTTTTAACGACTTTGTTTTTCAAGATAATATTCATACACTGTAAAAGAGATAAATATTTTTTGATCTAATTCTTATCTATCTTGAGGTTTGCGAAACATAATATAACATCGTTCGAGGTACAAATGATTTCGGAAATTGTTCCTTTATCTGCAGTCTTCAGAAACAAATATATTTACGATATTTAAATAATCATAAACAAAAGTTCCTTTTGCTGCCTGTAATTTTCAGAAACGTTTCCAAGCCGTTTTTACAGTGTATTAATCAGTTTTATGAATCCGAAATTTTCCTTTTTCTAATGCTATCAATTCTCCAGTTACCATTTTCATACCCAATAAAGATGATAAACTAAATGTATTATTATTAAAATAAAAAATATTAACATTAACATTACAATTTACATTATCTTATTATCATTGCATGTATAAAATCTGTTACGCAGCTAAAAAGTTTACTTGAGAATGGGTAGCATCCAAAAAGACGATATTCTGGGTAGATTAATCTGAATAATTCACTGTAAAAAACTACTCGAAAACGTTTTCGAAAATTACGCGTAGAAAAAGATAAACAAGTAGGTAAGTGTGATCGGAGAACGCACAAATGATTTCGTTTAATATTCCTTTCAAAACACAATATCCTTTCTTTAATAAATCCAAATATAATTCATTTTCCAAAAAAAAAAAAAAAAAAAAAAAGAAAGAAAGAAGAAAAGTAATATTTTTTATAATGTAAAAAATTACCGGTCTATTTTTTTTTTAATTTTTCGATTACCAGAAGCGGCCCAAAAGCGGGTGAAGCCCGCTATTATACACTGTTATAATAATATCTGTTATGTGGACTAAATGCGAAATTAAAAAATAAAATCAATTTCAAAATTAAACATGTTGTATAGCGACCATCAAAATGTTAAAATATGCCAAAATTTCCGTAATCGGGTTTTATCATGATTAAATACGTTCCTCAAATACATATGATATTATAATCACTTGCTGACGTCATATCTACTTGCTTTCTCTATTACTCATATCGATACTCTCTTTGTATTATTCTCAAACATTTGAAAAAGTCCGTTAAACTTCCAATATGACGCCAGATTAATTTTCTTTTTAATTCTCTAATGACGTCATATTAAGCTGCTTTCTGTACTTACACATACTCATACTTCTTGTATTATTGAGAAATGTTCGAAAATTTCCGTTTTATTACCAGTATGACGTCATATTAATATTTTTTCCAACTGGTGAAGCTTTTTATTTCATTTTCATTTTTCCCGTGGAAATCTTTCAAAAGAAAATTAATTATTGTAGAAAGAATTTTATTGGGGATTTTTAATTGATGGCAGCTGCTATAACGAAAAATGTTTAAATTTAATAGGAAAAGGCTGTTAGATTTTTGGTTTTTTATCGCTCTATATTAAAATAATACGATTTAAAAAAAAATCATTTTGAGCTTTATAGTAGGTATTCCACTATAAGTTAACAAAATTACAAGTCTATAAATTATACAGTTTCTGACCCAGCTCTGTGACGTGCAGACAACGTAGCGGAACGAATAGGGTTTCGTGAGATGAACGAAACCCTAAAAAAGCTTGTTTCAGAAATGATTCTTTAAATATCGGCAATCTATTGGTTTTAGACGTTTTTAATGATAAAATAACACTTTCCAGAACCACGGGTAAACGGGAAGAGGATATATTATAACGTTATAAGCCTTCAGAAAGATAAGAGCTACATTAACAAACAACTGTCTTTTTTAAATTCCTACTATTAGCTCACACTCTCTCTATATATATCTTGTTGGAATTTTCAATCGTTAATAAAATATTTTCTATTCATCCATTCAAGTTCAAATAATTTTTTTTAACTTGTACTGGATGACAATTGATGTTAATACAGTTTTTTCAAATATTAATTCAATAATTAAATTTAATTAATTAATTATAATTTTTATATGGGAGAAAAAAATTTCGCCCATTGTTTTCATAAATGAAAAGAAAGATTTATCTCAAATTAGTGATGCCAACAAGAAAAGAAATACCGCAACCATGATTATAAAATAATGTTCAATAAAGATAACGTGGGACATTAATGCTGTATGGGTTTATTTTATATATTTATGATTAAAAAGTAGGAATTGACTTAAAAAAATTATATTACTTGTTTATAGTGTAATCTTTTATTAACGACATTAAAAATTATTACTGTCAATCGGCTTTAGGAACAAATTTAATTTCATTGTAATCTTTTTTAGCCATTTTGTTTTCTTTCTTATTTTACGGGTTTTTTTTCTTTTTCTCTTTTTACTTAAATAAAAAGCTTTCCAAAATGTCCACTTCAAAATGTAATGTACATTTATCAGTATGTGTAGCCACCCAGTTGAAGCTTTTCCCTCAGTTAAAATGATCTCCATGTGGATGTTTCTTTGTGTCATAAAATAGTTATTTTAAAGTATCAAACTTTTATTTAGATATTATTTGAAATCTTTTCGAGTGTGTTTTTATAATTGCATATTTATTGTTATAAATGTAATTAAATATTATAAATGCATGCTATATACAAATTTATTTCCTTCGCAAATCCTTCACATTTATTTCGCATTAGTCCTTTAAATCAATCTAACTTCTGACATAGTCAGTATTTCCTTAATTCTTAATACTATTTATTCCTATTTAATGTCCTTTTAAAAGTATTAACCCGTATATTAATAATTATCTTACTCCAAATCTTAATCTGAAATTTTAAGTTCATTCGTAACTTTTATCAGCTCCCCAATCTATAAAATTCCGAGAGACGCTTTCTCATTTCGAATTTTTTTTTAAAAGCCATTTTTTAAAATTATTATTCCATGCTCGGTATCGCGCGCTGGGTTTTTTCAATTCAAAATTAATGCGCGGTTACGAGAGGAACTCTTTCGTCTTAGAGCTTCTCCCTCTCGCCTCATTCGCTGGGCTGGAGCTCGCCTCTCACTCATTGGTTTGTGCGTTCGTGACGTCGTATTTCTGTATCACTACGCTCAGTGAACAAAACTGGCTTGCATGCTTTGGAGAGCGGATTTTTGACGTGTTTGGAAGTGTAAACAAATGAGTATCTGGTGTTGTAGTCTCGTAGAATTTTCATACAGCTCTAAGATCTTTTAAAACGATGTAGTGAACCATCGTGAAGCCTGAGGGCTATAAGTTTATACCTGTGGGAACTGTTACTGCATCGCTCTTATTCATAAATACACTATTTGTCTGGAACATGGCTGGTCTTTACTGGAGAAACTGTTCTGGTGTCTTTTCATTGCCTCACCTCTTCGCCATGATTATTGATATCGACTGCAACCTTCTATATCTTTAACAAACTGCCATTTACTCGTGGAATATTACATCTCGTCGTATCTCATCTTCGTCAAAACGCCACATGCATATTTAGTATTGCAAATGTAATTAAATATTATAAATGCATATTTATTATTATTTATGTAGTAGAATTTTGGGTCATATGTAAAATTTAGTAAATTTAACGAACTTTTATGTTTTTAAAGCTGTATATTTTATCTATTATTTTTAAGAAGAATTAGCCGTATTCATTTTTTTACATGGCGTAACTGAATTGATGGTCATAAATGTAAGGAGTGGTAGTACAGGTCAAGTCAAGCAAATTTTGTATCGGAAACCAGAATCGCAATCCACTTATTAAATCAATAATACAGGGTGTCTCACACCATGTCCAATCCATATTTTGTTAATAACTGTAACAATAATTAAAATAGTTTAGCGATATCTTCAACACAATAACTTTGCTTGCTATTCACATGATAAAAATACATAAATAACAGAAACGGCATTTCTCCATGTCCAAGTAAAACTGAGATAGAAGCGTCAAAACTCTGGAGTTTTGACTGGTCAAAACACGTCTCTCTCTCTCAACTCAACTCTGGTCAAAACACGTCTAACAATGCTTACGATGTCACTGATCGAATAACAGTGAAATTCGAACAATTCCCTTGATGTACGTCAAGACAAATTATTTTGTTGAAGATTCAACTAAAATATTTTCGTCATTGTTACAGTTGTGAACGAAAATGTGGATTGGGCTTAGTGCGAGACACCCTGTACCCATTTAATAAGTGGATTGCGATTATGGCCTCCTATACACAATTTGCTCGTCTTGACATGCATTATTTCGACTCCTTGCATTTTTTACCCTCAATTCAGTTACAATATGTCTATACATATTGTTACCTTATGTAAGTATTGATATTATAAAACATAAAATGGAATAGCCTGTGGTAGAATTGTGTTTTGTTAATTCTTACATTCCGCAGAAACGTTAAAAAAAGGAAAATTCCCTCTTTTCTCTTTAAAAAACATTTCGTGATTAAATATTAAAGCGTTTCATAGTTTATGTGCGAATATTTTGTTGTTTCGTAAACAGGTTTTTTTTTTTTTTTTTTTTTGAGATATTCAATTCGCATTGTTGGGGAAACTTTCAGTACACCGTAAAAAAACAGCATCATCATAATAATTCCTTGAGAAATTAAAAATTAAAAACTCACCCAGTTTTCACCACAGTTTTTCGAATTAAATACTACCAAATGAATTTCTATTGCTTAATAGAGATTTCAATTTTAGAGAAATATTATATGATATTTTAAACGCAGAAAATTCTAATATGAGTAACATTTGAAATAAAAAAAAATTGGTTAAATGCATTGTATTTTTCTTTAATATAATTGGAATTCTAGGTTGTTATTATCTTAACATATATGTTTCAAATTGACTAGTATAATAACAGACTGTAAATTAATTACAATAGAATAGTATAAATAACAAGAACAAAAAACTGCTAGATTGCATGATAGTTTATTTGAAATATATATATATATATTATGTTCTGTTACATTTTAAATCCAGCGGTTGATGAAAGGAAGATGCCAAGCATCCCTTAATTTAATGAAGTCGCGAGATGAAGTTTAATCAGTAGTATTCGAGGTGTAAATAGACGAAAAAAATAACACTGTTGCACTGTAATCTATTTATTTAAACTCTACCATTTTAATTTCTGGTCAGTGCTCTCTCTCCATAATGACAATCTTAGTAAATTTCCATGTTAAACAACACTACAACTGTGTAAGATCACTGAAATGTCTGCATAATTTTATTAGGCCCTCAAACCGGTGGAAAAACCTTACTCTCTGCCTCCGTCAGCTCATTTTAAGCTAGAAGTGTGGAAGAACAATTCCATAACACGTGACCTATTTTAGCAATGCATGCTCAATTTCGTCTCGCACTATCTTTTAGCTATAAAATAATATTGTAGGGATGGGTATCTCAAAGCCTTTTGGTGTGAAGAATTTTCTAGAATTTCGTAGAAAAATGGAAGCGCGGGAAAAATAATGGGATAATTTCGGCTTTTGCGTATTGAGAAAATAAGTTTCTCGATAACGAAGCAATTTAAAATAATCATTTTTAGACTATTAGGAAAGGCAAAATGGCGAATTTACACAGAGTAAAAGATGTAAAAGATATTTAAATACGGGAATAAATAGGAAATATTTAATATAATAAAGAATTTAAGAAAATAGGTTTTTATACTTATGAAAAGTGATTTTTACCTTAGTTGACGGGAAGTAAAAAGTGAATTTAAGTATATTAGTATAAAAAGTATTTTAAATATGGACAGTTATGGAATATTTTTAAGATAGATAATATTTTGATAAACTAGGGCTGTAAATGAAATATTAATAAAAGGAATTTTTTATAGAATAAATTTAATAGGATATGGAATTTTAAATTTTGTAATATATATATTTTATTGTCAATATTATCAATGATCGATATCTTGTCCAATGAAACGTGTTTTAAATCGGTTTAAATTTCTTACGCATGTACTTCGCTTTAATCTATGAATCTTGTTATACACAAATTTAAGGAAAGAGTACTTTTCCAGAATAATTTTGGTTTTATTAATCGAAAATTTTCGTGTTTGCAGTTTCACTAACTATACCAAAGTGACGTTCAGCTATTAAGAGAAAATTTTCTGGCACACATTCAAGAAAAACGTCGTGGTTCATGTGCTGACATGAGATATGGAGCTAATATGTGTTCATGGAGCTAATATCTCTATTTTAGGTTTTCTAAGTGTTTTAAATAATGCATTTTAATTAATAAGACTTGATAAAAATTACTCTTTACTTGAAATTTATAAATCAACTGTTGTTGGATACAAATTTATCTGCTTATAAAAACTTAATATAACTAAATCTGAAAGCATTTCACTATTTAAATGCTATTATTTCATTACTTTACCTTGCAATAAGATTTTAAAATATTCAGTTCGTATTTTTGAATAACTTATGTACAGTAAAATATAGCAAAATATTCCTCTTTAATAGATTAAGAATAAATAGCTCGCAATAGTTTACTGGAATACGATATTGTATAAAACAGGGATTTTCCTACGGCTAAGTCTACATTCAAATTTATGATTGACTTTATATCAAAACTTCATTCTTAGAAGTTATGAACATAAATTAAATGTCACATTTCATGTCTCAGAGACATTCATTCTATTCCTCTTTAAAATCTTTAAACTGTTGCAGTTCCCTCAACATAAATCCTACTTTAAATCGTAGTAGAGAATTCTGAGTCACTGCAAAGGAAATTTCGAATGAATTTAAATATCTACATCCTTAATCATCGTACGTTGAAGGATTTAATTGTTTACGGTTATGAATTATGGCCTTTGTATATAAAATGAATTTTCCTTTGACACTGAATCTTATCTATGAAGATTTGCGATTTATGCATGAAGGTTTAATACACAATTTCTGCGAGAAGTACAATATAAAAGAATATTTTAGTTGTAGCGTAAAAAAATATTCAAGACTATTTTAATATTTGCACTTACTGAAGATGTACAGTTCTGCATAAAGTTTAATAGAAACTTTTCCATGTCGAAAACAATAGAAGCAAAATTTCATTTTCATGTAAATTTCATTTTTATACTAATTTTATTGAATTAAATGTTGTCCCTATTTGTTTTGTAAAAAAGAAGGTTCTTTATATTTTCTGTAAATGCATTACTTAAAATTATCTCTGAACATTAATGTTAATGAAAAAAAAACACAGTTTTCTGCATTTCTCGTACCCGCTTTCCAATAATGTATTATTTCACGCTCATAATAATAACGAAACAATTGTAAATGATAGTAATACTAATTAAAACTCTCATATACCACTAGATATTTTCTATGTAGATACACACATTTGCATGAACTGAATACCTTTTACCATTAATAAAACATAAAAGATAAAATTTGCTTATTCAAAGTAAAAATTCTAATACTTTACATAATGCCAACATACACACGTACATACACACAGATATATATATATATCTTATTTTAATATTCTACATTTTTTTTTTCAATTTCATTCAACATTTTATTATTTGCTTATTCAAAGTAAAAATTCTAATACTTTATATAATGTCAAAATACACACGTACACACACACAGATATATATATATATATATATATATATATATATATATATATATATATATATATCTTATTTTAATATTCTACATTTTTTTAAAAATTTCATTCAACATTTTATTCTTCATTTTTTTTTTTAATTCCTTCTAAACTCGTTCTTTTCCCGTTTTCCTCTCCCCCTTCTTCTAACATATTTTTCCAGCGAGTGTGTATTATTGCGAGAGTCATGCCGTGACAGACTTCGATTTTTGATGTGCTGATTTCGATAGCTTCTCTTATTACAGCATTATTTAGGTTGTTATAGTTCACTATTTTTTCTATTTCAAGGGTTTTGACTTTAATAGAGATTATTTTGTTTGACCTTGCAAGGGCTGTGGTCTGTTTATTTAATTTTAGATATCTGATGTGCTTCCTTCTTTCTGCAATTTTCCTTTTTCTCATACCTATGCAGATAATGTTTTCGTTCCTGTTATTTAAGCAATTGATTTTATGTATTCCTGCTGTCTGTGTTTTCTCATACTTTTCGATTTCATTTCTTATTAATCTGAAAAGGGATGGATTGGGGTTTATTGGGATTTGAACCTATTACAGCAGTTCAGAGGAAAGCAATTCCGGAAAATTTTGGTATATTTTCACCGATCATGACCCCAGACCCCAAAACCACCCTCCGTTCAAATGCTGATTTATATATATATGTGGAAAAATCGTTTGCAGAGCATTTTAATGAAGTTACACTGTTTCAAACATAATATAAACAAAATGCATAATTAGAGTAAATACGGCTTTATGTAGAATGTGGAGTGCATAGAATTTATCAGATATATATATATATATATATATATATATATATATATATATCTGACCTATGTCATACGATAACACTCGTATTTATAAATCAATTTGGATGAAACTAATTGTGTGTATTAAGCTCACCATTGTCTCGACCGAGTTCGTTGGCCAGCTTGGTTCGCCATCTTGTTTCAAGATGGCGGCCACTTAAAGATTTAAAACTAAAATAAATTTACAAAAAAGTTAAAAATTCAAATTTATTTTTTGCTTACGTGTTAGGCTTTGGTCCAAGGATTCCGGAGCATTTTTTGTTTTACCTCTATCTTAAAAAATGGCTGAGATAGAGCAGTTTGAAATTATAGGGTGGTTGGCATTTTGAACACATTACAAGACAGCACATTGCAAAAAAACAACGATTAATTTACGAGTTTTAGTGAACGCGATTTCTCAAAAATAATTTTCTTTCATTGTTGTAATCATTTTCCAAATCATAAGCATAAAACTATATATTCATATCCGTTAGCACCAAATTCTCGCCAAACTTTGCGACATTTGGCGAAATATCGCCAAATTTGGCGACCAAAATATGTCTTCATAAATGAAGCCAACTTGGCTATAGCTCAATAATTTGGCGAATTTCTTTTTGAAATTCAGTATTAACGAATCTTTTGTAAACGGTTTCTTTGTATTTTAGCTTGCTGTTTTCGACTAACATTAGCTAAAATTTTAAAACGAAGATATAGCAAAGCTACCTTTTCATCCCGGTACAGGACGGAAGGACTTTTTTAAAGATATACCATTTATATATGGAAAGAGATTTGTGTATGTAAGATTCTTCTTTGCTGGTTGTATTAGAACTATTCTTCCTTTCGTCTTTTTGATTAATTTAAGTTTTGAATTCCTTGGATGCCGTGCGTTTAATCCTATATTTTTATGATTTTTTGTTCTTTTTTTAACGATTTATAAGTTTAGCAAACATTTTGTTATTTATGTATGCATTCACGGCTTCTAATCTGTATAGTAACGGTGTTTTGGCTTTGTATGAAATTATGTTTTGGTTCGCTGTAAGTAGTAGAGGAATGTTCGTTTCGCGTCAGCAGGAGCCGTGAGCCGGAGCCGGAGCCGGAAGTGGTCACCGGAAGTGCTCCTGGCCGTGGAATCGGAAGTGCTCCTGGCAGTGGAAGCGGAAATGAACCGGAAGATAAGAAACAGGAAGTGGGTCGGAAGTGAAGTAGGGGAGGGCTTATTTTTAGGGGGGCTTAATTTTTTTAAACGATAAGGGAGAGA